>BPTQ01000006.1:334555212-334815845 GCA_019973895.1 Chrysanthemum seticuspe | reverse complement strand
CGATCTTGGGTAAACAAGCCTTGAGGCTTTAGCCATGGCCTTGCCGTAACTTTGGTCTTGACTACCATGGTCTTGAGACTCATCCTTGACCTTAGCCGTAGCCGTGGTCTTGGCTTATGCCCATTAGCCTCTTGGTTTGCTTTTAGTTGTGACAAAAGTATAGTTGTGAGACTATATTTACGGCAGTTTCTGTTTTTGAAAGATTTATGGCCTGTTTAAGCGATTTCAAGGTCCGAGCTTCTTTATTATTGAAGGAAAACGTCGTTCCGGACAACTTTCGTGTTTTAACTTTTTTATGATTCGGACCAGAAGTATGACTTTCAAAATGGCAGAACCCTTAACAGTTTCAAAATGGCAGTTTTGGCGTTTAGGTTTCGCTAACTTCTTTTGCTTATAACTTTTGACTCGTTTGTCCGTTTCGGGTGATTCAAATTGCTATGTTTACCTTTTTATCTTGTCTACCATATTATGTAAGTTAGAAAGTCCTTATGTTACTGTTTTTAATGGTCTCACATGTGTAGAATATGACTAGTTTACTAGTTTGTTACTTTTATGACAATATGTGAATTAAAATAAGTGATTAAGTATATGTACATCATGAATCAACATAGTAACTATATATATGGCATGAAATAGTTAAGATTATGAATAATAAAGATGAGATGATGGTGGTGATAAGTTGCTTACAACTTTTGGCTTTCAATAAGAAAGGTGTAACTTAGTAAGGATAGGACATTGATTGATCGCTTAGGACTTTGGATTGACCTAGCTTTCCACACCTTGGCACCCTTGCAAACATGAAGAGTTGGTGATGAAGTAATAAGTGACTTGAATGGATTTAAACTCAAGAAGATCACTTAAACTTGCTAGAGATTTGATGTAGTAGCTTGATCTTTGGAACTTTTATGCATAAACTTGGAGTTTATGGATCAAATGATGGAAGATATGGATATTTTAGAGTATGAACGACCCAATTCAGTTTGTGGAGGTCTTTGGGATGTATATCACTTGCTATTTATAGGAGGGTAAGTTTGGTTAACCATATATTGGGTTAAATATTAACCATGGTTAGGTTTAGGACATTTGTAATGATCTTAATGAACCAAGGTTAGGATGATGCCACCAATATGATGACTCCCCCCGTAAGTTCTGCCATGGAAGAGATAAGATGACTTATGTGGTTAGTTTTGATCTTATCTTGGTTACGGAGTGAGTTTTGGTTCCGTTAATCGCTAACCGAAGCCATAAAACGTAAAACCGGGTATCGTAAAAATACGAAACTTGTAGGAATGATGAAACTCATCATTATACTACATATAAAAATATAAAATGGGTGATAAGTCTCATTGGGTGCAAAAATGCTGCTTAAAGCTGGAAATACGGGTCAAAAACGCGTAATTCGCAGTTTATCAGAAAAGAACGAAATTTCAGGGAAACGACCGTGAATTTATTTTGAGTAGACTAAAATTAGTCTAAAAGTGATATGAGATGTCAAACTTTGGTTTTCGTCAAATGCGAGATAACTTAACAGTTATTTGTGATGTTTAAAAGTTACGCGATTTAAGCAAAAACGTAGAACGTACAAGGTTAATTCCTTTATGGTCAAAGGAGGAGGGAAATATGTTTGACTTTTCCAAAAAAATGTAAAAGTTTCAAAAATATATTAGAAACACAGTGCAGGAATCGTTAAGTCTGGATGTAAGTAGAATTGTTTAAAACGTAAGTTTAGTTTTGTTCAGCGCTGGGTTTATTTGGTAACATAAAAATAAATCTTAAAAATTCTCAAATTAATCATGAGTGATCTAAAAATTCATCAGATGAGAGGAAAATTGTCAGAGTTGGTTTTCGATATGTGCGGGATGTTGAAATGGTGTTCCGACCAAAATGAAACTTTAAAACGATGTTTTCTTAATAACTTTTGTGAAAATGATCTAACGATTGTCGAACTCTCAGGATATTACTAAAATAATTCATCTCACGAGAATATGAAATAAAAATTTTACGGGATGAATAGTGAAAATGAATAGTAAAAGTGAATAGTAATTTCTCGAAAAATGCGCGTTGTTACAAGTAGTAGAGATTGTCTTTTATTGTGCTTGTGATTACATAGGCATAGATAACGATCCACGAGCTCAAGATCTATCAAGGTCTGTTTGTTTCAACACTTCTTAATTACAAATAAAGACTACAGGGTAGGCTAAGGTGTATGGGTGTAGCGAAACAATATGTTGGGTGAACAATATGAAAGGAATGGCTCAGATGGGTGTATTCTAAGGGTATCTTGCACTAAAGGTGAGTGCAACAAAAAAGTTTAACATGGGGGTCGAGAAGTCGAGGTGACTAATCGATAGACACACAATGATAGGATATTTGGGTGATAATCCTATAATACTGCCTTCTTAAACTGAAAAGTCCAAATACATCGAGCTAACTCAACATACCTCGTCTATGGTCTCGAAATGATGCAAAGGCCAAGTTCTAAAGTTTACAAGCTACCGACACACTTATAATTTGGTAGATTAAAATTTGGAAATGGATAAGGCTAATCTCACCATATAATATCAAGGGTTATAATGTGCTCGGCTAAGGTCTAATCTAGTTAGGTTAAGAAAAACATGTCAAAATTTAAAAATGACATAATTTTTCAAAATAAACTAGAAAAACGAGGGCAAAATAAAGTTCAAGAGACAAATCTACTCCCGTTCCCCCACTTGAAATGTACAAAGTCCCTTTTGTACTAAGCGTTAAATAAAGGTGAAGAGAAAAGTAGAATTAGAGCGAGAACTTACCTGAAATTTGCTCCAAAAAGAAAGAAGGCCCACGAAAAGAATCGTGCCTTCGCATAATCATCCACGAGCAAACTTCAATCCCTGAAATCACACTACCGACCAGCATAATTCTAAAAAAGAAAAAGAAAAATGAAAAAGAAACTTAACTCACTTTCATAGGAATCACGGTTGCATTTAGCGTATGCAGCAAGCCTTTTAAACCACTTGGTGTCCCAAGTGGACGAGTGTAGCCTCGTGAGGGCTTACAGGGAACATACCCATAAAGTTCATTTAAAAACTAATACAAGGTTGTTGTGTTTAAAAAGAAAGAAGTGTTACAGAGGATAGTTACGTCATAACTCCAATTAGGAGTTACGCCGTAATTAGTGCAAAACCTGGTAGACGCTACAGGAGTGTAGCTACAGGGTAACCATTGCATGGGATTACGTCGTAATTGGTAATGCTCTGAGAAGAACTACTGCAAGAAGTTTGTTACGGTGTAACCACAAGAATAAGTTACGTCGTAACTGTGGACAGATCAGGTCCCCGTTCAACATGTTGCAGCAACTTTCTTCGTTTTCCTGCAAAAAAGGTTAAAAACACAAAACCCAACAGAAATGGAAATAAAACAAATGAAAGGGATAATTCAGGTTGTCTACCAAAAGAGCAATTTTCTTTATTTACGAGTCTTTAAGTTAGAGTCAAAGCCTCGGGGCTTTATGGTGGCCTTTGTACCTTGCCAACTTCCTCCATATCCTTCATCAAGTTATGTCTGACCCATGAAACATTTGTAACGGTGCAGAGATATTCCTTAATCTCGATCTTCTGAATTTTGCAAAACTTTTCATCCGGCCCCAAGTGGTATCAAGTAAACTCATACTTTTCAGCTACAATCAGTGGCAGCCTCTTATATTGAATTCCAAGAACTTTGCACCTTCTTTGCTCATATGCTTCATCGTCGGGGTCAGTGAACCCATCTTTACCTTGTAGTTCAAGGTAATCCAAAATCCCTTCTATATCATCATCGTCAGACTCGGTACCTTTAAGCCATTTATCGTCGAGTAAATCTTCCACAAGTACCCGTTTGCATTCCTCTTTCTCATTTCTCGTCGAATCTTTGATATCTTCATTGGTTACTTCACTTATTTCGCTTGGAACTTCTTCGCTCTGGTCTTCTTTACTCATACATCCTTTCCAGATCTTCTCTTTATTTAACGCATCTACCTTCCCATATTTGATTTTGACCCAATTGTCGAATCCCAAATTGTCTAACCAAGGCAACTCTGTCCTTTCCGCATCATTGGTTGAGGTTCATAAGAACTCCTCTTCCCCAACTCTCTCTATACTGCTTCCCTCGTTACATTCCTCATCAAAAGGGTTGCAAGATGCCCAAAAAACTTCACCAGGGGTTTTTATTTTCTCATACCAATGACTTCGAGCTCCTTCGTTTTCGTCGGTGTTGCTTGAAGGAATACCTTTGCAGGTAGTCTCATCGTTGATTGGTTTTACGGACTTTCCTTGAAGAATATGTTTCTCATATTTGAGCTTCAAATTTTTATCAAAACCGTATTAATGATTGTATCACCGAACCTTACTGAATACCAATCACTGGAGGATAGATATCCGAAATCAACGTCATGTCTTTCTAATTCATGAGGGCATATCCATACTTCATCTTTCATATTGCTACCCCCGTTACAATACTCATGAAAGGGATTACATGTTGGCCATGCTCGTGCGGACCCATCTTCCGTGATCATTAAGGGATTGCAGCAGTGCTTGATGGGTGGTTCCTCCTCTTCATCAATGGAGAATTTAGCTAATCTTTCTTCATCGTTAAGTACAGTCCGCATATATCTGTTATCATTAACCCTTTCCTTATGGACCCCTCCATAGCAGTTTCGTTTCGAGGGTCGCATGAAGCCCATAGATAATACAACTTTCCATTATCAATTGCCATAGCCTTACACCAATGATTCCTCCTTTTAGATTCGTCTAACTTGGGAAACTTGTCAGACCTCGTATCCTGGTTACGCCGTAACTCTGATGTTTGGTTACGGCATAACCCTCTTCTGTTATTAACATCATTATCTTTATTTATGTTAGACTCATCGGTGGATTTGTCATTTTCAGAAAATACGGCCTTACATGCTGTTGATTTGTTCTTTTGTTCCTCATTTCTTCTTTGTACTTCGTCGCCAAGCTTCCCAATCATGGTCTCCAAGTTTTTCAGTGATTTGTCATGGCTAGCAAGGCTTTTGTTTGTATTATCTTGGAAGTTTTTCAGCCATTCTTCCTGCTCCTTCTGTCTCTTAGTTGATTCTTCGAGGTACTTGCTGATTGTTTCCTCCAAGTTAGCTCTTCTTTCGCCAAAATTTCCACGATCATAATATGGGGGAGGTCCTCCACGATAGCCATTACTGTTTCTATTATTCCCTTGAAACGGTTGATTTTCACCATAGTTAACTTCTTCAACCTTGCTATCTTCGTTAATGAGAGGACAATTTTTGGTGAGATGTCCTCCTCTGCAACTTTCGCAACCTACTTGGATGGCATGACAACTTTCTCTGAGCTTGAGCATATCCCGACCAAGATTTTCTAGCTTGTTAGAGATGGCAGCAATTCCATCAAGATTTCCGTTGAGGTTTCTCTTGCTTCCTCCATCGTGTCATTTTTGGGAATGATCAGCCATTTTTTGGATGGCTTCGATGGCAAGAGTAGGGGTCATGCTCGGAATTGGTCCTTGGTAGTCCAGAATCTGCCTTGTAGTTATGTTAATTCCTTTGTTAAAAATGTTGACCTTTTGTTGGCTGTTCAGGTCATGAGTCGGACACTTGTAGAGGAGATCGTTGTATCTATCCCAGGCTTGATACAACGTTTCATCGTCATCTTGCTTAAAATTATGGATCTCCATGAGCTGATTAAATATCTTTGACGGAGGAAAATATCTTTGGATGAAGTGCTTTTTTAGTAGAGCCCATGTATCAACTGCCCAGGCGAGCAATCTTTCGATCCATCTTCTTGCTCCTCTAGTAAGAGTCATGGGGAACACTCGTAGAATAACAGCGTCACGAGACACACTGAGAATGTTGAAAAGGCTTGCGATATACAAGACATTCTCAACGTGCTCATATGCATCTTCGTCCATGTTTCCTGAAAAAGGGTTAGCATGAAGCTCCTTGATAAACTGATCTTTAATCTTGAAACGGACATTAGCTCCAATTGCCGGTCTTACGAGCCCCAACTCTTGTTCTTCTCTTGTCAACGCTAAATATTTCTCAAGAGTGAGGTTATCAATTTTAACAATTTCCACGGTACCTGAAAATTGAAAAGAGATCGTGAGAAATTGAGAAAATTTAAAACAAAACAAAAATGAAAGACTTAATGAAAATCCTAATATAACTCCTCGACAGCGGCGCCAAAAACTTGATACAGATTTTACTAACCAGGTTTTAATATTTATAAAGTCTCGTTATACCTATGGTCTACCCTAATGCACTAACGGGCAGTGTACCCGGTCGTGTGTAGTGTAGTATTCGGTAAAACTGAGGTCGTCCCAAGAGCTATGTGTGCGGATTTTAACTAAGTCTATGTGTCACAGATTTTAAGGTTGAAATGATTAATTAATAACTAAAGACAAGAAAATAAAATAAAAAAAGCAAATAAAGGCGAGGGTTGTGATCAATAGAGGAGAAGTGTGCTATCCTAGTTACTCATACTATCAAGTTAAGTTCACGTTTAATTACTTCCAATTGCTTCAAGTGGGGGTAAAATTCGCTAGGACAACATTTGGTCAGTTCGTCCTAACCTATCAGGAAAGGCTTCCACTGGAGAACAAGCTACTACCCTTGTAAGTCCAGTTGTTTTAGTCCCCTAAGCCAAGTCATTAAGTTCTGCTACATGCAAGATTCATAGCAATGAGTGCCCGGGCGCTAGCATCTTAAACACTCATCCCTAACTTCTTAAGTTCATCCAAACGGTAGGTGATCAGTTGGTCAAATCGCACAAGCGAAGAAGGGTCATCAGTTGGTCAATTCTTACCCTTCCCACTCAGTTTAACAACTTAGGGTCAGTTGGTCATATCTCCTAAGTAACTAGCCACTACAGCCGTTCAAAACTACCGAAACAAGGGTGGCTACCAACAAACTATGCATGCATACACTAGAAACAGTTATACGGAAGTAATGTAAACATAAACAAAACAATCAAGGAATCATAACTAGGCTAGCACCAGAGGTGCTTAGCCGCTCATATTAACTAAAATAATCGATTCAATGTTTAACATATTGAAATACATGAATTGAAAGTAAAGAAATGATAAATTGCTAATGCTTATCGTAGAGGAGTGATTTCCCCCTTGGAGATGGCTCCGTATGCTCCTCAAGATCTGCCTTCAACCTTCTACCCATGCTCTCTAATTTGGTGTGTGGATTGAATGAATATAATTGCAGGAATTTGGGCAGTATTATACTCTAGAAAAGTTGGTTACGGCGTATGATGTGCTATTTCATCCTACTTTTAATATTTATAAAACTTAGATAACTTAGGATAGACATATACTGTTGGATCGATGTACTCTAACCAAACTAACTTAAATAGCTTGTTAAGGTTTAATAACCTCGGATAAATCCTAAGTTATTAACTAATAAACACTGAGCAAACTCTATTAAGTATGCGGAATTTTCTTAACAAAGCTAAGAAGAATAACTTTAACTTAGAACGATTTTATAAATAACTCTAACTCTGCTTATTATGCAGATCTTTAACAACTCTAATAATATCGAACTTCTCTCTAAAACTCTAATAAAATCACGTACATCTTATGTCAATCTAGGGGTCCTTTTATAGACTCAAGGATACCCTAGTCGGTTTACAAATTGTATCCTTGTACGTCAAGTAATCTAATATAGAATATTCTAGAATTACAAGACTTTCTATAAACGAATAAAACAATTCTTTGATCTTGCAGTACTTTGACTTCATATGCAGTACTTTGACTTTATCATTTAGCAGTACTTTGATTAATCTTCAGTACTTTTACTGTTCAGCACTTTCATATCCCAACAATCCTCCCCTAACTTGAATTCTACTTGTTTGACTTCAAGTTCCTATGTGAATTTATCTTTATCAGCTTCATCTTTAAGAACAGATTATGTCTTTGTCTTTAGATTGTATCTTTATAGTTATTGTGCATAGTCAAAGTATTCTTTTACAACATCATCCAGCAAGCTCCATCTTTTTAGCAACACAGCAACATATGAAAATTTGTACATTAATTCAGTTTAAGTTGCAAACTATTCTCATCACTTCCAGGTGTGTTAACTCCTGTGAGAGGTGAATCATTAAAAATTTAATGGATTTAGATCTCTTTACCAAAGCCATTAACTCTGGAGTAGCCAAATGTTTTGGTGTGTAAGACCATGGTACATTGATAACCATATGATTTTTAGCAAATCATCAGCTATCAACAGATTTGATTTGTCTTTACCAAAAGTTGTACCCTTCTGGACTAGTTAGTTCTTTCATCATGGTGAACTAATTACCATATAATGGTTTTTCCACAGCCTTTACCACAAGCCATTTTCTTGTGGGCTAGCCAACTCTTCACATTACTGATATGGTGAGTTGATTTCCATCCAACTTATTAGCAAGTTGTCAACTAAAAACAGATTTGATATATCTTTACCAGAGCCGTTTGCTCATGGATTAGTCAATCCTTTTGTAACCATGGTGGATTGATAACCTATTGATATTATCATCTCAAAACCATTTATTCAACCTTTGCTTCAAAATATTTGTTACTTAACAAAAGTTTTCTTCTAAAATCACTTAACTAGTTAAAAGCTGCAAGCAGTACTTTGATTAAAGTACTGTTTGATCAGCAGTACTTTGAATAAAGTACTGATTTATCAAAAAATAATTTATTCAAGTAAGTCACATACCAGTTATTCATTATCATCAGCAATAGTAGTCCAGTTGATAAACAAATTGATGACCATACAAGCAATTTCATTGTCTTCTTCAACTTCCATTCCATGCTCTAGCATCCTTCTCATAAGATCGACTGTAAGAGGATATCTTCTATCTGCAAACATGTGAATCATTGTACCATTTTCCAGCTCTAGAACATGAACTCCAGATTCTTCAAAGAATCTCCAGCAAACAACTTCCCAGTTCTCTTGATTCTTCCAAATTTCATCACTGCTCTGTTCTTCAGTTTCCCATGCAGTTATGAGATCTCCAAGTAAAACTAAACCAATTCCTTCTGATGGATGATGTTCAAAATAAACTTTCACCACATGATATAAATAGAATAGATCCACTCTATCTATGATATGCAATAAATCCCATAGCCTTTTGAACACTCTGAAGCTTTCATCTTCTCTATGAAACATCAGATAGCTTCCATCTTTAGATTCCACAACTTCAAAAGTAATAATCTGAGATATGTTCATCTTCATGTCAGCATCTTCTCTGGAATATTCAAAATCTACTATTTTGAGATAATTTCTTAATTCATCCTAGTTTCAGATCTTAACTCAACTTTTTCTTTCTTTGAAAACTGTATATCTTCAACTTCAGTTTTCCTTTTTCTTTTTAAACTTTTATTTCTTTCTGCTTCCATCCAAGTAGCTTCATCTTTATAATCTTTGATACTTGCAACATCCTTCTTATAAGCCTCTGTCTCAACATCATATAATCTTTTCATATCAACATACTTTAGCTTCTGCAATCCTTTATATCCTCGACTTTTCAAATAAGCCATCATTGCATTCCTTTCTTTAGCAAGATTTGGTTTTCTAGGCATAAAAGAAACAGGAACAGGTGACTCTAATTGTTCACTAGCTTCAACATTCAATTCCTCTTGCAACTTCTTAGCTGCTTCTCTATTCTTAGCTTCTTTAGCTTCCTTATCTTCTCTATCTTTAACATTTAATTCCTCTTGAATTTTTCTAGCTGCTTGTTCATTTAAAGCATCTTGAGCAGCCCTTATCTGTGCTAAAGTTGGTTTCTTTTTCTTTCCTTCTACCAAAACACCTTTTTATATTTTGTCATGATCAACTCAAAAATAATTAGTCCTTTAACCATGCATAGCTGAGCTCATAAATGATCTTATCACATAATAATCCTTAATGATTTTGCATAGCAGTCCTTTAACAATGCAGTACTTTGATGAACGAGCAGTACTTTGACTTTCTTCTTTAGCAGTACTTTGACTCTTCAGTACTTTGAGTTTCTATATCCCAACATCTAAGATAGAAGAGTTTACTAAGAACAACTGTAGCCACGAGATAATCAAATATGAGTTTGTGATGGTTTGCTCTTTGCTTCTATTTAATCGGGTTTATGCTTTAATAAAATACCCTTTGGGAATTTTCAACCCGTTCGACCCATTCTCTTTTAACGCATTGCTTTCTAATTGAATTTGAGTATACTTGGACGTGTCTATCGATGGAGATCCTATTGAAAGAATGTTTTTTGAGGTCTTTTTTCTGATCTGTGACTTGAAAGTTTGTCTTTTATTTCATTTTCTGGCGGAATTCACTTTTAACTTCTAATATATCTTGAACGACAACTGCTCTACGTGCCTTTTATTTACATGAAAGTGAAACATCCGCTGTAGATGTTCACATAACTACTTGTGTTGCAGAAGAACTCATTTCTTTATATGGTTTTGCAGCTCTTTGCAGATATTGTTCCCAAGACGGCTGAGAACTTTCGGGCACTTTGTAATGGTAATATATACATTGTCATTGCGAATTCGTGTTTTGAAACTTCTTTTCCATTTATGTTGTTTGAGAATTATTTACATGTTGCTAGGACTTTCGTAGTATACCGTTTACTTTACTGATCTATATATAGTGTAAAGGTTGGTGCTTAGGTTTATAAAGGCACGACCCCTATCATATTTAGTAGGCTTTGGTGTTGGAACAATTTTTTGGTAGATGTGTAAACCGTAGGTACAATTTGAGAAAACATGATTGGCCTTCCATGCAGTACTATTTAAAAGTTGAATTACCTCTTGCATGCTTTAAATAATCAACTTCTAATATTGCGTGTTTGATTAAAATTCAGGAGAAAAATGTAATAGTCAGAAAATTGGAACACCCCTACACTACAAGGGATCATTCTTTCATCGCATAATCAAAGGATCCTTGGCTCAGGTATGCTCTCTATCAGTTACTTTCATAAACCTTACTTTTAATTTTTTGTACTTGGTTCCTTCTATATATGTTACTAAGTTCATTTATTTATTTATTTATTTATTATGCTCCAGAATCAGCAGAATGCGGATAACGAGAATATGAATCTTAGGGTCAGAAGTTTTGACCAAGAGATCTTAGTAATGTACAGAAAAATTGGTGGAACTACTACAGTTGAGTTGGATTTTATAGTATATAGATAGAGATATAATAGATGTTACAAAAGGCCTAAAGCGTAATATAGTATTAAGTTCTGATTCATTTATCTTGCCAACGTAAATAATGACCCAATAATCAAACTGTGGTATGTTTAGGCCCTATGTGTCATCATTTTTTGTTTCAAAAGCTATTATAATTTATGTTTCACAAAGTTACGTAGCTTGCTAAGTTGGGGAATTCTCATATAACCTTTGAGGCCCAAACCAGGATTTATGGTCAAAGGTACAACTCTAGAGACTATTACTCACATTCCTTATGATGTGGTCAACGATCTTAAAGGTGGATACTAAGCTAAATGCATGTGGTGTTTGTGTTCAGTATTGTTTCGCTACATTTGGAAACATTAGAACCTTTCATTTGTTTTTTTATGTATTATCTATAATTGTAGACTGGGAACGTTTTGTTATAGATTGTTAAAAACTTCTAGAATGAGTTATATTTACAAATCTCAACCTTCATCTGTGTTTCACTATGGCTCGGCTCTCAATTTTACACTTTTATTTCTTTGTACTTGATCAGGTCTTTATAGAGAAAACAAATCTGTATCTGGCTAAGTTGTTCATATAATTTACTTAGGGATGATACTGGTAAAAAGGATAAGCTAATGGTAAGCTACTGGTAAAAATATGGTCAGATTGAAGAGTGTTGCAACTACTTCAATGCATAATATACTCAGGGATGATGTCAGGTACAATCTTTAATTAAAAATTCACTGTTTTCATAATATAATAGGCATCAAGAATGATGTTTTTATATATTAAGGTTGACGTAGAAAACACTTTATGAAGTCTTATAAAACTTGAAAAATGTATACTTTAATATATGGGCGGATCTGTTTGGAGATATCATATGAATACAGACTATTGCGCTAACAAGTATTGGACTAATGTCACCTTGGACATACAAGAGATCTAAAATTGAAATGTTCACAATGGCAAGTTACAATAGCCAATGAGGCATGTACACTTTCAAACCATTTTTTGCCACCCTTTTTTCGTTATAGAAAAATATGTCAACGATATTTATTAGTTACGCCTGAGCTAGGGGCGAGCTCATATGCACGGGAGGGCTTACAAGTCATGCCCTCCCATTGGGTAAAAAAAACCAACAACTAAAAACCAAAGAAACAATTGTTTTATAATATTGTTTGACAATTCTAAAAAATATATTTTAGTTAGCAAAAAACAACAAATAAATAATTATAAGTCATGCCCGCCCAATGGGCGGGCTTCGAAAACTAGTATATATATATATATATATATATATATATATATATATATATATATATATATATATATATATATATATATATATATATATATATATATATATATGGGTGCGTTATATGCAATATAATTCTTAGATACAGTACTTTATAGTATCATTTTAAAGCAATCTAATCCATTGGATCATTTGATCAATGGTTAATAACACATAATGGCATTTATGTAAATAATTCAAAATATTTTTTCGCAGTAAATCTTTTAACAAGGGCAATTTGGGAATTATATAAAACTTTAAAAAACTAACCGTCTACCAAAATAATCAGTTTTGCAATGAAATCGGGCAACCCGCACATGATAAGACTTAATTTTAATTTCCCCAAATTTCTCACCAATTTCAATAATACTTTTCATTATATTCATCGATTAAAACACACACGCTCTCCCAAAACAATAAATACATCAGCAGCGCTACAATTATTTTGAAGAAACATGACAGGTAACCTAATCATAAGTTAATTATGGCTTGTTTAAGATATTTAAATATTGTAAGAATAAATCTTGATATGCAAAACCAATTACAAAAAGTTTCGTGTAAAGATCGAGATGTGTTCCGTCTGATTCATACTTTTTGTAAAATTTCAACAAACTATTAATAATGTATCAATCTATTTTGCATTATAATGAGTGGGTTGGTGCTCGCGCGTTGCTGCGGGCCGTGTCGTAGTTTTATTTGTATTTTTACGCGATGCATGATTGTGTCGATAGTATAAATACACACCCATAAATCTAATCTCCGGACCACTTTATTTATATATAATTGTAACTTTCATAAAACTTGACATCTCTGGTCTTTGAAGTTTAAAAAAAATTATGAAATTTTTTGAAGTTATTTGATAGGTTAAGGGTGCATTTTGAAAGTTTTTTTTATTTAAAAACTATATATAGATGTTAAACTTTAACATTTTTTATTAAATCGTACGTATGTCAAAAGCATATCAATATTAGGCTCGTTTTGTTCGTTATCGAGAGACTTTTTTGGCAGTATTTTTTTTATTTAAGAAATCGCGACGTATCTATTAGCTACATAATAAATAAAGTTTGTTATATAAAAAAAGTCGTAAAAATGTGAGAACTCATATAAATGTGAGAACTTTCAGAACTCCTCTAAACCAATCAAATTTTAGTAAAATATTTATGTTTAAATTATTAAATGTAATTTTCATAAAATGATCTCTAATACAAATATAAATCTACAACAAATTAATTGAAAGTGTTTGTATTTCGATCCATAAAATAAGACCGTGAACAATACTTGAGAGAATTTAACTATGTTTATAAAATTCACTTGTACACAAATCTACAACGAATTCAGTGAAAGTCTTTGTATTTTGATCTATTAAAATAGACCACAAACAATATTTTGAGAAAATTTTACTAGTATTGAATGGTGTATAATAGTTTTGTCGGTATGAGTTTTGAAAAGAAAGTTCCCATATATATATATATATATATATATATATATATATATATATATATATATATATATATATATATATATATATATATATATATATATATATATATATATATATATATATATATATATATCTATATATATATATATATATATATATATATATAGTCCACTCTTAAAATAAAAACAATAGAGACCAATCTGGATCATTGGATGCATTAATAATGATTCCACTAGATCGGAATTAAATAGAAATGATGCATGGACCTAAACATAGACCAAAAACCACTTGGCTTCATCTTGATGGGTTGTAAAATAAATGAGTCCTTGTCTGCAGCTATCAAGATAATGACAGTTGGTTTTAGTTCTAAATTTAGGTCTAAATTTAAGTCTTTTATGAACAAAACCATGTGCTAAGGCGTTGTTTTTCTTCTTTTACGTTAAATTTTCTTAAACCACCTTTTTATTCTTGAAAATCTTATATTATTTTAAACTAAAAATGTTTTAGATTGTTTTTAGACTATTACTATATTAGCGGCGTCAGATTAGTACAAAAATAAATGCTATTACATTTTCGTGATACATGTTTTACATGATTATACCAGGGTACCCGTGCAAGGCGGCGGCGGGTACCTGTGACTATATTTTGCGGCGAGCAAATGTTATTCAGTTACACATTTTTTTCTAAAAATAATTGTACGAATAAATGAATTGGTGTGTACTGTTACATATATTTTTAAATGGTGCTGCTACAATGTTGTGTATTTAATTTTCAGAAAGATAGCTGAAGTTTAAAGCTATGTATTGAATTAATACAATTAAGAGCAAAATTAATACAGTTTTTGTAGTCTGGCTTATTTTGAAGTGAGAGACTTTTGTGTAGGCTTATTTTTTTAAAACTTCTATTTATAGAAAGTCCTAAATACATTATAAGATGGTATAGATTAATACCATTATCATTATACTTTTTATCTTTTAGTACTATTAATTTTTATTATATGTCATACGAATGATTCTTTAATAACTAGTAGTCATATTTCATATATCTTATTATAACACAAAATAGATTGATACATTATTAATAGTTTATTGATATTTTACAAAAAGTATGAATCACACAAAACACATCTCAATCTTTTTGATACACGTGAAGATATCAAAACACCTGATGCCTATTTCAATTTAAAATATGACAAAAAGTATTAATTAATACGCAAATCCTTTTGGGCGAGTTTTTCTATTCGCGCAAGTTTATTCTTATTTTACTATGGATAATTTCTTGATACACGAAACTCGTTGTAATTGGTTTTGCATATCAAGATTTATTGTTACAATATTTAAAAATCTTAAACAAGTCATAATCAACTAATGACTAATGTTGTGCTTGGTTCAAACTAGAGAAAGAGAAAGGCAATGATAATGGTAGGGAAAAAGAAAGGGAAAAAAAAGCATTCCCTCCAATTTATTGGGTAATGGCCCATTACCCACTTTGGGGTAATGGGTCATTGCATTATACACTAACAAGCAACTTCTTTCATTATCTTTCCCATTTCTTACTCCCCATAACCCCCTACCAAGCATACCATAAGTTACCTGTCATGTTTTTTCAAAATTGTAGAGGTGCTGATGTATTTTTTGTTTTGAGAGAGTATGTGTGTGTTTTAATCGGTGAATATAATAATAAGTTTCGTTGAAAATTGTGATAAATTGAGAAAAATTAAAATTAAGTCTTATCATGTGTGCAAGTTGCCTGATTTTGTTCCAAAACTGATTATTTTGGTAAACGGTTAGGTTTTTAAAGTTTTATAAAATTCCCAAATTGCCCTTGTTAAAAGATTTTCAGCCAAAAAATATTTTGAATTATTTACATAAATGTCGGGCTGCGTTATATGCAGTACCATTCTTAGATACAGTACTTTGTAGTACCATTTTAAAGCAATCTAGACCATTTGATCATTTGATCAATGGTTAATAATACAAAATGGCATTTATGTAAATAATTCAAAATATTTTTTGGCTGTAAATCTTTTAACAATGGCAATTTGGGAATTATATAAAACTCTAAAAAAACTAACCGTCTACCAAAATAATCAGTGTTGCAATAAAATCGAGCAACTTGCACACATGATAAGACTTAATTTCAATTTCCTCCAATTTCTCACAAATTTCAACAATACTTATCATTATATTCACCGATTAAAACACACACATACTCTCTCAAAACAAATAATACATCAGCAGCGCTACAATTTGGAAGAAACATGACAGGTAACCTAATCATTAGTTAATTATGGCTTGTTTAAGATTTTTAATTATTGTAACAATAAATCTTAATATGCAAAACCAATTACAACAAGTTTCGTGTATCAAGAAATTATCATTAGTAAAATACGAATAAACTTGCGTGAATAGAAAAACTCGCCTAAAACGATTTGCGTATTAATAAATACTTTTTGTCATATTTTAAATTGAAATAGGCATCTATGTTTTGATATCTTCATGTGTATCAAAAAGATCGAGACGTGTTTCGTCTGATTTATACTTTTTATAAAATATCAATAAACTATTAATAATGTATCAATCTATTTTGCATTATAACGTGTAGGTTGGTGCTCGCGCGTTGCTGCGGGGCTTGTCGTAGTTTTATCTGTATTGTTACGCGATGCATGATTGTGTCGATAATAGAAATACACAGCCATAAATCTAATCTCCGGACCACTTTATATATATATATATATATATATATATATATATATATATATATATATATATATATATATATATATATATATATATATATAATTATATAAAGTAAAATTATAGTACCACACACACACACACACACACACACACACACACACACACATATATATATATATATATATATATATATATATATATATATATATATACATATATATATATATATATATATATATATATATATATATATATATATATATATATATATGTATATGTAGTCCACTCTTAAAATAAAAACAATAGAGACCAATCTGGATCATTGGATGCATTAATAATGATTCCACTAGATCGGAATTAAATATAAGAGAAATGATGCATGGACCTAAACATAGACCAAAAACCACTTGGCTTCATCTTGATGGATTGTAAAATAAATGAGTCATTGTCTGCAGCTATCAAGATAATGACAGTTGGTTTTAGTTCTAAATTTAGGTCTAAATTTAAGTCTTTTATGAACAAAACCATGTGCTAAGGCGTTGTTTTTCTTCTTTTACGTTAAATTTTCTTAAACCACCTTTTTATTCTTGAAAATCTTATATTATTTTAAACTAAAAATGTTTTAGATGTTTTTAGACTATTACTATATTAGCGGCGTCAGATTAGTACAAAAATAAATGCTATTACATTTTCGTGATACATGTTTTACATGATTATACCAGGGTACCCGTGCAAGGCGGCGGCGGGTACCTGTGACTATATTTTGCGACGAGCAAATGTTATTCAGTTACACATTTTTTTCTAAAAATAATTGTACGAATAAATGAATTGGTGTGTACTGTTACATATATTTTTAAATGGTGCTGCTACAATGTTGTGTATTTAATTTTCAGAAAGATAGCTGAAGTTTAAAGCTATGTATTGAATTAATACAATTAAGAGCAAAATTAATACAGTTTTTGTAGTCTGGCTTATTTTGAAGTGAGAGACTTTTGTGTAGGCTTATTTTTTTAAGGCTTCTATTTATAGAAAGTCCTAAATACATTATAAGATGGTATAGATTAATACCATTGTCATTATACTTTTTATCTTTTAGTACTATTAATTTTAATTATATGTCATACGAATGATTCTTTAATAACCAGTAGTCATATTTCATATATCTTATTATAATGCAAAATAGATTGATACATTATTAATAGTTTATTGATATTTTACAAAAAGTATGAATCACACAAAACACATCTCAATCTTTTTGATACACGTGAAGATATCAAACACCTGATGCCTATTTTAATTTAAAATATGACAAAAAGTATTAATTAATACGCAAATCCTTTTGGGCGAGTTTTTCTATTCGCGCAAGTTTATTCTTATTTTACTATGGATAATTTCTTGATACACGAAACTCGTTGTAATTGGTTTTGCATATCAAGATTTATTGTTACAATATTTAAAAATCTTAAACAAGTCATAATCAACTAATGACTAATGTTGTGCTTGGTTCAAACTAGAGAAAGAGAAAGGCAATGATAATGGTAGGGAAAAAGAAAGGTAAAAAAAAAAGCATTCCCTCCAATTTATTGGGTAATGGCCCATTACCCACTTTGGGGTAATGGGTCATTGCATTATACACTAACAAGCAACTTTTTTCATTATCATTCCCATTTCTTACTCCCCATAACCCCCTACCAAGTACGCCATAAGTTACCTGTCATGTTTTCTCAAAATTGTAGAGGTGCTGATGTATTTTTTGTTTTGAGAGAGTATGTGTGTGTTTTAATCGGTGAATATAATAATAAGTTTCGTTGAAAATTGTGATAAATTGGGAAAAATTAAAATTAAGTCTGATCATGTGTGCAAGTTGCCTGATTTTGTTCCAAAACTGATTATTTTGGTAAACGGTTAGGTTTTTAAAGTTTTATAAAATTCCCAAATTGCCCTTGTTAAAAGATTTCCAGCCAAAAAATATTTTGAATTATTTACATAAATGTCGGGCTGCGTTATATGCAGTACCATTCTTAGATATTGTACTTTGTAGTACCATTTTAAAGCAATCTAAACCATTTGATCATTTGATCAATGGTTAATAATACATAATGGCATTTATGTAAATAATTCAAAATATTTTTTGGCTGTAAATCTTTTAACAATGGCAATTTGGGAATTATATAAAACTCTAAAAAAACTAACCGTCTACCAAAATAATCAGTTTTGCAATAAAATCGAGCAACATGCACACATGATAAGACTTAATTTCAATTTCCTCCAATTTCTCACAAATTTCAACAATACTTATCATTATATTCACCGATTAAAACACACACATACTCTCTCAAAACAAATAATACATCAGCAGCGCTACAATTTGGAAGAAACATGACAGGTAACCTAATCATTAGTTAATTATGGCTTGTTTAATATTTTTAATTATTGTAACAATAAATCTTAATATGCAAAACCAATTACAACAAGTTTCGTGTATCAAGAAATTATCATTAGTAAAATACGAATAAACTTGCGTGAATAGAAAAACTCGCCTAAAACGATTAGCGTATTAATAAATACTTGTTGTCATATTTTAAATTGAAATAGGCATCTATGTTTTGATATCTTCATGTGTATCAAAAAGATCGAGACGTGTTTCGTCTGATTTATACTTTTTATAAAATATCAATAAACTATTAATAATGTATCAATCTATTTTGCATTATAACGTGTAGGTTGGTGCTCGCGCGTTGCTGCGGGGCGTGTCGTAGTTTTATCTGTATTGTTACGCGATGCATGATTGTGTCGATAATAGAAATACACAGCCATAAATCTACTCTCCGGACCACTTTATATATATATATATATATATATATATATATATATATATATATATATATATATATATATATATATATATATATATATATATATATATAATCTCCGGACCACTTTATATATATATATATATATATATATATATATATATATATATATATATATATATATATATATATATATATATATATATATATATATATATATAAATATAATTATATAAAGTAAAAGTATAGTACCACACACACACACACACACACACACACACACACACACACATATATATATATATATATATATATATATATAGGGGTGCGTTATATGCAATATCATTTGATCAATGGTTAATAATACATAATGGCATTTATGTAAATAATTCAAAATATTTTTTCGCTATAAATCTTTTAACAAGGGCAATTTGGGAATTACATAGAACTTTAAAAAACTGACCGTCTACCAAAATAATCAGTTTTGCAATGAAATCGGGCAACCTGCATGCATGATAAGACATAATTTTAATTTCCCCAAATTTCTCACAAATTTCAATAATACTTTTCATTATATTCACCGATTAAAACATACACACTCTCCCAAAACAATTAATACATCAGCAGCGCTAAAATTTTGAAGAAACATGACAGGTAACCTAATCATAAGTTAATTATGGCTTGTTTAAGATTTTTAAATATTGTAACAATAAATCTTGATATGAAAAACCAAATACAACAAGTTTCGCGTATCAAGAAATTATCATTAGTAAAATAAGAGTAACTTGTGTGAATAGAAAAACTCGCCTAAAACGATTTGCATATTAATAAATACTTTTTGTCATATTTTAAATTGAAATAGGCATCTATGTTTTGATATCTTCATGTGTATCAAAAAGATCGAGATGTGTTCCGTCTGATTCATACTTTTTGTAAAATTTCAACAAACTATTAATAATGTATCAATCTTTTTTGCAATATAACGAGTGGGTTGGTGCCCGCGCGTTGCTGCGGGCCGTGTCGTAGTTTTATTTGTTTTGTTACGCGATACATGATTGTGTCGATAGTAGAAATACACATCCATAAATCTAATCTCCGGACCACTTTATTTATAAATAATTGTAACTTTCATAAGACTAGACATCTCTGGTCTCTGTTATTTGATAGGTTAAGGGTGCATTTTGAAAGTTTTTTTTTTTATTTAAAAACTATATATAGATGTTAAACTTTAACATTTTTTATTAAATCGTACGTATGTCAAAAGCATATCAATATTAGGCTCGTTTTGTTCGTTATCGAGAGACTTTTTTGGCAGTATTTTTTTTTATTTAAGAAACCGTGAGGTATCTATTAGCTACATGATAAATAAAGTTTGTTATATAAAAAAGTTGTAAATAATAAGAAGTTCAGGGGCTGTTTCGTAATTTCTTTTTTTAAGTTTTGGATGATAGAGACGTTGGGAAATGTTAAAATATTTGAATGTTTATATTAAAATATGTCACCGACCATTTGCCAAATGAGTTATATATATAATAAGATAAATGTTAATTTTTTTTTAATAGATATATAAATGTTAATGACTATCGGTTATTAATGAATTATTCCTGTGTCATACAATAAAAAAATAATAGTAGTAAAAGATAAAATAGTATAATGATAATGATATTAATCTATATTATCTTATAATATGTTTAGGACTTTTTATAAAAAAATGTTTTAAAAAAATAAGCCTACACACTTACTATAAAAGGAAGTCTCACATTTCAAAATAAGTCAAACTACAAAAACTGTATTATTTTTTCTATTAATTGTATTAATTCAATACATAGCTTTAAACTTCAACTATTTTCCTGAAAATTAAATACAAAACATTGTAGCAGCACCAATTCAAAATATATGTAACAACACACACCAATTTATTCATTCATACAATTATTTTTAGAAAAAAATGTGTAACCAAATAACATTTGCTCGCGGCAAAATACAATCACAGGGTACCCGCCGCCGCATTGTACGACTACCCTGCTATAATCATGTAAAGCATGTATCACGAAAATGTAATAGCATTAATTTTTGTACTAATCTGACGCCGCTAATATATAATAGTCTAAAAACTTTAAAAACAATCTAAAACATTTTTAGTTTAAAATAAAATAATATTTTCAAGAATAAAAAGGTGGTTGAAGAAAATTTAACGTAAAAGAAGATTTTTGACTTGCCACCACTAAATATCCCCTATCCAACAAAACCTTTGATACGCGTACAACGCGCGTTCAGGGTCAAAAAATTCCTTTTCGTCGAGCAAGTTTTTCAACACCCTAGGCAGTGAACCTAATCGTTGTAGTGTAGTGTTAGGGTAAGCCTCGGGTATTGATATCGTTCTCTAGGGGAATAGGAATGCTAGTGACAAATTACTACGCTAAGGTTGGGGTTGAGGAAGATTATTTTTTTATCTTTTTATATTTTTTAGAAAATTGAAATTACGAATCTCGGGGTATTGGATTTGGGGGGTTGGTTTTTCTATCGATTACTCTACTATTATAATTATCTAAGCTAAGGGGTAGTCTATGTCTAATTGATGTGTGCTCGTATGATGATTAAAGATGTGTTTACCTAGATGCTACTACTCCCTAGTTATCTCTTATTGATGGTTGAATTGTCACGTCCTTATTCTTAACGCGTTGTGTCTTCTAAGGTCGTAAGGTATGCGTTTTTCCCTAACTCTTTGAGACTACCTTAAGGTTATTGCCTACGAAATCTCTAGGATTCATAAACTAACTCTAAGGTTATCTTTGGATGTTTAGCCTACAATAACTCTAGGTGATTATAAACTAATGTTCACAAAGATTACTCAAGCATTAAAAACACAACGAATGACCTATCGCAATCCTAGGTCAATCACAATTAAGATAAGAGACAACCAATCAATATTCAATACCTAGGTTTCATATATCTAAGGAAACACACAAGTAAATTAGCCGGACATGGAAAACATGCAAGCATACACACATACAATTGAAGACATAATTGAATCAATGATGTAAATTAATTATCTTGTTGTAAAATAGGGCATGAGAACCCTAAGATACTGCCCAAGACAGCCAAAATTCTGTTTTAGGTTTTACTCCACAAAACTACCTCTCCAAAAGTCTGAAAATTCGAATTCTATATATAGAGTTACAACATGCGACGGCGTCATTCTTTAAATGTGACGTCGTCGGATCGCCGCTATTAGGGTTTCGTCTTGACCACGTCAACCTTGTGACGGCGTATCCTTAAGACTGTGACTCCGTCAGTGCCGCCTGGATCTGAATCTAGGCCGTCTGAGTTTTGATGCCCTACTCTTTAAAACCTGACGCCGTCGGGTGTAAGTCATCACAAATTTGGAGCACGTTGCGATGGCGTCGCCTTCTAACTCTGACTCCATCAACTTCTATTTCAGCAGCTTGAGTGTCTTGATCTTGACTTGGCCATTTTCTTCATATATTCACGCCTTTTCGTCCGAATAAGTGTCATTCCATCAATTTGCCTTCAAGAGACCTAAAAAGTGAAAAGGAACGAAATTAAGCAGTAACGGATATAAAAGTGGTCGATTAAGGGCTTAAATGACCCCTCAAAAGTGCACCTTTTAAATCCTTATCAACCTTTTACTTCCCTACTGTTGGGAATTCTACTAAGTAAGAATTCTGCTGAAGAATCCGCTGAAGAATCTGCTGAAGTGCATGGATTCTGCTGATGAAGAGATTCTGCGGAAGTAGAAAAACCGCGTAGTTTGTTTCTGCGGATATAGATATTCCGCATTTTATATAGTTAGTTAGGATATGCATGAGCTTTATTAGGAAGTGATAATGTATATCTTCTTTAGTTTTATGATTATACGTTTCTTGGGAAACGGTTTAGGGTTCCTTGTCTATAAAAGGAACACATTAGTATGAATGACGTACAAGTTTTGAAAAACAAGTTTTAGTTCTATTCAAAGATCCATAGAGGATCAAAGTATTCTTAGTTATTATTGTTCTTACTTGTGTTTGATTTCCGCTATAGAATACAAGTAACTGAGACTGTCTATTAGTGTGTTTGTGATTACATAAGCATTACTAACGACCGACAAGCGCTCAAAGATCTATCAAGGTCTAAGGTTCAACACCTACCCTAAGCCTAACGTTACAACCCTTGTAAAGACCTCTTAGATAGTTATTCTTAGGTGCTTACGCCAAAGCGGTGGAGGTTTAATCTATTCTTAAGCCTATGGTAATCTATGTACTATGTCAGGTAATGAGTGTTTATCATCCTTTTCCATTCATATTGTATTTCATATAAACCCCAGAGATAAGAGAATCCAAACACCAATTGTGAGGTGCTAGTATATAATTTTCGTGCTTGTTATGACTATTATGGCGCTTGTACTTGTTGTAGACTATCTTAAACCAATGCTTCATGCCCCCTAACGTATAAATTGATTGGCCAAAAGCACATTTGCTTGTGGACAAGCAAATTCCAAGTGTAGGTATATTTGATAAGGATTTAAAACATACGTTTTTAGGGGGTCATTTAAGCCCTAAATCAACATATTTTATATCCGTTACTACTTAAAATCGTTCCTTTTCACATTTTTGGTCTTTTGGAAGCAAAATGCTAGAATGAAGCATATTTGGACTAAAAGGAGCGAAAACATGAAGAAAATGGCAAAGTCAAGATCAAAGGCACTCCAGCAGACCTGACGGCGTCCCAACCAAAGGTCGATGCCGTCCCTTTATAGAATTTTTTATCAGAATACAAGTGACGACTCAGAACAAATTTTGGTTCTACAACATGACGGCGTCACGCCTAAACTCTGGAAGGCGTCACTAACAAATTCCACACCAGATGCCCAAGAACCAAGCTCAGACGACGTCCTTCATGAACACCGATGGCTTCACACACATCAACTAACATCGTCCCAACGATGACTTGGCCCAAACGAAAACCTAATGACGGCGACCGGACGACGTCACTAGCAAAAGGTGAAGCCGTCGCACTTGTAAATCTGTATATAGAATTCAATTTTTCTGTTTTAAAAGAGGTAGAACTTTGGAGAGCAAACCCTAATTCAGTTGTAGTCTGACTTGGACAGTATTCTAGGGTCCCATACCCTATTTTACATCACAAGATAAGTTTTTTAATCCATTTTATCATTATGTCTCCCCCATATTCAATTGTATGTGCGTATGCTTGCTTGTTTAACATGAGTAGCTAAATCATCCTTGTGTTTGATTAGATCTATGAAACCTAGCTGTTAATTATTGTTAGGTTGTCTCTTGTCTTAATTCATAGACGCTAGAGTAAGAAAAACTAGATTCTTGTTTAATTGTTGCGAGCTTGAACGTCCTAAATAGCAAAAAAGCTTAAGAGTGCACTGATGCGCGTACGAAGCGCGTTCGGGGTCAAAGGAACTTCCTTTTCTTCGAGAAAGTTTTTCAACCACCTAGGCAGTGAACCTAATTGTTGTAGTGTAGTATTGGGTAAGCCTCGGGTATTGATATCATTCTCTAGGGGAATAGGAATGCTACCAAGAAATGTATTACGCTAAGGTGGGGGTTGAGGAAGATTCTTTTTTATCTTTTATTGGTTTTTTTAGAAAGCTAAGGTAAATATCTCGGGGAAATTGGTTTCGGGGGTGGTGTTTCTACCGATTACTTCTACTATTCTAAATATCTATTACTACAGGTAGCTATGTCTATTTGATGTGTGCTCGTATGATGATTAAAAATGTGGTTACCTAGATACTATTACTCCCTTGTTATCTTTTATTGGTCGGTTGAATTGTCACACCTTATCTTAACGCGTTGTATTCCTAAGATCATAGGGTGTGCATTTGCCCTAACTCTTTGAGGTTACCTTTGCGTTGAGCCTACAAAATCCGCAAGTCCTTAAACTATTTCATTCATAATCCTCACTTTCACAAAGAATACTCAAGCATTAAACACAACGAATGATGCCCAGTTGCAAACCTAAGCCTAAGAACCAACCTAACAATAACTAATAACTAGGTTTCATAGATCTGAGCAAACACACAAGAAATTTAGCTAGACATGGTAAACAAGCAAGCATACACACAATCAATTGAAGACATAATGATACTTTGGATTAAAACACTTATCTCGATGAGTAAAATAGGGTTTGGGACCCTAAGATACTGTCCAGATCGGACTACAAACGTTTAGGGTTTTTTCACCAAAAGTCTACCTCTCTAAATGCAGAAAAATAGAATTCTATATATAGATTTACACTTGCGACGGCATCACCTTAAAGGTGAGACATCGTCAGCTCGCCGTCATTAGGGTTTTGATAAGGATTTAAAAGGTACACTTTTGAGGGGTCATTTAAGCCCTTAGTTGATCACTTTTGTATCAATTACTACTTAATTTCGTTCCTTTTCACTTTTTAGGTCTCTTGAAGGCAAATTGCTGGAATGGCACTTATTCGGACGTAAAGGCGCGAATACACGAAGAAAATGGCCAAGTCAAGAATTGAGACACTCAAGCTGCTGGAATTGAAGGGGACGGCGTCACTGCTTAAATGCAACGCGGTCGCGACACATCTTGAGATGACTCAGTAGCCAAATTTCTAATTTATAAGTGACTGATAAGGTTTTAAAAGGTACCATTTTGAGGGGTCGTTTAAGTCCTTATTTGATCACTTTTGTATCCGTTATTGCTTAATATCGTTCCTTTTCACTTTTTAGGTCTCGTGAAGGCAAAATGCTGGAATGGCACTTATTTGGACGAAAAAGCGCGAATATATGAAGAAAATGGCCAAAGTCGAAATCGAGACACTCACAGTCGCTGAATGTAGATGGCGACGGCGTCAGGTGCTATTTGCGATGCCGTCGGAGAATTATTGTGACGGGTCAGAACTCAAAACTCGTGTTTTCAAGAGACGGCGTCTAGTTGTGAAAGAGTAGGCCGTCGCTACTCAGACGGCCTAGATGCGATCCAGACGACGTCAGAAGCTGAAGAGGACGGCGTCACGGACATAAGGTGACGCCGTCGCAAGGTTAACGTGGCCAAGACGAAACCCTAATGGCGGCGACACGACGGCGTCACTAAACATAAGGTGACGCCGTCGCAATTGTAATCTTATATATAGAATCCGAATTTTTCAGTCTTTGGGTGGAGAGTCTTTGGAGTAAAAACCTAAAACCGAACCTAAGGTGTCTTGTACAGTATTTTAGGGTTTTTAACCCTATCTTACACCAAGATAAGTCTTTGCTTCATTAATTCAATTATGTCTTTGATTATTTGTGTGTATGCTTGCATGTTCTCCATGTCCGGCTAATTTATTTGTGTGTTTGCTTAGGAAGTATGAAACTTAATTATTAAATATTGATTGGTTGTTTCTTATCTTAGTTGATTAATGATCTAGTAATGCGATAGGTCATTCGTTGTGTACTTAATGCTTGATTCATCTTTGTGAACCTTAGAGTATGATTACCTGAGTGATTGTAGGCTAAACCATCCGAAGAGCGCCTTAGAGTAGGAGTCTATAATCTGTAAGTGGATTTGTAGACAAGACCCTTTGGTAAGTTCAAAGAGTTAGGGAGAAACGCATACCCTACAACTTTAGAAACACAACGCAACTAGGAATAAGACGTGACACTCAACCATCAATAGGAGATAATTAAGGAGTAATACAAACTAAGTAAACACATCTTTAAACTATCATACGAGCACACATTAATTAGACATAGACTCCCACAACCTTAGTTTAGATAATTAGATAATAGTAGAGTAATCGGTAGAAATACCAACCCCCCAAATCCAATACCCGAGATTCGTACCTTTCCATTTTCATAAAATATAAAAAGATAAAAAATAATCTTCCTCAACCTTAACCTTAGCGTAGTAACTCCCTACTAGCATTCCTATTCCCCTAGAGAACGATATCAATACCCGTGGCTTACCCTAATTACTACACTACAACGATTAGGTTCACTGCCTAGGGTGTTATAAAACTTGCTCGAAGAAAAGGAAGTTCCTTTGACCCCGAACGACGCGTGTAGCGTTATCAAGTTTTTGGCGCCGCTGCCGGGGAATAGAATAGCTAGTTAGTAGTCCACCTCGTTTAGGTTTCTTTGCTTGATTCCTATCAAGTAAACTTTTTTCTCATTTTTAGATTTCTCTTAGTCTATCCCCCTTCTTCGTAATTTCATCACTTTTCATCATGGAAGGTGATAATCAACAACCACGTCCCCATACAAACCCCCTTAAGCAACTTAGAACCCGCAGTTCCACCAAAACTCTTCTCGAACCATTTGCAGAACCCGAAAGAGAGCTCAATAAGCGAAAAAAAGCTCTCCATGATTCAGAACTTCATGGCACTTCAATCAATTTTGATGAAGTTACATCTGATGAAGAATCTCTTCATTCACGACAATCTCCTGAAACCATTATCATTGACGATCTGAGCCAAAATGGCGAGGAAGTCCTTACCACCCCAGCCAATAGCCCCATAAATCCTCCTAAAGCGAAAACTCTTGGGGAACACTCCTACCCTTCTGCGTCTGGATTCACCAATGCCATTGTCTATCCCTCGGAACAGATCAATGAGGTATTGCATGCATCTAATATTTGGCTAATCCAAAAGGCATGTCAATTCCATGGATCCCACAGTGAAAACCCAATTCACCACATCAAACAGTTTCTAAAAATTGTTGATGCTATCTATGCCGACGGAGCATCTAAGGAGACATCTAGACTCCGGTTTTTACCATTTTCTCTTCAAGGGCAAGCCAAGGAGTGGCTCGATAAGCTCCCTCCAAGATCCATTTTCACATGGGAACAACTTACAACTAAGTTCACCAGAAAGTTCTTTCCTCCTGGAAGAGCTGCAGCATGTAGGAGCAAAATTCTGCACTTTCACCAACCCGATGGAGAATCTATCACCAACTCCTGGAGTCGTTACAAAGATCTTATTCAACAAGCTCCACACCACGGTATTAACCTTTGGTTGCTTCTTCAAATCTTTTACGACAATGTCTCCCGAAAGGATCAAAAAGGGATTGATTTCTCAACTGGCCAGAGAATCGCAAATCTCACTGCGGAAGAAGGATGGAACCGAATAGAGGAATATATCCAATATCAAGACAGCCATTGGAATGAGCAGGAAAACGCGTCAAGCATTTCCACTTTCTCAAGTGAAGAGTTATCCTTAGATTATCGGATTGAGAAAGCACAAAAGAAACTAGCTTACCTCATAAAATCACCAGAACCAAAAAGGCTGACTAACCCATATCTCATATGCGACATATGTGGAGGATCGCATGAGAGCGATGAGTGCGATGACACACACCGAGAAAGCGTCTTCCTCTCCAGTCATGATATTTATGATGACCCTTCACTCCTCGCATTTTATCAAACCGATGAATGTGATCCTTGGGGCAATCTAAAATGGAGAAAGGAAGGTAAGGACGGACCTGAGTACACCATCCGTGATCCTTTCGAAGAAAAACTCGGGCAGTTTACCATGGAAGGGGCTGCAATCTTGAAAGGTCTTGAGAAGTTTATCCAAGAGCAGCAAGCTGAATTAGAAAGTCAGTTCACCAATCTCCACGAAAGAATAAGTGGACCTGGCATAGCACTTCACGATCCAACTTGCGCAATCACTACTCGATCAGGAACTACTACCAAGGATCCCTCACATCCCAGCCGGGACCCCATCACAAGGGAACCCGAGTTAGGAAATGAGGCGATTCCCACACCTCTTCCAACTCCTCACGATCCTCCCCCACAAACCCCAGCACCAACCCAATGCCCAACTTTCTCACGGATTCCTTATCCCTCTCGTTTAAAAAATCAAAAGGCTGAAGAAGACAATGAAAAAATATTGTCTTACTTGAAACAAACATCCGTCAACATACCACTCCTTGATGTATTCTATCATATCCCTAAATATAGTAGATACTTCAAGAGGCTGATATCTAATCGAAAAAAGCTTGAGGGATTGATATTATTAGGGGAAGAATGTTCAGCTATCATCCAAAAGAGCATGCCCAAGAAGAAGGAAGATCTGGGCAGTTTTACTATTCCTTGCTCTATAGGGGCGCTTTCTATGAAAAACGCCTTGGCAGATCTTGGGGCAAGCATTAACCTGATGCCTCACTCCCTGTTTCTTAAGCTCGGATATTCAGGGCTTAAACCCACTAGGATGAGTATCCAATTAGCTGATCGATCAATCAAATATCCCATTGGAGTTTGTGAGAACGTTCTTGTAAGGGTGGGGGAATTCAAATTTCCAGTCGATTTCGTAATTTTAGAGATGGAGGAAGATAATTCCGTCCCAATAATCCTTGGAAGACCCTTCTTGGCTACAACTCGTGCCATTATTGATGTTCATGATGGAAAGCTCACTTTACGAGTAGGATCCGAGAGCGTGACCTTCGACATTAAGGATTCTATGAGACATTCTTCTTCCTGCGGTCGTCCCGTATATTTAGTTGAAGAAGTTGATGAATTTGTTGATGACATAGACGGCTGCATTGACGAGTATCTATTAAACGAATTCATGAATAATGATAACAACGTAATATACGACAACCATGAAATTGAGATGGTTGGAGCTGTGTCCTTTTATCCTCGTCAGGATGAAATTGAACCTATTGAGCTTCAGAGGCCGGGAAACCAGCTAAAACCATCGATCAAAGAGCCTCCTACCTTAGAACTGAAAGATCTCCCGAGTCACTTGGAATACGCCTTTCTTCAAGGAGAGGACCAACTCCCTGTCATAATAAGCTCCTCGCTAACCACTATTCAGAAAGAGAAGCTCTTAGCAGTTTTAAAAGAATATAAAGGGGTGATTGCATGGAGTGTTGCCGACATTAAGGGAATCGATTCTACATTCTGTACTCACAAAATCCTCATGGAGGAAGATTACAAACCAACTGTTCAACCGCAAAGGCGGGTTAACCCTAACATCAAAGAGGTAGTGAAAAAAGAGGTCATTAAGCTTCTGGATGCAGGTCTCATCTACCCCATATCGGATAGCCCATGGGTCAGCCCAGTCCAAGTGGTTCCAAAAAAAGGAGGGATGACGGTTGTAAAAAATGAGAAGGGTGAGTTGGTGCCACAAAGAACGGTTACTGGGTGGCGTGTATGTATTGACTACAGAAAATTGAATGATGCCACCCGGAAAGATCATTTCCCTCTACCGTTTATTGACCAAATGCTTGAAAGATTAGCTGGGCACGAATACTACTGTTTCCTTGATGGCTTTTCAGGTTACTTTCAAATTCCAATTGCTCCTGAAGATCAGGAGAAAACTACATTTACATGTCCTTACGGAACGTTCGCCTACAACCGAATGCCTTTCGGGTTATGTAACGCACCCGCAACCTTTCAACGATGTATGATGGCCATATTCCACGAGTTAATTGAGGACAGCATGGAAGTTTTCATGGATGATTTCTCGGTGTTTGGAAATTCTTTCGACCTTTGTCTTTCCAACCTTAGGAAGATGTTGAAGTGATGCGAGGAAACTAATTTGGTTTTAAATTGGGAAAAATACCATTTCATGGTAAAAGAAGGAATTGTTTTAGGGCATAGAGTCTCAGGGAATGGAATTGAGGTCGATAGAGCAAAAATCGAAGCAATTTCCAAACTCCCTTATCCTACTACCGTTAAAGCCATTCGTAGCTTTCTTGGTCATGCCGGTTTTTATCGAAGGTTTATTAAAGATTTTTCAAAAATTGCCCGACCTATGACACAGCTTCTTGTTAAGGATGCCCCTTTTGATTTTTCTGGAGAATGCAAGGAAGCATTTAACCGACTAAAGAAAGATCTCACTCAAGCACCTATAATGGTCACCCCTGATTGGTCTCAGCCGTTCGAAATCATGTGTGATGCTAGTGATTATGATGTCGGCGCAGTGCTCGGTCAAAGGAAGGAAAAGCATTTTCAACCAATCTACTATGCTAGCAAAACCATGAATGTGGCACAAGAGAACTATACAACCACTGAGAAAGAACTTTTAGCCGTTGTATTTGCCTTCGACAAATTCAGGCAATATCTCGTTCTCTCTAAAACTGTCGTCTTCACAGATCACTCCGCCTTACGTTATCTGTTTTCAAAACAAGATGCTAAACCGCGCTTGATTAGATGGATCCTATTACTTCAAGAATTCGACATTGAAATTCGAGATAAAAAGGGGGCTGAAAATCTCGCCGCTGATCATCTATCACGCTTGGAGAACCCCGATCTTGAGAAGTCAGATCACACCGATATTCGCGACTCTTTTCCCGAGGAACGGCTAATGGCGATTAAAGAGAGTGAGCCATGGTATGCTGATTATGCTAACTACCTGTCCAGTAGAGTTTTGCCAAATTACATGACCAGACAAGATAAAAAGAAGTTCTTCACTACGCTAAAACATTACTTCTGGGATGAACCCTTCCTTTTCCGTATATGTCCCGATCAAATCATACGACGTTGCGTGGCCGGTAGAGAGATTGATCGAATTCTAAAAGAATGTCATGCCGGACCATCTGGGGGACATCACGGTGTGAATATCACGGCACGAAAGGTTTTCGATGCCGGATTCTATTGGCCTACTGTTTTTCGAGACGTTAAGAGATTAGTTCAAATGTGTGATGCATGCCAACGATCAGGAAATATTTCACGACGGGATGAGTCACCTCAGAACTATATCCAAGTCTGCGAAATATTCGACGTTTGGGGAATAGACTTCATGGGACCCTTTCCATCTTCCGGAGGAAATGAATACATTCTCGTAGCTATCGACTATGTATCCAAATGGGTAGAAGCTCAAGCCCTTAGAACTAATGATGCAAGGGTAGTTATTCACTTTCTTAAAAAGCTCTTCGCACGATTTGGGATTCCCAAAGCATTAATCAGTGATAGAGGGACTCACTTTTGCAATGCTCAAATGGAAAAGGTGATGAAGAAGTATGGCGTCCCACATAGATTTTCTACTGCATATCATCCTCAGACAAATGGACAAGTAGAAAACACAAACAGGGCATTAAAGCGGATACTTGAAAAAACGGTCCACCAAAACAGGAAAGATTGGGCATTCAAACTGGATGAAGCACTTTGGGCATTCAGAACTGCTTACAAAACACCTATCGGGACAACCCCTTTTCGCCTGGTATACGGAAAGGCTTGCCACCTCCCTATCGAACTTGAGCAGAAAGCATATTGGGCCCTTAAGGCCTGTAATATGGATTATTCTGAATCAGGGTCAAATCGGTTCTTACAACTTCAAGAATTGGATGAGCTAAGGCTGGAAGCATACGAATCGTCAATCACTTACAAAGAAAGGGCAAAAAGATGGCACGATCAACGAATAAAGAATCCTAAAGAGTTTTTGGAAGGGGATAAAGTGCTCTTGTATAATTCGAGACTAAGATTATTCCCAGGAAAACTCAAATCTAGGTGGTATGGACCCTTTTCAGTAAAAAACCAGATGAGCAATGGGGCGGTAGTACTTCTAGACCATGATGGAAGAGAATTCACAGTTAATGGGCAACGGGTGAAGCATTATCAATTGGATAATATTGAAATAGTGAACGAACCCATGCTTAATTGTTTGCTTGTTAGTGTCATATATCTTTTATTAATTGTTTATCCTCATGTTTAAATTTGTAAAAATGCTTTATTTTGTTTTTAACTTCGTCTTAATTACATATAAAGGTATTTTACATAAGGGATAAGTGTAGGGAGGATTACACACGTTTTCAAAAGAAACGTAAACATGAGAATAACAATTAACTAAAAGATATATATGTTTGTTTGTTCGAGTCAAATGCTTGTATCGAGTCATAATGAATGTTTTGCAGAAATTTTTTCCAGATTCTAAAGATGTAAATTTTCCAGAAATTTTTCCAGAAAATCGCAGACCAGTTTTTGTCAGGATAACCTGACGGCGTCAGGATTGCAACCTGACGGCGTCAGGAAGGAATAAAAACATCAGATTACTTTTTCTCGTTTTCTGAGCTACTTATAAATTTTTAGAATTTTCCAGGTCTTAATTTTCTTAGAAATTCTGTAAACATCCATTCCACAAGCATTATATCCTAGTTTAAATCGAGTCTTATATATATTATTACCGCCGATTTTACGCGAAGGTTTCGTTTGTTTTCTTCAAGTGTGCAGGTTTAGTTTGTCAAGAAGAAGTTACATAAGATTGGAAGGAGCTTTTCACGCAATAATTCTTCTTGAAAAGAATTTAACCACCACTTTACACGGATCCTACCGAGCTAATTAGGGGAGTATTAGTTTCTTTCGTTTTTAATCACCTTCTATTATCATAACTTTGATACTTTCGGGGAACATTGGGGACAATGTTCAGTTTAAGTGTAGGGAGGGAAAATAAAACGGGAACTTTGAAACTATGCTTATCCTTGACTATTTGCTTTGTCTAATTGTATTTGTGTAATAAACCATGAGAAAATGTCGGTTAGGGTAATTTTGGCACCAAATTTAAAGTTTATCATGACATATAGGAGTGGGCCATTAGTCTTAACAAAAGCGTCTCATGGATAGGAAGTTATATGACTAGCACAAAAACCCTTACCACCCAAATTCCACCCAAAATGTGAGGATCGCCCTTAGATTAGTAGGAACTAAAGCATTCATCTTTAATGCTTAGAGTGTGAATCGGTAGTATATTAGATTCTAGAACTTGTTTTGTGATGCATTCCGAGATCGCAAGTGAGGCTACACTTGTGTAGTTAGGAATAACTAAATGATAAGAGGCATTAGGATAACCCTTGTTTGATACCTGTAATATAATTACTTCTTCCACATCGGTTGAGTAATTCCCCCACACCCTTTGCGTTGTACTCATCTTTAGTACACGATACCCCTAGTTAACCCCTCAGAGCCTATCCTTTTCGCGGTTCTCGTGATATTTCGGTTTTTCCGGAATATCAATGAAGAGCATTGTTTACACCCCACCCCCAAATATACACCCAAATCGCCTTAGCCTACCCCTTATGCACTCACTTTTAGTGCAATTATTTGTTATCACCCCAAGCCCTTAGTTCAATTATCTAGTTGCTTGCATAAGTTGCTAAGTCGAGTCATATCCTTTGTATACAGTTTTGGGATGATTGGGATTCATGGGAAAAGTTAAAGTTTATGAAATGACGGGAAGGGAACGTTAAATTCAAATTCCCTTTGTTTACGTAATAATGTACCCCAAGTGTTTTGATCTTGTCAAATCGGGTCAAATTAGTGTTAGAATAATAAAAACTCAAGTGTAGGGATATGCTTATAAATCCCTAGTATTTTGATGTTATCTTAGAGGATGGTAGAGTAAAACTGTATGAAAAAAAAAAAAAAAAAAAAAAAAATCGAAAAAAAAATAGAAAAAGAGAAAAGAAAAAAAAAATAGAGTGAAAAAAAAAACAAAACAACATACGGGCTACCATCCTACATCTATCCTTTAAATTTATGTTTGTTTATTTCAGTTATCTAGAGTTTAGAGTGTCGAGTCTTGGCTTAGCAACGCCATTCTTCATATGCATTTAACATAGAGATTTTTGACTTACCACCACTATATAGCCTATCCCACCAAACCCTTGTTTCTCTACCGTAAGCCTAACGTTACAACCCTTTAAAAGACCTCTTTGATAGTCTTTCCTAGGTGCTTACGCCAAAGCGATGGAGGTTTGATCTATTCTCAAGCCTATGGTAATCTATGTACTAGGACCGGTTAATGAGTGTTTATCTTCCATTTCCTATATTGTTATATTTCATTTATACACCCGAGAGAGATGTGAGTATCCAAACACCCCATGTGAGGTGCTAGTATGTAATTTCCGTGCTTGTTATGACTTTTGCGGGGCTTATATGTGTTGTGGACCGTTTTGAATTAATGCTGAATGACCCCTAACTTATAAATTAATTGGCTAAAAGCACATTTGCTTGAGGACAAGCAAATAACAAGTGTAGGGATATTTGATAAGGTTTTAAAAGGTACCATTTTGAGGGGTCGTTTAAGTCCTTATTTGATCACTTTTGTATCCGTTATTGCTTAATATCGTTCCTTTTCACTTTTTAGGTCTCGTGAAGGCAAAATGCTGGAATGGCACTTATTTGGACGAAAAAGCGCGAATATATGAAGAAAATGGCCAAAGTCGAAATCGAGACACTCACAGTTGCTGAATGTAGAAGGCGACGGCGTCAGGTGCTATTTGCGACGCCGTCGGAGAATTATTGTGACGGGTCAGAACTCAAAACTCGTGTTTTCAAGAGACGGCGTCTAGTTGTGAAAGAGTAGGCCGTCGCTACTCAGACGGCCTAGATGCGATCCAGACGACGTCAAAAGCTGAAGAGGACGGCGTCACGGACATAAGGTGACGCCGTCGCAAGGTTAACGTGGCCAAGACGAAACCCTAATGGCGGCGACACGACGGCGTCACTAAACATAAGGTGACGCCGTCGCAATTGTAATCTTATATATAGAATCCAAATTTTTCAGTCTTTGGGTGGAGAGTCTTTGGAGTAAAAACCTAAAACCGAACCTAAGGTGTCTTGTACAGTATTTTAGGGTTTTTAACCCTATCTTACACCAAGATAAGTCTTTGCTTCATTAATTCAATTATGTCTTTGATTATTTGTGTGTATGCTTGCATGTTCTCCATGTCCGGCTAATTTATTTGTGTGTTTGCTTAGGAAGTATGAAACTTAATTATTAAATATTGATTGGTTGTTTCTTATCTTAGTTGATTAATGATCTAGTAATGCGATAGGTCATTCGTTGTGTACTTAATGCTTGATTCATCTTTGTGAACCTTAGAGTATGATTACCTGAGTGATTGTAGGCTAAACCATCCGAAGAGCGCCTTAGAGTAGGAGTCTATAATCTCTAAGTGGATTTGTAGACAAGACCCTTTGGTAAGTTCAAAGAGTTAGGGAGAAACGCATACCCTACAACTTTAGAAACACAACGCAACTAGGAATAAGACGTGACACTCAACCATCAATAGGAGATAATTAAGGAGTAATACAAACTAAGTAAACACATCTTTAAACTATCATACGAGCACACATTAATTAGACATAAACTCCCACAACCTTAGTTTAGATAATTAGATAATAGTAGAGTAATCGGTAGAAATACCAACCCCCCAAATCCAATACCCGAGATTCGTACCTTTCCATTTTTATAAAATATAAAAAGATAAAAAATAATCTTCCTCAACCTTAACCTTAGCGTAGTAACTCCCTACTAGCATTCCTATTCCCCTAGAGAACGATATCAATACCCGTGGCTTACCCTAATTACTACACTACAACGATTAGGTTCACTGCCTAGGGTGTTATAAAACTTGCTCGAAGAAAAGGAAGTTCCTTTGACCCCGAACGACGCGTGTAGCGTTATCAGTGACGGCATCAGGTTTAAAAGAGTAGGGCGTCGCAACTCAGATGTCCTAGATTTAGATCCAGACGACGTTAGAGGTTGAACTCGACGGCGTTACGAGCATAAGGTGAAGCCGTCACACAATTGACGTGGCCAAGACGAAACCCTAATGGCGGCAACCCGACGGCGTCACAATTAAAGAGTGACGCCATCGCATTTTGTAACACTATATATAGAATCTAAATTTTTCAGTTTTTAGAGAGGTAGTTTTGTGGAGTAAAAACCTAAACCGAACCAAGTTTGTCTTGTACAGTATCTTAGGGTTCCATACCCTATTTTACAACAAGATAAGTGTTTTACTTCATTAATTCAATCATGTCTTCAATTGTTTGTGTGTATGCTTGCATGTTCTCCATGTCCGGCTAATTTATTTGTGTGATTGCTTAGATAATATGAAACCTAGTTATTGAATATTGATTGGTTGTCTCTTATCTTAATTGTGATTGACCTAGTATTGCGATAGGTCATTCGTTGTGTTATTAATGCTTGATTAGTATTTGTTGAACCTTAGCTTATAGTTACTAGTGGAATTGTAGGCTAGATATCCAAAGATAACCTTAGTTTTAAGTTTATGAATCCTAGATATTTCGTAGTCATTAACCTTTGGTAGCTTCAAAGAGTTAGGGATAAACGCATACCCTACGACCTTAGAAACACAACGCGTTAAGAATAAGGAAGTGACAATTCAACCATCAATAGGAGATAACTAGGGAGTAATAACATCTAAGTAAACACATTTTTAATCATCATAAGAGCACACAACAATAGACATAGACTACACTCACCTTAGCTTAGATTAGATAATTAGATAAGTAGAGTAACCGGTAGAAATACCACCCCCCAAATCCAAACCCCGAGATTCGTGCCTTTCCATTTCCTAAAAAAAGATAAAAAATAATCTTCCTCAACCCTAACCTTAGCGTAGTAACTTCTCACTAGCATTCATATTCCCTTAGAGAACGATATCAATTCCCGAGGCTTACCCTAATACTACACTACAACGATTAGGTTCACTGCCTAGGGTGTTGAAAAACTTGCTCGACGAAAAGGAAGTTCCTTTTACCTCGAACGCGTTTCGTAAGCGTATCAAGTTTTTGGCACCGCTGCCGGAGAATAGAATAGCTAGTTAGGAGTCCATCTCATTTAGGTTTCCTTGCTTGATTCCTATCAAGTAAGTTTTTTTCCCATTTTTAGCTTCCTCGTATTCTATCCCCCTTCTTCGTGACCTTTGTTCGTAATCCCATCACTTTTCTTTATGAAAGGTGATAATCAACCACCACTTATCAACCCACCACCAAATGACCCGCCAAGAGGCCGTACTCTTGGTGAATATTCGAGACCCAGCCACCTAGGCTATAGGAACACCATTGAGCTTCCCGACCAAGCCCAAACTACGGCCCTGCGATCCGACACCATCCGGTTGGTGCAAAACGGATGTGCATTCCATGGATTTCGTTCCGAAGATCCTAATCAACATCTTAAGGATTTCCTTAAAATTGTCGATTGCATCGACCTCGATGCTACTACTCGGGAGACCATGCGTCTGCATCTCTTCCAATTCTCTCTACGGGACCAAGCTAGTAATTGGCTTGAGCGACTTCCCGCAGGCTCCATCTCAAGTTGGGATGATCTCACCTCTCATTTCCTTGCTCAATTTTTCCTACCGGGGAGAACTATTAAGCTTAGGAATGAAATCCTGATGTTCCAACAACGTCAAGGTGAATCTCTCTACAAAACATGGACTCGATTTAAGGACTTACTCCATAGAGTCCCTCATCACGGCATTGATCTTTGGCTTCAAGTCCAACTCTTCTATGATCATGTCAACTTCCCCACTAAGCGATCCATTGAACAAGCGGCTAGTTGAAAACTTAGTGATCTCACCGCTGAAGAATCGTGGGGTATAATAGAAGACCTTGCTCTCTATGACAACGAAAGTTGGAATGACCCCCGTGAGTTGCCCAAAACCGTGAAGGCAATATCCTTGCCTCCTATTGACTCACAATCTTCCAACCGTAGGATGCTCGAGCTTGAAGATCAAGTTAAATTCCTAATGAGCTCCTACGAAAATCATAAGTCTTCACAACAAGTAAACAAAATCACTCTACCTTGTGAATTGTGTAGTGGTTCCTACGACACTCGAGATTGCACAAGACTCTCCGAACAAGCTTTTGCGGACTACGCCTCCACGCGTACCGACGGAGCGGGAGAGAAGTGGTACACTTTCAAGCCTGAACAAAACAACTTAGGAAACTCCTACAACCTATCATGGAGGAATCACCCTAACCTTAAGTGGAACAAAAATTCAAATCCACCCCAAAGCTCATCTAGTCCACCTAATAGGTTCAACCCTCCAAACACCAGGAACCCCACTAGTCTTGAGGCAATTTCGTCTAGATTCATGTCATTTCAAGATACTCTGATTGACTAAGCTTGAAGCTGATTTCAAGCAACAACAAAACGAGATGACAAACAAGCTTGACGCCCTCTTAAAAGCCTTCAACGACCGGGAAATTGGAGCACTCCCAAGTGATACTATAAAGAACCCAAAAGTGAGTTCGATTACATCGAATTCATGTTCTTGTTCACCATGGGAGAGTGCACACCCATGCCCCTCACACCCAACGGTCCACTCGGTAAACGCTATCAACAAGGGTTCCAAGCAATCCAAAATGAGGTACTAAGGCCCCGCACCATTGGTAAAACCTACTCTTGAGAAACCCGTCATCCAAGAACCCAAACCTAATCTAGAGGAGGAGTAAAAGGAACTCCATCAAGAAAAACCGGTTCTTGAAGTCTTAGCTCATGCACCTTATTATAATGCTTTAAAAGAAAAATATGAGCTAGAACTTAAACTTGGAAAACATGGGTCCGCGTTTGTGCAAAATAATTTACCTAAGAAGTTAGATGATCCTGGGCTATTCACTCTTCCGTGTAGGCTTGGAACTTCCAAACCTCTCGATGCTCTAGCCGACTTAGGATCATGCATCAATCTTGTTGGGAATATGCTTTTTGGGAGTTAATATTTATTTAAGTAGAGTTAGTACTGATAGTGTTAAATGATAAGTATTAACTAGTTAGTACTGATAATAAGAAAGTTAGTACTGATAGCTTTAAGTTTGTACTGATGTAAGTATGGAATGTCGTGTAAGAGTTGTAACAGCATATCTTCTATTCCAATAGAAGATATGATATACTTAGTCCATAGTTATCTCTGTAAGGGATCTCCTTAGTGTATAAAAGGAGATTTTAGCTAGGTTAAACATACATCTCATATTCTAGCCATCAAAAGTAGAGCTTCAAGGTTGTAAACCCTAGTACTAGGAGAGTACTCGTATTATTGCTTAATAATATTGAAGCTGTTGGTGTTATACTTTGTTTACATTGTCTTTGCATTAAATCTTCTAAGTGCATAGAAGTAGATTCCGCATACTTGTGTGTATTCACAACAAAGTTTCTCATTGTTGTTTTGTGTTGGGAATAATGCTAACAGTTACTACTGATAAGCTTGTGGAAGACACTGCTGAAGAATGCACTAGCAGTGGAAACACATTACCACTGCTAGTACATATTATTACCACTGCTATTAGGATAATTTTTATGTATTCATGTATAGATAAGTATAGAAAAGGTCTTGTGTATATTCTCTATTGATAGCATTATACTTATCTTGTAAAGGACACCTTGTGCTATAAAAGGAGGTCCTAGGTCATTGTTCTATGTACGTATTTGATAAGGTTTTAAAATGTACTTTTTAAGGGGTCGTTTAAGACCTTATTTGATCACTTTTGTATCCGTTATTACTTAATATCACTCCTTTTAACTTTTTAGGTATCTTGAAGGCAAAATGCTGGAATGCCACTTATTCGGACAAAAAGGCGCGAATATACGAAGAAAATTGCCAAAGTCAAGAATCGAGACACTCAGGCTGCTGGAACTAAAGGGGAAGGCGTCAGGTGTTATCAGTGACGCCGTCGGACAAATTTTGTGATGGATCAGTAACCAAATTGCTCATTTACAAGTGATGGCTTCAGGTTTTAAAAGAGTAGGGCGTCGCAACTTAGACGGCCTAGATTTGATCCAGACGACGTCAGAGACTAAAGGGGACGGCGTCACAAGCATAAGGTGACGCCGTCGCAAGACTAACGTGGCCAAGATGAAACCTTAATGACGGCGACCCGACGGCGTCACAAATCAAAAGGTGACGTCGTCGCATGTGTAATCTTATATATAGAATCCGAATTTTTAGTTTTCAGTGTGTAGAATTTTGGAGTAAAAACCTAAACCGAACCAAGGCTATCTTGTACAGTATTTTAGGGTTCCATACCCTATCTTACATCAAGATAAGTGTTTTACTTCATTGATTCAATTATGTCTTCAATAAATTGTGTGTATGCTTGCATGTTCTCCATGTCCGGCTAATTTACTTGTGTGTTTGGTTAAGAGATATGAAACTTAATTATTGAATATTAATTGGTTGTCTCTTATCTTAATTGTTAATGATCTAGTATTGCGATAGGTCATCCGTTGTGTAGTTAATGCTTGATTAATCTTTGTTGAACCTTAGCTTATGGTACCTAGAGTCATTGTAGGCTAAACCATCCAAAGAGTACCTTAGTGTTAAGTTTCTAAATCCTAGAGATTTTGTAGGCGATAACCTTTGGTAGTTTTAAAGAGTTAGGGATAAACGCATACCCTACGACCTTAGACACACAAGGAAATTAAGAATAAGGACGTGACAATTCAACCATCAATAGGAGATAATTAAGGAGTAATAAAACCTAAGTAAACACATCTTTAAATCATCATACGAGCACACAATAATTAGACATAGACTACATACACCACTAGATTCGATAATTAGATAAGTAGTGTAATCGATAGAAATACCAACCCCCCAAATCCAAACCCCGAGATTCGTACCTTTCCATTTCCTAAAAAACATAAAAAGATAAAAAAAAAATAATCTTCCTCAACCCCAACCTTAGCGTAATAACTTCTCACTAGCATTCCTATTCCCCTAGAGAACGATATCAATACCCGTGGCTTACCCTAATACTACACTACAACGATTAGGTTCACTGCCTAGGGTGTTGAAAAACTTGCTCGACGAAAAGGAAGTTCCTTTGACCCTGAACAACGCGTGTAGCATTATCAGTATTAAACCCTAGAGAGCTTCAAGGTGTAAACCTAGTGATAAGCAAGATCACTCGTATTATTCTTAATAATATTGAAGGTTTGTGTTATACTATTCTCACTTACATTACATCATACAATCCATCTTCTAATTATTACTAAGTATATTCCGCGTACTTATTAATATGACTCAAAGTATCACTAACACAAGGTGTGTGTTTAGCTCCATCGAGTGGTATCAGAGCGAGGTTCTGATACTTTGATTTAGAAGATCCAAGGAATAAGCTTAACCAACTCACTCAAATCAATGAAGATGGAAAACCAGTCCAACTCTGCTCCAAGGCTTCCTAAGCTCAAACTCAATGAGTTTGAGATGTGGAGGATAAGGATTGAGCAATACTTTCTCATACAAGACTATGCTCTGTGGGAGATCATCTTAACTGGTGACTCCTTCAAGCCAAGGAAGGAGACTGAGAAAGTTGGTGACAAAGAAATTGTAACAGTTTATGCACCTTCTACTACTGATGAAAGAACACAGCCGAAGAATGATATGAAGGCCAGAAGTTTGTTACTAATAACTCTTCCTAAAGACCAGATCATTGCTTTCAGCAAATTCAAGACAACAAAAGAACTTTTTGAAGTGATTTGCTTAGTATTTGGTGGCAATGATGCTACTAAGAAGACTCAAAAGACATTGTTGAAGCAAAGTCATGAAAACTTCTCTGCTTCAAGCAATGAATCACTTGACAACATCTTCACCAAACTCCAGAAGATTGTCACACAATTGACTATGTTTGGAATTTAGGTAGAAAAGGAAGACCTCAATTTGAAGTTTCTAAGAAGTTTGCCTGCTGAGTTTCATACTAATGTTACAGTCTGGAAAAATAAACCAGAGATAGAAACTATGAAGCTCAATGATCTTTACAACAACTTCAAACTCATTGAAAAGATTGAAGAAGGCAGGGAAACTTGGTACAAGCTCTAGCAGCTTGGCATTAATGTCAAACTCTGTTGACAGTGATGATTCTGAAGATGACAGTGATGATGACATTGCCACTGCTGGTTCTACAGTTTTCACTGGTAATGCTATTGTTACCACTGCAGGTTCAAAGAAGAAGGTTGCTGGTATTGGAGATCCTACCTTTTATGCCTTTATCTCCACTCAAGTTAATGGCTCTATATTAACTTATGAAGACATAGAGAAAATTGATGATGATGACTTAGAGGATATGGACATAAAGTGGCAAATAACTCTTCTTAGCATGAGGGCTAGGAAATTCTACAAGAAGACTGGCAAGCCAATTCACATCAATGGTAGTGAAACTGCAGGGTTTGATAAAAAGAAAGTAGAGTGTTTCAACTGTCACAAGTTGGGGCATTTTGCTAGAGAATGCAGAAGACCAAGGAAGCTGGACAATAGGTCTACTTGGTACAAGCAAAAGAAAGAACCAATTATGGAGGAACCAAAGGCAATGCTAGCAATTGATGGTATGAGCTATGATTGGAGTTTCATGGGTGATGGACAAGAGGAACAACCTTCAGATGCTGCTTTTATTGCTACAGAACATGCTCTTATGGCCTTGTCTGACTCTAAGGTACAAAACTTTGAAAGTTGTTCTAAAACATGCTGGGCTTCTAGAGAATGTGAAAGGCTTAATGAATTATATGAAAACCAAAGAACAGAGTTGTTTGCTACTAATTATAATGTGTCAAACCTTAGAAGAGGCATATCTGTATTAGAAAAACAACTAGAGCATTAAAGAGCAAATGAGACAAAATATAATGATGATATGGTTGTTCTTAGAAGAGAGTTAGATCATAAGATAGCAGTGAATGAGGCACTAAAAGAAGAGCTTGAAAGACTTAAAAAGATAAATGAGAATTTCAATTTATCTGTTGATACCTTATATTATCAGTCTAAGTCAAATGATAAAATTTGGAATGCTCAAATTACTAGTAAAGTTAAGTCTGGTATGGGATACAATACAGTTCCTCCACCACTAAGGGGTGTTCCAGCACCTCCTGGCATAGATTTAGCTCATACAGGCCTAGAATGATTTCAGGAACCTAATCTTGAATATGGTCCTCCCAAATTTGTGAAAAGTGAGGAAGAGGTTAAGCATGAATCTGATGTTTTTGAAAGTGCAAGTGACTCTTTTGTTATAGATGAGAATGTTTAAAAGAATGTAGAGACTTCTATCCCACAAGCTATAAATACTATTACAGAGGAACCTAGGAAACAAGTTAATCAACCTAGATCAACTGTATGGTATGCTGAGATGTATAGAAACAAGTCATCAACTCCTAAGGGTAACCAGAGGAGTTGGAATCATGTAAAATCTCAACAACTAGGTAGTGAATTTGTGATGAACAATAAAGCATGTTATATCTGTGGTAGCTTTGAACATTTACATGCTAATTGTGACTATCATGTTGGGAGAAGGGAAGTTTATGGGAATAAAAGGGTGGAGTCAAACATGTTTCAAAACAAAATACACCCTAATTCTCACAGCAACATGATCCCAAGAGCAGTTCAACTAAGAAGTGGACTTAAAACTTTTGCCACTGCTAAAACTGTTAACACTGCTCACCCTAAAACACCTGTTGCAAGTGCAAAATCCAAAACAACTTTTGTAAAATCTGCACAAACAGGGAAAATGTCTTTTTCTAATAAAAGGGTTTAATATAACCAAGAGTAGGTACCAAAAACTAAACCAGCAGTTACCACTGCTCAGTCAAAAGTTCCCACTGCAAAGGTTGTAAATAAGAACAAGGGTAACATGGGAAATGTTGTGAAGGCCTCAACACTTTGGGAATGGAAACCTAAAGGAATTACCTCAAAAACCAATCCCAATGATTTATCAATGACCTTTGATAGATTTAACTATATTGATACATGAGGCAGATCCAAGTCAATTATGGCTTGGGTCTCCAAAGGAAACTAACTTCTTTCTTATATTTGCAGGAACATCCAAGGACAAAGAGATCAGATCAAGGCTACACAGATAGTGGATGTTCAGGGCACATGACTGGTAACAAGTCCTATCTCTCAAATTTTGAATACTATGATGGACAGTTTGTTAGATTTGGAGGTGGAGTTAATTGAAAAGTTACTGGTAAAGGGGTCATCAAAACTAGTAACTTGGATTTTGAACCTGTGTACTATGTAAAAGAGCTTAAGTATAATATTTTTAGTGTGTCACAAATGTGTGACAAGAAAAACAATGTTCTTTTTACTGAAGATACGTGTTTTGTTCTCTCTAAGGATTTTAAGATACCTGATGAAAGTCAGATTCTTTTTAAGATTCCTAGAAAAGGCAACTTATATAGCTTTGATATGAATAACATTGTTGCTAAAGATGATTATGCTTGCTTGCTTGCAAAGGCCACAGTGGATGAATCCATGTTATGGCATAGAAGACTTGGTCATATTAATTTCAAAACCATAAATAAGATTATTAAAGAAGGTTTGGTAAGAGGCTTGCCTCAGAAAAGATTTGAAAATGATCAAACCTGTGTTGCTTGTCTTAAAGGCAAACAACACAGAGCTTCTTGCAGGTCAAAATTGGTTAACTATATTGCTCACCCACTTCATATGTTACATATAGACTTATTTGGTCCTACATCTGTGAGTAGCTTAAATCTAAAGAAGTATTGTCTTATTGTGACTGATGATTTTAGTAGGTTTACATGGGTTTAATTTCTTAGAAATAAGGATGAAACAACTGGCATTCTTAAGACCTTCATTATAGAAGTAGAAAACCAATATGATATGAAAGTTAAAATCATTAGGTGTGACAATGGGACAGAGTTTAAGAATAGATTTATGGATGTTTTTTGCAGAGATAAAGGTATTAAAAGAGAATTTAGTGTAGCTAGAACTCCTCAACAAAACGGTGTTGCTGAGAGTAGAAATAGGACACTAATTGAGGCTGCTAGAACCATGTTGGCAGATTCAAAATTGCCAATCACTTTTTGGGCCGAAGCAGTTAACACTGCTTGTTATGTGCAAAACAGGGTTTTAGTAGTGAAAACAAATAACAAGACACCTTATGAGTTATTTAGAGGTAGACCCCCTATCCTAGACTTCATGAGACCATTTGGATTTCATGTCACTATTCTCAATACCATAGACCATCTCGGCAAATTTGAAGAAAAATCTGATGAAGGGTATTTTGTTGGGTATTCCATGGTTAGTAAAGCTTTTAGAGTATTCAACTTAAGAACCCAAAAGATTATAGAGAATCTGCATGTTGAGTTCCTAGAAAACAAAGTGAATGTCAAAGGAGCTGGTCCAGAAAGGCTGTTTGATCTTGATACTCTAACCCATACCATGAACTATGTACTTATCTCTACAGGTACATCTACTTATGATTTTGCAGGTTCAAGTAGATGATCAAGATGAATTCATTTTGCCACTTTGGGACTATGCAGATAATGATGATATTCCAAGGACTGGAGATGCTCAACCTTCAAATGATTCTAGAAAAGAAGGGGATATCAAAATGAACGCTGAAAATCCTGAAAGCTGTGGAAATTTAGATTCAACTGCTACGCCAGAAGTTTCCACTGCAACACCAGAAGTGGAAAATACAACTCCAGTTACAGAGGAAGCTCAAGCTAATGATGTTGAAATCTCAAATGAGATTATAGTTCCTCAAACTCCCCATACCTCAATTCATAAATCACATCCTCTTGAAAATGTGATTGCCTGATATTCATGGATTTATTAGTGAAATCTATGAATCTAAGAATCATGAAGGCAAGAATGAATGTCTTTTCATGTGTTTTCTGTCACAAATGGAGCCAAAGAATGTATACAAGTGTCACAATTCTCAATTTCCGGTCATTTCTCAAACTCAACATTCATCATATTAGTTCATGCATGGTTTTGCATTTCACATTAAACGTTTAATTTCATATTAAATAAACGCTATCGCGTAATTAATTATTTTGAACAATGGATCCGTTACTTCCAAAATTTATCACAATATATTTTTATACTCATATTAAGTTTATAAAAATATCATTATTAGTTTACCCAATGTTTTAAATTTATTTCGTATATAAATTGTTATGTTTATATAAATTACGACGGTTTTCTTAAATTCAACCCGATAAATATTTATTCACTCAAATCTTTCAAGAAATGTATTTTTATAACTTTTATGACTTCAATATATTTTATTTTGACCCGTTAAAATTTACTTTTAGCTAACGCTACCCTAAAAGGTTAAATATGTATACAAGTTATTAATTATCTTTAATTATCTACACATTAACTCTACATTACTACTCTTAAATATTAGTAAATGCATTACCCTTTTTTTTCTTATATATGTCGACCTAGGTAGTGAGTCACTTAAAAAGTTGCAAAATATCTTATACTTATATCATTCTTTATACTACAAACACACATACAAGTAAATATCACTAATTGTAAAGATCAAACCTCTCTTGTTTTCTCTCTTCCAAAACCGGCAACCACCATAGATCAAGAAGGAAGATCACAAAATTTTTCAAGTCAAGTTTTATTCACTCTAGTTACACTCTTTGTATAGGTTTTGAAATAAAAACCTAGGGTGATTAGGAAAACACTTTGTTCTCATAAACCTCATCAAGTATTCTTGTAAGCATCTCATGTCCATTTTTATCTTTCATATTTATTTCATATTCATTTCATCATATTTGAGCAAAAACATTGTGACAACTCGCAATTTCAGGTCATTTCTCGAAACAATTCATGCCTTACAATTTCAACATTTATCGTAAACTAGGTTTGCGTGTTCCAAATTCGCGTAACCTTAATGGTTTAGCGGCGAATTCATGATCATAACATCACGAATATTTCATATGGACTAAGTTTAGTCTACTTTTCATTAACATCATTTGCATCATGTTAGTTCATTCATGACATTGCATTTCACCTTAAACGCGTAAATTTTGTATTAAATAAACGTTATCGCGTGAGTTATTATTTTGAACAATTAATCCGCTGCTTCCAAAAATGATCCCGATATATTTTTATACTTATATTTAGTTATAAAAACTATATTTTGAGTTTACCTAGTGTTTTAAATTTATTTTGTATATAAATCGTTAAAGTTATATTATTACGACACTTTTCTTAAAAACTACTCGATAATTATTATATCACTCAAATTTTACAAGGAATGTATTTTTACAATTTTTATAACTACAATATACTTTACTTTGATCCCTTAAAACTTATTTTAGTCCATACTACTTTAACTTTACAACTATATACAAGTTACTACATATTCACCTTAACTACATTTTCTTTTCTTACAATAATTACACAAGTATATACATAAAAAAAAAAAAAAAAAAAAAAAAAAAAAAAAAAAAAATTATATTAGAGATACATCCCCCCCCCCCCCCCAAAACCGGCCCTATGGGGAGGGTGGATGCATTTATTGTTTGGTGACTTATTTTCTACAAAAACTAGATCTATACTCCAAATATATCACACTTCATTCATCCTCATAATTCAAAGTTGATAAAAATTTTTCTTCTCTCTTGTTCTTCATCTCAAAAACCGGCCACATTCAAGGTGTACAAGGGATCAAAAATCTTTCAAGCTCAAGTGTTTTAACAATCTAGAATCACACTCTTATTAAGGTTTTGAAATAAAAACCTAGGGTGTTTAGGTTAAACCTTTGTTCTTTGCACCTCATCAAGTTTACTTGTAAGCATATTACTATCATTTTACATATTTCATCTTCATTTCATATTTATCTCTTCATTTTTGGAGCAAGCATGCAAGACTTATGTTGATTTATACCATTTTTACATGATTTTTAGAGTTATATATATATAAAGGTCATCCTATAATTATTCCCTTGTTAGTATTGGTCTTGATGATGTTTAGGAACCCATGACACCCTAAGAAGGTGTATGGTAGGATTAGATTAGCTTTGGAGTTGATTTGAAGGGATTAGAATAGGTTTAGTACGAGAAAAACTATTTTCGACAAGTATTAAAAGTGGTCTGTCCTTATTTTGTTTTTCTGGAAAATCCGACAGTAGGCACGAAATTTTGGCCTTGATATTTAGAAAATATACTTTAAAACGAATCCGTGGCCGCTTGAACGGATTAAAACGGAGTTATAACGAAGAAGTTATGAATTTTTCAATTTGGCGATGAAATATATATTTTTCTGAAAATTTCTGCACGTTACGTAAAATTTGTACGAGTCATAAATGGAGCTTAGGCGCTATAAATTATTTCGACTCCTCCAAAAAGATATAAATTATTTTGAAACAAGTTTGGAGAACTATTTTTGGAGAACAAATGTTTTGGAGAACTAAAATAATGGAGAACTATTTTTGGAGAACTACTTTTGGAGAAAAAAATATTGTAGAGAACAAATGTTTTGGAGAACTAAAATAATGGAGAACTATTTTTGGAGAACTACTTTTGGAGAACTAAATATTTTGGAGAACAAGTTTTGGAGGACTAAAGTTTTTGGAGAACTAAATTGTTGGAGCACCAAAGAACTTGGAAAACTAAAGATTTTAGAGAACTAAAGTTTGGAGGACTAAAACCATTTGGAGAACAAAAATGTTGGGGAACCAAAATGGAGTACATTTTCTTATAAAAGTTATAATTTCATAATAAATCATTAATACGCTATTGTAGGATGACATTTTGACGTAAATACTTGTAAAGTGATTTAAGAATGGTCAAGACGTCAAACGAGTATTTTTCGACGATAAATATTATTTTCAAAACTCGCAAATGGTATAAATAACATACGAAATGCATGCATATCATTACATTGTAACTCATTACATATCATATCATTCGTAATAGGTCCCGATTAAAGTTTCCCGCTATACCTCAGTGTACTGACTCTTGTCACCATACCAGTTTATCAAGTGAGTTTTCATAGCCCCGATTTATTCAAGTTTTACTTATTTCAAACCTACGGGGGAGAATACATTGCACAACATTTTTTTATTACGATACCAAGTATGTTAAATTCATTTACATTGCTTAAGTTACCACGTTGCCAGTTAAATGTCCCCACTTCATATGCATGAGCCGTTAATTTCCTAGAAGCGTGTGTGAGTGGATAGATCTATCGAGGGTGACGCCTCCATCCGGGTTGGTGAATCCCAACTAGTCATACAGATGCATTTCATTCATAAACATTATTAGAGTTGTTTGGCAAGACACTCTGTTGGGGCGAACATCAGTCGGAGCTTCGGTATCATGCGCTTAAGCAATTGTAACATTTTTATGTGACATGATTGTCATACCAGTAACATTTTTATGTGACATGATTGTCATTCCAGTAACATTTTTATGTGACATGATTGTCATACCTGATCTATACTTGCGTAGTCGTATAAAACATTTACCAAACCTATGATTTCTCACCAACATTATTGTTGACCGTTTTAGCAATGTATTTTCAGGTAACTAAGACATACTCATCATGGCATGGTTAAGGAACCTTTTGAGTCGCGGCGTCGACTTATATCATTGTACATTATGGCATTCTTTCAAAACATCGTTTGTACTTGTAATCTACTTATATTCCCGCAAACTTTATAAACTTTTGGGACCTATACTTTGTAACTCTGATTATTTTATTAAATCAAACGATGTATTTTCCAAACGACACTTTAGGTCGTTCAATATAACTGTGATTGTGATGCTATGACAGTCAATCCCCAGGAATTCCATTCCGCTGCAAAACAGGTAATTTGGGGGTGTGACAGATTGGCATCAGAGCTTCAGTTATAGAGAACTAGGTTGCATCATTGACCCTAGACTATAACTACATTATCATAGCATCTCATCATTTCATCTTAAGTGCATTTTCACTTTACATGCGGTTTATACGTACATTTTTCGAGTTATTTACTTTCATTTCATATCGATTGTCACATGGATACCTTTAAATGCCCATTCCATTATTCTTTCTTCATACTCTAATGTGGAGAATTCCTTGTCATTCCCTATCACAATTTTCACATCAATCGATTCATCACCGATAACGTTGAATACTGAGATAAACCTTTAAATAGGGCGAAGTCACTCTCACTCCTTTGTTTCACCACTAACATGTCGAGTTACACATTATTCACACACTAAGTCACTAAACCATTATACATTTGAAGCACTTACAACACCTCGTAACCCATCTTTTCGGAACCCGTCGATCATTTTGGAAAATAACCTCAAACTTATCACCTTCTATCACATCTCTTTAGAGTGCTTATTCCTAACATAGGATTTGACTACGTCTCATTTTCCTTTTATTTTGAAGAGTTATGGCGCCGAAGAAAGCTGCACTAGAAATGACACCAGCCGCTATCCAAAGGTATGTAGATGATAGTATAGCCGAGGCACTAAGGAAAGAACGAGCGACAGTAGCTGCTATTACCGAGGCCACAACTGCTGCTGAAACTGCGAGACTTGCTTACATCAAAAGGTTTCAAGAGTTGACTGTTCTTTGTCCAGCTATGGTTTCGGACAATGAGAAACTATTGGAAAATTTCATTGGAGGACTTTCACAAAATATCCAAGGAGATGTAACTTCTTTCGATCCACAAACAATTGAAGAATCTACCTGTATTACTCAAATACTCATGGCTCAAGTTGTGAAAAGGGAAAACATTATCAACAATAACCACCACAACAATAACAACAATCACACCATCAACAACAATAATAACCGCACCAACGACAACAATCAAACCAGCAACAAAAGGAAATGGGAAAACGACCAAGGAGGTTATAACAACAACAACCAAAGCCGTAACACTAACCATCACCAACAACAGAATAGAAGACAAGAAGCCGCTAGGGTTTATGTTGCTGCACCAACAAAGGAAAGAACTTATACTGGAAACTTACCACGATGTCATCAATGCACGTTACATCATGATGGTCCATGTGGTATATGATTTATCTGTCAAAAAGAGGGACACCTTGCTAAGGACTGCAAAGGAAAAGGTTATGCTGGAACACACCCACTATGTACTAGATGCAAGTTTCATCACTCAGGTCTTTGCCCTGCCAAGTGCTGCAAGTGCCAAAAATTAGGACACCTCGCCAGGGATTGTAGAGGTAAAACTATAATGACATGTTTCGAATGTGGGGAGCAAGGACACTATCGAAGCCAATGTCCTCAAAACCAAGGTCAACAAGTTGAAGGTGCTCATGGGAATGCATACATATTAGGAGGAGGAGAAGCTCGTCAAGGTATCAACGACGCAGAAGACTGAAGAAGTTCGGAAACTAACAGTCTTATTTTCCCTATGTATTATGTCGTACTAAGTTTATGTCTTCCATCGTATCCGAAACTTTATAACTTAAAGATGTACTACTTTTGATAAACCACTCGTTGTAAAATATTCTCATCTATCGTACTTTATTTTCTTTCCGATTTGTTATTACTTACGAGAATTTAAATTCCTTTTACTTTAACTATCATTTTAACGACACAGATTAAATCGTTGTAAACATCGAGAGTTATAACAACTAAACCGAACGTCACATCATCGTTCCTTAATTATACATAGCCTAGCTAACTATGTCTAATTCTGGAGGGATCATGTTATGTTGGGAGCAGTTATTTATAAATCTTAGTGCAAGCAAAATTTTCACATATTGCAAGGTCAAAGTGTTACTCATCGGAGATACTCATCCAATATTTTTCTTTACTATGATGTTTTATACGCTCTCAATCATCGATAACCGTAACGGCACTTCTCCATGTCTTCTTTCCTCGATATTCATCATAAACTCAAAAATTCGATAGACTAACACGAACTGAATTCAGGGACTGAATTCCTTTTTGGATGGGCGAATGTGACAACTCGCAATTTCAGGTCATTTCTCGAAACAATTCATGCCTTACAATTTCAACATTTATCTTAAACTAGGTTTGCGTGTTCCAAATTCGAGTAACCTTAATGGTTTAGCGGCGAATTCATGATCATAACATCACGAACATTTCATATGGACTAAGTTTAGTCTACCTTTCATTAACATCATTTGCATCATGTTAGTTCATTCATGACATTGCATTTCACCTTAAACGCGTAAATTTTGTATTAAATAAACGTTATCGCGTGAGTTATTATTTTGAACAATTAATCCGTTGCTTCCAAAAATGATCCCGATATATTTTTATACTTATATTTAGTTATAAAAACTATATTTTGAGTTTACCTAGTGTTTTAAATTTATTTTGTATATAAATCGTTAAAGTTATATTATTACGACACTTTTCTTAAAAACTACTCGATAATTATTATATCACTCAAATTTTACAAGGAATGTATTTTTACAATTTTTATAACTACAATATACTTTACTTTGATCCCTTAAAACTTATTTTAGTCCATACTACTTTAACTTTACAACTATATACAAGTTACTACATATTCACCTTAACTACATTTTCTTTTCTTACAATAATTACACAAGTATATACATAAAAAAAAAAAAAAAAAAAAATTATATTAGAGATACATCCCACCCCCCAAAACCGGCCCTATGGGGAGGGTGGATGCATTTATTGTTTGGTGACTTATTTTCTACAAAAACTAGATCTATACTCCAAATATATCACACTTCATTCATCCTCATAATTCAAAGTTGATAAAAAATTTTCTTCTCTCTTGTTCTTCATCTCAAAAACCGGCCACATTCAAGGTGTACAAGGGATCAAAAATCTTTCAAGCTCAAGTGTTTTAACAATCTAGAATCACACTCTTATTAAGGTTTTGAAATAAAAACCTAGGGTGTTTAGGTTAAACCTTTGTTCTTTGCACCTCATCAAGTTTACTTGTAAGCATATTACTATCATTTTACATATTTCATCTTCATTTCATATTTATCTCTTCATTTTTGGAGCAAGCATGCAAGACTTATGTTGATTTATACCATTTTTACATGATTTTTAGAGTTATATATATATATAAAGGTCATCCTATAATTATTCCCTTGTTAGTATTGGTCTTGATGATGTTTAGGAACCCATGACACCCTAAGAAGGTGTATGGTAGGATTAGATTAGCTTTGGAGTTGATTTGAAGGGATTAGAATAGGTTTAGTACGAGAAAAACTATTTTCGACAAGTATTAAAAGTGGTCTGTCCTTATTTTGTTTTTCTGGAAAATCCGACAGTAAGCACGAAATTTTGGCCTTGATATTTAGAAAATATACTTTAAAACGAATCCGTGGCCGCTTGAACGGATTAAAACGGAGTTATAACGAAGAAGTTATGAATTTTTCAATTTGGCGACGAAATATATATTTTTCTGAAAATTTCTGCACGTTACGTAAAATTTTTACGAGTCATAAATGGAGCTTAGGCGCTATAAATTATTTCGACTCCTCCAAAAAGATATAAATTATTTTGAAACAAGTTTGGAGAACTATTTTTGGAGAACAAATGTTTTGGAGAACTAAAATAATGGAGAACTATTTTTGGAGAACTACTTTTGGAGAACAAAATATTGTAGAGAACAAATGTTTTGGAGAACTAAAATAATGGAGAACTATTTTTGGAGAACTACTTTTGGAGAACAAAATATTTTGGAGAACAAGTTTTGGAGGACTAAAGTTTTTGGAGAACTAAATTGTTGGAGCACCAAAGAACTTGGAAAACTAAAGATTTTAGAGAACTAAAGTTTGGAGGACTAAAACCATTTGGAGAACAAAAATGTTGGGGAACTAAAATGGAGTACATTTTCTTATAAAAGTTATAATTTCATAATAAATCATTAATACGCTATTGTAGGATGACATTTTGACGTAAATACTTGTAAAGTGATTTAAGAATGGTCAAGACGTCAAACGAGTATTTTTCGACGATAAGTATTATTTTCAAAACTCGCAAATGGTATAAATAACATACGAAATGCATGCATATCATTACATTGTAACTCATTACATATCATATCATTCGTAATAGGTCCCGATTAAAGTTTCCCGCTATACCTCAGTGTACTGACTCTTGTCACCATACCAGTTTATCAAGTGAGTTTTCATAGCCCCGATTTATTCAAGTTTTACTTATTTCAAACCTACGGGGGAGAATACATTGCACAACATTTTTTTATTACGATACCAAGTATGTTAAATTCATTTACATTGCTTAAGTTACCACGTTGCCAGTTAAATGTCCCCACTTCATATGCATGAGCCGTTAATTTCCTAGAAGCGTGTGTGAGTGGATAGATCTATCGAGGGTGACGCCTCCATCCGGGTTGGTGAATCCCAACTAGTCATACGGATGCATTTCATTCATAAACATTATTAGAGTTGTTTGGCAAGACACTCTGTTGGGGCGAACATCAGTCGAAGCTTCGGTATCATGCGCTTAAGCAATTGTAACATTTTTATGTGACATGATTGTCATACCAGTAACATTTTTATGTGACATGATTGTCATTCCAGTAACATTTTTATGTGACATGATTGTCATACCTGATCTATACTTGCGTAGTCGTATAAAACATTTACCAAACCTATGATTTCTCACCAACATTATTGTTGACCGTTTTAGCAATGTATTTTCAGGTAAATAAGACATACTCATCATGGCATGGTTAAGGAACCTTTTGAGTCGCGGCGTCGACTTATATCATTGTACATTATGGCATTCTTTCAAAACATCGTTTGTACTTGTAATCTACTTATATTCCCGCAAACTTTATAAACTTTTGGGACCTATACATTGTAACTCTGATTATTTTATTAAATCAAACGATGTATTTTCCAAACGACACTTTAGGTCGTTCAATATAACTGTGATTGTGATGCTATGACAGTCAATCCCCAGGAATTCCATTCCGCTGCAAAACAGGTAATTTGGGGGTGTGACAAACATGCAAGTCATATGATGTTGTACCACTTTTTCATTGATTTTCAAGAGTTATGAATATATATAAGTCATCCTATAATTATTCCTTGATATATATTAGTTTGGGGATGTCTAGGAACCCATGACACCCTAAGAAGGTGTATGGTAGGATTAGAATAGCTTCAGAGTTGTTTTGAATAGGTTAGAATAGGTTTGGCGCGAGAAAAACTCATTTCGACAAGTTTGCAAAAGGGTCTGTCCTTATTTTGAAAATCTGGAAAATCCGACAGTGGGTATAATATTTTGGGCTAGATATTTAGAAAATACACTTTAAAACGAAAACGTGGCCGCTTGAACGGATTAAAACGGGGCTATAACGAAGAAGTTTTGAATTTTTCAAGTTGGCGACGAAAACTATAATTTTCTGGAAATTTCAGCATGAAAATGTCACCCTTTACGAGTCAAAAATGAAACTTATGTGTTATTAATTATGTCGACTTGACAAAAATATATTAGTATACTTTGATACGAAGCTAAGGACATATAAAACGTAGAAAACGGATTTGTAACGAGTAAATTACACACGATAAACCAAGTTGCCGTAACTGTATTCTATTAGCAAAATTAATATATTCTCTATTAAAAACATACTACGGCAACTAAAGGACCATGTTGGCGGACGTTTTTAACAATGATGTAGAACTTTTTATAACGTGATGTCTTCTAGTAAAAGTAAGTTCGCCAAGCATATTTTCTAAAATGTCCAACCGTTTGTCAAGCGGAGTCGTAACGAATAAAATATAGTCACTCAAACTTTGTCGGAAACCATCCTTTAAACTATATTTTTGGACTAAAGTACAATACTTAACCTATATTTTTTGTGATCGAGACCTCTAGGATGTAAACTTAAATACTAAAACTTTGAGATAATGATACAAGCTTTCCAAAACAGTTGAGTTCGTTTCTTAACACTCAGTGTGCACCATTTTGCGACTATCATAGGAGGTTGTTTCAACGTAACTACTTGCAGAGTATTTTTTTTTATACGACGGGATGTCATAAACATATATTTTGACGATAAACATTATTTCCAAAATGTACAAGTGGTATGAATATCATATGAGTTTGCATTCACGACAACATATCATAACTCAAGTCATGACATTCATTTTAGGTCGCGGATAGTTTCCGAGCCTCATTTTAGTGCACTTCATTTTGTTAGCATATCAATCATACCAGGTGAGTTCATACCCCGCCTTTACTCGTTTAAATTCTTACAAACTCTCTGGGGGAGATACATGCTTAAATACTTGTTTTTACTCTTGCGTATACTCAAACCATTTATACAATTGTGTTACACTATACTTCTTATACACTTTAGACATTATGTGTGGTTTATTGCGATATGTGCCTTAATGTGCTAAACTTGTTTTCAATTATGCCTCAACATACATACTTTAGCAACTGGTTAACTCCTGCGGGAGCCGGCAGAGAGGTATTGATAGTACTATCGGGCTGACGCCCCCACCCTTGGGTCCTTGATGACGTGACCTGGGGTGAATATAATCTGTTATTCAATGAAACATAACAAACAATTTAGACTTGTCAAGAGGTTCAGTTGGTTGTGATTCTTTGCAATAAATACATGTATATATCGTATGCACCTATGTCCTACTTACAAACAAGATTGACAATTCCTTATTTTGGCAATGGGTTGTAAACACACAGGTTGCAAGTTTTGTATGGGCGGAACTTGGAACTGAGTGGATTTACAATGCCTTTGCTGCATAAACGATTTCGAAAGGCTTTACATTTCATCACAAACTTATGAACTCACCAACCTTAGTGTTGACACTTTTTAGCATGTTTATCTCAGGTTGTAAGGCGATAGCATTTCATGGATCTTTTGGGTCTCATGGCATACATTGGAGTCTAGTGTTTTTATCTATTACCATTCGACATGTTTTGTAAACCTTTATGTATTATCAAACTTTGGGATCTCATGTGTTGTAAACTTTAACTTATTTAATCGAAAGGTAAACTCTTTAAAACGTCTCATTATAGAGGTCGTTTTCTTTATCCATACTTTGTGCTATGACGTCATACCCCAAAGACACTATCGTTCCCCTGCGATATTTTGGGGGTGTGCCAGATTGGTATCAGAGACTTTGTTATAGAGAACTAGGTTGCATTTTAGTTCCTAGACTATAACCGCTTTCACGTCGATCCTCTCTTTTCCTATCGCCTTACACACTTTTTGTGCGCATATGTTTTCTTAAATATTTCTTCTAGAATAACCTCATTGGATAACGTGGTTTCCTTGTACTGATAGGGGAGTCCCAAAATCTAGTCAAGTCATTAAAAATATGGAGCTCAGTAATGAGCACTTATCTAACTTGATCTCGTGACAGTTCTTGTTTGATGAGACACGAGATCGAGCTAAATAAGTGTTACTATAAAGCTGTATAGATTTAATGATTTTGCCCGAGGATGGGAGTTCTCTTGAGGATACTTTGGGAACTGCTGGAGACCAAACCTCATAGTGACTTTAGCACCTAAAGGAATTTCCTATACACCAAGTGCAACTCTCCCTAGATACCTACCCTAAATTCCTCCTCCACTGTTTAGAATCGGATGATAGAATGGTTACCTATTTCAGTAACATCAATCGCCGAGACATGTATGCTTGGTGGTATGTACACGTGTGAAATGAAGCAATTATAATTATGGTGGCCAACATAATTATAAATGCGTCACAACCCACGTGGACATATGCGACCACGCATACGTAGATCGGTGTGGGCACACCTTAGGAACCAATTTGTGGCGTGGTATTATGTTTGAGGACGTTAAGTATAGACATTGGGAATTCAACTGTCCTTTCCTTGCAGAGATCATGGCACCAAAGAGGGTAACACGCAGCACTGGCTGAGGTGGTGCGGCGCAAAGGGGTGGAAGGACAGGTGAGCGTGGAGGTAGAGAAGGCGGTAACGACATGGGTAACAATGACAACAACACTGGCGGAAACCCTGATTTTGCCGCCATCATCGCTCAACAACTTCAAATCTTTCTTCCCACTATTGTCACACAAGTTGGAAACCATATGAATAACTCGGGAAACCACAGGAACGGTACTGGCGACACCAACAATGTAGTTGGCAGTGGCAACAATAACAACACCAACAACAACAACAACAGAATTGGATGCACGTATAAGGAATTTTCAGTATGCAAACCCGTGGAGTTTGATGGTATAGGAGGTGCTTTGGCGTATACTCGATGGGTAGAGAAAACAGAGTCAGTGATCAACATCAGCAATTGTGCCACACATCAGAGGGTGAAGTATGCAGCTTGCTTGCTATCAGGGAAGGAATTGACATGGTGGAACACACAAGTACAGGCTAGGGGCATAGAAGCAGCTATAGGTATGACATGGGACGAATTTAAGGCGTTATTGCAAGAAACGTACTGCCCGGACAATGAAATGCAGAAACTGGAACATGAACTTTATCATCACTCTATGATAGGAGCTGGTCACGCAGCATACACAGATCGATTCCATGAATTAGCCAGACTAGTTCCTCATATGGTTACCCCTGAATCCAAGAGAATCGCGAGGTACATATATGGTCTTGTGCCTGAAATCCGTGGAACTGTGAAAACGACTGAGCCGTCTACAATACAAAGTGCAATACTGAGGGCAGGAACCCTGACAGACGAGATGGTTAGAAATGGTACTTTGAAGAGCAGTGACAAGAGGAAGGAAGCGAGTGGGTCGAATAAGCAAATGGACGTGGTAGCAGACAACAAAAGGGCAAGAGTTTTTGTGGCAACTGGTACTGAACAAAGAGAGTATGCGGGTACACATCCCAAGTGTGCTAAATGTGTTTGTCATCATCCAAAGACCAAGCCCTGCCGCTTGTGTACAAATTGCAATCGATACGGTCATTTTAAGGAACAATGTAAAACACAGGTAACACCGGCTAACGTGGGCAACATGAGGAATAACCAAAGGACTTGCTTTGAATGTAACAACCCGAATCACTTCCGGAATAATTGTCCTAAGTTGAATGGAACGCAGAGGCAACCACAAGGTAACCAACACCTAGCTTTAGCAATTGACGGAAACAACCCAAACCCTGTACTCAATATCAGTCCACCCCGAGATCGAGCATTCTATATAGGGACCGAGGCAGCCCGCAATGCATAACTGGTACGTTTTCCCTAGACCATTAAGTGATCCACCGTATTATTCAGATTCAGTGAGTCTCATTAGATAAGAAACCTAGACGCGTAAGTTTTGGCATAAGCACTTTGACCATACACCCTGATTTCGCGAAACCTAAGGGTAGACCTTTAAGTATCATCGATTGAATCACGAGGACGTGATTCCTCTGACATGGGAAGAATGTCACAATTCTCAATTTCTGGTCATTTCTCAAACTCAACATTCATCATATTAGTTCATGCATGGTTTTGCATTTCACATTAAACGTTTAATTTCATATTAAATAAACGCTATCGCGTAATTAATTATTTTGAACAATAGATCCGTTACTTCCAAAATTTATCACAATATATTTTTATACTCATATTAAGTTTATAAAAATATCATTATTAGTTTACCCAATGTTTTAAATTTATTTCGTATATAAATTGTTATGTTTATATAAATTACGACGGTTTTCTTAAATTCAACCCGATAAATATTTATTCACTCAAATCTTTCAAGAAATGTATTTTTATAATTTTTATGACTTCAATATATTTTATTTTGACCCGTTAAAATTTACTTTTAGCTAACGCTACCCTAAAACTTAAATATGTATACATGTTATTAATTATCTTTAATTATCTACACATTAACTCTACATTACTACTCTTAAATATTACTAAATGCATTACCCTTTTTTTTTTTCTTATATATGTCGACCTAGGTAGTGAGTCACTTAAAAAGTTGCAAAATATCTTATACTTATATCATTCTTTATACTACAAACACACATACAAGTAAATATCACTAAGTGTAAAGATCAAACCTCTCTTGTTTTCTCTCTTCCAAAACCGGCAGCCACCATAGATCAAGAAGGAAGATCACAAAATTTTTCAAGTCAAGTTTTATTCACTCTAGTTACACTCTTTGTATAGGTTTTGAAATAAAAACATAGGGTGATTAGGAAAACCCTTTGTTCTCATAAACCTCATCAAGTATTCTTGTAAGCATCTCATGTCCATTTTTATCTTTCATATTCATTTCATCATATTTGAGCAAAAACATGCAAGTCATATGACGTTGTACCACTTTTTCATTGATTTTCAAGAGTTATGAATATATATAAGTCATCCTATAATTATTCCTTGATATATATTAGTTTAGGGATGTCTAGGAACCCATGACACCCTAAGAAGGTGTATGGTAGGATTAGAATAGCTTCGGAGTTGTTTTGAATGGGTTAGAATAGGTTTGGCGCGAGAAAAACTCATTTCGACAAGTTTGCAAAAGGGTCTGTCCTTATTTTGAAAATCTGGAAAATCCGAAAGTGGGTATAATATTTTGGGCTAGATATTTAGAAAATACACTTTAAAACGAAAACGTGGCCGCTTGAACGGATTAAAACGGAGCTATAACGAAGAAGTTATGAATTTTTCAAGTTGGTGACGAAAACTATAATTTTCTGGAAATTTCAGCATGAAAATGTCACCCTTTACGAGTCAAAATTGAAACTTAGGTGTTATTAATTATGTCGACTTGACAAAAATATATTAGTATACTTTGATACGAAGCTAAGGACATATAAAACGTAGAAAACGGACTTGTAACGAGTAAATTACACGCGATAAACCAAGTTGCCGTAACTGTATTCTATTAGCAAAATTAATATATTCTCTATTAAAAACATACTACGGCAACTAAAGGACCATGTTGGCGGACGTTTTTAACAATGATGTAGAACTTTTTATAACGTGATGTCTTCTAGTAAAAGTAAGTTCGCCTAGCATATTTTCCAAAATGTCCAACCGTTTGTCAAGCGGAGTCGTAACGAATAAAATATAGTCACTCAAACTTTGCCGGAAACCATCCTTTAAACTATATTTTTGGACTAAAGTACAATACTTAACCTATATTTTTTGTGATCGAGACCTTTAGGATGTAAACTTAAATACTAAAACTTTGAGATAATGATACAAGCTTTCCAAAACAGTTGAGTTCGTTTCTTAACACTCGGTGTGCACCATTTTGCGACTATCATAGGAGGTTGTTTCAACGTAACTACTTGCAGAGTATTTTTTTTTTATACGACGGGATGTCATAAACATATATTTTGACGATAAACATTATTTCCAAAACGTACAAGTGGTATGAATATCATATGAGTTTGCATTCACGACAACATATCATAACTCAAGTCATGACATTCATTTTAGGTCGCGGATAGTTTCCGAGCCTCATTTTAGTGCACTTCATTTTGTTAGCATATCAATCATACCAGGTGAGTTCATACCCCGCCTTTACTCGTTTAAATTCTTACAAACTCTCTGGGGGAGATACATGCTTAAATACTTGTTTTTACTCTTGCGAATACTCAAACCATTTATACAATTGTGTTACACTATACTTCTTATACACTTTGGACATTATGTGTGGTTTATTGCGATATGTGCCTTAATGTGCTAAACTTGTTTTCAATTATGCCTCAACATACATACTTTAGCAACTGGTTAACTCCTGCGGGAGCCGGCGGAGAGGTATTGATAGTACTACCGGGCTGACGCCCCCACCCTTGGGTCCTTGATGACGTGACCTGGGGTGAATAATATCTGTTATTCAATGAAACATAACAAACAATTTAGACTTGTCAAGAGGTTCAGTTGGCTGTGATTCTTTGAAATAAATACATGTATATATCGTATGCACCTATGTCCTACTTACAAACAAGATTGACAATTCCTTATTTTGGCAATAGGTTGTAAACACACACGTTGCAAGTTTTGTATGGGCGGAACTTGGAACTGAGTGGATTTACAATGCCTTTGCTGCATAAACGATTTCGAAAGGCTTTACATTTCATCACAAACTTATGAACTCACCAACCTTAGTGTTGACACTTTTTAGCATGTTTATCTCAGGTTGTAAGGCGATAGCATTTCATGGAGCTTTTGGGTCTCATGGCATACATTGGAGTCTAGTGTTTTTATCTATTACCATTCGACATGTTTTGTAAACCTTTATGTATTATCAAACTTTGGGATCTCATGTGTTGTAAACTTTAACTTATTTAATCGAATGGTAAACTCTTTAAAACGTCTCATTATAGAGGTCGTTTTCTTTATCCATACTTTGTGCTATGACGTCATACCCCAAAGACACTATCGTTCCGCTGCGATATTTTGGGGGTGTGACAACAAGGCACTTGAAGATGAAAGTTGGGTGGAAGCAATGCAAGAAGAGTTGCTTCAGTTCAAGATTCAAAAGGTTTGGGTGCTTTGCAATTTACCTCCTGGCAAGAAGGTAATAGGTACAAAATGGGTGTTCAGAAACAAAAAGGATGAAAGAGGAATTGTTATAAGAAACAAGGCTAGGCTTGTAGCTCAAGGATACACTCAGGAGGAGGGTATTGACTATGAATAAGTGTTTGCCCCAGTTGCAAGAATTGAAGCAATTAGGCTGTTCTTAGCCTATGCATCTTTTATGGGCTTTAAAGTCTATCAAATGGATGTAAAGAGTGCTTTTCTATATGGGCAGATTGATGAGGAGGTATATGTTTCACAACCTCTAGGCTTTGAAGACCCTGACTATCCAAACAAAGTGTACAAGGTGGTTAAAGCTTTGTATGGCTTGCATCAGGCACCAAGAAAATGGTATGAGACCTTAACTACTTATATTCTTGATAATGGGTTTCATAGAGGCAAAGTGGATCAGACTTTGTTCATCAAGAAAGACAAGAATGATATCTTGCTGGTTCAAGTATATTTTGATGATATTATTTTTGGCTCTACAAAGACAGAGATGTGCAAAGAGTTTGAGAAGCTAATGAAGGATGAGTTCAAGATGAGTTCTATGGGTGAACTCACATTTTTTTTGGGACTTCAAGTACAACAAAGGCCAGATGGTATTTTCATCAATCAAGATAAATATGTGGCTGAGATACTAAGGAAGTTCAAGTTCACTGATGCAAAGTCATCTAGCACCCCTGCAGACAAGACTACAAATCAACTTTTGAAGGAGAATAGTGGTGAAGCAGTTGATTTACACATGTACAGATCTATGATTGGTTCTTTGATGTATCTTACATAATCTAGGCCAGACATTATGTTTGCAGTATGTGCTTGTGCAAGGTTTCAGGTCACTCCCAAGTTATCACACTTGACTGCTGTGAAGAAGATTTTCAGATATCTTAAAGCATTTCCTAATCTGGGATTATGGTACCCTAGAGAATCATCTCTATAATTGGTTACTTACTCAGATAGTGACTATGCTGAAGCTAGTTTGGATAGAAAATCTACAACAGGTGGATGCCAATTTCTTGGAAATAGATTGGTGTCATGGTAGTGCAAGAAACAAACAATGTTGGCAAATTCATCAACTGAGGCAGAGTATGTGGCTGTTGCAAGTTGCTGTGCTCAAGTTCTATGGCTTTAAATCATCTTTTGGACTATGGGTACAATTTTATGAATACCATCATTTATATTGACAATAGTAGTACCATTTGCATAATTAAGAATCCAGTTCAACACACAAAGACTAAACATATTGAAATTAGACACCATTTGATAAAAGATTGTTATGAGAAAAGGCTAATTCAAGTTGTCAAAACCCATACTGATGATAACTATGCTGATTTATTAACAAAAGGACTTGATGTGGGTAGATTTCAGTACTTGGTAATAGGTATTGGAATGATTAATCCATAAACTTTTTGTGTCTAATGGTCTTTGGTGTTGAGGGGAGGTTTTTGGTACTAAAATTGTTGTATGAATTTGTATAAGTTTGTATATGTTTGCTTGTATTTTTGCTTGTCCACTAACTTTTATGCAGAGAATAAGGCTAACAGTGGAAACTCAAATGCATTCAGTGGTAAAAGTTACTCTCACAGTGGAAAAAGTAAAACAGAGAAACTTCATTGCATTCAAACTAAAGAAGAAGTTCATTACATTCAACAGAGAGTACTAACAACCACCATCAAAACACATAGTTAACAACCTAAAACAACCTACATCCCTACACCTTACACAAGCTACTCAATTGGCTTCTTGCCCTTGCCCTGATAGTTTTGCTTGGCCTTCTGTGCACTCTTCCTTTTGTTCTCAAAGGTTGACTGCATTTTTGGACAAGCAAGACCAAGAACTTGTGGAGGGGGCCTTGGTAGTATTGCAGGCTTCCTTGGTATGGAGATTTGCTTCATGTTGGAGAGAGCTGCTCCCAAAGCCTTTGTCAAAGCCCTTGGCAACTCTTTGGACAAGGAATAGGTCTCATCATCATCTGATGAGCTGGAGTAGAACTCAAGAGAAGGTGCAGGCTTGGCAATAGGTGCAGGCTTGGAAACAGGTGCATGCTTGGCAACAGGCTTGTCAGTCTTCTTAGTTGGCTTCTTGGAAGAAGAGCTTGTTGCACAGGGTAGAAAGTAACCTGCCCACCCTGATGCCTCTGAAGATGACTCAGAAGACATCAAAATCTCTGTGTCAGAGGAGGAATCAGAAGAGATTTCAATAATGTTTGGAAGATTGCTCATGGTGATTTTTAGGGATCTTGTGCAAGTTCGAATGTGTTTTGATAAAGATTATGAAGAGCCAAGCCCCTTTATATAGGAAAAGTCAATCAGAAGGTTTCATTAAAGGAGATATTTATTTTTACCTATTTTGGTAGGTTGAAAAGTAAATATAGATATTATCGGGGTGACTTTGGGAAGATATTTGTGAATAGTGGCTTGGTTAAAAGTAACTTTGGTTAAAACAAGTTGGTTATGAATATTCTTTGTACTATACTAACTCTTGCAGGTACATAACCAATCTTTGCTGGGAGTTGTTCATAAAAGGTGTGTAACTGAGACACACAACAAATGGTTTTTGATTCACCATGCCTAATCAACATAAGAATCAACTAGTCCAGAGCAAATGGCTACTGGTAAAGACTTAACAAATCCGTTTATGGTTGATAGTTTACCAAAAACTATATGGTTATCAACTCACCATATTCTATATGATTAAGAGTTGGCTAGTCCATAACAAACGGCTCATGGTAAAGACATATCAAATCCGTTGATAGCTGGTAGTTTGCTAAAAACTATAATAAGAGCAGTCCAATTTTCATATGTTTTACTTACCACTGCTCTTGAAACTTTTTGTGAAAAATTACCACTGCTAGTTCACAGTTTCCACTGCCAGTGTTATTTTTACCACTGTTGAACTAGCCGTTACAACTGTTGTGTCAGTAACAAATTTTTTACTAGCCGTTGAGAGTAACTGCTTTCCATATTAATAGGGTAAAATTTTTAGAAGATTATCTACTTTCCTAATTGCTATTTATTCTCTTAAGATAAATCTTTTCCTTAAATAATCTTTCTTACGCAAAACTCTCAAACCCTAACAGTATATATCTTTTTCTCTCAATTGGCGAGTTCTTCATTCAATTCATACTCACACAACATATTTTTCATCAAAAGATACTATGGTACAAATCACTTTTGGAGATGAGCACAACCAAGTGGCCTATTTGGAAAAGTTAAACGACAAGAGTGACCCTGTTTTTCATCAGATTGTGGATTTTCTAAACACTACTCATGTAAGGTATGCTTTACTTCTAAATCCCACAATCTATATCTCTCAAATCAAGCAGTTTTGGAGCTCTGTTAAGTCCATCACTATTGAAGATGGAGATACACATGAAACTGTGGATGCTCTTAGAGGCACAGTGGATGGGGTAACTATTGATGTTACTGAGTCATCCTTGAGGAGAATTCTCAAATTGGATGATCTCAATGGTATCATCACATTATCCATGCCATAAATTCATGAACATCTTTCATCCATGGGGTATGATACCACTGACAAAAAGGCTACTTTCAAAAAGAGTGGTTTCTGTCCTCATTGGAGATTTTTAATCCATACTCTATTACATTGCCTAAGTCCTAAGAAAACATCTTATGAACAATTCAGTTCAACAATGGCTTACCCTTTGGTTTGTCTAGCCCCAGATAGGATTTTTAATTGGTCTAAATATATTTTTACAAGTATGCAAGGCAATGTAAAGAGTTCAACAAAATTTTTGATGTATCCAAGGTTTGTGCAAGAAGTGTTAAATGAATTTCCACTGCAACCCCATACAAGAGTTTATAAAATCCGTTGCCTTAAGCCCAAAGTTTTTCAAAAAATGGATAAGGATGGTAATGGGGTTGTTAAACCACTTTTTCCTCAAATGCTTGCAAGAATTGCACAGGTATAGGGTGAAGATGTAACAATCTCAGTTGTATCCTAATACACACCCTCAATCACAGTTCCAACCATTAACTCCACTCCACCAGTTACTCACACCTGTGAGAGGAGGAAAAAACTGCCAACTCCTCCCATTACAACACAGCATGTCCCTGATCCTTTTGGTTTAGGAACAAGCAGTGGTGGTTCCAGGCTTCAACCTAGTCCAACTAGGATGAAATCTGAGCAAATGCCCTGTGATTCACCTCTTCCAATAGGTCACACAGTTGGAAGTGTTGAGGGCAGTGGGCAACCTATGGAATTGATGGAACTATGTACTAAGTTAACTAAGCAGGTTGAATCTCTGGAGAAAGACTTAGCACAAGTAAAGGAGCAACATGCCAAGGATGTTACAAAACTGCACGAAGAGATTCAGACTTTGAAGAAAGAGTTGCAGAGGTTGAAACAGAAAAGGAAAACTGCAAAGATAGTGATTTCATCTCCATCCTCACCTCATGATGGTGACTCAGAGGAATTCAGTGAAGATTTTGGAAATTCTCCCAAATAGGGGAGGAAAACAGATGCTGAAACCAAGGGGATGAAAATTGATTTTGGAGATGAAGGTGATTCAGATGCAGATTTTGATTTTGGAGTTACTGATTTGGACACTCAAGAAGAAGTTCCTCAACAACAACTTGATACAAGTCAACCAGAGCAAGCAACTTCCACCGCTGCAAATATTTCCACTGATACCATTTCCACTACAGAGCAAATGGTTCCCACTGCTGGAAAAAATATTACCACTGCAGAGGAAGAACTTGAAAAGAAGGAAAAAGGTAAAGCAGTTGTGCAGAGTGAAGAGCAACCAAAAAGGAAGGTTTCAAAGAAAGTACAAGCTCAAATTGATTATGATGCAGAAGTTGCTAGAAAGCTCAGAGAAGATGAAGTTGCAAACAAGAAAAGGCTAGATGAAATAGAGATTGCAGACTTCATAGAGGCTAAAAGGCTGGACAGAATGGAAACCACTGCTCCAATGGATGTAAATCCACTTTCCACTGTTCTACCCACAATTTTCAGAGAAAAGACTCCAGAGTTTACATATGTACCTACAGAACAAGAGATTGAGTTCTTGATTGCTAATGATCCAGTAGTCAAGAAGAAAGCAATTGACCTAGTTGCAGATAAATCTTTAACTGAAGAACAAAGAACATCTCAGTTGAAGGACTTCATTCAAATAAAGAATACAAAGCACTTCAAGATGCAATTGGTTCAGTCAGAAAGGGTCAAAAGAAACCAAGACAACCAACCAAGGCACAAATTATCTCAGTGATGAAAACTTATTGTTGCAGTGTTGGTGGCTGGAAAAAGGATCAATTCAAATGGATGGCCGATGATCAGATTGAAGGTGTCTACTACAGAGTTAAAAGGCAAGATAATGACTTTATTCGTATAAACTCTGAAAAAGAAGAAAGAAGATATCCTCATCTGAAGATAAAAGCAAAAGATAGTGAACCTCAGACTCTTAAGAAAACAAGATTTGCTAAAGAACAAGTTCAATTTGAGAAACTCACAGAAGAACAGCTGACTGGCATGATTTTGATTGAAGAAGAAGATTTTTATCCTGACCCACTGCAAGTTAGACATCCTATTGTTGATTGGGAAGTGTATACTGCTAGCAATTTTGCTCCAACATGGAAGATTACAAGGCTAGGTGGTGAAGCTTCATCATTCATTCAGTTTGAAGAACTCATCAAAGCATGTGACATAGATGATCTTGATACATTGTGGAGATTAGTTCAAGAAAGGTTTGATGCTGACAATCTTAAAGATATGAAGGAAATGCAGTTATGGGTTGATCTAAGAAGGCTCTATGAACCAGATGCTAATGATAATTTCTGGAAGTTTGAAGCTTCATGTGTTGGTACTACATGGACTTACTATGATTCATGTGAAGTTCATCATGTTTCTACAAAAGCTGGAGTGGATGCATTTATGTTTGCTGAGAAAGAATACCCACTCAGAGCTAGAACTCTTACTGTGATGTTGTCTTCAACAATAAGAGTTCATGAAGATACTGAGAAGGCCAGAGCTTTGATACATAGGATTCAAGATCAATGTTCAAGAGCTATTCAGGCTTTAAGAAGAAAGTGAAGTGTTTGGAAGAATTCCCCAAATCCTTACAGATGATGCAGATTGAAGAAACTTATTGATTTACAGAGAAATCATAATTTTAGGGGAGGATTGTTGGGAATAATGCTAACAGTTACCACTGATAAGCTTGTGGAAGACACTACTGAAGAATGCACTAGCAGTGGAAACACATTACCACTGCTAGTACATAGTATTACCACTGCTATTAGGATTATTGTTATGTATTCGTGTATAGATAAGTATAGAAAAGATCTTGTGTATATTCTCTATTGATAGCATTAAACTTATCTTGTAAAGGACTCCTTGTGCTATAAAAGAAGGTCCTAGGTCATTTTTCTATGTACGTATTAAAACCTAGAGAGCTTCAAGGTGTAACCATAGTGATAAGCAAGATCACTCATATTATTCTTAATAATATTGAAGCTTTGTGTTATACTGTTCTCACTTACATTACATCATACAATCCATCTTCTAAGTATTACTAAGTATATTCCACGTACTTATTAATATAACTCAAAGTATCACTAACACAAGGTGTGCGTTTAGCTCCATCATTTTGGAACCATCCAAGGCAACTAATACGTTTGCAAGCTAAGTTTTCTAGATCCAAGGTTTGGGACTCCATAAGTGGTATCAGAGCTTGTGTCCTGAAGCTTTGTTTTTAGAAGATCCTGTGATTAACAAATCTGAAGAAATGGATTTCGAATCAATGCAATCCAATGCTATTAATAGAGTTCCTAAGTTGCAGCCACATGAATATGAACTCTAGATAATGCACATAGAGCAGTACTTTTTGGTACTTGATTTCAAGTTGTGGAACATTGTGCTATATGAAGACTCCTACAAACGCACTGTCACTGAAGAAGTTGCTGGTAAGACTGTTACTACAGTGAAAGGTGATCCTATCACTAATGAAGAAATGGCTCTAAGATGCAATGATCTCAAGGCCAGAAGTCTTTTACTTATGGCAATTCTTGATGATCATCAACTCACCTTCAACAAACACAAAGATGCACAGAGTCTGTTAAAGGCCATTGAAACCAGATTTGGTGGAGACTCTGACACCAAGAAAACTTAAAAGAATTTGTTGAAGCAAGAATTTGAAAACTTCATTGCTGGTGCAACTGAGTCCACTGACTCAGTTTATAATAGGCTTCAAAAACTTGTTAGTCAACTGGCTATATTGGATGTGGAGTTCTCCATAGAAGATGTGAACCTCAGGTTTGTTAGAAGTATTCCATCACCAAAATGGGACACTCATGTCATTGTATGGAAGAACAAGCCAGATTTTGAAACTATGAAGTTGGACAATCTATTCAATAGCTTTAAGGTGATTGAACAAGACATGAAAAGAAAAGCAGCTGCATCTTCCAGTTCTAGATCACAAAACATAGCTTTGTGGCTCACCCTGTCACTAGCAATGATGCGTATAGCTTTGATGTTAGTACTCCTAGTACTAATGTTAATATTGATAGTTCAGTGACTACTGCATCAGGTATTAATGAAGGCACAATCTATGCTTTCATACCTGAACAAAGTCATGGATCCTAGATCACTCATGATGATCTTAGACAAATCCATGAAGATGACATGGAGGAGATGGACATCAAATGGAACATTGCCCTGATCAGCATGAGGGCAAAAAGGTTCATGAAGAAAATTGGAAGGCAGATTAAGGTCAATGATGCAGATGTTGCTGGGTTTGACAAGGGAAAGGTTGAATGCTACAACTGTGGTAAGCTTGGGCATTTTTCCAGGGAATGCAAAAGCCCTAGGAGCAAGGGGAGACACACTGATGCTGACAACTCCTCTTCTAAAGCAATGGTGGCCGTTGATGGTGCTGGATATGATTGGAGCTTCATGGCTGATGAAGAACAAAGTCCAATCAACATGGCTTTGGTATCTGAGGTACTTAATTGTTCAGATACATGCATTCCATTAGACAAATATTTAAAGCTGAAACCAGGTTTGATAATGTATCTGAAGAACTTTATAAAACTGAGTATAACTTTGCAAATCATAAAAGAGGCTTAGCAGTCCTAGAAAAACAAGTTAAGCACTATAAGGAAAATGATCCTCTGTTTACTGAAACAACTGTTGTGCTTAATAGAGAAATCTCTTTTAAAGAAATCACCATAAATGTGTTAAAAGAAGAACTAGAGAAAGTCACTATAGCTAAAGATAACATAGAATTAAGTATTGAGGGTCTTCAAGATGCAAAACATTATAACACTGAGAGAGTAGATAAATTCCTTGAAAAAGCTCTAATTAGCAAAGCAAAATCAGGTATGGGTTATAATCCAGTACCACACCCATTCAGAGGAGTTCATTCACCTCCTGGTATAGATCTTGCCCACACTGGATTAGCATAGTTTCAGGAACCCACATTTGTCTGAAAGCCCTACAATCAAAAGTACTTTCCCTGAAAAGATTGATGAAGTGTTTGAAAATGCTAGTGACACCTCCTTACCTGAGATATCAAAATCTGAAAATAAAAAGGCTAGTGTAGAGTCTAGTGAACCAAAGCAAGAACAGGCCACTAAACCAGTAAGATCAATTGATAAACCTATTAAAAAGCCAGTAAAATATGCTGAGATGTATAGAAACACGTCATCTAGTCCTAGAGGTAACAAGAGAAACTGGAATCAGTTAAAATCTGAACAACTAGGAGATAAATTTGTCATGTATAATAAATCTTGCTTTGTGTGTGGTAGTTTCTCTCATCTACAGGCTCATTGCAGACACCCTTTGAGACCCCAACCCAACATGACCCCCAGAGCAGTTCTTCTCAAAACTGGCATAAAACCTTTGAATTATGCAAGGCCAGTTAATACTGCTAGACCACAACCCAGAGTATTTGATGAAAGACCTAAAAGAAACTTTTCAAAATCATCATCTACTTCACCAAGGTCCTTTAAAACAGCAAAAACCTTTAACTCTTATGATGAACAAATCAAGTTTTACAAGAAAAAAGTTAATACTTATGAGCCAAGACTTAATACTGATAGGCCAAAAGTTAATACTTTTAAGCCTAAAATGAAACATGTTGGCTTTAAAGTGAATGCTGCAAAGGGAAAAAAGGGCAATGTTGTTAAGCCCTCAGCTTGTTAGGTGAGAAAGACCACTCAGCCCAACAGTGCATCAGTTACTCTCAAGAAATATGAATACATTGATGCACGAGGCAGATCCAAGTCAGTGATGGCTTGGGTCCCCAAAAGGAACTAATTTCCTTTGTTTTATGTGCAGGCACACTCCAACAATAATGATGATCTTGGCTATTTAAACAGTGGGTGTTCCAGGCACATGATTGGAAATCTATCCTATCTTTCAGACTTCACTGATTTGAATGGAGGATATGTTTCTTTTGGAGGAGGAATAGGTGGAAGGATTACTAGTAAAGGCACAATCAAGACTGGTAATTTGGACTTTGAAGATGTGTACTATGTGAAAGAACTCAAATACAATTTGTTCAATGTATCACAAATGTGTGACAAGAAGAATTTTGTTCTGTTCACAGATACTGATTGCTTGGTGTTATCTCCTAACTTTAAGTTTCCTAGTGATGATCAGGTTCTACTTAAGTTTCCTAGGAAAAGCAATCTTTATAGTTTCAATATGAAGAACATAGGGCCCTAAGACAATCTTACATGTTTAGTTGCTACAGCTTCTTTGGATGAATCTATGTTATGGCGTAGAAGGCTAGGTCATGTAAACTTTAAGGTAATCAATCTTTTAGCTAAAAATCACCTTGTAAGAGGTTTACCTTCAAAAAGATTTGAAAATAAACAGACCTGCAATGCTTGTCTCAAAGGAAAGTAGCATAGAGCATCTTGTAAGCCCACAGTTTTTAACTATATCACCCAACCACTTCATATGCTGCACATGGACTTATTTGGCCCCACCAGTGTAAGTAGCCTGAATTTTAAGAAGTATTGTTTGGTTGTGACTGATGATTTTACCAGATTTACTTGGGTTTTCTTTTTGAACACTAAGGATGAGACCAGTGAAATCCTTAAGTCTTACATAGCTGCAGTAGAAAACCTAGCTGATAAGAAAGTTAAAATCATTAGGTGTGATAATGGGACAGAGTTAAAAACCAAGTGATGAATGATTTCTGTCAACTTAAGGGTATTAAAAGAGAATTCAGTGTAGCTAGAACTCCTCAGCAAAATGGGGTTGCTGAAAGAAGAAATAATACATTGATTGAGGCTGCTAGGACTATGTTAGCATATTCCATGTTACCCACAACATTTTAGGCTGAGGCAGTTAATACTGCTTGTTATGTTCAGAACAGGGTACTGATTGTTAAGCCTCATGGCAAGACTCCATATGAGCTATTTTTAGGTAGAAAGCCCACACTAGACTTTCTTAAACCTTTCGGGTGTCATGTCTCTATTCTCAATACCATTGATCACCTAGGTAAGTTTGATGGAAAATCTTATAGTAGATATCTGGTTGGCTACTCATTGAATAGTAAAGCCTTTAGGGTTTATAATTCTAGAACCAGAAGAGTAGAGGAGAATCTGCACATAGAGTTTCTTGAGGACAAACCTAGTGTAGAGGGACAAGGACCAACATGGATTTTTGATATTGATATGCTAACAGAATCTATGATCTATGTGTCTATTTCTGTGGATTCTAACATAATTGCAGGAGAAAAGCAAGGTCCAGATGTAGATTCTGATGAGGATGATGATTGCATTCTATTGCCCATTTGGAATGACAACTCAAGTGGAAGCACTTCTTCAGGGGTGGCAAACAAAGCTGATGATCAGCCTCCAAAGAACCATGAATCTAATGCTAAAGGAGATGCAACCAATACAGATGAACCAGTGGTCGAACCTTAAGTGTTTAGTAGAACTGTGGTTAATACTGATAAGCCACAAGTTAGTACTGATGAGCCAGATTTTAGTATTGATGGTCCTCAGACTACTCCATCAGTCAATACAGAGGTTCCTGATCCTTTTGGTGAAGCTGATGAGATTGATATGACTGATATAGCTTCATCATATGCTGTTCCTGCTACACCACACAGAATAATCAATCAGGATCATCCCTTTGAGAATGTTATTGGGGATGTCAATGCTGAAAGAACTACAAGATCAAAAGTTCAGCATAGTGAAACAGGATTCTTCAGTGCCATCTATGAAGAAAGAAATCACGGTGCCTCACAAACATGTCTCTTTGCCTGTTTTGTTTCCCAAGCAGAACCAAAGAAGGTCTACAAACTCTTGAAGATGAGTCCTGGGTTGAAGCAATGCAGGAAGAGCTTCTCCAATTTAAACTTCAAGATGTATGGGTTCTAGTAGATCTTCCTGAGGGCAAGAGAGCAATTGGCACTAAGTGGGTTTTCAGAAATAAGAAGGATGAAAGGGATGTAGTAATAAGGAACAAGGCTAGTGTTAGGTTCCCATTTATGTAACACAAGCATCAATATAAGAAGTGTAGATTAAGAGAGATCGGTTGAACAAGATCAAACCATACGCGTATAAATATAAGAAAGGATATGCGTGAGTATTGAATGAAAATGTAACCAACCTTCAAATGAAGGTTTACAATGCTATTTATAGGAGAGGGAGCTAGGGCAACACTCCTAGTCCCTTTCTTTCCTTATTAGGCTTGGGCCAAGGCTTATGGGCCTTCTACATAAGCCTTAGCCTAATAAAAAACACAAAGGCCTAATTAAGCTAACTATTACATATTAATTACTAACACTTGTAATCTAGTTTAGGAGTGATTCCAACAGCTAGACTGGTAGCTCATGTGTATACACAGCTGGAAGGGATTGATTATGAAGAAGTCTTTGCTCCAGTGGAAAGGATTGAGGCTATCAGACTTTTCTTGGCCTATGCATCATATAAAGACTTCACAGTATACCAGATGGATATAAAGAGTGCTTTCCTTTATGGGAAGATTGAGGAGGAGGTGTATGTCTGTCAACCTCCTGGTTTTGAAGATCCAACCTTTCTAGATAAAGTGTGAAAAGTTCAGAAGGCACTCTATGGTCTGCATCAGGCCCCAAGAGCTTGGTATGAAACTTTAGCCAACAATCAAGCGCTGATGTAAGTAACCCACAAGGAGTTACCGAGCATCCATAAGAAGAAAACATAAAAAAACATAGGTTAGAAATAATCCAGCGCTTACAAGTTTGAACTTCGAGTGTGTTAACAGCATAGTGTGAAAACACGACTCTAATTCTCACAAAGGCTGTTCCTGAACTGGAGTCCCACAAGTGAGATAACGCGATGTACAGAAGTACACCTATAGTTCAGATGAGTCGCTGAGGTACACCGAAGCATCACCCCATGACTGTAGACCGTTTGAGACACACTAAGCATAACCCACAAGGAGTTACCGAAGTGACCTGTTGTGTTGGATCGATGTACTCTAACCAAACTAACTTATATAGCTTGTTATGGGTTTAATAACCTCGGATAAATCCTAAGTTATTAACAATGAAACACTGAACTATCTCTATTAAGTATGCGGAATTTACTTAACAAAGCTAAGAAAAATTAACTTTAACTTTAACGATTTTATTAAAACTTAGAACATGCTTGTTATACAGATTCTTTAACAACTCTAATACTCTAATATCGTATTCTCTAAAAGCTCTAATAATGCACGTTCATTCTCTACTCTAATGCCAATCTAGGGATCCTTTTATAGGCTTAAGGATAACCCTAGCCGGTTTACAATTACAAACCTTGAATGACAAGTAATACTATACTAAACTTAGAACATTATAGAATTACAAGATAATCCTTAACGATTTTACATATCAATCCTTTAAACATGCAGTACTTTGATGAATCGAGCAGTACTTTGACTTTATACTTTAGCAGTACTTTGACTTCTTCAGCACTTTGACTCTTCAGTACTTTAATACTTCAGCACTTTAACTTTCTATATCCCAACAATCCTCCCCTAACTTGAATTCTACTTGCTTGACTTCAAGTTCCTTTGTAAACTTTAACATCTTTGTCATTAAAGAGGGATTTTGGTTTTATCTTCAAATTTTGTCTTCGTAGATCCTGTGCTTATATCATCATCATTAAAGTAGTATTTATCAGTAATTCTTTTCAGCAACAACCAGCAAGCTCCATCTTTTCAGCAACTCAGCAACATATGACAATTTGTACATCAGTTCAGTCTATTCTCATCACCTCCAGGTGTCTTTACCAAAAGTTGTATTCTTTTAGACTTTAGTTCTTGCAACTATGGTGAACTAATTACCATACCAATGGTTTTTCCACAGCCTTTACCACAAGCCATTTTTCTTGTGGGCTAGCCAACTCTTTACATTGCTGATATGGTGAGTTGATTACCATACAACTTATTAGCAAGTTGTCAACTATATAACGGATTTGAGATATCTTTACCAGAGCCGTTTGCTCATGGATTAGCCAGTTCTTTTGTAAACATGGTGAACTGATAACCTAATGTTATAACCATCTCAAAACCATTTGTTGCTTTTAACTTTTGTTTCAAAAATATTCTTTACTTAACAAAAGTTTTTCTTTCAAAAACATTTACTGGTTTGTGCTGCAAGCAGTACTTTAGTTAAAGTACTGTTTGTTCACCAGTACTTTGAATAAAGTACTTACTATTTAAAAATTTATATAAGTAAACATCATACCAGTACTTATGCTTCATCATCAGCTATTGTTGTCCATCTGATAAACAACTCAATTAACACAAGAGCTGTTTCAGTCTCATTTTCGACCTCCATACCATGATCTAGCATTCTTCTCATAAGATCTTCTGTAAGTGGATATCTTCTTTCAGCTAGCATGTGAATCATAGTTCCATCTTCCAATTCTACAGCATGAACTCCTGATTCTTCAAAAAATCTCCAGCTTGCAATCTCCTAGTTTTCTTGGTTTTGCCAGAGTTCATCATTTCCTGTTTCCTCAGTTTTGAAGATAGTTGTCAGATCTCCTAATAATACTAAGCCAAATCCACTTGATGGAATATGTTCAAAGTATTGTTGCACTAGTTGGTATAGTTGAAACAGATCTGCTCTATCAATAATATGCAGTATATCCCATAGTAAATTGAATGTTCTGAAGCTTTCATCCTCCCTATGGAACATCAAATAATCTCCATCTTTTGACTTTAAAACTTCAAAAATGATTATCTTTGTCTTCTTTATTGCAGAATCTTTGAATTTAGAATTCTCAAAATCAACAATTCTAATATAATTCCTCAATTCATCAACTGTATCTGATCTTAGCTCAATCTTCTTTGATTTCTGTTAAGCTTCAGTTGTCCTTTTTCTTTTTAAGCTTCTTTTACTCAAATCCTCCTTGTGCTTGTCATCCTTGAAAGAAATAATACTTTCAACTTGCTTCTGATAAGCTTGTCTAACATTTTCATACAAGTCTTTCATCTCAATATAATTCAGCTTCTATAATCCAGTATACCCTTGACCCTTTAGATATGCCATCATAACATTTCTTTCTTTAGCCTTATTCATTGGTCTTCTAGGTATAACAGCTTCAGCTTCTTTCACTGATTGGTCAACTTCAACATTCAACTCAGCTTGTAGCTTTCTAGCTGCTTCCTCATTCTTAGCAATTTCAGCAGCCCTTAGTTATGCTAAAGTGAGTTTCTTTTTCTTCTTTGTTTCAACCATTTTACCTTTTCCTTTATCTTTAGGATCTATTATTGGTTGAGAAGTTTGTGATTGAGAAGCTTGTGGTTGTGCTTCAGAAACACCTGGAATGCTAACACCCCTTGGTGTTGATAAGTTTTGCAATATCTCAGCTATAGTTTCATCATCACTTGTAGTGTGCACTACTTTGGGTGTAACATCTTCCTCTTCTTGTAAAATTGTTGAAGGACTAGCTTCTTCATCAAAATTAAGTACCCTTTGTGTAATCAGCTCTTGTCTTTGAATTTCTTGAAGACCAGTACTTTGATCAGCAGCACCTTGATCATCAGTACTTTAAACACCAATTCTTTGAACTCCAGTTCTTTCAGGCTCAGTACTTTGAATATTAACATGTGCTTCAGTAGTTTGAGGTTCATCTTCTTTATTTGTATGAATCTCAGCATCTTCTTTCAAATTATCTTGCTCCAGATTCCTCCCCAAGTTGATAAAAGATGGCTGTTGAACCTTTTTGCTCTTTGAAGACTTCTTAAATTCCCTCACTGGCTTTCCTTGCTTCCTTTGAGACTTGACCCATAATCTGTGATGGTGAACCAATGGCCAAACAAATTTCTTTAATCTTCTAAATTTGATCTGCAACTTTTTTAATTTGCGCAGTCTGAGCTTCAAAGTCCTTCTTTATTCTCATGAGCTCCCTTGTTTTATTTTCAGAACCCACTTTAAATGCGAGAACTGCGAGAACCACTTTTTAGCCATTAGATCATTCCATCAATGGATGAGATGATTTGTACCATTAGTGTAATTAGTTAAAAGATGTGATCATCATTTGTAAAACATAAAGGGTGTTTCGGTTCACCATTGATGGTTGGATAAGTGATTGATTTGATGAATAAGTATTTATGAGAGAGAGAGAGAAATATGGAAAAGATTGATAAGAATAAAGATGAGAGGGAAAATCAGAAAGTAGTTATTTATAGGTAGGATTTGAAAAATCACAGCCCATAATAACAAAGTTACCATTATTTGATATTTACCCCTCTTTTTGACCATTGAACAGTACGTTGATAAGACAAGCAGTGCTTTCCACATGTGCAGTACTTTCTAGAGCAGTACTTTCAGTGCAATACTTTCATATGACAAAACATCAGTACTTTTCCATCCTCTTCTCTATAATGACAAAAACTCCAAATAGACATTGAATTGCCTCCCCTCAAGCAATGCATGGGACTGTCTAACTAACTAATCAGTCCGCCCCTTAAATGTAGCTTAGTAATTAATCATTCCAATGCTCACCACCAAGTGATTGAAACGTGAAACATCAAATCCTTTGGTGAGTAAATCAGCTACATTATCATCTGTGTGAACCTTGACAACATTAATGAGCCTGTACTCATAACAATCTCTGATGAAGTGATGCCTGATCTGAATGTGCTTGGTCTTGGAGTGATAAACAAGATTCTTCATAATGCAAATTGTACTCTCATTATCAATATTGATAGGAGTATTCTTGAAGTTGAACCCATAATCCAAGAGTTGATTCTGCATCCACAAAACTTGTCCACAACAGCTTGCAACAGCCACATATTCTGCTTCAGTAGATGATGTTGCTGCAATAGTTTGCTTCTTACATTGCCATGAGACTAATCGTCTTCCAACATATTGGCATCCTCCAGTGGTTGATCTTCTATCATAGTTGTCACCTGTATAATCACTATCTGAAAAAGCTTCCAAGTGAAAAGGTGAATCCTTTGGATGCCACAACCCTAACTTAGGTTGTTGTTTCAAATAACTAAAAATTTGCTTCACTGCATTCATATAAGAGACCTTAGGTAAGACTTGATATCTTGCACACAAACAAACAACAAACATGATATATGTCCTAGATGCAGTTAAGTACATAAGACAGCCAATCATAGATCTGTAAAGTTTGACTTCAACAGGTTGACCATCTTCATCCTTGCCTAATGAGTTGATAGACTTGATAGGTGTAGTGACTGGCTTCATAGCATCAAAGTTGAACTTCTTGAGAATGTCAGAGACATAATTATCTTGACTTATGAAAATTCCTTCTTTTGATTGTTTGACTTGTAGCCCTAAAAAGAAAGTCAATTCACCCATAGAACTCATTTGAAATTCATGTTGCATCAGCTTCTCAAACTCCTTCACCATGGACTGTTTTGTAGCTCCAAAGATGATATCATCTACATATACTTGAACTAACATGATATCCTTTTTGTCTCTCTTGATTAACAAAGTATTGTCAATAGCTCCCCTTCTGTAACCATGTTGCAATAAGAAAGTAGAGAGCCTTTCATACCAAGCTCTAGGTGCTTGATGAAGACCATAAAGAACCTTAACATCTTTGTAGACTTTGTTTGGATGTGCTGGATCTTCAAAACCAGGAGGCTGTTTAACATAGACCTCCTATGAAATCTTGCCATAGAGAAAGGCACTTTTAACATCCATTTGATAAACCTGAAATCCCATATATGATGCAATATCAAGGAATATTTGAATGGCTTCAATACTTGCTATAGGAGCAAATATTTCATCATAATCCACTCCTTCTTCTTGTATGTATCCTTGTGCAACTAACCTTGCCTTGTTCTTGATGACATTCCCTCTTTCATCTCTCTTGACTCTGAAAACCCAACGTGTACCAATTACTTTCTTTCCATCTGGAAGATCACATAGTACCCAAACTTCTTGAAGTTTGAATTGAGGAAGTTCTTCCTGTATAGCTTCAACCCAACTTTCTTTAGATAATGCTTGAGCTATGTTCTTAGGTTCTTCTTAAGAGATAAAGCAAGTGAACAAACATGTTTGATGATCCTTATGATTTAGCCTGTTTTGTTTATACACAAAGCTAAGTAAAGCATTATGAGGTGTAAAAAAACCTTTAGCTTTGGTTCTTGTGAGCACTCCATGAGTAGAAGGTCCAATGATTTGACAAGTAGGATGATCTTTATGAACTTTTAATGTAGGAGTTTGTGGAACTTCTAGATTATCACCCAAATTTGAGAAATCAACATCTTCATTAATTGGAATCTAAGAAAATACCTTTATCTTCAAACTCATCATCAATATCTTCTAAGCTAGGCATGTTAGGATCATCCAAACCTTCCAAAGTGCTGTCAACAGGTGCAACAGTACTTTGATCTAAAGTACTGTCATCCAAAGTACTGTGAGAGAACTCTGTAGTTTTGTTCTTTTTCTTTGCTTCTTCATAAGCTATTCTTTGATCATCATCATAAGAATGTGCCACTACATCTTGAACAAGCATCTAATTAAGCTCATCTAGAATAGCTTGATCCTCAATAGACAATGAGGATTTTGGTTCATCAGTACTTTTCTTTGTTTCAACAGGTATGAGTTCTTCATCACGAACAACATCAGATCTAATATGTACTCTATGAACAATATACTGTAAATCATCTTCTTTGGGGACTGCTTGATTTTCTTCTCTAACAGGCACATAATTCATAGAAGGAGTCAAAACCTCAAGATCAAACATCCAATCAGGACCTTTACCCTTCTGATTTTCTTGATCTTCTAAAAATTTAACATGAAGACAATCTTGAACCTTTTTGGTGACCCTGTTGTACACTCTAAATCCTTTGCTATTAGTGCAGTATCCCAATAAATATCCTTCTTCTGACTTGCCATCAAATTTGCCCAGATTATCAATTGTATTGAGAATAGTTAGAGGGCATCCAAAAGGCTTCATAAATCGAATGTTGGGTTTATTTCCCATCAGCAACTAGTAAGGTGTCTTCATCTGAGGTTTGGTAACTGATACTCTATTAAGCATATAGCAAGCAGTACTTACAGCTTCAGCCCAAAATTGAATAAGCAGTAATGAATCTGCAAGCATTGTTCTGGCTGCTTCAATCAAATTCCTGTTCTTTCTTTCTGTAACACCATTCTGTTGTGGAGTTCTAGTAACACTGAACTCCCTCTTGATTCCTTTCTTAGCACAAAACTCATCCATAAGTTTGTTCTTGAATTCAGTCCCATTATCACATCTAATACCTCTTACCTTGAGTCTCAATTGGTTTTCAAGGGCTATTATTAGATCATGAATAGCATCAAAGGTGTCATCTTTAAATCCCAAGAAAAATACCCAACTAAATCTACTGCAATCATCTGTCACAACCAGATAGTACTTCTTCTTGTTGAGACTTGCAACAAAAACAGGTCCAAGCAAATCCATGTGCAACAACTCCAAAGGTTCTCTAATAGTTCTTTCTTCAAGCTTCTTGCATGAAGCTTTGTGTTGTTTACCCTTCTTGCACTCCAAACATGAGTGATCATTCTTGTAAGTCTTGGAAGGTAAACCTCTAACTAAATTTCCTTTGACCAATTTGTTGATGTTCTTGAAATTTACATGGCCCAATCTTCTATGCCACTGATGTTCTTCTTCAAGTCTTGCCTTTGCTACTAAACATGTTGCTCTTCTAGAAGAGTGAAGACTGTTCATATCCAGACTGTACACATCATTGGTTCTTGGTACTCTCAGTATTACCAAGTTATCATCAACAAGCTTGAACTCAGGGGAAAGAATGAGACATTTTATGTCAGTGAATAACACAGGGTGTTTCTTATCACAAATCTGAGAGACTGACAAAAGGTTGAATTTGAGCTCCTTCACATATCTAACATTCTCAAAGTCTATGCTCCCTGCCTTAATAGTTCCTTTGCCTGTAATTCTTCCTCCACTAGCATCATTCCCAAATGCAACTCTTCCTCCACAATAAGATCTAAAATCTAACAGAATATCTTTGTCTCCTGTCATGCTTCCAGAGCAACCACTATCCACAATTAAATGATCTTTAAGCTCCTCTTCTGGGTTGCCCTGCACAAAGATAAAAGAGTTAGTGTCTTTTAGGAACCCAAGCCATTACTGAATTGTGTTCCCCTTGTGGAGTAACATACTCAAATTCTTTGAGTATGTAATCTTCACAGTTTTTGTAGACAGAATCAAGAAATATCTTTTGTTTCAAAATTTGTGGTGGTTTTTCAGCAAAACCCTCTTTTTCAATAAAAATCTCTTTTTCTTTTTCAACAAAGTCATCTTTAACAAAAATCTCTGTTTTACTCTCACTTGCTGAAAGTACTGTGTGTTCCTCATCAGTACTTTCCTTCTTAACCTATTTGGTTTTAACTTCTGGTGTAAAGTCCCTTGATCTAGCTACTTTCTTTGAGTTGTAACGCCTTCTAGATTGATAGTAATTAGATCTCCTAGGGTTCCTATTCCAAAAAGTGTTTGGTGAAAACTGAGCAGTACTTTGAGAAGGCACTGGTTTTGGCTTAACAGTACCTTGAAAAGTGTTTGAAGGTACTGGGGGTTTTGAAAAAGGTCTTCTTTGGTGAGGGTACCTATAGTCTTGTGAGAAGTTGCTATGGTTAACCCTATATGAGTGATTCCAGTCTGGTTTATTCTCCCTAGGCTTATGATTGGTAGATCTGGTTTTTGGGAACTTGCTTAGATATTCTGAGTGAAAGTCATAGTTCTTAATCAAACGATCAGGACTATAACAAATAAAACACAATTTTTGACCTATAATCCCAAAATTGCTTCTTCTATGTGTATGACCAAATCTATCCTGTCTTTTTGGTGAATGATGAAAATTGTTTTGACCAAAATTATCCTAAAAAGGCTTAGCAGTATTTTGAAAAGGTTTTCTTAAAGGTACTGCTGAAGGTGTAGCAGTACTTTGAGTTGAAAGTACTGCTTGACTCTTAACATCATCTTCCTTAGGTTTCTCAGCTGTTTCTTTTGAGGTTTCAGACTTAGATTGACCAATAAGCTTTTTTCTAAACTCTAGATTGTCTACTCCAAAACGAGAAACATCTGCCCTAAGGGGTTGAAAACTACCAGTGGGATGAGGGACTGCATGATAACCCGTGTCTTTCTTATATTCAGGAGGTGATTGACTAATTGGGTCCTCATTACTGGATGTGTCTACATAGTTCATGAGTTCATCATCACTAGTTGTTATATCCTCAAAATCACATTCATCCTGATCACTAGGTGGGTTTTCTATGTTATTAAAGTCCATACCAAAACCTAGACCAGTTTTAATGTAAGCTCTTCTCTGTTTTTCAACATAACTAACATGAGAAAGTCCAGATTGTCCCCAAGCAGCAAACTTGTCTAGCAATTCATCCCTTTCTTTAGTTATCTTTTCTAGTTCAGCAATCTTACATCCTAGCTTCCATTCACTTAACTTTAACTAGTAATCCTGTTGTTCATACTTTTCTGCCCAAGCCATTTCATTATTTTCATGTGTTATTATTTTGGCTTCCATAGATTCTAAAGTAATTTGATAGCCAGCTACTTCAGACCTAGCCCTATTATATTTATCTCTTTCAGTTACATAATCAGTAAGCACCTTTTGATAAAAATTGTGACACTTAGAGCATACCTCAGAGATAGGGGGTGAACTTGGTGAAGTGGCTACCATAGCAAGCAGAACAGGTTCATCTTCACTCTCCATGCTCCAATCAAAGCTTCCTAGACCATCTCTAGATTCCAAAGCAGCTTGTCCAGGTTCCTCATCAAAAGATGTGCTCCAATCAAACTCTTCCACTGAGTCTTCTACTGCTATCATACAATAGGTTACTGGTTCATCATCAAACTCAGCACTTCAGTCAACCTCTGATAGATTCTTTTGAGCAACCAAAGCTTTTGTTTCAGTAATAGGAATTTCCTTTAGTTTAATCATAGGTTTCTCAGTCATCTTGTTTGCCTGATATTTAGCAAACTTGCCTTCCCTTGCAAAGTATCCAGTCCTTTGACAATTAAAACATTCAATCTTAGACTTGTCAAAAGTGATACCCTATTTTGGTTTGAAGTCGATACCTCTTCCTGTCTTCTTCATAAACTTCTTGATCCTAGCCGTGATCATAGAAACTTGCCATCTGATATCAATTTCTTCAAGAGCATCTTCTTCAATTTGTGACAAATCTTCTTCATAAGTAACTGGTAAAGTGGCTTGCTGAGCAAAGAATGAGCAAACAACTTCATCAGAATGGATGGTGTTTGTTGGTGTAACTTGTTGAGCAAAGGTGGGGGTAGAGTAGGCAACAGTACTTTGAGCAGCAGTACTTTAAGTAGTAGAAGCAGTACTTTTAGTGGAAGTACTGCCCCTCTTTTCAGATGATACAAATGCAATACCATGAGATTTTGAACTTGCTTGTCCATTCATCTCATGCTCATACACCTTCAAGTGATTTTAGAGATCATCAAAGTCCATAACATCCAAACCAGGTTATCCTCTGATCATATAGTAGCAATCACACGCCATGTCGATGGCAAACTCCTTAAGAACTTCAGATTGGCATCTTCAACAGATACCTCTGCCTTGTATAATTCTAACATGCTGAGGAGATTTTGGAACCTGTCATAGGCAGCATCAAGACCTTCTCTTTCACCAACAGTGAAAGTTTCAAACTGTTGCTTCAACAGATTTCTGTGCATCTTCTTGGAAGCATCATTACCTCCAAACCTTGTCTTAAGAGCAGCCCATAATTGTTTAGCATCCTTAGCATCATGAAACTTGAGTAGGTGACCATCAGGTATAGCAGAAAATAGGATGTTGAGAGCCTTCTCTTGATTTCTTATTGTAGCAGCTGGCAAAACGGCCTTAGGTGGTTTAGGTTGTCCAGGAATTTCTATAGGATCTGCAACAACTTCATTAATATTGACAATTACATTCCACAGTGCATGGTCTGTAATAGCAATGTACTGCCTCATCTTCATATTCCATAGGTCATACTCTCCCTTCTTGGTAACAGGTATTCTGAGTGAGGTGATGGATGGTGGTGGTGTGATAACTCTACACGCGTCGTTCGGGGTCAAAGGAACTTCCTTTTCTTTGAGCAAGTTTTATAACACCCTAGGCAGTGAACCTAATCATTGTAGTGTAGTATTAGGGTAAGCCACGGGTATTGATATCGTTCTCTAGGGGAATAGGAATGCTAGTGAGAAGTTACTACGCTAAGGTTGGGGTTAAGGAAGATTATTCTTTTTTATCTTTTTATGTTTTTTAGAAAATGGAAAAGTACGAATCTCGGGGTTTGGATTTGGGGGTTGGTATTTCTACCGATTACTCTACTTGTCTAATTATCTAATCTAAGGTGTATGTAGTCTATGTCTAATTATTGTGTGCTCGTATGATAGTTTAAAGATGTGTTCACTTAGGTTTTATTACTCCTTAATTATCTCCCATTGATGGTTGAATTGTCACGTCCTTATTCTTAATCGCGTTGTGTGTCTAAAGTCGTAGGGTATGCATTTATCCCTAACTCTTTGAACTTACCAAAGGGTCTCGTCTACAAAAACCTCTAGGAATTATAAACTCTAACTCTAAGGCACTCTTTGGATGATTTAGCCTACAACTGCTCTAAGTGTCATAGTCCAAGGTTCACAAAGATTAAACAAGCATTAATTACACAACGAATGACCTATCGCATTACTAGATCATTAACAATTAAGATAAGAGACAACCAATCAATATTCAATAATTAATTTTCATATTCCCTAAGCAAACACACAAGTAAATTAGCCGGACATGGAGAACATGCAAGCATACACACAAATAATTGAAGAGATAATTGAATTAATGAAGTAAAACACTTATCTTGATGTAAGATAGGGTTTGGAACCCTAAAATACTGTACAAGACAGCCTTGGTTCGGTTTAGGTTTTTACTCCAAAAGACTACCCACTAAAACTGAAAAATTCGGATTCTATATATAATATTACAATCACAACGGCGTCACCTTATGATTTGTGACGCCGTCGGGTCGCCGTCATTAGGGTTTTGTCTTGGCCACGTTAGTCTTGCGACTGCGTCACCCTATGATTATGACGCCATCCCCTTCAGTATCTGACACCGTCTGGATCAAATCTAGGCCGTCTGAGTTGCGACGACCTACTCTTTTAAAGCCTAACACCGTCACTTGAAAATAAGCAATTTGGCTACTGCCCCGTCACAAAAGTTATGCGATGGCGTCACAGATAACACCTGACGCCGTCACTTGTAGAACCTGACGCCGTCCCATTGCATGTATTTCAGCAGTCTGAGTGGCTCGATTCTTGACTTTGGCCATTTTCTTCGTATATCCGCGCCTTTTCATCTAAATAAGTGCCATTCCAGCAATTTGCCTTCAAGAGACCTAAAAAATGAAAAGGAACGATATTAAGTAATAACGGATACAAAAGTGATCAAATAAGGGCTTAAATGACCCCTCAAAAAGGTACATTTTAAAACCTTATCATGGTGCAACTTCAGTCGACATCTTTAGGGTTTTGTTGTTAACTAGGTTTTTAAGGGTTTCTTCTTAGTCAGAGTTTCTACACAAGCTCTGATACCACTTGTTGGATCGATGTACTCTAACCAAACTAACTTATATAGCTTGTTAAGGGTTTAATAACCTCAGATAAATCCTAAGTTATTAACAATGAAACACTGAACTATCTCTATTAAGTATGCAGAATTTACTTAACAAAGCTAAGAAGAATTAACTTTAACTTCAAAGATTTTATTAAAAATTAGAACCTGCTTGTTATACAGATTCTTTAACAACTCTAATACTCTAATATCGTATTCTCTAAAAGCTCTAATAATGCAAGTTCATTCTCTACTCTAATGCCAATCCAAGGATCCTTTTATAGGCTTAAGGATAACCCTAGTCGATTTAAAATTACAAACCTTGTACAACAAGTAATACTATACTAAACTTAGAACATTCTAGAATTAAAAGATAATCCTTAACGTTTTACATATTATTCCTTTAAACATGCAATACTTTGATGAATCGAGCAATACTTTGACTTTATACTTTAGCAGTACTTTGACTTCTTCAGCACTTTGACTCTTCAGTACTTTAATACTTCAGCACTTTAACTTTCTATATCCCAACATGCTGTCAGGATTGTTTGATGTTGACCCTGGCAGGAGTTTCCATTCAATCATTGAGGATCACATGTGTGAACCTCTCATAAATGTTCTCGACAGATTGTTAAGATCTGTGTAGGACTCGATAATGTATCACTTGCGTCCTTGTTGTTGAACGACAAGTGATGAAATGTCAAGTGTACCTAACAGATCTTTTGATGAATCTCGTGGCTCTAGACTCAATAGTGCGCTTTGGTTTTCCTGAGCGAAGACTAGGGAGAGGGTCTCCTTCTTCAATACCAGCAATCTGTAAGAGAAAGCCGATAGTTTACGTAGGGTTCCCTGTGAGAATGAAACAAGCTTCTGTTGAGAGAAACTTGAGTAGCTAAGAAGGTTTAGTGCATGCGTCACTGGGTCCATGACGACTTTGATCTTCAATACTAGTGTCATCAAGTGACAACCAGTAGCATATGAATTGAACCCGGTGTCTGCCCTAAGTTGAATAATCTGGAGGGCTATTTCTTTTCACCATTTTCTTTACTTTTCTTTTTAATTCTTCAACTCCTTCTTTCTTCGATTCTCCTTTACTCCTTTTTATAATCATACCTAAGGACTTCTAATTCTAGCTATTGGTGGTGTCCTTGGGTAGATCCCTCTAGCTCTAGTGGATCATAGGATGGTTATTCCTAACCTTAGTCACCTTATAACTCCATGACTAACCTATGTTGCCATAAAACCAATTTACATGAAAAGTCTCTCAAAGTGGTTATGAATAAAATCATTTTGTACTCCACACGTGCTTAAGTATTTTGACAGAAATTTGCACGGAGAGAGAAGGGCGCGCACTTTTGAATTGATCAACTTAAGATAGACAATTCCCCGCGAGACACGGTTACATTGCATAGTTAAGGAGTTACATTGTCAGCTTTTAGGTGACAACTAGCTCTAATAACTACCTTGAAGGTGTGGACAAACCTCGAAAGGTTGTCAAACCCGTCAAAGTTCATGTCTACCAAGAGTTTCTCGAATGGTACATTCTACTAGGACAAATCCTTTGCGAGACAAGTTTACATCACTAGCGAACTAGTTTGAAATTAGTACCCGTCCCGGACAAGTCTTTTCGAGTTACTAACATTTTAGATCTCGTCAATTCATTGGTTAAGTCTTTTTACCACAACGATTCATTTGCAATTCACAATGCCGTCGTGTATCTCCTTTAACCGATAAGCTAAAGCATCCCTGACTTTTTTCAATGTGTGATCCCCAAACTTGTGTAGCTCTTTTCACGCCATGAAGCAATTGTGGTGTAGTTCACTTCTGTAGACTACCCCAAATGGTTTCTTGATAAGGGTGAATTGAGCAAGTTGGTTTATTTCGAGAAGATCGAGCTGTGGTTTTGTAAGGTTAACGCACTTCTGGTATGATTCCACGGCAAGTTGAATATCTTCTACACGTTCTTGGATCACTATGCTTCTGATATGATGAAGATTAGTAATGACTTGATGTTCTCACGTTGGATATTTGTAGAGAATTGTCGCATTCGTCCTTGTACCTTTGCAAGATACATATCTTCAATTTCATTTAGAGATAATCTCTAAAAATCCACTTCACATAAGTCATATTCCTCTTTGTCTTGTCATTTGACCACAATCTTCTTAAGGAATGTGTAGTCCCACTTCGACGACAGGGTAACATGTTGAATAGCAATAATCTGTTTATCACTTGACACTTCCTTCTTCGACTTAAGAACCTGGCAGCTTCTGTAGTAGATTCTTCGGCGTTCAGGCCAATGATGAATCCCATACAATGCATCGATATCATACTTTTCGACTTTGTCAGCAAACATGTGTGTGGCGTATTCCTCGATGGCTATGTTGTTTGAGTATATTGCTGCCGGGAAAGGGAGTGTGAGTGATGTAGCGTATTTCATGGAGACATCACTACCATGTAGAAGAAACTCTAGGTTATTGTTGAAGAAATAGCGGAATGGAATCTTGGGTTGATCTGGTCGGCCAATTGTAGGTAGAGGTCTGGTCCAGTCAGTGTAGTATGGAGCTTTGTCTGGTGTGGTGAAGTCAATGTTAGCTTCAGGGTTGAGCCAATCGATGTTGTTAGACATGGCCCGTCCAATGTTGTCGAGATGATATTCGACTTCAATTGCACTTTCTGAGCTGTCTTTAAAAAGTTGAAATGCATCATTCTTGATTCGCTTCAACTCTGCCTTAGTCATCTTCTTCACTCTGAACTTTTCTTGTATAAACTTCACATGCTCCATTGTGCGACCATCTACCATTTCTTGACCTTCTGGTAATTGAGGGGTAGCATCAACAAGTTTAGAAAACCAGTCATATTCTTCGGTTGTGTCTTCATCTAGCCATGAGACAACAGTGGTCTTCTTGTTCTTTTTCGTTGGCTTTGATGATTGATGAGTGTCTAAATACTCATCATTTTTTATACTGTTAGAATGCCAAAAACATCTGAAAACACTCAGAAACACATCAAAATGATAAAAATATCACAAACAAGTGTTTTATATGTTTTAAATGCAAAAACATCAAAATCTGGTGAAAAACGTATCAAGTTTGCATAATTGGCAGTTTTAGTCCCCCAAGTTACAAAAGTTGTCAAAATTAGTCCCTGGTAAATCAAAATAAAGCAAAATGTCATTTAAGGTCCATGAGATTCAAAATTTTTCAAAACAAACCCTTCAAAGTTTAAAAAAATCACAAATTGACAACTTTAGTCCTTTAACTTTGAAAATTGTCAAATATAGTCCTTGGTTAATTTAAAAAGTGAAATTTATCAAAAATAAGCCTTGTACTATTTATAAATGACAAGAATGGTCCTTATGATAAACTTTGGAGAAATTACAAGTTTGGTCCCTGGAGTTTGAATATTGTCAAAAATGGTCCTTGGACATTTTAAAAATGGAAAATAATCAACAATAGTCCTTGTATTATTCAAGTTTGGCAGTTTTGATCCTTGTAATAACCTTTGAATGATTGGCAGGTTCAACCCTCAAGTTTGGCAGATTTACAAAACTAGTCCTTGTAATATTATAAGCTATTAAGACCCTTTTGTGCAAAAAGAACCCTGCCAAACCCAAAAAGAACCCCAGCCAATGCCTGTGACCCCCCATTTTGGACCCCTCCATCTTTAAGTATCTGGTCAAATGAAGTCAAAGGCGCCAAAAACCGCGCACTGTAGCTCTGTCTCTCCCAAAGCTGTTTGAGCCAAAACCAGTGGTTTTAACCACTTGATTTCCTTTCCACCTCATCCATAACACCTGTTACTAAATCTCCTTCCACCTCCACATCATTCCAAGCCCCATTAATGAGAAAAACCTGCTCAATTGAAAATTGGCGCCAAAAGTGACATTTGTCAATACTGATGATCTGGACTAAATCAATGGTTGAGATTGGTGGGAAATGCTCAAGAGTGTCGACAGAGTTGGAAAAGATCAATAAATAGAAGTTTGATGCAATGTTGTAAAAATATCTAGTGTAATTTTATTTTGGTCTTGTCATTTTTAATATTTTAAATTTTCAAGTTAATGTTTAAACTTTCAGAGCCTTTGTAATCGTATTTTAGTGTAATAAAATCTTGATTTCAGTGTTAATTTCAGTTAAGAAACACAAATGCAGTTTATGCTCATTTCTTAGTTCAAATTATCAAAATACCAAACTGTTGTTATTAATTGATATCATTGCTTCTTAAAGCTCTTATAAGCTCTTAAAAAAAGCTTATAAGCTGTGAGAAACATTAAGGAACCAGTTTTACTTAATAAATCCAAAATTACCAAAAATAGAAACAAAATAGTTAAAAATAAAAAACCTATGGAGAAGTGATCAAGACAATGGTGCAGTACTGATTTTGGAGTGATTAATGGTTTAGAGCTTATTAGTAAGCTATAAGAGTAATTTCAGGCCTTGGTTCCATGTCCTGTACTTGAAGTTCAATTTGTAAGCCATAACTTTGAAATTTGTATTTTCTATTATAAGTAGTTAAAACTTGTTAATCCTGTCTTAATTTTGTTTCATTACAGTTAATGCAAGTTAATTACTAGGTCTTTTGGTTTAAAAAGTTGTTTCAGTGCTTAACTCTGCAAAACAGCCTGTTTTAGGGTTGTTTGGAATTGTCATTTTAACTGTGGTATAGCCTGTTTTTAATACTGTTTGTGCTTGCTTCATGTTACAGTAGTATCTAAAGACTAAGTTCAAGCATAAAAACTAGTAGTTATTTAGTTAAAAGTCAAGATTATTTGTATTCTCAAATTGCAGTTTACTGTGCAAACTTTGGAGTACAAATCTCATTATATTAGTTGGTAACCTGTTTATTTAGCTTAATCTCATTTTATTACAGCTTATTACAACATAATCAATCAATAGAATCAATACCAAATTTATAATAGTCAACTTATTTGATTTTCCTAAAAAGTCAAATTGTACTAGTAGTCGTTTTTGAATAAAAAGTATAATTTTATATAGGATTAAATATTAGGATTTAGCCTAAATCCTTGTGGGATAATAATATTTAGCTGCTAAAGAAAAATATAAAAATCTTAGTTTTCAAATAAGTAGCTTATAGATAGCTTAATCTCAGCTTTCTTTTAAGTCATTTTTTCAAAATATGCCCTGTTCACAGTTGGGTGGTCCAACTTGATAAGCTCTCATAGAGCTTATTAATTGCTCAAACCTTGTAATTTTTGGCTTTTTGGATAGCCAACCTAGCCCTCTTGAAGTTTCAACTTTAGCTTTTCACTTTTCAGCTTATTTGCTAGGGCTGCAATTTGCTTTTTCTTTGTCCCATTTTGGTGTAAACTATATAAACCAGTGAACTGGTCTCATTTTCATGAGCTCTTTACAGGCTTATTAATAAGCCCCACAGCATAAGTTTTAGCTTTTTGGAAATCCCACCAGCTCTACTTGTTACCTATGTCTTTTGTTTGAGCTTTTAAGCTTATTCAGTAAGCTTATTTTGGCCTTGAAAATCTCTTCAGGCCTGTTTGGTTTCTCAGTTTTAGCACAAGTGCTTATTAGCTTAATATAGCTTTTCAGTATAGTTCTTTGTAGCTTTTAACTTCATATAAGTACCCTTAGCTTGTTCCTAGCTTATTTCACTCTTGTTTTCAGTTTACAAGTTTATTTGAGCTTAAAATCTTCAAAATAAGCTAAAAACCTTCACTGTTGAGAAAATAAGCTAATACAGAGCTTATTAGTGATATTTAGAAAAAGTGTTAGTTATAAAAAATGCTTATCATTAGTAGTTTGATTAGTTTGTGAAGAAAAAGTTTAAAAAAAATAGTTTACAAAAAAATACCACTGCTGGGATTCGAACCTTGGCCACCCAGCTCACCACACCACACACGCACCAACTGCCCTAGGGACTTTTTCAGTTATTATTTACACTATTTAATACATAACCACCTTTTGTCAGTTTAAGCTTATACGCCTTGTTTTGCTTATTTCCAGCTTATTTTTGATAGTTTTTTCAGTTTTTGTATTTTTTATAAAAGTGTATTAGTATTAAGTATTTTATAAAAAAGTTTCAGATTTTTCTCATTAGTTTTAGTATTTTTAAACATTTAATTAGTGTAAAATCTTAATTAATTCATAATAAAAAATATAAAAGTCTAAAAAATATAAATCTTTTTTCTAAAATTTTCCTTTGTCATATAGTACGTAATAAAATTGTTTTTATACTTGTAGGACTTTTATTTCATAAATTTTACGTTTTTGGCTTGCGCTCCAGCGTAATTTTTAAACGTAACGCTCGTTTTCATTTTAAACCACGTTTCTAGATAATTTAGGATTACGTTTTAGTTAATATAGTTTATTTAAGTCATTTTAATTTATAAAATCACAAAAACATCATTGTAAAAATAGTGATAGCGTTTATTTAATATATTTTAACTTTTTAATTTCTTTTAATTTGCATTTAAGTCGCTGTTATTTGTAGATCTTTTCTTTAGGTAATTTTCCATCAATATCCTTATTGATCACTATCCTTAGTGATCATTCTATCATCTGATCAAGTGTTTATACACCAATTCATACTCCGTGGGACTTAACGACCCAGGAATCCCCTATATTCCTCTGATCTTCATTGCATTGGTTTCTGAGCAGTTTTAAGTTTATTACGGCTAGCCATTCACAAGTGGTTAGCTTGAGTGATATAACTTGACTGTTTAGCACCAATCAATGATGATTTTGGTTTCTTTGTTGTGGCAGAAGAGGTGGGTTATTTTTGGGGCTCAGGGAACTCTTCATCGTCACCACCAGTGTATTCAAAATGATCATCGGTTTTCTTTATGTGGGTTGGTAACTCACAGTCCTAAGGTTTCTCAGTAGAAGCAGAACGTGGAGGAGATCTTCTGTCAGTGGAGGTTCTTTGGGGTGGTGGTGGCATAGAGGAGGAGTCATCAGACTTCTTCTTGCGTTTGGTCTCTTTATCATTATCCTTATCATCATCGTCTCTTGGACGCTTTGGCCTTTCAGCTGCTGCTTTGCATGACGTTTTAAAGTTGGTATTCCAGCAATGCGTCAAACAGTTTACCTTCGTCAGAAGTAAACGTTGCAGATCGTTTTGACATTTGTGGTACCAACTTGGAAACCATTTCTGCATCAGAGAAAGTTGTAGGCTCAGTTGGGTTGATTGTTACTGTTAAAGGCGTTGATCTGATCGTTTGCTTGACCAACTGCATGAGATTCGGATAGAGTTGTCTGATGAACATCTCTCTTGTCACTCCTGGAACAGTGTCGAGAAGGAACTTATGAGTATATTCCTTAATCGTCTTGTTTATTTCACCCTATACATCTCGATTGAGAAAATTCTGGATATGTTCCCTTTCTCTCAACATCTCATTTATCCCGTTTTGAAGAAGGTTAACACTGTCGGCCAGTTTATTCAGTTTCTTGTTGACTACATCTTTCTTCCTTACTTGCCTGACAGCTTTGACAATCTTTGTTTTAACATGGGATATCCAAGTGTCGGTTGGTTTCTTTACCGATCTGGATGCTGATCTGGTTGTGCCTTTGGATGGGGGTGGTGATGAGTGAGAAGATGAGTCGGATGAGGATGAGACATGAGGAGGCTCAGGGTCCTTTGGTGGCTCAAAGGTTTGTTCCTTGCTTCGTACGGGACTATCAAGAATGTAATCATTGGCTTCCTTTTCAGCTTGAGCCTTTTCTTGTGCCTTAACCCTAGCTTCTTCATCAGCTTGAGCTTGAGCTTTTTTTTGTGCTTTTTCTTTAGCTTTAGCCTCAACATCTTCATCAGGAATATTCTCAGACTTCTCCTTTTCTGGTTCCTCAAAGTCATAGATGATAGAATCCTCTAGTTTCCGTTATGTTGTTCGCGGTTGGTGGTACCAGTTCCCTTATTGGGTTGAGTAACCGCATCAAAAACTGGTGTAGATAGTGCACCACCACTTGATGCTCCGGGGCCACGAGTTTTTTGCAGATTGAACTCTTTGGCAACGTGTTGGAGTCTGAGGTTCTTGAGCTTCTTTCTGTAGTCTCTGTCTTCATCCAGTGCTTCTTCTTCTGAGCTCTCTTCAACTTGCTCAAGCACTGGAGTTTTTCCTTTATCAGACTTGGGACTGAGGGGTTTTGCAACTGTTTGAGTGTCATCTCTTCATCTTTTTCAGTGTCCTCGAAGTCCTCGTCCATAAGTTTTGGTTCAGGTTTGGGAATAGGGATGGCTTCAGTAAGAGGAACTCTCTTCTTGAGTGTGTGAGTTCTCTTTGGGTACCTTCTCGTACTCTCAGTGCTCGCAATACTTCCTGCACTGCCTCTCCTTGTCTTTCTAACAGGTGTGCCAGAAGACTTTTCATCAATGAATCCCACTTTGCCCAATCCAACTGCTTCCAGATAACGTTTGTACGATTGCAGTCCCTTGATATCAGCAGTAAGAAGGCAATCTGGTAATACCGCACCTTGTTTCTTCGTTGTTGAGTCCTTAAATCTGACAACATTGAGTGTGGGCTCAAGCAACATGGAGTGATGGTTGGGGTCATCGAGTCTCAAGGGAATATCTGGATTATACCCTAGAGCCCTTTGGATCAACAGTTTTATGTATATGATATAAGGGATCTTGGTGCCAGGCTTTTTAAGGTAAGACATCATGTCGTCCCAGATCAGAGCTGCAAATTCGATGTGTTTCATGTTGACCATACCCCAAAATATTTGTAGTTCCATGAGCTTGGGATGCTCATGACCACTATCATGTCCTAAAACGGATTTGGCAATCATTATGTAGAGGGTTCTCCATGGCTGGGGGATGTTCTTAAGATTAACTGATGAGTGCTTTGTGATGATCCCGGCTGCTTCATCATAGCCGATGTCAACCATGAACTGGAGAGTGACCTCTTCCGTTGGAGTAGCAGTGTATTCAGTAGGCTCGATGATAGGAAGAAGAAGAATAGCCCTCAAATCTGCAGGAGTGATGGTGACTTGTTTGTTGTTAAGCGTCACTGTCACAGCACTTTGACCTTTGACCTTTTGTATAGTGTGCCAAAATTGGTGAATGTAGATCTCCAGCACAGTAGCAGAATTTGTGAGCATGTTCTGGTAAGGGTGAGTCTTCAGAATATCCACGGCAATCTGACAAGAAGACTCAAAACAAGTAAAGTTTTCAAAATTGACCCTGAGGTTGTTCTTTCCAATATTTATAGTGTAACCGTTGGGGAAGATGTCTTCAATTGAGAGAACATTTGGTGCATCAACGTTTTCCATTTAGACGTCCATATCGTGATCTGAAAGATATTTAGCCAAAAGAACCAACATATCGAAAGACATTATGTTCGTCAAAAGCTGATTTTATTGTCTAATTATTGAATATGATATGTTAATGATTGTTACGTGTCCAATGTCACTTGTTAGTCCAATAGTCCAAAGACGTCATGATAAGTTTCGTGAGTAGATTAACTTTGAGTTTTAAATTCCAAGTTTTCACTTATTTTCACAACTTATTAAACATTTAAGCTTATTAATGACATTTTGGTTTCGTGATATTATGATTTATTTATTTACAAGTTCGTACGTGTAACAATTCATAATTTTGGTTAAAATAAGGCCTAGGCGTAGGATTTCCAAGCTTATGCGTAAACAGTGAACCATACGAATAGGCATAAGCTTATGCGTAGGATCTTAACTTACGCGTAAGAAATGTTACGCGTAGGAAAAAGTTCCCTTAGCATAAAGCTTACGCGTAAGTGTATGCTGGAGTTTACGTGTAAGGTCTACTCGTAAGGGTAAACCTTATGCGTAAGACTCAAGTTTATGCATATCCTTCACAGGATACACATAGTCCCCTTTGTAGAACCTTACGCGTCAAGGTTGCGTGTAAGATTTCTCTTACGCTTAACATTCTACGCGTAAGGTGATCCTTATGCGTAGTAACTCAGTTAACCTTGATTCTGAATATTTCACGCGTAAATCCTGAAACAAATTCATCATAACAACATCATTAACACATTTATTCAATCCCTTTCAGATTTCTCATGAACTATAGTCCAAAACAGTTTACGCGTAAAAGCTAAACCCTAAGATTCAAATTTTATGAATAAGTGTTTTATCCATAGAAATTGCGCGAAACTTTTTCTGTGATACCATAGAAACCTAATGAGTTGTTTTAACCAAGTTTTAACATCAAAACCCATGCGAATAAAAAATAACCAATTCCTACGAGTATAAACCCTAGTTTTCAATTTCTTAAGATTTCTTGTTTCTGGGCTAGATTCAAGCAAGATTTTGGTCAATTAATCATGTATACAACATCATAAGAACAACTAATTATCCAGAAACATTCTCAAATGAAAAACCCTAAATCGTACGTATGAACCCTAACTTTGAAAATGATTAAATTTGTGTTTCTGGGTGGATTTGGTGATTAAAGATAGCTTAAGAATGATTATGACAACGTTTAAGTACATTCATTTCAACACCAAACACCCAAACATGATTATGTGTTCATACGCTTATGCGTAGAACACAAAATCATGCCTAGGTACAAATCAAACCATTGGATTTTAAAACAAATCAAAACCATTGTTTATAATCACTTAAGGATGCTAAAAACACTTACAGATTTGAGGATTACAACACGGATTTACATTTTGATCTTGGAGCATGGATGATGGTTGGTAAATCTTAAATGATGTAATAAATGTGAAAGATAAATTAGGTGAAGGTTTTGTTTAAAAATTAAGTATAGACATTTGACAGGTTTGGTCCTTCCACCTCAACCATTTTCATCCAATGCCCATAACTTCCATTTTGGTTACGAGAAACATGATTATTGGAAAGAAACTTGACGACACTCCCCCTCGACATAAGAAATAATTATATTTTATAAATTTGAGTCTAGGGAGAGTCAGTAAACCAGAAATGTGACCACCATTATCAAAGTAACAACCAGGATGAGGTAACATGCAAGTACAAGGTTTTATGAAACCGAAAAAATATTTACTTTCTCCCCCTCAACACTTGACCGAGAAAATACTAAATTTTGAAAGAGTAAAGTGTTGACGGAAGATTTGCACTTGCCATGTTTGAAACAAGTAAGATAGGAGAATATTTTTGAATTTTATCAAATTTTATATTTTTGTATTTTGTTTTTGAAAAATATTTACAAAAGAGGTTTTGGTGTTTGACTATTTTTAAGATTGTTTTAAAAGTTCATCCAGTTCCTCTGGAGTCAAACACCGCATACCAATCTGGTGGACCAACTCAGTAAACCTAGCAGGAGCTAAGGCTTTGGTGAGAAGATCTGCCAATTGGTATTCAGTACCCACAAAGTATAATTCAACGGTACCCTTTTCCACGTGCTCCTTGATGAAATGATATCGAAGATCGATGTGCTTAGACTTCGAATGTTGAACAAAGTTGCACGAGATCGCAATAGCACTTCGATTGTCGCAGTACATCAGGATTCTGTCAAATACATAACCATAGTCTTTGAGTTGTGTTCACATCCAAATGACTTGAGCACAACACGCCGATATGGCTACCTATTCTGCTTCTGTTGAGGACAGTGATGTACAGTCCTGCTTCTTCAATTGCCATGAGACCAGTTTATCACCAAGAAATTATAGAGCTCCTGAAGTACTTTTCCGAGAATCTAAGCAACCTTTGTGATCAGCGTCTGAAAAAGCTATTAGTTTAAAACCAGAATCCTTCGGATACCAGATCCCCAAGTTAATGGTTCCCTTGATGTATCGGATGATTCTTTTAGCCTCAGAGAGGTGAGTTTCAGTTGGATGCGACTGATAACGGGAGCAAAGATATACAGGAAAGACAATATCAGGTCTACTGGCTGTTAGATACATGAGAGACCCAATGATACTTCGGTATTTGGTAAGGTCAACCAATTTCCCATGCAAATCAGCGTCTAATTTCTTGGTATGTGCCATGGGAGTGGCATAGGTGTCACAGTTTTGCATTCCATTTTTGTTTAAAATTTCAAGGGCATATTTGGACTGACTCAAGAAAATACCACGGGGTGATTGATGAACTTGCAGTCCTAGAAAGAATGTAAGTTCACCCATCATGGACATTTCAAAATGTTTTTTCATAAGTTTTGAAAAAGCGTTAGAGTACTTTAGATGTGTTGACCCAAAAATGATGTCATCCACATAAATTTGAACGATTAAAATGTGTGCCCCGTGATATTGTATGAATAGTGTAGGGTCGACCAAACCTTTGACGAAATTATTGGCGATAAGAAAGGATGATAACTTATCATACCACGCCCGAGGGGCTTGTTTGAGACCATAGAGAGCCTTCTTCAGTTTGTAGACGTGATTAGGGAACTCTGGATCTACGAATCCTTCTGGCTGGCTAACATAGACCGTTTCTTTCAGTTGTCCATTGAGAAAATCAGTTTTGACATCCATCTAAAAGACCGTTATGTTCATGTGAGCCGCGAATGCGAGAAAGATCCGTATAGCCTTAAGACGAGCAACCGGAGCGAATGATTCTTCAAAGTCAATACCCTCTTCCTTTCTATAACCCTTAGCCACCAGACGTGACTTATTTCTGATTACGATTCCTTCAGCATCCAATTTGTTTTTCCAAATCCATTTGAGACCAATGACGAAGACCCCTGTTGGTCTTTCAACCAATTCCCATACTTCAAGACATTTAAACTGATTGAGTTCTTCTTGCATGGATTCAATCCAGTTGTCTTTGGTCATTACATCTTTAATGTTTTTAGGTTCAGATTGGCACACAGTGAGTGCATAAATGCAATGTTCACCGTCTGTGTGAAGACGTTGTCTAGTTACGACTGGTTGATTCGGGTTACCAATAATGTTTTCTAGAGGATGGTCTTTCGTCCAACGATGTGTGGAAGGTTGATGTTGATACACATTCTGCAGATTAGGAGGATTCAAATCGCTTGTAGATGATTCCGCAAAATCAGGTGTGGTAGTTTCATTAGCAAACGGATTGAAGAACGCATTTGGATCATAATCTAAAGGTGGGGGTACTTCATTGTTCAGAATATCATCAGCTGGTTCAGCATCATTGGATACGGTTTGTTCAACTATTGTTGTAGAATCAAATGGTGGTGCTTCCTCAACAGTAGTTGTTGTAGGAGGTGTATCAGGTATTGGAATTTGATTAGGTTGAGCAGCGAAAACATTTGATACAGCTGGAGCACGTTCATCAATATCATTACTAAACAGAGGAGCAAATAGCTGTTCCATTTGACGTTGAGTTAGTTGTAAACTAGGTTCAGCTGATGATGGGGTTTGAGGGAAGTTTAAACGGTTATGACCGGGTTCCAAGCTGTTATGCTCAGAAGCCATATCTCTAAGTTCATCGAAATTTTCATGAATCGTTTCCATAATCTCCCTTGTACGACGATTCCAGATCCGGTAACCTTTAGAGTTTTAACAATATCTAACAAAGACTCCAATGTCAGCTTTGGCTTTAAGCTTACCAAAGTCATCACGAGCATTGTTCGGATAACAAAGAGATCCAAATACATGAAAGTGTTTAAGATTCGGTTTTTGGTTATGGATAAGTTCATAAGGTGTTTTGTTGTGGCGTTTGGTAATCATTGAACGATTCTGAGTGTAGCATGCAGTTGACACGGCTTCAGCCCACAAGTAATCTGGAAGTTTAACATTTATTAACATCATTCTTGCAGCTTCCACTAACGCACGATTTCGTCTTTGAATAACTCCGTTTTGTTCTGGTGTTCGTGCAATGGATGTTTGATGCTCAATTCCCACTTTCTCATAAAATGCATGAAGAGTTTGATTCACAAATTCAGTTCCTTTGTCTGTTCTGATTTGTCTGACTGTGTTCCGGAGCTGAACTTGAATTTTCGTGAGAAAGGTGATGATCATCTGTGGAGCTTGATCTTTACTTCGAAGAAAATAAACCCAAGTCCATCTTTGTAGTCATCTACAATTACCAAGATGTAGCGTTTGCCATTAATCGTCTGCACGCGGATCGGGCCACACAAATCCATGTGAAGAAGATGAAGCACATGCTGTGAGCTGTGTTCCACCTTTGAAGGAAAGTGAGCACGAGTGCTTTTCCCTTGTTCACAAGCTGAGCATAGGTGATCTTTAGAGTACCAAAATCTTGGGAGACCTTCAACAAGTTTGTATCGTGCAATATTGGTTATGGTTTGAAAATTTAAATGTGAGAGACGACGGTGCCATAGCCAAGATTTTGTAGATGTAGCCTTTGAAAGTAGACAGATGGGAGATGAAGCAATTATGCTTGCATTGAGATTGTATAAAGATTTGAATTGTGGGTGCCAGACATAAGATCGTTTCCTTGTAGATCACGAATGAAATAAGTTTTCTCCCGAAAAGCAACTTCCAAATCTCCATCACAGAACTGACCTACTGAGAAGAGATTGTGACCGAGGCCTTCCACATAATAAACCCTGCTAATTTTGATGTTGCCATTGATGTAATCTCCGTAGCCCATGATAGCTGCGAAGTGATCATTCCCGAATCTGACAGTGCCAATGAACTTTGCAACAAAGTTTGATAACAGTTTGAGATTGCCTATCATGTGTCGGGAACATCTGCTATTAACAATCCAAAGGATGATCTATATCACCTGCATTACACACAGACGACACAGATGGAATAGAAGTAGATGTGGAACCCGAAGAGTTAGAGGGTTCCGAAGCAGTTATAGTAGAAACACACATATTAATGATTTTAGGTATCCATTTAAATCCAAGTGTATTATGTAACCATTTCTGCCATCTCCAACTAGTCTTAGCTTTGGTCTTAGTGAATGCACTAGGTGATAAGTTCTTCCTAGGAGGTGAAGGTGGTTCTATGGGTACATCAATGATCGTAGTTGGAACACTAGAGGGTGGTTTACCTAGCATAGACTTAGAAGCATTAGTGGGCCTAGAGGTATTCCGTTTTCTATTATTCCGCTTACGATTCAAGATAGCCTTAGCAACACACTTATCATGACAACCAGAAAACATGCTTTTATGACAACCAACACAAGAGGCTTCAACAAAACATTAAGAGTACTTAAAGATTCAGCATTCATTACATCACTTTGTTCATTACATTTGTCAATATCTAAAGTGGGTGCAACTTGAGTTTTATTCAAATTCCTAGGGTGTTCTTCTACTTCAGCATTCTTTATTGTTCTTTTCTTACGTCACAACTTCCTATTCTTCGTTGTATTGCTCCTAGGCTGTGAAGTGCGGGCGTTAGGAAAAGAGGCAACTATTTCTGTTTCAATAGAGGGAAGCACATTAGTTTCTTGTGGTTTGTCATTAGATGTTCTAGAGTCATTTTTAATCTGTGTAGATGCAGTTGCTACAGTGTTACTATCCCTATCTTGCTTAAGTTTCACCAACTCTGCTTTTAGATCATGGATTTTGTGTAACAAATCTAAATTTTTAGAACGAGTGAGTCCATCTCGTCGTAAAACATCTTTAGTGTATGCAAGATGATCATCAAGGTCATTTGACGCTTTAGCATGAGTCTTTTTGAGTAAATTAAATATGACACCATATTACTTTTTAACTTTTGAAATTTCTTGTTCATATTTTGAGATTTGACACTTCAAAGACATATTTTGATCATCCAGTTGCTCAAGTTTTGGACTAAGAGTTTTGGTATGCAACTGGTTGATTTTGTTTTGCAAAGCGATTTCACGATTTTGACAATCTTTTTGACACCATTGAAGACGACGTTTTGCATTTGAAAGCTCGTTTAACAATAATTCATTTTCAACTTTTAAAGACTTGATTTGTGACACAGTATCAGTATTCTCAACATTTTCAACAGAATCAACAAAGATATAATAAAATACATATGCAACAGAATGTAATAACACAACATTATGGATATCAACACAGATAACATCTTCCAAGAGTCGATCAACATCTTTTCTTAACAATTCCTTTTTACGTTTTGTATTTGAAATCGATGTTTCTGTTTGTTCGAAAACTCTTTTCATAAGTCCAAGCTCCTTCTGAAAATCCCTTTCCCAATATACTACACACATTTTCAAATTTCAGACATGAGGTAAAATTCTTTTCTAAAAAATATCTCTTTGTTCTCTCGCATGAGGCGATTGAAAATGTTCAACTTTAATTTCAGAGTGGAATTCAATTTGACGTTCCAAAAGTTTGATGTCCGAAATGAATGTTTCAAAATATTTAAGAATTTGACACCTTTCGGGTAAGGTTTTGACTTCACTGAGTGAAGGTAAAGGACCATTAACTTGTGCAGTATTAGGTTGGGGACCAACATTAGAAGACTCAGAAATAGGTGTGATAACCCAAGGTGTGTTAGAAGTATCCTTTTGTTCAACGAAAGTGATGGCTTTTGAATAGTTAAATGGTTTGTTATAAGCAACATTTTCTAATTTTGATCGACTCTCGTCTTTTGCATCTAATTCCTCTTGACGATTATATTCAACAACACTCATAATGGAACCATCAATTCTATGTTCTGCACTGTAAACTTCAGGATTTGGTTTAAATGCTCTATTTGAAAATTTGGTTTGTAATCAGCAACATTCGGTCCATATCCATTTGGATTTGGTTTAAAAGTAAACTTTTGAATAGTTTTGATTGACTCACCATGTTTATAAACAACATTTCGAAACTCTTTGATTTTGTTTTGTAAGTCGACAATTTCCTCAAGATAGTCATCTATTCGTTTCGTTGAATGCTTTTTGTACTCAGAGAACTGTTTTTGACAAGTTAACAACTCAGACTTGGCTTTTTGAGTTTCCAAAGTAAGAGCGTTAAGTTGTCGTTTATGATCATATTTCAGTTGTTCTATTTGAGACAGCAAAGCATTCTTAGATGCGACTAGATCACGTATCTATTATTCTAATGATTTTTCGTTTTGGTAAGATTTAGCAAAAGCGACTTCAAAACCTTTTTCACGTTTTTCTTGAGTTTGAAAAATGTTGAGTTTATACTTTAAGCGTTCATTATCCTTAGTTAACAGTGCATTTTTGTCTTTTAATTGCTTATTGATGTCCTTGCATATTTCCAGTCTTTAAGTAAGGTCATGAGCTCAATATCTAGATTAAACGAAAGTTCAGCTTGTTCAACGTAAGTCTCATCATGATCATTAGTTAGATCCTCAAGTATAACCATGGAGTCAACTTGAATATAGTTTGATTCGGTACCTGAGGCAAGCCGTCAGTGTCATACACTTGGCCTGTATCACTCATGTGGAGTTCGTGCATGTTAGCCATCAACATAACTGCTGCATTAGCCTGCAAGTCCTCCATATCATCATCAAAATCTGCATTTTCCATGAAGCTCTGTTCCTTGTTGGTAAGAGTTCCACCAGCATCATCCTTAAGAGCCAAAAGTAAAGCCTCTTTGTGATAAGCGTTGCCTCTTGTCCTCGGCTTTGGGCATGCATTAGCCAGATGACCCTTCTCATTACAGTTATAACAATGAAGACCATTAACCCCATTCTGAGCATTACCTTGTTCAACCACTTGAGCCCTGTGTTGATGTGGAGCAGCCATGTTATTCCTTCCCATTGGATTAAACCCTTGACCCCCGCCCATCTGACGAACATTACCATGATTCTGAACTTCAAAACGTCCATTGTTAACAACAGCCTGATTCCTTGTGTTTGAAGAGGTACGAATGCGATTGTTGGATTTGTTTGAATATCGGCCGAAGGATCTGGCAATCATGACAAACCCTTGCTGCAATGCATCGAAAGCTTCTGTATCCTCATTAGATTCACTGTAAAGTGCTTAATCATTGCTTTTGTTGTTGTATGGAACCAATTGAGTTTCTTGAGATTGGTGTTGTGACAGATCATATGGTGTAATTGTTGCAATTGGTTGTGGAGGATTTGTGAAAGTTGTTGGCAAATTCGGGAATTGAGGATAGCATACTTGAGCCCACAAAGCTAATTGTTGATTATCCGGAAGTGAGGGTGAAACAGGGAGTCCACGGATAACCCTTTCTTTGTCAACTTCTTTTTTATGGGGCTTCAAATAGTCGTACAATAGTCTGTATGTGGCATGATGAAGATTCTTAGCTTGACGGATGAAAATGACATATTTTTCCCAATCAGGACCAAGACTACTCAGGAACTTAGTGTTGACAGCAATTCTTGGCATAATGATGTTGTGTTTGTCCAAGTCATTGATGATATCTGAGAATCGATGATGATATGACTCTAATGTCTCCCCTGGTTCAATCATGAAGTGTTCATAAGCTAAGTAGATTTTGGATTCCATGTCTTCTTGATTGAGTTATGTGCCTTCCATGAGGAGATGAATATGCTCCCACATTGCTTTAGCAGTCTTTTGAGCATCAACATTTCGAAGTATCGGATTAGGTAGTCCCAAAAGGATGTATTACATAGCCAATTCATCGGCTTCAAAGTGAAGAAGTTGATCAGTAGTGAGTTCATTAAGACTGACAACGTTGGTGACATCACCTCTTGGTGGATTAGCATTTGGATCTCCGGGTGTAGTGACAGTAGGCATCTGAAACGGACCTTCCATGATAACCTTCTTCAATAACTTTCCATGTGGCTTCTTTAGATCACAAAACCTAAAGAACCTTATCACCCATTGATCGTAGTTTTCGAGAGTGAGCATTGGAGGTCTATCAAGTGATCCAGCCTCATGAATGGATTGTTGGCTACTTAAAGCTTCACACATCTTTGCAAACCATGACAGTTCCTTCATAGTATTCCTGGATGGATGTTGATTGTGAAAGTTTGTGTAAGGTTGTACTTGAAGACTAGGTGGTGGTTGAATCATTTGTGGTTAAATTGCCCCTTGAGGAAATTGTTGTTGAAATTGATGTTGTTGTTGTTGTTGTTGTAGTTGTAGATAAAATTGTTGTTGTTGATTAAGTTGTTGTTGTTGAGGATACACATGAGGGAAGTAGCTAGAGTATGGTGGTTGAGACATCTTGAAACTTGTGCTGTAAAATAGATCTTTGTAGTCGAATGAAACTTTATTGATGAAGTATACTTATGAGTAGAAACCAAGCTTAGGCAAAGAAAATACCTTATGCGTAGAAACCAAGCTTACGCGTACGATTAGCTTACGCGTAGGGTTAAGGAAACCTTAGCTTATGCGTAAAACAAAAGCTTAGTAGTAGAATGCTTATGCGTAAGATTTTCTTATGCGTAAGACAAGGCTTAGGCGTAAGAAAATGCTTATGCGTAAAGATTTTACGCGTAAGTGTTTGCTTAGGCGTAAAACTAGGGTTTTACCCAAAAATCCTTTACACTTATCCCAGTATAAAAGATATCCAAAGTCGAAGTGTTTTCAGGCTTATCCAAGCAAGAAAACACTGAGTAAACCAAGAACACTAAAGATCAAACCAAGGAAAACCTTACGCGTAAGATTAGGGTTTTCTTATGCATAAGATTTGTCAAATTCTTCCAAAACTTTGATTTCTGCCCAAAAGTATTTCTAAACCAGATTTTTGTGATGAAACAGCTTCAATATCACCAAAATAACACAAAAGTATGAAACTTGATGATCCAAAACATTTATGCACCTTACGCGTAATAAAGACCACACGTATCAAACCAAGCTTAAAAACAAAGAAATACACATAAAGTTTCAAACTTTTTGCCAAAAACTTCAACTTTAACACCAAATAACCTTTAAAGTACAAGAATCTAGAGTTTTAAAGTGAGAAAATGAAAGTTTTTATGCGTATAAAGATTTTAATACCGAAACTTTACGTGTAGGAAAGAAATACTCAAAAACAAAATCGTTCACCCAACTATTTGGCGGTTGATACCACTGTTAGGTTCCCATTTATGTAACACAGGCATCAATATAAGAAGTGTAGATTAAGAGAGATCGGTTGAACAAGATCAAACCATACGCGTATGAATATAAGAAAGGATATGCGTGAGTATTGAATGAAAATGAACAACCAACTTTCAAATGAAGGTTTACAATGCTATTTATAGGAGAGGGAGCTAGGGCAACACTCCTAGTCCCTTCCTTTCCTTATTAGGCTTGGGCCAAGGTTTATGGGCCTTCTACATAAGCCTTAGCATAATAACAAACATAAAGGCCTAATTAAGCTAACTATTACATATTAATTACTAAAACTTGTAATCTAGTTTAGGAGTGATTCCAACAGCTAGACTGGTAGCTCATGTGTATACACAGCAGGAAGGGATTGATTATGAAGATGTCTTTGCTCCAGTGGCAAGGATTGAGGCTATCAGACTTTTCCTGGCTTATGCATCATGTAACACCCCAAAAACGACAACAGCTTTTCTATTTTTTTTTTATTTTTATTTTTTTTTTTTTTTACACTTGATGGTATTAGTCTAAAATAGACCCTTTTATACTCTGAAAGACTCATTTTTCTGCAGACCCTGAAATAGACCCATTTATAGTCTAAAGTAGCCCCATTTTCCTTGCGCCCTAAAATAGACCCATTTGCATCTAAAATGGACCCATTTCCTGCACACTAAAAATGACTCATTTGCAGTCTAAAATAGACTCATTTACCTCTAAAATGGACCCATTGACTGTTACTCCAAAAATGACTCATCTGAATCTAAAATAGACCCATTTCCTGCAGATTTTCTGCAAGTTACATATTTCGACCCATTTTCACAACAAACAACCATTACCATTCATTTTCACATCAAACCTGTCCAAAACCATTAATAAGACATAATACATTGTTTACAAGACCAATCGACCCGTTTCAATCCAAAATGGGTATAAACATATGTTATGCCAAACACCCATTTAGCTTTTACTAAGAACACTTAAAAGACACTTTGACACAACCTTTGACCTTCAAAACTTTACGATTTCTTTAACATACGTTATACCACTAGACTACACTTTCCAATCCATTAATGACTCGCGGGGGTTCCAACATAACACTTGAGCTCGGTATCCTATACTAAGCTCCTAAATGCATACTATCTTCTATTCTTGCATATCAATCCTTTAATCCATAACATCACAGCCATCCATAAAAGTATGCCAACCTACAAAATGGTTAGACACTAAACCGTAAGCACGAATGCTTAGTAAGTAAACGGGTATAACATAACATCATATATCAAACATACAATACGCATCATACATCGCAAGTCCATCAAAACCATAATCATAAACACATACCTCAGGCCACTTTAAGCATCACCAACTATCTTAAAAATAACTAAACTCGCTTATACTAACACTTCGCTTACTAGCTATGCCAAGCTAGCTTATAATCACTTTCACACATCACATAACTTCCAAACCATTCAATATCCATATCATTATAAGCATATAACACATAATGTCATGAAATCAACCTAACATCATATTATAACCGGTTACTTACCTTGAATCCAAGCTAAGCTAACAATCATTATTTAACCACCATCATCATCATCCTTCACCATCATCAATAAACCTAATAACACATATAACTCAATACTATCAACAAGGGTTTATATAACCCACCATAACTTACTCACCATCCTTACCATATCATCATATGATCATACTTTGATCATATGATGATTACCCACTTAACCCATGACCTTGACCTCAAAAATTACTAAAAGAAAGTTACTTACTTGTCGTGATCTTTGCTAGGAAGGACCCTAAGCATACTATCTTCATCATCTTCTTTCCAACATCAAAGCTAACTCTTCCCTCCCTTTTCTTCTCCATATCCGGACACACAAACACACCCAAGAATGGTGTGGAAAAGTCTAGACACCCCTAGATATAACTAGTTAGGTTGCATCTTTGGCCAATTGACATATATAGTCCCTTAAGTCCCATTCATTCCACTTTGGCCACAACTAACTTATAACACATATAATACTAGGCAACATTAGTCCCTTAAGTTATGCATCATAACTTCTAAAACTACGTTACACATTCGTTAACTATTAAGTTGACCATCGGGTTTGACTATAACATAGCATTCGTTGACTAGCCAATCACGCAAAGCCCTTGGTCCATTTTCATCTAGGGTGGGGTCCCAGTACCTGGGAAACGGGTCTTACACATCATATAAAGACTTCACAGTATACCAGATGGATATGAAGAGTGCTTTCCTTTATGGGAAGATTGAGGAGGAGGTGTATGTCTGTCAACCTCCTGGTTTTGAAGATCCAACCTTTCTAGATAAAGTATGAAAAGTTCAGAAGGCACTCTATGGTCTGCATCAGGCCCCAAGAGCTTGGTATGAAACTTTAGCCAAGTATCTTTTGGGCAATGGCTTCAGAAGAGGGAAGATTGATCAGACTCTATTCAACAAGAATGTGAAGATTGATATCCTGTTGGTACAGATATATGTGGATGCCATTATTTTTGGTTCAACCAAGCAGGATCTATGCAGAGAGTTTGAGAAGTTGATGCATGACAAGTTTCAGATGAGTTCTATGGGAGAACTCACCTTCTTTCTTGGGCTACAGGTCAAGCAGAAGACAGATGGCATATTTATTAGTCAGGATAAATATGTCAAGGAGATTTTAGTGAACTTTGGCTATGAAAACACAAAGATTACAAGAACTCCTATGGAGTATAATAAGCCACTACTTCCAGATGCTGATGGTGAAGATGTTGACCAACATCTCTATAGGTCCATGATTCGATCTTTGATGTATTTGACTGCCTCCAGACCAGATATTATGTTTGTTGTGTGTGTATGTGTAAGATTTCAAGTCTCTCCAAAGCTTTCTCACTTGCATGCAGTTAAGAGAATCTTTAGATATCTGAAAGGCCATGCTCAATTAGGTCTTTGGTATCCTAAGGACTCTCCCTTTGATCTGGTAGCTTACTCTGACAGTGATTATGCTGGGGCAAGTCTTGATAGGAAATCAACCACAGGAGGATGTCAGTTTCTTGGTGATAGGTTCATTTCATGGCAGTGCAAGAAGCAGAGCATTGTGGCAAACTCTACAACTGAGGCTGAGTATGTAGCTGCTGCAAGTTGTTGTGGTCAAGTCCTCTGGATTCAGAATTAGATGCTTGATTATGGGTATAATTTCATGGGCACTGTCATTTATGTTGATAACAACATTACTATATGCATTATCAAAAATCCAGTTTTTTATTCTAAAACTAAACATATAGAGATACGACATCATTTTATAAGAGACTATAATGAAAAGAAACTCATTCAGGTTGAAAGGATTGATACTGAGTTTAATTTTGCAGATCTTTTAACTAAAGCTTTTGATTTGGGAAGGTTTCAGTACTTGGTCACAAGTATTGGGATGCTTTATCCATAATATGTCTTATCTCTCTCTATTTTGTAAAGTTTTGTAAACTGGTACTTAGTACTGATTGTTATCAGGTTAATACTGATTGTGTTAAGTTAATACGGATTGGCAAGAAAATGCCTTGGATTGTGTTTTCTTGGTTTTGGACTAACTTTTCAGGTATAACACAAGCAGTATGGATATGGTTTGGTGACTAGGTGTTACAGTACATGTGGTTCTCTTGCTAGTGCTCACTCTGAAGCCACCACATGATGGGACTTGCTGTAACAATGGAATATGTGATGCCTAAGCAATATGTGGCATCCTGTGCTTTAAATGAACATGAATTGATGGTTTTAGTTGGTTAGATCACTCTGTACTAACCCACTTTTTGCCATTCTATCTGTTTATAGATAGTGTGACTAGCCTAAGGGCATCTGGCTTAGAGAACAGCGAGCAACCGTGAATCCAACACTTGTGTTGGAGGAAACACCTGCCACGAGCTGGAAACCCTATCAGGAAGGCCCTTTTAATGGGACTATCCATCACAGGCAGTGCTATGCACTGAAACCATTGGTTTTCACCAAACCAGAGGCCATATGAGGCCGACCTTGATTAAGTGTCTGTCACCACACTTAATCCCTTCAAAAATGGGGTTTCAGTATTATAATTTCCAAACTATAAGATAATACTGATGGGTAAAAGTTAATACTGATGGTTATAAGTTAGTACTGATAAGCATAGTTAGTACTGATGAACTAGCCATTAGTACTTATTCCAAAAGTCTGTTATGCAATGATTACTTTTGCAAGTAGAGTTGTTAACCGCCTGTTTTCCTATAAAAGAGTTTTCTAATTGGTTTTTCTTCACTTATTACCATAAATATCTATAAGGCGGTTCAACCAATATTCTAGAAATCTCTATAAATTGCATAACTCTCCAATTGCTTTCACTACAGAACAATAAAGGCTTTTGCGACTTAATCCCACTTTTCTAACCCTAACTTTGTTCATCCATGGCTCCTCTTGACTTTGTCGACAAATACAATATGGTGGCATGCTTGGAATTTCCAGATGGACACGATGAATTTGTAGAGATTGTAGCTTTTCTAAACCGTAGCACCATCAGGTTTCCTCTTCTTTTACACCCTACAATCTTATGTACCCCTGTCAAGAAGTTTTGGCGAACTGCTATTGCCTCAACAACTGAGGAAGGGGTACAACAGTTAATTGGTACAGTGGATGGCACTCAAATTGTTATTACTGAGGCATCTCTAAGAGAACATCTTCATCTTAGAGATGCTGAAGGTATTACCACTTTGCCAGTCACTGAAATTATTGAACTCACATTGATGGGGTATAGACATGACAATACTATTAATTTTCACAAAAGTCAGTTTTCTCCACAATGGAGGTTTCTCATTCATATCCTCTTACACTGCTTGAGTCACAAAAGGACTGGATGGGATGCTTTTCCCACAAGAATAACCACAGCCTTGATATGCCTTGCAACAGGCTGGGTGTTCAATTTTTCAAATTACATATTTGAGGGTATGCTTAAAAATACTGTTAGTAAAACCAAGTTTCTGATGTATCCCAGGTTTATTCAAATGTTTTTGGATCTTCAGAAACAAAACCTACAACATCATAAAAACATTTATCCATCAAAAGTACTCACAGCCAATGTATTTTCCAATATGTTAAGGGCTGCAGTAGGGTACAATGGGGTTGTAGTGCCATTATTTCCTAACATGCTTATTGCAGAGGGTGAAGGACCATCAAGAACAGGTGGCTCCCAACACACACCCACAGGTTCTAATCATTCACCACATCCATAAACTTCTTCAACCAGTAGACACACCAGACAGGAGAATGGGACAGCTCAGCCCAATTCTTCTCCTAACCTTGTACCAGATGAGCCTATCCCAGGTGATGAAGGGGATAGAGTGGTGAGGGCTGCCACTACTCTACTAGGCTTAGAAGCTGGTGAGGAAAGTGGTAACATAAATAAGACCCAATCCATGCCAACACCTAGTGAGAAATCACAGGGTGGACCCAGGCACAGGCTAAAACGAGGGGGTGTATCTGCTCAGGCTAGGCCTGGGAGTGCATCTCAAATGCCCAGTGACCCACCTCTCTCAGCAGGTCACACAGCTGGAAGTGGTGAGGGCAGTTTGACACTTGAGAATATGACGGCTTTGTACATATTTTTATGCAAAAAAGTGAACACACTGGAGATTGCCTTGGATGAACATAAGAAATCTGCTGCAAAAGTTCATACCATAATGCTACTTAAGATGAAAAGGCTATAGCATCAAGTTAAAATCCTTTCCAAGCCAACTGCAGAAGCCTCTCCAGTTACCACTTCAATCAAAAAGAGGGCCAAGTTCACAATCTCTAGCACATCAACAGAGAATTCTTCCAAATAGGGGAGGAGTTCTGACATTCAAGGAAGAAGAGAGTTTGGTCAATGGCAGGGTGGTTAAGACTTTCAAAGCCCTTTCCTGGATGATGAAGAAGATGTTCAGACAACCGCACATGCAGAAGAAGTGCTCAGTACTCCTACATGCACTATCAGTACTATCCCTGTTAGTACTTATAGTGTTGTAGTTAGTACTGATAGTACTATAGTTAGTACTCATGCAATTCAATTAGTACTATCTCCAATCCTGCAAGTAGCTGCTGAAATACAACAAACCACAACAGCAGAGGCTACCATCACCACCACTACACCACAAGAAGACACTGATGAAGAGAATAGGGAAACACATGCAGTTTTGGGACTTCAAAGCTTGAAGAAGTCAGTCCCTATTTCTCCAACATACAAGAAGCCTCCTATCCTATATTTGAGAAAGAAGACCAAACCAGCAGCAACAAAACCTAAAGAAAAAGGAGTCTCCATCAGAGAAGGAAGTGCTCCACCATCCCTAACTCACTCAGCTCCCAAGATTGATCCTAAGGATAAAGGCAAAGGGATACTTGAAGAAGAACCTAAGAAGAAAATTTTATCCAGGGCTGAGATTGAGAGGTTGAATGAAGAAGCAGCAAGGAAGTTAGAAGCTGAATGGAATGAGCAAGAATTGCAAAGGGAGGCTGCTGAGAAAGTGAAGAAAAAGATGGCTAAAATTGAAGAAGACTGGCAGACTTGGGATGACATGAGAGCCAGAGTTGAAGCTACTCAGGAGTTACAACAGAAGCTGCAACAAGATCATGGAAAAAGTATTAATGAAGCAGCTCAGATGTTCAATGAAATATTGGCTAGAAGACAGAGCCAATTCTGACAGCAAAGGGAAGTGGAAAAGGCTTCAAAACCTCCCAACAAGAGTCAACAAAAGATGTACTTGTGCAAATACATTAAGTATCAAGGTGAAGATAAATGGACATTGAAGCAGCTCAACCAACTGGCATGGGAACACTTCAAAAGCTTGCTGACAAAACTCAAAGAAGCATACTCAACTTTAGGTCTATGTCAGATGCTGATTTCACCAGAAGTTCACAACCCATTTGTTGGGAATTATGTGAAGTTTGGATAAGTTTGGATTATGCTGAAATTACCGCTGAAGAGTTTCTGCTGTAGTAGTGTGGATTCTACTGAAGACATAATCTGCTGAAGTTTTATAGTTATTAGTTTGTTTCTGCGGAAGTGATTATTCCGTGTTTAGTATATTTAGTTTGGATATACATGAGCTCTATTAGGAAGTGATTGTGTATATCTTATTTAGTTTTATGCTTATACGTTTCTTGGGAAACGGTTTAGGGTTTTGTTTAGGGTTCCTTGTCTATAAAAGGAACACAATAGTATGAGTTATGTACCGATTGGAAAAACAAAGTTTTTGTGAATATAACGATCCATAGAGGATCACAGAGTTCTTAGTTATTTGTGTTACTTGTGTTTATATTCCGCTGATAAATACGAGTAGTAGAGATTGTCTTTTATTGTGCTTGTGATTACATAGGCATAGATAACGATCCACGAGCTCAAGATCTATCAAGGTCTGTTTGTTTCAACAAGTGGTATCAGAGCCTCGTGAGAGTCTCTACGATACTAAGGACAAGTTTTTCTGAACACCCATACAACCAAAACAAAAATTATCATGCCTGGATCAGATGTTGATGTTGAAATCACCAACAACCAAAACTCAACCCATCTGTAACAACTAAGTCTCTCTAATAGCAATGCTAAGTTTCCTTACCTAAAAAGGGAGGAGTATGATCTTTGGGCAATGAAGATGCAGAACTGGATCTCCAACATTGATTGGAATCTATGGGAGATAGTCATGAAAGGAAACAGTTTGAAGAGAACTACCACAGATGCTGCGGGCAAGATGACTTATGTTCCTCCCAAAACTGCTGAAGAGTTACTGGCGGTTCAGAGAGAAACCAAGGTTGGAACTATTCTTCTTCAAGCTATTCCAGAGGATTACTTGAGTAATTTTCACTTCATGCAAGATGCTAAGGACATATGGTTAGCTATTAAGGCAAAGTTCGGTGGGAATGAGGAGTCTAGGAGACTGAAAAAGTCCATGCTGAGACAACAGTTTAAATATTTTCAAATCTCTGAAGAGGAAGGAATTCACAAGGGCTATGACAAGTTTCACAAGATTTTAAGTCAGTTAAATCAGCTGCAGGCAAAGCCAGATAATGATGATTGTAACTCTAAGTTTCTAAGGTCTTTACCTCCATCCTGGCTACAAGTGAGCATTGCTTTAAAAGCTAAAGGTGGTTTGGACATGATTACCTTTGATGAGCTGTACCACAAACTTAAAGCTCATGAACATGATGTGAGAAGTCCTTTTAGATCATCTTCTTCTGCTAGTCACACAGCATTCGTTGGAGCCTCTACCCCAAAGATGAGTTATGGTCCAAGCCCAACATATTCATCATCATCTTATGCTACTCCTTCATCAAGCTCTCACTCTAAATCGAGTGGTGTTATGGAAGATGTTCTTGGATCTTTCTTTGTTGATTATGATCCTCAGCAGGAACTGGCATATGAGGATTTTGATCAGATAGACCCACTGGAGATGGAAGAGATGAAGTTGAAGTAGCAAGTGGCCATGCTGTCCATGGATATCAAGAGGTTTGAGCGCAAAGCTAGGAGAAGGTTTGGCTTCCAAGGAAGAGACCCAGCAAGGTTTGACAAAAGGAAGGTCAAGTGCTTTACATGTCAACAGATGGGTCACTTCTCTAGAGAGTGCAAAGATAGGAAAGCTGGTGATGAGACAAGATACTCTTCTTATCAGCAGAATCAGAAGAAGGCAGGAACTTCAAAGGGATCAGCTGCTTTGGTCACTCTAGATAGCAATGTGGACTGGAAGCAACATGAGCAGGAAGATAATGATGGTCCTGGTAATGATAATGTTGGTTTGATTGCAAGATGTACTTTAGAGGATAGGCATGATCAGATTGCCTTGATGGGCATCTCTCAGTGACAAGTCCTCCAAGCAAGGGTCTACAGAGTGTGATTCAAATGACAAGTCTGACCTTCCCAAGTCTTCACCCCTGCCTGCACCCAAGACTACCAATAAGTATGTCAGAGTTGCTGCCAAGGAATCCACTTCCAAGACAGTTGCCTCTGAAGACTTGCTTTTTAATTCTTTGCATAATAGTACTGTTAAAAACAATTCTTTTCATGGTTTTGGTTTGAATACTTCTGCTTGTAATAACACATCTTTTGGTTTGAATAAATCTTCTAAACAGAAGACATGTTTTGTGTGTGAAAGTAAATTTCATTTAATTAAGGAATGTGATTATCATGAGCAAAGGATGAGTAGGTATGGTGATTCTAGGAAATCTAGACCAATGTGGACCAATGTTAATGATATACTACCTTATGTTCCACAAGCAACTAATACTAATTCTCCTTTTCCTTGGAGAAGACCAGTTGTAAAACCATATGTTCAACCAACAAGTGAATATTTTAAGAATGGTTTTTGGCCTGGATATGTTAACTCTATGACTGATGGGAAAGGGTACTGGGACACTGCTATCAAGACCTCAGTAGGTTGTTCTTGGAATAAACAGGGACCTAAGTTTCAATGGAAACCCAAGAACAATAGTGGATCTTATACATCTGCATGGCATAAATCATATGATCCACAAGGCAGGTTCAAGTCAGCAATGACTTGAGCCTCCATAGTGTACTAATTCTCTGTATATGTTTGTTGTTGTTGTAGGATCATCCCCTTAAGCATAAAGATGTTGGCATTGTTGATAGTGGGTGTTCAAGAAGTATGTCAGGAAACAGGGATATGATGCATAACTTTGTACCCATTGAAAGAGGAGGCAATGTAACCTTTGGAGGTAGTGATGGAAGAATTACTGGGAAAGGGACCATCAAAACACCTCAGCTGGACTTTGAGAATGTATATTATGTCAAGGAACTTCAACACTTCAATTTGTTTTCAGTCTCACAAATATGTGACACCCAGAACAAAGTACTCTTCACAGAGGATGAATGTCTTGTGCTATCTAAAGACTTCAAACTCCCAGAAGAAACTTCAATTTTGCTGAAAGTTCCTCGCAGTCACAATCTTTATACATTCAACTTAACTGATGTCAAACCAGCAGGTGACTTAACGTGTTTGGTGGCTAGAGCATCCTTGGATGAGTCCACCAAATGGCATAGAAGGATGGCCCATGTCAACTTCAAGACCATTAACAAGCTCTCTAAACCGGGCCTTGTTGAAGGTCTTCCTTCCAAAGTTTTCACCAATGATCATAACTGTGTTGCATGCAACAAAGGAAAGCATCACAGAGCCTCATAAAAAGGTGTTCCTGTTACTGCAGTGAGCATTATTTCTGAACCTCTTCAACTGCTTCATATGGATCTATTTGGTCCAACTCAAGTGAGAAGCATTGATCATAAATATTTTTGTCTGGTGATCACTGATGGTTATAGAAAATTTTGTTGGGTATTCTTTCTAAGGACCAAAGATGAAACATCTATAGTGTTGAAAGACTTCATTACCCTTATTGAAAATCAGTTGAACAAAAAGGTGAAAGGAATTAGGTGTGATAATGGGACAGAGTTCAAGAATGTTGTACTTATAGAACTCTGTAGGTCAAAAGGGATCAAAAGGGACTATAGCACTCCAAGAACCCCTCAACAAAATGGGGTGGCAGAAAGGAAAAATAGGACCTTAATAGAGGCTGCAAGATCTATGCTGGCAGACTCTAAGCTTCCAACCATGTTTTGGACTGAAGCTGTTGGTACAGCTTGTTATGTACTGAATAGAGTGTCCATTACTAGCCACACATCAAAAACACCATATGAACTTCTTTTTGGGAAAGTTCTTGTTATTCATTACCTTAAACCGTTTGGCTGTCAAGTGACAATTCTGAATACAAGTGATCCGTTGGGCAAATTTGATGAGAAAGCTGATGATGGTTACATTGTTGGATATTCTGCTCATAGTAAGGCGTACAGGGTTTACAATGTATCTGCGAAGAAGATTGAGGAGACATTGAATCTGAGGTTTCTAGAAGACAAGCCTAATGTTCAAGGACAGGGTCATGTTTGGTCTTTTGACCTTGATTATTTAACTGATTACTTGGGTTATTCTAGACATATGGCTAACCAACATGCAGGTACTCAAGAATCTCCAACTAACAGTGCAGGTACTATGGATGCTCATTCTGACAGTGAGTCTGAAGATGATGAACAACCCATTGTAGTGCCTTCTTTCTCCCCTAACAATTTTGCAGGTGACACTTCTAGAGATTATACTGATGTGAGTGAAGATGACTTCCATTATGCTGAGGACCTTGCTAGACTGAAGAAACAAGAGTATGCAGCCAATCTAGATGCTGAGAGGAATGCTGTGGAGAGTGCAAGTGAAGCAATCAGTGGGAACATCAATTCTGCTGAAAGTGATTCTGTTTCTCCTTACCTCTCCCATTCTGCTGAAAGACATGTTGACTCTACTCCTATCTCTACTAGAGTCTCAACAGACCTTGGAGAACCGTATACACGGTTTCCAAAACCTTCAGATCTTGGTCATCATCAACCTAAAGCAGGAATCTTCAACACACCTTCCTATGACACTGAGTTTGAACCTACTGTGACTAATCTTGATTCCTCCATTGATGTCAACACCACTACTACTACAAGGATCAACAATGCTCATCCACAGTCTAATATTATTGGTGATCCTAATGCACCTGTTAGAACAAGGGGTACTGTAGCACGTTCTAAATATGGACAGGTGGCTTTTATCTCTTATGTCTCAAATCAGCAGAGAGACAATCACACAGACTATGAACATTGTTTGTTTTCTTGTTTTCTCTCACAAGTGGAACCAACCAGTGTTACTCAGGCTCTTGACGACTCAAGTTGGATTGAGGCAATGCATGAAGAGATGCAACAATTTCAAAATCAGCAGGTTTGGATATTAGTACCACTACCTGATGGTAAGTATGCTATTGGGACTAAATGGATTCTGAAGAATAAGAGAGATGCACGAGGTGTTGTCATTAAAAACAAAGCCAGATTAGTTGCAAAGGGGTATAGACAAGAGGAGGGGATAGATTATGATCAAGTGTTTGTACCTGTGGCAAGAGTTGAGGCCATACGGATTTTCTTAGCTTATGCATCCTATATGGGTTTTATGGTCTATCAGATGGATGTTAAAGGAGCCTTCTTGTATGGTGAAATTGAAGAGGAGGTTTATGTCACTCAACCTAAAGGATTTGAAGATCCAGATCATCCTAATCATGTTTACAAGGTAGTCAAAGCTCTCTATGGACTACATCAGGCACCCAGAGCTTGGTATGCTAGGCTCTCTACATTTCTTCTGTATCATGGTTATAGAAGAGGTGCAATTGATAAGACTCTATTCCTAAAGAAGAATTCCACAGACATTATTCTTGTGCAAGTGTATGTGGATGACATTATTTTTGGATCCACAAAGGAAGCTTGGTGCAGGGAGTTTGAGGAGCTTATGAAGGGAGAGTTTCAGATGAGTGCCATGGGAGAGATGACTTTCTTTTTGGGTCTTCAAGTTCAGCAGAAACCTGATGGTATCTTTATCAGTCAGGACAAATATGTGAGGGACATCTTGAAAAAGTTTGGAATGGAGAGTTTAAGGACTGCCACAACACCTTATGAAGCTCCAAAGACAAAGACCAACAATGAAGCAGATCCACCTGTGAATGTTCATTTATACAGGTCTATGATTCGCTCTTTGATGTATTTAACAGCTTCAAGGCCTGATATTACTTTGGCTATGAGTGTTTGTTCACGACATCAAGTTACTCCACTGACTTCCCATCTCAATGCTGTTAAGAAGATCTTTAAGTACCTCAAAGGCCAACCTCATCTAGGCCTTTGGTACCCAAAAGAGTCTCCTTTTAAGTTGGAAGCTTATAGTGATAGTGACTATGCTGGTGTAAATCTGGATAGGAGGTACACCACTGGAGGTTGCCAATTCCTTGGAAAGAGATTGATTTCTTGGCAATGCAAGAAACAGACAATAGTGGCTACCTCATCTACTGAAGCAGAGTACGTTGCTGCTGCAAATTGCTGTGGACAGGTTCTTTGGATTCAAAATCAATTGTTGGATTATGGGTACAATTTCATGAACACAACAATTTTTATTGATAATCAAAGTACCATATGCATTGTTAAAAATCCAGTTTTTCACAGTAGAACAAAACATATTGAAATCAGGCACCACTTTATAAGAGATGCATATGATAAACATTTGATAAAAGTGGTCAAAATTCATACTGATAATAATGTGGCAGATTTGTTAACAAAGGCTTTTGATGGACCAAGGTTTCAACACCTTGCGGTCCATATCGGTATGCTTAACCCTTAACTGCAAAGTTTAAGGGGAGGCATAGGCCTCAGGGGACGCATATGCCTCAGGGGAGGATTTGTGTACACTTTGCATTTTATTATGTAATTTTGTATAATAGTAGGTATACTTTTGTTTACTTTTTACTAACACTAACCTGCTAATGTAATCTCAGTTTGTTTTTCTCTGTAAGTTTGTGTGTTTCTTTGTGTTTGTTCTGTTTTGCAGAACCATGGTTATTATTTGGAAAATGGTCAAGAAAGATTTAAAGCTTGTTTCTTCTGAATTCAAAGTGCTGAAGTGAGCTATTTGTTTCTACTGAAGACAATGTACTGAAGTTATAATGTTCATTCAAGAGAAGTACTGAAGCAAATTGTTCATTCATTCAAGAGAAACAGTTTACAGCTTACAGCTTACAGAGTACAATCAACATCAAATGCAACTACATGATCTAATAATCCTAATCTAGTACATATCATCTATTCCAACATCTAACATAATGTTGGATATGCATGATCGCTCACATCTTTCACACTAGATGCTGGATATGCATTCGTGAAGTCTTACATAACCACCCATTCATTCTATCTCGATGGCTGGAGATGCTTAACTACTATGGTGAGGATGCTAAGGATCAAAATGGAGAGGATGGATTGATGCAAATCATGATGATGAAGAAAAATAATATGTCCTTTGTGCTTCATCTATTGATTTCAACTAAAATGTAATCAATCCACCATCTTTAAGCATTTCCTCTATACTATGTGTGTTGACGCACCAAAACCTGGTGCAGAAAGACCGAGAACCACCTCTCTATCTTTAGGGAGTGGTGGATTCCTAGAACGTGGCCTTCGTTGAGGCTGAGGTGCTGGAGGTTGGGAGTAAGATGTTCTCTCCTTACAGGAGTCATCAGAATCATCAACGGCAAGGGAAGGCACATTCACAACAGCAAGGGGAGGCTCTTTCACTCTCTTTGAAGTTGCTTCCTCATCTGAGTCTTCATAAGGTGATACATAAGAACTTATGGATGAGTTGTCTTCACCATCTCCTGGATTGCTTGACAAATAGTTCTTCTTCCACCTCTCAAGACCGCTTATGGAGGATTCATTGTCATCTGATGAAAGGGTGATGGGGGTGGAACTACTCATGGTTTATTGTGGTTAATTTTGGAGAGTTGATGAAATTAGGGTTTGTGATGAAATTTTGGGGGTTTTTGATGAAGAGATAAGTGTGCATTGGGATTGTTTTATAGACGGTTTCAAGACTTAATGAGATTTAATACGAGTGGGTGAAACAGTAAAAAGATATTTACTGAAGCTTCTTGAATACGTGATCTATTTCTGCTGATTGATATTCTTCAGCAGAATGGCTAGTGTTTCTACCGAAGTTGATAGTGAAATTGAGTAAAAGTAGAAGTCCACGTCAGCATTGGTCATCTTTGACCAAAATTGGGAAATTCCTACTTATTCTCTACTTGCATATCTTCGTCTCATATTAAGTGATTCTCTTTTTACTCTCGTTCAAAACACTTCCATTTGTGTAAATCTTAACCCTAACTTTCAAAATCTCTCATGGCGCTTCAATTTAAGCATGATCATAATAAGGTCGCTTTTCTGGGAACTGCTAAGGGTGGCGAGTTGTATAGACCAATGATTGAATTCTTACAGAGATCAAAGATTCAGTATGCTCTAACACATTCTCCAAATGCTATATATGAATCATTGGTTACTCAATTTTGGGCATCAGCTACGAAAAGGAGTGATACAGAGATTGTTGCAATGATTGACGGAAAAGAGTATGTGGTGACAGAGGAGCTAATAAGAAGACAGCTTCGGTTAGATGATGAGAATGGGGTTTTTCATTCTAATGCTGTGGTGGTACTTGATGGGTTTAGAGCAATTGGATATCAAGGTACAAGGACTGACATGTGGTTAAAGAATCAGCTTTGTCCTATGTGGAGGTTTTTGGTTCATACATTGCTTCAGTGTTTAAGCAATAAATCCGGAGGATGGGATCAGTTTTCGACTCAATTGGGATGTGGTATTATTTGTCTATCTCAGGGTTTAACTTATAATTTTTCTAAGTTTATTTTTGATAATATGGTTGAGAATATAACTAGGAAAAAGGGCAAGTTTTTTATGTACCCTAGGTTTTTACAGATGATATTGGATGTTTCTACCCAAACCCAAGCTTTTCATCCCATAGGAGTTTTATCTTCTAAGCTATTTGCTTCAATGAGAACTAAATTTGAAGGGACACATTTTCCTTTATTAGCAGCCATGTTGCCTCAGGGGAATGAGGCTACTGATGAGGATAATGTTGTTACTTTACCTTCTACCAATACTACTGATGGTAATCCTTCAGTTGCTATTGATGAGGGCCCTTCTGCTACTGCTGAAGCATCTAATGTTTCTTCTGACTTACCTCCACCCATACCGTCGCCTAGACCTAGTCCTATTCCATCACCTATACAAGTTTCTCTTGATGAGGTTCAGGTTGATACTGATAGACAGCCCACACCTAGTCCTATTAGGAATCATTTCGGTGAAGGATTTTCTAATTTTGAGCATGTTCATATTACTCCTGAAAGGTCCAATGAAGCTCCCATTACCACTGAGCAATCAGTTGGTGGAGCTGAGGACCCTATTACACTTACCTCGATATATGCTCGTATGAACAAGTATGCAGGTGAGGTGGCTGATCTCAAGAAGGAGCTTGCAGAGACCAAGTCTACTCTTGGTGGTAAGATTGTGGAGTTGCAGACTACAGTTAAGAACTTGGAGGAACTACTTGGAAAAAGGGGCAAAAAGAGAGTTTTGGTTTCTTCTGAAGAGGAGCAAGAAGAGACTCAGCATGCATCACTAGGAATCTTGGCTGATGCAGCTCTTACATCTGATGTTTCTTCTCCTATTGCTGCTGAATCTTCAAGGAGAAAGGTGCCTATTATATTTGCTAGAAAAAGAAGAAGACAATATGTGAATAAGGTATCTACTGAAACTTCAAAGGAGCCAAATGTTGTTGATGCAACTGTTGATGTTCTAATTGAGGAGGTTGCTTCTGAACATGGTCAAGCCTCATTTGTACAAGTACAACCAAATTCTCCACCTTCAGCAGATAATGATGAAGTTTTTCTGGCTGGGAGAATTTTTAAGTTGAATTCTTCTTCTGAAGTCTTTTCTACACCTGTTGAGGAATTGTGTCAACATGTTTATTCTGATGTTGGTTTGGGTGTTCCTTCTGAAGCTCTAATTGGTTTTGCTGAGGAATCTTCTGACAAAGGAAAGGAAGCTGTGATTGATGAAATGATTGGTTCAGGTCTGGTATCTGAAGAAGAAAATCAAGCTCAAGCTAGGATGTTTGCTGATTATGAAAATATGCAGAAGAGTCGTGTAGTTGCTGAATTTCTTCAAGCTCAGTCTGATTCTAATTTGTCTACAGAAAGAAAATTAGAGCTTGATGCATTATTTCCTAAGATCACTGATGATCAATGGGATGCCTATACTACTCAAGGTGCATCTGATCCAAATCTTGCAAAACTTATATTAGGAGCATCTTTTGATAATGAGAATTTTGTGGATCAAATGGTGGCTCTTGGCAATCAAAAGAAGCAAGAAGCGGCTGCAAAGAGGAGAGCTATTGTTGCTCAAAGACATAAAGCAAAAAGGGAAAAACCAATGACTGTAGCTCAGAAGAGGGCTCATATGAGGAGAGTTGTGAAGAATCATAGTTCTACTATTTATAATGCTGGCATGTCAATGAAGCAAATCTGTGCTTTGTCTGATGATGCTTTGATCAGACAGTATAATATGATTATGAAGTTTTCTTCATCTGGTTCTACTTCTTCTTCTAAATTGGAAAGGATAGCTACTATGTCAGATGTTTCTAAAGCAAAGAGACCTAAAACAGTTGATATAGTGGATAATTTTGATGTTGTTTTGCCTCAGGTGATATCTCAAGTTGTTACTTCTGAAACAACTTCTGAAGCTAATCCTTCCACTGATAAGGTTGTTTCTGCTGAGTCTTCTCTTGTTTCTTCTGAAGCATTGCCTAGTGTTGATAATTTGGGTGATCCATTGAGTAAGGAAGATGATCTACAGATTGATACAGATAAAACAGCTGGTAGGAGGCAGAAAAGTATGGCTAAAATGAAACTTAGCTCCTTAAGGAGTTCTGTCAGACTGGCTAGGAAACATCTTTCCAAGAGTCTTTCTTTAGATCTCAAGGCTGATGAGTCAACTTTTATTAAAGTTGGACCTGTTGAGGTTTTTCCTGAAGGAACACATGCGGTATTGATCAATTGGAAAGCTGGGAAGCTTAACACTGTTTATCGACTGGATAATACTGCTATAAAGTTCAACTTCTTGAAGGAAATCTTTCATTTGGTGAATAGACATGATTTGAAGATGCTGTATGAACATGTCACTCAGTATTATACTATTCATTCACCAACGGGTTCTGGTTTATATTTATTGGGTGATCTTCAAGTCTTGTTTGATTCTAATTCTCCAGAAGGTAAAGGATATTCTATTTGGAAGAATTCACATCAGTGGGAGATTGAGAATTGGAGATTTTATCCTATGCCCTGTGTTCATGTGGTTCAGACAACATGTGGTATGATTTTGTGTATGTTATCGGATAAGATTTATCCTTTGTCTGTTTCTTTTATGGAACGATTGCTTAGACAGAAGTTGGAAGTACCTCCTAATCCAGTTGGCAATGATGAGCTTCATGCATCACAATGTGTTGGATTGATTAAAACTCAGCTTCTGCAACATAAAGGTTCATCTTGATTGTGATATTTTGTTTCTTTTGTAATATTTTCTTTATTTCTTAGTTTTAAAAAAAAATTGTATTTGTTTGGGTTTGTCTAACTTTTATTGCAGGTTTGTTGTATACTTTTGATGGTTATTGACTCACCAGATATACCTTGTGTATGTCAAAGAGTTAGCTAGTCCAAGGGGTACAGCTTTGGTAAAGACACATCAAATCTGTTGATAGCTGTAATGGTTTGCTCAAAATCATAGGGAATGCAACCACCCATGCTTCATTGTTGAGTGTTGTATGGTTTTCAATTCACCATGATTTATTCCTTTTTGGAATCCAAGAATTGACTAGCCCACAGGTATATGGCTTGTGGTAAAGGCATTGGACTACCATATTTGGTAATCAATTCACCAATTCTGAGAATTGACTAGTCCTGAGCAAACGGCTACAGGTAAAGACATATCAAATCCGTTTTTATGGTTTCTGGTTTGCCAATAAATCAGATGGTTATCAGTGTACCATAGTTTACGAACTTAAACATATGGCTACTCCAGTAGTGATGGCTATTGGTAAAGAGACATCAAATCCATTATTTTCAATGATTCACCTCTCTCAGGAGTTAACACAGCTGGATGTGATGAGAATAGTTTGAAACTAATATGTTTTGATGTACATGTTGTCATTTGTTGCTGCAAAGATATGGAGTTTTAGAGTTTATTCATCAAAGAGATGTTATTATTTGGATTCTTTGCTGCTGATGTTCATGAACAATCCTATGGTGCTGTTGATTGTTGGGAATTATGTGAAGTTTGGATAAGTTTGGATTATGCTGAAATTACTGCTGAAGAGTTTCTGCTGAAGTAGTGTGGATTCTACTGAAGACATAATCTGCTGAAGTTTTATAGTTATTAGTTTGTTTCTGCGGAAGTGATTATTCCATGTTTAGTATATTTAGTTTGGATATACATGAGATTTATTAGGAAGTGATTGTGTATATCTTATTTAGTTTTATGTTTATACATTTCTTGGGAAACGGTTTAGGGTTTTGTTTAGGGTTCCTTGTCTATAAAAGGAACACAATAGTAAAATTTATGTACCGATTGGAAAAACAAAGTTTTAGTGAATATAACGATCCATAGAGGATCACAGAGTTCTTAGTTATTTGTGTTACTTGTGTTTATATTCCGCTGATAAATACGAGTAGTAGAGATTGTCTTTTATTGTGCTTGTGATTACATAGGCATAGATAACGATCCACGAGCTCAAGATCTATCAAGGTCTGTTTGATTCAACACCATTGATCCGATTACAAGTTTCAAAAGACTATCTGAAGAAGGAGGTTCTTCATCTGCACCTAAAATACTGAAAGCACCTGAAGATAAAGGTGGACTTACTGAAGAGGAACTGAATCAGATGATGTTGATTAAGTCTCCAGAAGATGCCTTATACTCAGAACTCATCAATACTAGGTATCCAATACTTGGCTGGGATATCTACACTGAAGATGGAAAAAGACATTGGCAGATTCACAGAGTAGGTGGAAGGACAAGTGCTTACTTGTATATGGTAGATCTGTTTGCTTCTATAGACAGGGATGATTTGCTTAAGTTATGGGAATTGGTCAAGAACAGGTTCAAGAATAGAGATCCAGATAATGAAAAGGATCTGGAATTACTTTTTGAGTTGCAGAATATATTTGAACCTGATCCAGCTGGAGCACAATGGCAGTATCAACCTAGAGAAAAAGAATTGTCTTGGACATTGCTTGATTCATGTGGATTACACTTGGTCACTACACGCAATGGGACAGACATATACATGTTGGTTGAAAGGACCTACCCACTTGCCCTAGTAACACTTCTGGAAATGCTTATAGCAGGGCTAAAGATGGGCAATGCAGTTGAGATGGCTAAGGAGTTGCTGATAAAGATTTTTTATCAGGCTGGAAGACCTAGAAGAAAGTGAAGTTTGGAAGAATCGTCAAAGACTGAAGAAAACTTGTGATTCTGAAACCCAATCACAAGTTTAGGGGAGGATTGTTGGGAATATGCTTTTTGGGAGTTAATACTTATTTCAGTAGAGTTAGTACTGATAGTGTTAAATGATAAGTATTAACTAGTTAGTACTGATAGTGAGAAAGTTAGAATTGATAGCTTTATGTTTGTACTGATGTAAGTATGGAATGTCGTATAAGAGTTGTAACAGCATATCTTCTATTCCAATAGAAGATATGATATACTTAGTCTATAGTTATCTCTGTAAGGGATCTTCTTAGTGTATAAAAGGAGATTCTAGCTAAGTTAAATATACATCTCATATTCTAGCCGCCAAAAGTAGAGCTTCAAGGTTGTAAACCCTAGTACTAGGAGAGTACTCGTATTATTGCTTAATAATATTGAAGATGTTGGTGTTATACTTTGTTTACATTGTCTTTGCATTAAATCTTCTAAGTGCATACAAGTAGATTCCGCATACTTGTGTGTATTCACAACAAAGTTTCTCATTGTTGTTTTGGAACCATCCAAGGCAACTAATACGTTTGCAAGCTAAGTGTTCTAGATCCAAGGTTTGGGACTCCACAAATCTTGTTCCGTTGTCCCTCCATAGAAGCCTTAACTTAGGTAAGATATAACCAATGAAAACCATCTTAGGTCTAGCGGACGGTAGTATTGCATATCCGGTAGGGATAATAAAAGACATGGTAGTGCATGTAGGAGAATTGACTCTTTTGGCGGATTTCCATGTGCTAGACATGAATAAGGACCCGACATGCCCATTGCTTGTAGGAAGAGGATTCTTAGCTACCACTAGTGCCATCATTGATTGTAAGATGTCCAAAATAGTGGTAGGAGAAGGGAGTGCTAAGTCAGTTTATGATGTCAAAAAGCATACTTACTACAAAGAAGATGAAATCCCACATAAGATTAGGTTGGATAGAGCACAATCTAGATATGGACCTTGGATTATAAAAGACTTCATAGGTCCCCAACGACCTTTCTATCTAGATGAAGCCTTTGCTAGTCAAGCGACTTTCCATGAACAAGAATTGGCTATGGACATGGAAGTGAACCCGTTCGAGGAGGCCTTAGTATTTAGGAAGATGAACGAGTTCCTAGGAAGCTTGCCCGTCAACCTTGTCATGAATAAGTGGAAAGTTGAGAGCGATAAGCCTAAGCATAAGTGGAATTGGGATAGACCGCCTAGTGATGGTAATGGAGAGTGGCACATTAGGATAAAGATCTATGACCCCGATGGAGAGAAGTTTGAAAAGGCATACCGAACCAAAAGTACTACTAGGAACCTAAATGATAAGTTTGATCCTTATGACAGTCTAGAGGATAGGCTAACTTATATCGGTACGTAGGGGCACGACTTCGAGTCTAGCTACAAGACTCATAAATAAAGAAAAGCGCTTCGTGGGAGGCAACCCATGCTTAATTGTTTGCCTGTTTGTGTCGTATATATTTTATCGATTGTTTATTCTCATGTTTAAATTTGTAAAAATGCTTTATTTTGTCTTTAACCTCGTCTTAATTACATATAAAGGTATTTTACATAAGGGATAAGTGTAGGGAGGATTACACACGTTTTCAAAAAGAACGTGAACATGAAAATTACGATTATTTAAAAGACATATATGTGTGTTTGTTCGAGTCAAATGCTTGTATCGAGTCATGATGGATGTTTTGTAGGAAATTTTTTCTAGACTCTAAAGACAAAAATTTTCCAGAAAATCACAGACCAGTTTTTTTCAGGATAACCTGACGGCGTCAGGAGGAGTAGAAACTGATTTACTTAATTTTTTAGAAAATATGTAAACATCCATTCCACAAGCATTATATCCTAGTTTAGTAGAGTCTTATATATATTGTTACCGCCGATTTTACGCGAAGGTTTCATCTATTTTCTTCAAGTGTGCAGGTTTAATTTATCAAGAAGAAGAAGATACATAAGATTGGAAGGAGTTTTTAACGCAAACACTCTTCTTGAAGAAAGATTTAACCACTACTTCACACGGATCCTACCGAGCTAATCAGGGGAGTACTAGTTTCTTTTGTTTAACAATTACCTTCCATTATCATAACTTTGATACTTTCGGTGAACATTGGGGACAATGTTCAGTTTAAGTGTAGGGAGGGAAAATAAAATGGGAACTTTGAAACTATGCTTATCCTTGACTATTTGCCTTGTCCAATTTCAATTGTGTAATAAACCATGAGAAATATCGGTTAGGGTAATTTTGGAACCAAATATAAAATTTTTCATGACATGTAGGAGTGGGCCATTAGTCTTAATAAAGCGTCTCATGAATAAGAAGTTATATGAATAGCACAAAAACCATTTACCACCTAAATTCTACCCAAAATGTGAGGATCGCCCTTAGATTTGTAGGAATTAAAGCATTCATCCTTAATGCTTAGAGTGTGAACCGGTAGTATAATAGATTCTAGAACTTGTTTTGTGATGCATTCCAAGATCGCTAGTGAGACTACACTTGTGTAGTTAGGAATAACTAAATGATAAGGGCATTAGGATAACCCTTGTTTGATACCCGTAATATAATTACCTCTTCCACATCGGTTGAGTAATTCCCCCACACCCTTGCGTTGTACTTACCTTTAGTACATGATAGCCCTAGTTAACCCCTCAGAGCCTATCCTTTTCATGGTTCTCGTGATGTTTTGGTTTTCCGGAATATCAATGAAGAGCATTGTTTATAATCCACCCCCGAATGTACACCCAAAACGCCTTAGCCTACCTTGTATGCACTCACTTTTAGTGCATTATTGTTATCATACTAAACCCTTAGTTCGATTATCAAGTTGCATGCAGAAGTTGCTAAGTTGAATCATATCCTTTGTACACAGTTTTGGGACGATTGGGACTCATGGGAAAAGTTAAATTTTATGAAATGACGGGAAGGGAACGTTAAATTCAAATTCCCTTTATTTGCTTAATAATGTACTCCAAGTGTTTTGATCTTTTTAAATCGGGTCAAATTAGTGTTAGAGTAATAAAAACTCAAGTGTAGGGATGTGCCAATAAATCCCTATCATTTTGATGTTATCGTAGAGGATGGTAGAGTAAAAGTGTATGGAGAAAAAAATAGAGTGAAAAAAATGATGAAAAACATACGGGCTACCATCCTACATATATCTTTAAATTTATGTTCGTTTGTTTCAGTTATCTAGAGTTTAGAGTGTTGAGTCTTGGCTTAGCAACGCCATTCTTCTCATGCTTGTAACATAAATATTTTTGACTTTCCACCACTAAATCGCCTATCCCACCAAACCCTTTGTTTCCCTACTGTAAGCCTAACGTTACAACCCTTTAAAAGACCTCTTGGATAGTTTTTCCTAGGTGCTTACGCCAAAGCGATGGAGGTTTGATCTAGTCTCAAGCCTATGGTAATCTATGTACTAGGACCGGTTAATGAGTATTTATCTTCCATTTCCAACTAGATATATTTCATATACACCCGAGAGATGAGAGTATCCAAACACCACTTGTGAGGTGCTAGTATGTAATTTCCATGCTTGTTATGACTTTTGCGGGGCTTATATGTGTTGTGAATCATTCTAAACTAATGCTTCATGACCCCAAACTTATAAATTAATTGGCTAAAAGCACATTTGCTTGAGGACAAGCATATACCAAGTGTAGGGATATTTGGTAAGGATTTAAAAGGTACACTTTTGAGGGGTCATTTAAGCCCTTAATTGATCACTTTTGTATCCGTTACTACTTAATTTCGTTCCTTTTCACTTTTTAGGTCTCTTGAAGGCAAATTGCTGGAATGGCACTTATTCAGACGAAAAGGCGCGAATACACGAAGAAAATGGCCAAGTCAAGAATCGAGACACTCAAGCTGCTGGAATTGAAGGGGACGACGTCACTGCTTAAATGCGACGCCGTCGTGACACATCTTGAGACGACTCAGTAGCCAAATTGCTAATTTACAAGTGACGGTATCAGGTTTAAAAGAGTAGGGCGTCGCAACTCAGACAGCCTAGATTTGGATCCAGACGGCGTCACGAGCATAAGGTGACACCGTCACAGAGTTGACGTGGCCAAGACGAAACCCTAATGGCGGCGACCCGACGGTGTCACAATTAAAGAGTGACGCCGTCGCATTTTGTAACACTATATATAGAATCCGAATTTTTCAGTTTTTAGAGAGGTAGTTTTGTGGAGTAAAAACCTAAACCGAACTAAGTCTATCTTCTACAGTATCTTAGGGTTCCATACCCTATTTTACAACAAGATAAGTGTTTTACTTCATTAGTTCAATCATGTCTTCAATTGTTTGTGTGTATGCTTGCATGTTCTCCATGTCCGGCTAATTTATTTGTGTGTTTGCTTAGATAATATGAAGCTTAGTTATTGAATATTGATTGATTTTCAATTATCTTAATTGTTATTGACCTAGTATTGCGATAGGTCATTCGTTGTGTTATTAATGCTTGATTAGTCTTTGTTGAACCTTACCTTATAGTTACGAGTGCAATTGTAGGCTAGATATCCAAAGATAACCTTAGTGTTAAGTTTATGAATCCTAGAGATTTCGTAGTCATTAACCTTAGGTAGATTCAAAGAGTTAGGGATAAACGCATACCCTACGACTTTAGAAATACAACGCATTAAGAATAAGGACGTGACAATTCAACCATCAATAGGAGATAACTAGGGAGTAATAACATCTAAGTAAACACATTTTTAATCATCATAAGAGCACACAACAATAGACATAGACTATACTCACCTTAGCTCAGATTAGATAATTAGATAAGTAGAGTAATCGGTACAAATACCAACCCCCAAATCCAAACCCCGAGATTCGTACCTTTCCATTTCCTAAAAAAACATAAAAAAGATAAAAAAAAAAGAATCTTCTTCAACCCTAACCTTAGCGTAGTAACTTCTCGCTAGCATTCCTATTCACCTAGAGAACGATATCAATTCCTGAGGCTTACCCTAATACTACACTACAACGATTAGGTTCACTGCCTAAGGTGTTGAAAAACTTGCTCGACGAAAAGGAAGTTCCTTTGACCCCGAACGCGCTTCGTAAGCGTATCAGGTTTTGTCTTGGCCAAGTCATCGATGGGACGATGTCACCTTAGACTTGTGACGCCATCAGTCTTCAGTTGGGACATCGTCTTGGTTCTGGATCTGGGCCGTCTGAGATGAAAAGTCTAAGTGATGCCCTTCTTCTTCAAAGCCTAACGCCATCAGCTTATACGAACAAAAATTCCACTGAGCCATCTGGTGCATGTTTTTATCAAGTCTCTATATAGGGATGGCGTCGCCCTTTGATTGGGACACCGTCAGGTTCAGTTTGAGCAGCTTGAGTGGCTTTGATCTTAACTTTACCATTTTCTTCATGTATTCACTCCTTTTCGTCCAAATATGCATCATTCCAACATTTTGCTTCCAAGAGACCTAAAAAGTGAAAAGGAACGAAATTAAGGGCTTAAATGACCCCTTAAAAGTGTATGTTTTAAATCCTTATCAAATATCCCTACACTTGGTATTTGCTTGTCCTCAAGAAAATGTGCTTTTGGCAAATCTATTTATAAGTTAGGGGGCATGAAGCATAGGTTTAAAATAATTTATAACAAGTAAAAGCACCATAGTCATAACAAGCACGGAAATTATATACTAGTACCTCACAAGGGGTGTTAGGATTCTCTCATCTCTCGGGTTTTAAATGAAATATAATAAATGGAAATGGAAGATAAACACTCATTACCTGCATAGTACATAGATTACCATAGGCCTGAGACAAGATCAAACCTCCACCGCTTTGGCGTAAGCACATAGGAAAAACTATCTAACATGTCATTGAAAGGGTTGTAACGTTAGGCTTACGGTAGGGAAACAAAGGGTTTTGTTGGATAGGCGATTTTTAGTGGTGGCAAGTCAAAAATCTTATGTTACAAGCATGAAAAGTGTGGCGTTGCTAAGCCATGACTCGACTCACTAAACTCTATATAACTTGAAACAAACATACATAAATTTAAAGACATAAACATAAAGATAGATGTAGGATGGTAGCCCGTATGTTTTTTCTTCATTCATTTTTTTTTAACACTTTTTTTTCGATTTTTTTCCCATACATTTTTACTCTACCATCCTCTATGATAACATCAAAATATAAGGGATTTATAGGAGCATCCCTACACTTGAGTTTTTATTTCTCTAACACTAATTGACCCGATTTGGAAAAGATCAAAAACACTTTGAGTATTTAATTATGTAGACAAAGGGAATTTGAGTTTATCGTTCCTTCCCGTTACTCCATAAAATTTTACTTTTACCGTTGAGTCCCAATCATCCCAAAACTGTGTACAAAAGATATGACTCGACTTAGCAACCATGCAAGTAACTACATATTTGAACTAAGGGTTTAGTAATGATAACAATAATGCACTAAAGGTGAGTGCACACATGGTAGGATAAGGCGATTTGGGTGTACATTTAGGGGTTGATTGTAAACAATGCTCTTCATTGATATTTCGGAAAACCGAAACATCACGAGAAACGCGAAAAGGATAGGCTCTGAGGGGTTAACTAGGGATATCGTGTACTAAAGATAAGTACATCGCAAGGGTGTGGGGTAATTACTCAACTTATGTGGAAGAACTAATTAACCTACATGTTTCATACAAGGATTATCCTAATGCCTCTTATCACTTAGTTATTCCTAACTACACAAGTGTAGTCTCACTAGCGATCTCGGAATGCATCACAAAACAAGTTCTAGAATCTATTATACTACTGGTACACTCTCTAAGAATTAAAGGTGAATGCTTTTATTCCTAAAGATGTAGGGGCGATCCTCACATTTTTGGGGTGGAATTTGAGTGGTAAACGGTTTTTGTGCTAGTAATATAACTCCTATCCATGAGACGCTTTATTAAGACTAAAGTTTTAGCTCGTACATGTCATAAAAAAATTTAAATTTGGTACTAAAATTGCCCTAATAAATATTTCCCATAGTTTATTACACAAATGACCAAGGACAAGACAAATAATCAAGGATAAGAATAGTTTCTAAGTTCCTGTTTTATTCTCCCTCCCTACACTTAAACTGAACATTCTTCCCAATGTTCCCCAAAAGTATCAAAGTTATGATAAAGGAAGGTAAGTAAAAGAGAAATAAACTAGTACTCCCCTGATTAGCTTGGTAGGATACGTGTGAAGTTGAGGTTAAATTCTTTTCCAAGAAGAATGCATACGTGATAAGCTCAATCCAATGTTGTGTTTCTTCTTCTTGCCAAATATAACCTGCACACTAAAGAAAACAAATGAAACCTTCATGTAAAATTGGTGGTAAAAATATATATGACACAACTACACTAGGATATAATGCTTGTAGTGGATGTTTGCAGTTTTTTTGGAAAATTAAGACTTGAGAATTTCCAAAAATTTGTAAGTAACACAGAAAACGAAAAATTGTATAAGCTGTTTATACTTGACCTGACGTCGTCAGGCTTTAATCCTGACGCCGTCAGGTTGTCATGACAAAAACTGGTCTGCTGCATTTTCCTGGAAAAATTACATTTTTAAAATCTGGAAAAATTCCTGCAAAACATCCATTATGACTCGATACAAGCATTTGACTCTAACAAACACACATATATATATCAATTTCACTAATTTTAATTCTCATGTTCACATTCTTCAAAAACATATCTAATCTTCCCTACACTTATCTTTTTGTAAAATACCTTTATATGTAATTAAGACGAGGTTAAAGACAAAATAAAGTATTTTCACAAAATCAAACATGAGAACAAACAACAATGAAAAAGATATATGACACACAAACAAGCAAACAATTAAGCATGGGTTGCCTCCCACGAAGTGCTTTTCTTTATTTATGAGTCTTATAGCTAGACTCGAAGTCGTGCTCCTACGTGACTTCCTTACCGTCATCTTCTTCCAAAACAATATCTTCATCGTTGATTAGTTCGTTATTTTCCAATTGATAATGTTTCACACGTTGTCCATTCACGGTAAACTCTCTTCCATCATTATCTATCAATATCACGGCTCCATTGCTCATTTTCCTCTCTACTGAAAAGGGCCCATACCATCTTGATTTGAGTTTTCCTGGAAATAGTCTCAACCTTGAATTATATAAGAGCACCTTATCTCCTTCCACAAACTCTTTAGGATTCTTTATTCGTTGATCATGGCATCTTTTCGCCCTTTCTTTGTATGTGATTGAGGACTCATAGGCCTCAAGTCTTAGTTCATCTAGCTCTTGAAGCTACAAGAACCTATTTGACCCTGCCTCAGAATAATCCATATTACAAGCCTTAAGTGCCCAGTATGCCTTTGGCTCAAGCTTAATAGGTAGATGACATGCTTTCCCGTACACTTAGTGAAAAGGGGTTGTTCCGATGGGCGTTTTATAAGCCATTCTAAATGCCCAGAGTGCCTCATCTAGTTTGAATGCCCAATCCTTTCTGTTCTGGTGGACCGTTTTTTCAAGTATTCGCTTTAATGCTCTATTTGTGTTCTCTACTTGCCCATTAGTTTGGGGGTGATATGCCGTAAAGAACCTATGCGGAACACCATACTTCTTCATTATCTTTTCCATTTGACCATTGCAAAAATGGGTTCCTCTGTTACTAATTAATTCCTTGGGAATCCTAAATCGTGCGAAGAGCTTCTTGAGAAAATGAATGACTACCCTTGCATCATTAGTCCTAAGGGCTTGTGCCTCCATCCATTTGGATACATAATCAATGGCAACTAGAATGTATTCATTTCCTCCGGATGATGGGAAAGGTCCCATGAAATCGATACCCCAAACATCGAATATTTCGCAGACTTGGATATAGTTTTGAGGTGCTTCATCCCTTCTCGAGATGTTTCCTGACCGTTGGCATGCATCGTACGTTTGAACTAACCTCTTAACGTCGCGAAAAATACTAGGCCAATAGAATCCAGCATCGAAAACTTTTTGTGCCATGACATTTATACCATGATGCCCCCCAGATGGTCCCGCATGACATTCTCTCATAATCCGATCAATCTCCCTTCCTGCAATACAACTGATAAGGATTTAAAATGTACACTTTTAAGGGGTCATTTAAGCCCTTAATCGCCCATTTTTATATCCGTTACTGCTTAATTTTGTTCCTTTTCACTTTTTAGGTCTCTTGGAAGCAAAATGCTGGAATGATGCATATTTGGACGAAAAGGAGTGAATCTATGAAGAAAATGGCTAAATCAAGATCAAAGACACTCAAGCTACTGAAATTGAACCTGACGGCGTCCCAATCAAAGGGTGACGCCGTCCCTTTATCATAATTGAAGAAGTCAGGCTTTTAAAAAGAAGGGCGTCACTAAGACTTTTCATCTCAGAAGGCCCATATCCAGAATCAGACGATGCCCCTACTGAAGCCCGACAGCGTCACAACTACAACGTGATGCCGTCCCAACAATTACTTGGTCAAGACGAAAACCCTAATGACGGCGATCTAATGGCTTCCCACCTATAAGGCGACGCCATCACAAGTGTAAGATTATATATAGAAATCTAATTTATAGAATTTTAGGAGGTAAACTTGTGGAGTAAAAACCCTAAACATTTGTAGTTCGACTTGGGCAGTATTTTAGGGTCCCAAACCCTATTTTACACTTCAAGATAAGTTTTTTACTTCATTAATTTCATTATGTCTTCCATTGAATGTGTGTATGCTTGCGTGTTTAACATGTCTAGCTAAATTTCTTGTGTGTTTGCTTAGATCTATGAAACCTAGTATTAATTATTGATTGATTGTCTCTTATCATAATTGTAATTGGCCTAGGAGTGCGACTATCGTTGTGTTTAAATGCTTGAGTAATCTTGGTGAACCTTAGTTTATGAATCACTTAGCGGATTTCGTAGTCTAAACATCCAAAGATAACCTTAAAGTTAGTTTATGAATCATTTAGCAGATTTCGTAGGCAATAACCTTAAGGTAGTCTCAAAGAGTTAGTGAAAAAGGCACACCCTACGACCTTAGAAAACACAACGCGTTAAGAATAAGAACATGATAGTTCAACCTCCAATAAAAGATAACTAGGGAGTAATAGTGTCTAGATAAACACATTTTTAATCATCATACAAGCACACATCAATAGACATAAAGCTACCCATAGTTTAGATAATTAGATAGTAGAAGTAATCGGTAGAAGTACCCTTAGCTTTCTAAAAAAAATATAAAAAGATAAAAAAGAATCTTCCTCAACCTCAACCTTAGCGTAGTACACTTCTCACTAGCATTCCTATTCCCCTAGAGAATGTTATCAATACCCGAGGCTTACCCAATGCTACACTACAACGATTAGGTTCACTGCCTAGCTGGTTGAAAAACTTGCTCAAAGAAAAGAAAGTTTCCTTTGACCCCGAAGGCACTTTGTACGCGCATCAAGTTTTTGGTGCAGCTGCCGGGGAATAGAATAGCTAGTTAGATTTCTATCTCATTTAGGTTCCCTTGCTTGATTCCTATTGAGTAAGATTTTTTTCTCATTTTTAGGTTCCTTGTTGTCTATCTCCCTTCTTCTTGAATTTGTTCGTAATCTCATCACTTTTCATCATGGAAGGTGATAACCTACCAAACAACAACCTACCATCAAACAAATGCCCACCACTTGATCCAAATTTTGCCAACCAACTACGAGCTCGTATTGTTAGTGAAATTGGAGAACTTCAGTAATTGAATAGGATAATTGAAAGTACACTTGAGAAAGCCCTTAAGGTATCCACTAGTACTTTAGATAGTGATTCAACCACGAGCGATGATTTGGAGGATGAAATAGAAGAAGGGGATTATAAAGTATTGGAAATTATGGAGGGTAGTGAGGAAGAGGAACTTAGGGAGTCGAGTCATACCCTAACGGAAAGGAAACCGCCTATCACTATAACGTAGTTAACTAACCGCTACCACCTTTCGAGCCATGCATAAAGAGGGGTGACCCTAAACACATTAAGATACCGTGCATGATTGGGTACTTGTATAGGGATCACACTTACATTGACTATAGGGCACCCATGAACATAATGTATAGGCTCTATTACAATTGGATCATGAGCGAAAAGTTAGGACCTATGAGAGACCCCTTCTACCCTAGGAAAGTGAGTAACTATGTTGGGAGAGTTAGAGGTGTAACACCCCCAATTTAGTGATAAGTAGCGGAATTCAAACTGGGTGTTACTTCATGGCACAACAGTCATAACAATAGAAAACGAACTCTAATGGAGTCGTTTTAAAAGATTTATCATTCGATTTATATAAATATCTTAGAGTTTACAAAATAGGTCCCATTTGGTTCCATTGTTTACAAAATACATTAAGTGGGTTTTCGAATGATAATAAAATTTATAGCCTTCTTGAGTATCCGTGCTCCTCCGTGCCAGCCTCGTACAATATGGACCTGAAATACATGTTTAAAACTGTCAACACAAAAGTTGAGTGAAATTCATAGAGTTTTGGAAATCAGCTGAACACATAATGTTTGTGTGGGTTACGTTGTTATACACCCATAATGTTGAAAACAAAACAGTTATTATTTCACTAAGCATCATGCAATCAAGGCGTTAACGTGTTCCAAATTTAATTGGAGAAACTGTTGATACGTGCCCTTAACAGGTAAAATTGCCATTTTTACCTAATGTACTCAAATATAGTGCGTTTGTTTACCGGACCTGGTCAAACAAACGGGATTCGTCAATCCCAATAGATCTATCCACAATATTCGCGCTCACTTCACTCGTGATTAATGATTCATGATTAGGGACTTAAGTTTGGCAAATGCGGTAACTTAGTGCAAGTAAAATAATCAGATAAGTATACAGTTTGAAAGCAATGTGTTCGGTTTAAAATAAAGCATGTATCTCCCCCAAGGGTTTGTAAAACAATTAAGTAATAGAAAGTGGTGCTATGAACTCACCTCAGAGTAAATGATATCAAATGTATAATGAGAATGTTGGATATGCCGTGAGAACTTCTACGAGCAACCTAAAATAGAATGTTGCGACTTAGGTTTGGAATAATGTTTAGGAAAACATAAACCACCCTATATACGTCTCTATATTGATCATGATGTAGTACATGGTTTTTGTGTATGTCGTTAATAGAAATGGTCTAGTTGTGAAAACGTGCATAGTTTATATATATTGTACTACCTTTCGGGCCATCATAATTCAGAGGTCATGTAGTAAACGTTCGAGGAGCTAGGACACTTTAAATCGTAAATCTAGCAACTCGTCGATACGTTTTACTCAAATGAAACCCCTCACATGAAGCTCCCTAGTATTGTAGCACTTAGTAGATACAATATATGTTTTGAGTGAAGATTGTTATATCATAAAGTTTATCATGTTTAAAGTAAATATCTAGTTTTTACAAGTTCTCATTGTTTACTAGTGATTACAACTTATTAATATGTTCAAGAATGAAGTTTTGGTAAAAATCGTTGGCAAAGGTAAAATGGTCATTTTTCCGTTACTTGTGAAAATACTATTTCAAATATTAAATGAAATTTTGTTAAGTTAATATGTAACTAGCTATGAAAATAAATTGGTTTCGCTTTTAGTTGTGACAAAAGTATAGTCTTGAAACTACATATAAGGCAGTTTCAGTTTTTGAAAGAATATGGCATGTTTAAGCGCTTTCAAGGTCCGAGCTTCTTTACTATCAAAGGAAAACGTCGTTCTGGAAAACTTTTGTTTTTTAACGTTTAGATGATTCGGACCAGAAGTACCACTTTTAGCACGACCAGACCCTTAACAGCAAGCTATTTGGCAGTTTCGGCGTTTTGGTTTTGCTAACTTCTTTTGACTATAACTTTTGACTCGTTTGTCCGTTTCGGGTGATTCAAGTTGCTATGTTTACCTTTTTATCTTTTCTACCCTATTATATAAGTTTACTAGTTTGTTACATGTACGACAATATATGAATTAAAACTTGTGATTGAGTATATGTACATCATGAATCAAAATAGTAACTATATATATAGCATGAAATAGTTAAGATTATGAATATTAAAGATGAGATGATGGTAGTGATTAGTTGCTTACAACTTTTGGCTTTCAATAAGAAAGAGAAACTTAGTAAGGATCGGACTTTGATTGAACACTTAGGACCTTAAATTGAGCTAGCTTTCTACACCTTGGCACCCTTGTAATATTGAAGAGTTGGTGATGAAGTACTAAGTGACTATACTGGATCTAAACTCAAGAAGATCACTTAAACTTGCTAGAGATTTGATGTAGTAACTTACTACTTGAAACTTCTTTGCATAAACTTGGAGTTTATAGATCAAATGATGGAAGATAGTTATGATTTGTGATATGAACAACCCAAAATAGAATATGAGGGTTCTTAGGATGCATTTCACTTGCTATTTATAGGAGGGTAAGTTTGGTTAACCATATATTGGGTTAAATATTAACCATGGTTAAGTTAGGACACATGTAATAATCTAAATGAACCATGGTTAGGATGATGCCACCAAAATGATGACTCCCCCCCCCCAAAGTCGGACACATAGAGATAAGATGACTTAGGTGGATTGTTTTGGTATTATCTTGGTTATGGAGTGAGTTTTGGTTCCGTTAATCGCTAACTATAAGCCGTTAAGCCATAAAACGTAAAACCGGGTATCGTAAAAATATGAAACTTATAGGAATGATTAAAATCATTATTATACTCCATCTAAAATAATAAAATGGGTGATAAGTTTTATTGGTTGCAAAAACGCTGCTTAAAACTAGAAATACTGGTCAAAAACGCGTAATTCATAATTTATCAGAAAAGAACGAAATTTAAGGGAAACGACTGTGAATTTACTTAGAGTAGACTAAAATTAGTCTAAAAGTGATATGAGATGTTAAAATATGGTTTTTGTTATACGCGGGATAACTTTATAGTTATACGTGAAGTCTTAAAGTTACGCGATTTAAGCAAAAATGTAGAACGTACAAGGTTAATTTCTTTATGGTCAAAGGAGAAGGGAAATATGTTTGACTTTTCCAAAAATTGTAAAAGTGTCAAAAACATATTAGAAACACAGTGCAGGAATCGTTAAGTCTGGATGTAAGTAGAATTGTTTAAAACGTAAGTTTAGTTTCGTACAGCGCAGGGTTTATTTGGTAACATTAAAATGAAATCTTAAAAATTCTCAAATTAACTATGAGTGATCTAAAAATTTATCTGATGTGAAGAAAATTGACAGAGTTGATTTTCATTATGCGCGTGATGACTAAATGGTGCTCCGACCAAAAAGAAACTTTAAGATGATGTTTTCTTAATAACTTTTGCGAAAATGATCTAACGATTGTCGAACTCTCAGGTCATTACTAAAATAATTTATTTTACGAGAATGTGAAATAAAAATTTTATGGGATGAATAGTGAAAGTGAATAGTAACTTTTCAAAAATATGAAAAGTAACTCGAAAAATGCGCGTTGTTACAGTCTCACCACCTTAATGGGAATTCCGTCCCGGAATTCAATGTGTGTTAACCGATGTTGAAGTGTCTAGAAAAATGTTGGTGTATGCGCCGAATTCTAACCTTTGCGTTTTCAAATTTCTGGTCATAGAATGTATTATGTACCATGTGGCTTAAGTTGATAACCTAAAGGGTTTTGTTAAAATCTTATTGAGTCCAATATACCTCAAGTTTGGCTTTTCCCAATTCTTTAAACGAATCATATCTTATTGTATCGAGGCTTTCAATAAAACCTTAATTTCTAACATGGAGTTTTTGGTGATAGTGTGCGGCATGGAGCCTAATTTGTATTTGTATGGTTTCCTTATTTGTTTCGTGGGTGATCTCTGAATACCTTAGTCCAGCAAATGGTTAACTAACACTTTCGTCTATATAGTGTCTCAAATGGAATAGTTTTGTTGTTGTTAGGGTAACTATTGTTAATCAATGGTGTAAGATATTGTTGATGTCAAATAGTTTATAATGATGTGATAATTGTTGTAGGAAAGTCTTGCTAGTGGCAAGTGGTTATCCAAACCATTTCCAAAGTTGATCATGTCTTAGATGGTTTTGGGATGAAAGCTATATCGTATAGTGTTTATGTCTACTAGTGTTGGAAAGAAACATGGTACTGTGAAGTTTTACGTATTGACTTTCAATGGGGTTCAGATAATGATGTGATATGTTGACGATTTAGAAGAATGTAATGTATGCTTACCATTATTCTTAGGTAGAGATGTCAAGTTTTCTTTAAAATCATAAGTGAATTTTAAAGGATTATGGTAGAATGATATCTTTGAAACCTAATTAGGCTAGTACTTCTAAGAAATGACGAGAAGATTTGATGACTATCCCAAGATAGTAGTTCGGATTATCTCATGTATTGAAATTTCAAAAAATGAAATTAGGTAGTAAAAATAAGATGTTATGATTTTGCTGAGTGGTAAGACACTATCGTGTCTCTAGATCTTTTTAATGAATTATGGTGGTTTATCGAGTTTAAGTAGGAAATTAACCTGAATATAACCCTTGTATAACTGTTTTGAGTGTTTGAAAAATTTAAGTCGAACATAGTTAATCAGACTATGTTTCACTATCCCTAGGTTAAATATAGGTGATTAGGCTATATTTAGCCGAGGTTCGATAAATTTTTCAAATACCTAAATTAGGTATACTTGTGATATGTCCATAGCTTTTGAGAAATTTTCCACTAAGCAAAGGCAGTATCAAACCATTCAGTTGCAAGTCCTGGCCATAAAAGACTTGTAACCTATGTTTTCACATTCCATTGCATAGAAGATAGTATGGGTAGATACGTGTGGAAAGAAAATCTTAAGTAATTCTGAAATAGTCTATACTTGGCTAGAATCACGAACCTTTAACACTGAAGGTTTTAGAAAAGAATTTTGATGAATGAAGAGAAAGTTGCTGAACTTAAGCTTTTGTAGATGATGAGACAGTTTATCTTTTAGAAATCCCATTTCTTGTATTTCCATTAGGGAAGTTGATAGACTGTGACAGGTTTCATGTAAAACAATATCATACATTGTTTATAAGATAACTTTTAGAGACTTTGTATAACTTATAATGCCTGTGAAGTAAATTAAACCATTGTGTAATTTACAATGTCTTGAGAAATGATAGAGAGATCATTGTGTAACTCATAATGTCTTGAGAAATGATGGAGAGACCATTGTGTAACTCACAATGTCTTGAGAAATGATGGAGAGATCATTGTATAACTCACAATGTCTTGAGAAAAGATGGAGAGACCATTGTGTAACCCACATTGTCTTGAGAAATGATGAAGAGACCATTGTGTAACCCACAATGTCGTGAGAAAAGATGGACAGATCATTGTGTAACTCACAATGTCTTAGAAATAGTTGAGACCATTGTGCAACTCACAATGTCTGAGAAATAGTTGAGACCATTGTGTAACCCACAATGTCTTGAGTAGTAGGAAAGACTATTGTGTAACTCACAATGTCTTAGGAATAAATGAGACCACTGTAGGATTTACAGTGTCTGAGAATGTAATAGAGACCACTGTATCTCATAGTGTCTTGAAAAATGAATGAGACCATTGTATCTCACAATGTCTAGGAAGTACGAAAGACCATTGTAATCAGTTACAATGTCTTGGATAAAGTTTCGTAATCCTAAAATGCACAAGTAGATACATGATTGGGAAAATATGATTGTGCCGTAATGCCTTAGAATAGGCATATGCAGATATGTTTAGTCTATCGTTTAGCTAAAATGATTGAAAATATGTCAAGTGTATATATCAATATACTAGTATGTTTGTATAGCGTAAAATGCCTAAAAGTCACATAATCGTCTGGAGGGTGGAAGGCACGAAGAACGGAAGGCTATAAAATGTTTTTGTTTGTAAAAGTAGTTATAGTTTAATCTCAATTAGACCCGTTTCTCTATAACTGTGGCTCTGATACCAATCTGTAACACCCCCAATTTCGTGATACGCAGCGGAATTCAAACTGGGTGTTACTTCATGGCACAACAGTCATAACAATAGAAAACTAACTCTAATGGAGTCGTTTTAAAAGATTTATCATTCGATTTATATAAATATCTCAGGGTTTACAAAATAGGCCCCAGTTGGTTCCATTGTTTACAAAATACATTAAGTGGGTTTTCGAATAATAATAAAATTTATAGCCTTCTTGAGTATCCGTGCTCCTCCGTGCCAGCCTCGTACAATATGGACCTGAAATACATGCTTCAACACAAAGGTTGAGTGAAATTCATAGAGTTTTGGAAATCAGTTGAACACATAATGTTTGTGTGGGTTACGTTCTTATACACCCATAATGTTGAAAACAAAACAGTTATTATTTCACTAAGCCTCATGCAATCAAAGCGTTAACGTGTTCCAAATTTAATTGGAGAAACTGTTGATACATGCCCTTAACAGGTAAAATTGCCATTTTTACCTAATGTACTCAAATATAGAGCGTTTATTTACCGGACCTAGTCAAACAAACGGGATTTGTCAATCCTGATAACGCTACACGCGTCGTTCGGGGTCAAGGAAACTTCCTTTTCTTCGAGCAAGTTTTATAACACCCTAGGCAGTGAACCTAATCGTTGTAGTGTAGTAATTAGGGTAAGCCACGGGTATTGATATCGTTCTCTAGGGGAATAGGAATGCTAGTAAGGAGTTACTACGCTAAGGTTAAGGTTGAGGAAGATTATATTTTTTATCTTTTTATATTTTATGAAATGGAAAGGTACGAATCTCGGGTATTGGATTTGGGGGGGTTGGTATTTCTACCGATTACTCTACTATTATCTAATTATCTAAACTAAGGTTGTGGGAGTCTATGTCTAATTAATGCTCGTATGATAGTTTAAAGATGTGTTTACTTAGGTTGTACTACTCCTTAATTATCTCCTATTGATGGTTGAGTTGTCACGTCTTATTCTTAGTTGCGTTGTGTGTCTAAAGTTGTAGGGTATGCGTTTCTCCCTAACTCTTTGAACTTACCAAAGGGTCTCGTCTACAAACCCACTAGGGATGATAAACTCCTACTCTAAGGCACTCTTTGGATGGTTTAGCCTACAACTACTCAGGTAATTATATTCTAAGGTTCACAAAGATGAATCAAGCATTAAGTACACAACGAATGACCTATCGCATTACTAGATCATTAATCAACTAAGATAAGAAACAACCAATAAATATTCAATAATTAAGTTTCATACTTCCTAAGCAAACACACAAATAAATTAGCCGGACATGGAAAACATGCAAGCATACACACAAATAATCAAAGACATAATTGAATTAATGAAGTAAATACTTATCTTGATGTAAGATAGGGTTTAAAACCCTAAAATACTGTACAAGACACCTTAGGTTCGGTTTTAGGTTTTCACTCCAAAAGACTCTCCCCCTAAAACTGAAAAATTCGGATTCTATATATAAGATTACATATGCGACGGCGTCACCTTATGTTTCGTGACGCCGTCGTGTCGCCGTCATTAGGGTTTCGTCTTAGCCACGTTAACCTTGTGACGACGTCACCTTATGTCCGTGACGCCGTCCTCTTCAGCTTCTGACGTCGTCTGGATTGCATCTAGGCCGTCTGAGTAGCGACGGCCTACTCTTTCACAACTAGACGTCGTCGCTTGAAAATACGAGTTTTGGGTTCTGGACCGTCACAACAATTTTGGGACGGCGTCGCCATTAGCACCTGACGCCGTCGCCTTCTAATTTCAGCAGCTGTGAGTGTCTCGATTTTGACTTCAGCCATTTTCTTCATATATTCGCGCCTTTTCGTCCAAATAAGTGCCATTCCAGCATTTTGCCTTCAAGAGACCTAAAAAGTGAAAAGGAACGATATTAAGCAATAACGGATACAAAAGTGATCAAATAAGGACTAAAACGACCCCTCAAAATGGTACCTTTTAACACCTTATCAAATCCCGATAGATCTATCCATAATATTCGCGCTCACTTCACTCGTGATTAATGATTCATGATTAGGGACTTAAGTTTGGCAAATGCGGTAACTTAGTGCAAGTAAAATAATCAGATAAGTATACAGTTTGAAAGCAATGTGTTCGGTTTAAAATAAAGCATGTATCTCCCCCAAGGGTTTGTAAAACAATTAAGTAATAGAAAGTGGGGCTATGAACTCATCTCAAAGTAAATGATATCAAATGTATAATGAGAATGATGGATATGCCGTGAGAACTTCTACGAGCAACCTAAAATAGAATGTTGCGACTTAGGTTTGGAATAATGTTTAGGAAAACATAAACCACCCTATATACGTCTCTATATTGATCATGATGTAGTACATGGTTTTTGTGTATGTCGTTAATAGAAATGGTCTAGTTGTGAAAACGTGTATAGTTTATATATATCGTACTACCGTTCGGGCTATCATAATTCAGAGGTCATGTAGTAAAGGTTCGAGGAGCTAGGACACTTTAAATCGTAAATCCAGCAACTCGTCGATACGTTTTACTCAAATGAAACCCATCACATGAAGCTCCCTAGTATTGTAGCACTTAGTAGATACAATATATGTTTTGAGTGAAGATTGTTATATCATAAAGTTTATCATGTTTAAAGTAAATATCTAGTTTTTACAAGTTCTCATTGTTTACTAGTGATTACAACTTATTAATATGTTCAAGAATGAAGTTTTGGTAAAAATCGTCGGCAAAGGTAAAATGGTCATTTTTCCGTTACTTGTGAAAATACTATTTCAAAGATTAAATGAAATTTTGTTAAGTTAATATGTAACTAGCTATGAAAATAAATTGGTTTCGCTTTTAGTTGTGACAAAAGTATAGTCTTGAAACTACATATAAGGCAGTTTCAGTTTTTGAAAGAATATGGCATGTTTAAGCGCTTTCAAGGTCCGAGCTTCTTTTCAAAGGAAAACGTCGTTCTGGAAAACTTTTGTTTTTTAACGTTTAGATGATTCGGACCAGAAGTACCACTTTTAGCACGACCAGACCCTTAACAGCAAGCTATTTGGCAGTTTCGGCGTTTTGGTTTTGCTAACTTCTTTTGACTATAACTTTTGACTCGTTTGTCCGTTTCGGGTGATTCAAGTTGCTATGTTTACCTTTTTATCTTTTCTACCCTATTATATAAGTTAAAAAGTCCATATGTAACTAGTTTTAATGGTCTCAAATGTGTAAAATATGACTAGTTTACTAGTTTGTTACTTTTACGACAATATATGAATTAAAACATGTGATTGAGTATATGTACATCATGAATCAACATAGTAACTACATATATAGCATGAAATAGTTAAGATTATGAATAATAAAGATGAGATGATGGTGGTGATTAGTTGCTTACAAATTTTTGCTTTCAATAAGAAAGAGTAACATAGTAAGGATCGGACTTTGATTGAACACTTAGGACCTTGAATTGAGCTAGCTTTCTACACCTTGGCACCCTTGTGATCTTGAAGATTTGGTGATGAAGTACTAAGTGACTTGAGTGGATCTAAACTCAAGAAGATCACTTAAACTTGCTAGAGATTTTATGTAGTAACTTACTACTTGAAACTTCTTTGCATAAACTTGGAGTTTATAGATCAAATGATGGAAGATAGGTATGATTTGTGATATGAACGACCCAAAATAGAATATTAGGGTTCTTAGGATGCATTTCACTTGCTATTTATAGGAGGGTAAGTTTGGTTAACCATATATTGGGTTAAATATTAACCATGGTTAAGTTAGGACACATGTAATGATCTAAATGAACCATGGTTAGGATGATGCCACCAAAATGATGACTCCCCCCCCCCCCTAAGTCGGCCACATAGAGATAAGATGACTTAGGTGGATTGTTTTGGTATTATCTTGGTTACGGAGTGAGTTTTGGTTACGTTAATTGCTAACTGTAAGCCGTTAAGCCATAAAACGTAAAATTGGGTATCGTAAAAATATGAAACTTATAGGAATGATTAAACTCATCATGATACTTGATCTAAAAATATAAAATGGGTGATAAGTCTCATTGGGTGCAAAAACACTGCTTAAAACTGGAAATACAGGTCAAAAACGTGTAATTCGCAATTTATCAGAAAAGAACGAAATTTCAGGGAAACGACTGTGAATTTACTTAGAGTAGACTAAAATTAGTCTAAAATTGATATGAGATATCAAAATGTGGTTTTCGTCATACGCGGGATAACTTTATGGTTATACGTGAAGTCTAAAAGTTACGCGATTTAAGCAAAAATGTAGAACGTACAAGGTTAATTTCTTTATGGTCAAAGGAGGAGGGAAATATGTTTGACTTTTCCAAAAAATGTAAAAGTGTCAAAAACATATTAGAAATACAGTGCAGGAATCGTTAAGTCTGGATGTAAGTAAAATTGTTTAAAACGTAAGTTTAATTTCGTACAACGCAGGGTTTATTTGGTAACATTAAAATGAAATCTTAAAAGTTCTCAAATTAATTATGAGTGATCTAAAAATTTATCTGATGTGAGGAAAATTGACAGAGTTGATTTTCGTTATGTGCGTGATGACTAAATGGTGCTCGGACCAAAACGAAACTTTAAGATGATGTTTTCTTAATAACTTTTGCGAAAATGATCTAACGATTGTCGAACTCTCAGGTCATTACTAAAATAATTTATCTTACGAGAATGTGAAATAAAAATTTTACGGGATGAATAGTGAAAGTGAATAGTAACTTTTCAAAAATATGAAAAGTAACCAGAAAAATGCGCGTTGTTACAAGAGGATTGCATGTCTTCGTAGGTAATTTCACATATAGGTGTGATTTCATGATCTTGGAAGATGTTAAGGGCATCATTGATGGATTTTTAGGAGATGTGATACTTGGGAGACCATTTATTGAGGAATCTACGATGGTTTATGATCAAGAGGAAGGAATAGACAAGTTCTCAAATGGGACCGAATGTGTTAAATATATAATGCCCTAAAAAATAAAAAGTTTTAGGGTATTGATGATTTAGATGTAGACAACATTCCAGCTTTTGAAGTAGATTGGGAGAACAAGGTTTACTACACCACTTGTCTAGAGTTAGGCCCTGAATATATTCGTGATGAAAGAAGAGTTAAGAAAATCGAATGGGCATCTAAGATAAGAGGAAAGTAGGAGCACGACTTCGAGTCTAGCTACAAGACTCATAAATAAATAAAAGCACTTCGTGGGAGGCAACCAATGCTTAATTGTTTGCTTGTTTGTCATATATCTTTTTTTCATTGTCGTTTATTCTCATGTTTGAATTTGTGAAAATGCTTTATTTTGTCTTTAACATCGTCTTAATTACATATAAATGTATTTTACATTAAGATGAGTGTAGGGAGGATTACACACGTTTTTAAAAGAACGTGAACATGAGAATTACAATTAATGAAATTGATATATATATGTGTGTTTGTTAGAGTCAAAGGCTTGTATCGAATCATAATGGATGTTTTGCAGGAATTGTTTTCCAGATTCTAGAGGTGTAATTTTTCCAGAATTTTTTCAGGAAAACGCAGCAGACCAGTTTCTGTCAGGACAACCTGACGGCGTCAGGATTAGAACCTGACGACGTCTGAAGGAGCAGAAATAGCTTATAAATTTTCTCTCGTTTTCTGTGCTCTGTATAAATTTTTGGAAATTCTAAGGTCTTAATTTTCCAGAAAATCTGCAAACATCCATTCCATAAGCATTATATCCTAGTGTAGTTGAGTCATATATAATTTTACCGCCGATTTTACGCGAAGGTTTCGTCTGTTCTCTTAAAGTGTGCATGTTTTATTTATCAAGAAGAAGAAACATAATATTTGATGAAGCTTATCATGCATAAATTCTTCTTGGGAAAGAATTTAACCACTACTTCACACGGATCCTACCGAGCTAATCAGAGGAGTACTAGTTTCCTTCTGTTTTAATTACCTTCCTTTATCGTAACTTTGATACTTTCGGGGAACATTGGGGACAATGTTCAGTTTAAGTGTAGGGAAGGAGAATAAAATGGGAACTTTAAAACTATGCTTATCCTTGAATATTTGTCTTGTCCTAGTTCATTTGTGTAATAAGTTATGAAAGATATTTGTTAGGGCAATTTTTTTTATGACATGTACGAGTGGGACTTTAGTCTTAATAAAGCGTCTTATGGATAGGAGTTATATAACTAGCACAAAAACCGTTTACCACTCAAAATTCCACCCCAAAAATGTGAGGTTCACCCCTAGATCTATAGGAATTAAAGCATTCACCTTTAATGCTTCGAGAGTGTACCGGTAGTATAATAGATTTTAGAACTTGTTTTGTGCTGCATTCCGAGATCGCTAGTGAGACTACACTTCTGTAGTTAGGAATAACTAAAAATTAAAAGGCATTAGAATAACCCTTGTTTGATACCCGTATTATAATTACTTCTTCCACATCGGTTGAGTAATTATCCCACACCCTTGTGATGTACTCATCTTTAGTACACGATACCCTAGTTAACCCTTCAGAGCCTATCCTTTTCGCGGTTCTCGTGATGTTTCGGTTTTCCGGAATATCAATGAAGAGCGTTGTTTACAATCCACCCCCAAATGTACACCCAAATCACCTTAGCCTACCTTGTATGCACTCACCTTTAGTGCATTATTGTTATCATACTTAACCCTTAGTTCAATTATCTAGTTACTTGCATGGTTGCTAAGTTGAGTCATATCTTTTGTACACAGTTTTGGGATGATTGGGACTCATGGGTAAAGTAAAATTTTATGGAGTGACGGGAAAGAACGTCAAATTCAAATTCCCTTTATTTAAGTAATTAAATACTCCAAGTGTTTTGATCTTCTCAATTCGGGTCAAATTAGTGTTAGAGAAATAAAAACTCAAGTTTAGAGTAAAAGTGTATGCAAAAAAAAAAAGGAATCGAAAAAAAAAGAGTGTTGAAAAAAAATAATAAAAAAAATGGGCTACAATCCTACATCTATCTTTATATTTATGTTTGTTTGTTTCAAGTTATCTAGAGTTTAGTGATTCGAGTCTTGGCTTAGCAACGCCATTCTTTTCATGCTTGTAACATAAGATTTTTGACTTGCCACCACTAAATCACCTATCCAACCAAACCCTTTGTTTCCCTACCGTAAGCCTAACATTACAACTCTTTTAAAGACCTCTTAGATAGTTGTTCCTAGGTGCTTACCCCAAAGCGGTGGAGGTTTGATCTAGTCTCAAGCCTATGGTAATCTATGTACTATGACCAGGTAATGAGTATTTATCTTCCATTTCCATTTACTATATTTCATATACACCCTAGAGATGAGAGAATCCAAACACCCCTTGTGAGGTGCTAGTATATAATTTCCGTGCTTGTTATGACTATTGTGGTGCTTTTACTTGTTATGAATTATGTTAAACTTATGCTTCATGCCCCTTAACTTATAAATTGATTGGACAAAAGCACATTTGCTTGAGGATAAGCAAATACCAAGTGTAGGGATATTTGATAAGGATTTAAAACGTAAACTTTTAAGGGGTCATTTAAGCTCTTAATTGCCCACTTTTATATCCATTACTGCTTATTCGTTCCTTTTCACTTTTTGGGTCTCTTGGAAGCAAAATGTTGGAATGATGCATATTTGGACGAAAAGGAGTGAATATATGAAGAAAATGGCTAAGTCAAGATCGAAGAAACTCAAGCTGCTGAAATTGAACCCAACGACGTCCCAATCAAAGGGCGACGCCCTCCCTTTATACGAATAAAAATCTCAGACGGCTCAGTAGACTTTTTGCTAAAATACACCTGACGGCGTCAGGCTTTGAAGAGGAAGGGCGTCACTAAGACTTTTCATCTCAAACGGCCCTACTAAAGCCCGACGGCGTCACAACTACAACGTGACGTCGTCCCAACGATTACTTGGTTAATACGAAAACCCTAATGACGGCGATCTGACGGCGTCCCACCTATAAGACGACGCTGTCGCAAGTGTAAAATTATATATAGAAATCGAATTTTCATAATTTTAGGATGTAGTCTTGTGGAGTAAAAACCCTAAACATTTGTAGTCCGACTTGGACAGTATTTTAGGGTCCCAAACCCTATTTTACACTTCAAGATAAGTGTTTTACTTCATTTTTTTCATTATGTCTTCCATTGAATGTGTGTATGCTTGCGTGTTTAACATGTCCGGCTAAATTTCTTGTGTGTTTGCTTAGATCTATGAAACCTAGTTATTAATTATTAATTGGTTGTCTCTTATCTTAATTGTAATTGGCCTAGGATTGCAATTAGGCTATCGTTGTATTTAAATGCTTGAGTAATCTTTGTGAACCTTAGTTTATGAATCACTTAGCGGATTTTGTAGTCTAAACATCCAAAGATAACCTTAAAGTTAGTTTATGAATCATCTAGCGGATTTCATCGGCAATAACTTTAAGGTAGTCTCAAAGAGTTAGGGAAAAATGCACACCCTACGACCATAGTTTTAAAAATCGCGCCTGCCTAGGCGCTAAGTCGCACGAGGCTCTAGCCTTGGGGATTTTTGCGCGTTTGCGCCTTGGGGATTTTTGCGCCTCGGATATGTAACGGGTTTTTGGGACCTTTTTCTAAATATTAAGATAAGATAAATGGGCCTTATAAGTTATATACATGGGCGTTTTAAGTCATAGGATGAGTATTTGTATGATTTGTAAATTTGAATTGATTTTATATTTATTTTATTGGTTGAAATTTTCTTCAAGAAGTTACTTTGTTTCATTAAGTATTTTCTTTATGACATATTATCATGAAAATGTGGCATTGTGCCTTGAATATTAATATGTTGTTTGCTTGATATTTTGAGTTAAATTGTGAGCTTTTTAGATGTAAGTCAACAAGTGTAGGACATAAGCATATTTAGTCTGATATGGATTTTAATGTCTATATAGGTCATCGAGACAAATAGTTGATCCATTTTAGAAGCGACAACTGATCAATTTTAATCATTATAATGGCAATATGTGTCATGTATTAAGTATTTTAATGTTATTTTGTGTTATTTAAGCTACATAAATGGTCACATATGTTATAAAAACTTAATGTATTTAGTGCGCCTCACATTCGTAAATCCCGCGCCTTGGAATGCACCTCGACTCGAGGCTCTTTGCCCCCTTTTGCGCCTTAATGCGCCTTGAGCCTTTCAAAACATTTCCTACGACCTTAGAAAACACAACGCGTTAAGAATAAGGACGTGACAATTCAACCACCAATAAAAGATAACTAGGGAGTAATAGTATCTAGGTAAACACATTTTTAATCATCATACGAGCACACATCAATAGACATAAAGCTACCCATAGTTTAGATAATTAGATAGTAGAAGTAATCGGTAGAAGTACCGCCCCCCCCCCCCCCCCCCCAATCCAAGCCCCGAGATTTTACCCTTAGCTTTCTAAAAAAAATATAAAAAGATAAAAAAGAATCTTCCTCAACCTCAACCTTAGCGTAGTACACTTCTCACTAGTATTCCTATTCCCATAGAGAACGATATCAATGCCCGAGGCTTACCCAATACTACACTACAACGATTAGGTTCACTGCCTAGGTGGTTGAAAAACTTGCTCGAAGAAAAGGAAGTTTCCTTTGACCCCGAACACACTTCGTACGCGCATCAACAATGTCGAATGATCTGATAGGGACATATATGGAATAAGAAGGGCTCATCCCAAAAATAGTATTTCAGTGCAGTGAAGAATTTCTTTTTATCTTGCCTAGTCATGTAATTCGGTAAAACCCTACTGGATAGATAGGTAGCATAATCTGCATACCAAGGCGCAATATCCTTAATAGCCATTAGCTGTTCCTCAGGAAAGGAGTCATGAATCTTGTCATAGTCTAATTCCTCTAAGTCCAAATTTTCCAATCGCGAGAGATGATCAGCAGCAAGATTTTCAGCCCCATTTTTATCCCGAATTTCAATTTCAAATTCTTGAAGCAATAGAATCCACCTAATAAGTCGGGGTTTTGCATCTTGTTTGGAGAATAAGTATCGCAAGGCGGAATGATCGGTGAAGACGACAGTTTTGGAAAGGACAAGATATTTCCTGAATTTATCGAAGGCGAAAACCACAGCCAGAAGCTCTTTTTCGGTGATTGTGTAATTCTCTTGCGCCACATTCATGGTTTTGCTAGCATAGTAAATTGGCTGAAAACGCTTCTCTTTTCTTTGGCCCAAAACGGCGCCTACAGCATAATCACTAGCATCGCACCTGATCTCGAATGGTTGGGACCAATCAGGAGTAACCATTATAGGATCTTGGGTAAGATCCTTCTTTATGCGATTGAATGCTTCCTTACATTCTTTTGAAAATTCGAAAGGAGCGTCCTTGATGAGAAGTTGTGTCATTGGTCGGGCAATTTTTGAGAAGTCCTTAATAAACCTCCTATTAAAACCTGCATGACCAAGAAAACTTCGAATGGCCTTAACGGTAGTAGGATATGGTAGTTTAGATATTGCTTCTATTTTGGCCCTATCGACCTTGATCCCATTTCCGGAGACTTTATGTCCCAAGACAATTCCTTCTCTTACCATGAAATGGCATTTTTCCCAATTCAGGACTAAGTTGGTTTCTTCACACTGTTTTAGCATCTTCCTAAGGATGGATAAGCAAAGGTCGAAGGAATTCCAAAACAGCGAAAAATCATCCATGAAGCCTTCCATGCTATCTTCAATCAATTCATGGAATATGGCCATCATAAATCGTTGAAAGGTAGCGGGGGCGTTGCATAATCCGAAAGGCATTTGCTTATATGCAAAAGTCCCGTAGGGGCATGTGAAAGTATTTTTTTCTTGATCTTCAGGAGCAATGGGGATTTGACAGTATCCTGAAAAATCGTCAAGAAAGCAGTAGTACTCATTCCCAGCTAACCTTTCGAGCATTTGAACGATGAATGGTAAAGGGAAGTGATCTTTTCGTGTGGCATCATTTAATTTTCTATAGTCAATACATACACGCCAGCTAGTGACCGTTCTTTGAGGCACTAAATCACCTTTCTCATTATTCACAACAGTCATTCCTCCCTTTTTTGGAACCACTTGGGCTGGGCTGACCCAGGGGCTATCTGAAATGGGGTAAATTAAGCCAGCATCGGGAAGCTTGATGACCTCCTTCTTCACTACCTCTTTGATATTGGGGTTAACTCTTCTTTGAGGTTGAACGGTGGGTTTGTAATCCTCCTCCATAAGAATTTTATGAGTGCAAAAAGTAGAGTCAATTCCCTTAATGTCAGCAAGACTCCATGTGATCACTCCCTTGTACTCTCTTAGAACTTCTAAGAGCTTCCCTTTTTATTCAGTGGTTAGGGATGAGCTTATGATAACAAGGAGTTGATCCACTCCTTGAAGGAAGGCATATTCTAGATGGCTTGGGAGATCTTTCAATTCTAAGGTAGGAGGTTCCTTGATTGATGGTTTTATCTTATTTTCCGGCTTTTGAAGGTCAAGAGGTTCAATTTATGCCCTTACGTGGATGAAAGGAAATGGCTCCAACCATCTCAGTCTCTCTCTCTTCATCATCGTACATCATGTTGTTGTCATCATTCATGAATCCATAACTAGATACTCATGAATACAGCTATCTATATCATCAACAAACTCATCAACTTCTTCAACAAAATATATGGGATGATCGTAAGAGGAAGGATGACTCATAGTATCCTTGATGTCAAAGGTTAAGCTCTCGGATCCCACTCGTAAAGTGAGCTTGCCATCATGAACATCGATGATGGTGCGAGCTGTGGCCAAGAATGGTCTCCCAATGATTATCGGAACTGAGTTATCTTCCTCCATTTATAAGATCACGAAATCAACCGGAAACTTGAACTCTCCTACCCTTACTAGAACATTTTCGCAAACTCCAATGGGACATTTGATTGATCGATCGGCCAACTGAATACTCATTCTGGTCGGTTTCAGCCTTGAATATCCGAGTTTGAGAAATAAGGACTGAGGCATTAAGTTATTACTTACCCCAAGATCTGCCAAGGCGTTTTTCATAGAGAGTGCCCCTATAGAGCAAGGAATGGTGAAACTAACCGGATCCTCTTTCTTCTTGGGTAGGCTTTTTTAGATGATAGCTGAACATTCTTCTCCTAATGTTATCAACCCTTCAAGCTTATTCCGATTTGAGAGCAATATTTTGAAATATGTGCTATGTTTAGGGAGATGGTAGAATGCATCGAGAAGTGGGATGGTAACGACGGCTCCCTTGAAGTAAGACAACAATCTTTTATTGTCTTCTTCAGCCTTTTTGTTTTCTAGACGCGAGGGATAAGGAATCCGCGTGAGAGTTGAATGTTAGACGAGCGTCGATACTTGTGGAGGAGGGTCGTGAGAGGTTGGAGGGGGTTCAGCTGGTCCCTCCTTGTCCAACTCAGGCTCATTGGTAGTGGGGTTTTGAACCGGGTATGGTGGATCCTTGGTAGTGGTTCCATATCGAGTAGTAATGGCACAAGTTGGATCATGCTGGATTGGACCAGGTTCACTTATTCTATTGTGGAGTTCGGCGATCTGGCTTTCTAATTCAGCATGTTGCTCTTGAATGAATCCTTCAAGGCCCTTTAAAAGCATCCCCCTTTCAATGGTGAATCGCCCGAGTTCTTATTCAAAGGTATCACGGATGGTGTATTCGGGACCCTCTTCCCCTCATTTCTCCATTTTAGATTACCCCAAAGAGTGTAATCATTATTATGATAAAATACATGGAGGGAAGGGTCATCATAGATGTCATGGCTGGAAAGGAGAGCTTGCTCATGGTGTGCATTATCGTCACACTCATCGGTCTCGTGTGGCCCTCCACAAATGTCGCATATAAGGTATGGGTTAAACAACCTCTTAGGCTCTTGCGACTTTGTGAGGTATGTGAGCTTCTCTTGTACCCTCTTCATCCGATCGTCGAGAGATAAGAGGTTTTTATGCGAGGTAGCAGAGATACTCATCATGGTTATTGGCTCATTCCAAGTGTTGTCTTGGTCTCGGACATACTCCTCAATGTGGTCCCATCCTTCTTCTGCACTGAGATTGAAAATCTTTTGGCTAGTCGAGAAGTCAATCCCTTTTTGATCATCGTGGGAGACATTGTCATAAAATATTTGTACAAGCAACCAAAGGTTGATACCATGGTGTGGGGCTTATTGGATGAGATCTTTGAAACGAGTCCAGGAGTTAGCGATAGATTATCCATCTGTTTGACGGAAGTGAAGGATTTCGCTCCTGATGGCTGCAGTTCTCCTAGGAGGAAAGAACTTTTTGGTGAACTTGGTAGTGAGTTGTTCCCAAGTGAAGATGGACCTTGGAGGTAGCTTATCGAGCCACTCTTTGGCCTTTCCTTGGAGAGAGAATGGGAAAAACCAGAGTCTAGATGTCTCCTTAGATGCTCCGTCAGCATAGATAGTATCCATAATTTTCAAAAATTATTTGATGTGATGAATTGGGTTTTCACTGCGGGATCCGTGAAATTGACACGCATTCTGGATAAGCCAAATGTCGGTGGCATGCAACACCTCATTGATTTGTTCGGAAAGGTAGACGATGGCGCCAGTAAATCCAGATGATGTAGGAGAAGAGTAATCTCTAAAGATTTTTGTCTTAGGTTCGTTGATGGGTTCATTGACAGGAGTAGCGGGAATTTCCTCATTATGTAGGCTCAGATTATCATTGTCGATAGTTTCAGGAGAATTGGGGGAATGTGTGGACTCTTCGTCGGTCACGGTTTCATCAAAATCGATGGTGGTGCCTTGTAGTCCCGACTCATTGAGGGCTCTTCTTCGTTTACACAGCTCTCTATTGGGTTCAGCAAAGGGATCAAGAAGAGTTTTGGTGGAACTACGGATCCTAAGCTGTCTAAGGGTGTTGGTGGGGGGAAATGGTGGATTTTGTGGTGGGTTATCACCTTCCATGATGAAAAGTGATGGGGCTACGAACAAAGTCACGAAGAAGGGGGATAGACTACAAGGAAGCTAAAAATTGAGAAAAAATCTTACTTGATAGGAATCAAGCAAGGGAACCTAAACGAGATAAAGATCTAACTAGCTATTCTATTCCCCGGCAACGGCGCCAAAAACTTGATGTGCGTACGAAGCGCGTTCGGGGTCAAAGGAACTTCCTTTTCTTCGAGCAAGTTTTTCAACCACCTAGGCAGTGAACCTAATCCTTGTAGTGTAGTATTGGGTAAGCCTCGGGGATTGATATCGTTCTCTAGGGGAATAGGATTGCTAGCAAGAAATGTATTATGCTAAGGTGGGGGTTGAGGAAGATTGTTTTTTATCTTTTATTGGTTTTTTAGAAAGCTTAGGTAAATATCTCGGGGCAATTGGTTTGGGGGGTGGTATTTCTACCGATTACTTCTACTATTCTAATTATCTATTACTACGGGTGGCTATGTTTATTTGATGTGTGCTCGTATGATGATTAAACTGTGTTTACCTAGATACTATTACTCCCTAGTTATCTTATATTGGTCGGTTGAATTGTCACACCTTATCTTAACGCGTTGTATTCTTAAGGTCGTAGGGTGTGCATATGCCCTAACTCTTTGAGGTTATCTTTGGGTTGAGCCAACGAAATCTGCAAGTCCTTAAACTATTTCATTCATAATCCTCACTTTTACAAAGAATACTCAAGCATTAAACACAACGAATGATGCCTAGTTGCACTCCTAAGCCAATTATAATTAAGATAAGAAATAACCTAACAATAATTAATAACTAGGTTTCATATATCTAAGCAAACACACAAGAAATTTAGCTAGACATGGTAAACAAGCAAGCATACACACAATTAATTGAAGACATAATGATACTTTGGATTAAAACACTTATCTCGATGTGTAAAATAGGGTTTGGAACCCTAAGATACTGTCCAAATCGGACTACAAACGTTTAGGGTTTTTCTCCAAAAGTCTACATCTCTAAATGCAGAAAAATCGAATTATATATATAGATTTACACTTGTGTTGGGATATGATAGTGCTGGAGAATGACAAAGTACTGGAAAAAGTCAAAGAGTCAAAGTACTGCTAAAGAAGAAGTCAAAGTACTGCTGAAGAAGTCAAAGTACTGCAAGGCTAAAAGAACTGTTATATTCGTTTATGGAAAGTCTTGTAATTCTAGAATATTCTTTATTAGATTACTTGTCGTACAAGGATACAAATTGTAAATCGTTTAGGGTTATCCTTGAGCCTATAAAAGGACCCCTAGATTGATATTAGATATACGCGACATTATTAGAGTTTTAGAGAAAAGTTCGATATTATTAGAGTTGTTAAAGAATCTACATAATAAGCAGAGTTAGAGTTTTTAATAAAATCATTCAAAGTTAAAGTTATTCTTCTTAGCTTTGTTAAGTAAATTTCGCATACTTAATAGAGTTTGCTCAGTGTTTCTTTATTAATAACTTAGGATTTATCCGAGGTCATTAAACCTTAAACAAGCTATTTAAGTTAGTTTGGTTAGAGTACATCGATCCAACAAGTGGTATCAGAGCTTGTGTGGAAACTCTGACTAGGAAGAAACCCTAAAACTTTACTACAACAAAACCTAAAGATGTCGACTGAAGCTGTTCCACCACCATCAATCACCTCACTCAGAATTCCAATCATCAAGAAGGCAGAATATGACCTATGGTGCATGAAGATGAGGCAGTACATTGCCATTACAGACCATGCACTATGGAATGTAATTGTCAATGGTAATGAAGTAGTTCCAGAACCTGTGGAGATTGATGGACAACCTAAACCAACCAAACCAGTCTTACCAGCAGCTACCATAAGGAATCAAGATAAGGCTCTTAACATACTCTTATCTGCTATACCTGATGGACATCTACTGAAGTTTCATGATGCTAAAGATGCAAAGCAGCTCTGGGCTGCTCTCAAGACAAGATTTGGAGGGAATGAAGCTTCTAAGAAGATGCAAAGAAATCTGCTCGCCGTCATTATGGTTTCTTCTTGGCCAAGTCATCGATGGAACGACGTCACCTTAGAGTTGTGACGCCGTCAGTCTTCAGTTAGGACGTCATCTTGGTTCTACATCTGGCCGTCTGAGATGAAAAGTCTGAGTGATGCCCTTCTTTTTCAAAGCCTAACGCCGTCAGCTTATACGAACAAAAATTCCATTGAGCCGTCTGGTGCATGTTTTTATCAAGTCTCTATATAGGGACGGCGTCGCCCTTTGATTGGGACGCCGTCAGGTTCAGTTTGAGCAGCTTGAGTGGCTTCGATCTTGACTTTGCCATATTATCATTGTTCAAGTATACATTGATGACATCATATTCGGATCAACTTGTCAAGATCTATGTGATGATTTCTCTAAAATCATGCACGACGAGTTTGAAATGAGTATGATGGGTGAATTAAACTTCTTTCTAGGACTCCAAATTAAACAACTAGAAGATGGCATATTCTTTAATCAATCTAAATATATAAAAGACATGCTTAAGAAATTTGGTCTTGAAGATTCAAAACCAACTAAGACACCCATGTCTTCAGACACTAAACTCACCAAGGATGAGGAAAGTGAATCCGTAGATAACACTAAATATAGAGGAATGATCGGTAGCCTACTCTATCTCACGGCTAGTAGACCCGACATTATGTTTAGTGTTTGTCTATGTGCTCGCTTTCAAGAAAACCCAAAGGCATCACACTTAGAAGCCTTGAAAAGGATTTTTAGATACATTAAGGGAACAACGTGTTTAGGATTATGGTATCCCAAAGGAACGGGTGTAGAAACCATAGTGTATGCCAACTCGGATCATGCCGGTGACTATGTCGATAGAAAAAGTACAAGTGGTATTTGCACATTTTTTGGACATTGTCTCACCTCATGGTTTGCAAAGAAGCAAATGGCTTTAGCCATCTCAACTACTGAAGCTTAGTACGTCTCAGCCGGAAAAGCATGTCAACAAGCTCTTTGGATGAAGCCAGCTCTCGTAGATTATGGAATTCATCTCAACGATATTGTTATACTTTGCGACAACAAAGGAGCTATCGATCTCAGCAAAAATCCCGTCCAACATGCTCGTACGAAGCATATTGAAATCCGTCATTACTTTCTTCGCGATAATGTTAAAAAAGGAAACATCTCAATTGAGAAAGTGTCCTTCGAAGACAACATTGCCGATATTCTAACTAAGCCTCTCAAACGAGAACCATTCAATCTACTTAGACTTGGTTTGGGGTTAATGGAACCAAACATGTAGGATAAACATAGCCTAAACCTTAGAATAAACAAAAACAAAACAATTTTGTTTTGTATCTGCTACTGTACCCACGACACCAAATGACAACAAGGACAGAACCAAAAATATGGTGTCGTCTGGTCCGTGGTGACATCAGTGGCAAAACTGCTACCTACAAAACACCTTCTTCCTCAAAACCCACTTTACCAAAACGTGTAAACATTAAACCTAAGTCATTGTTGACACCCTCTCACCCACTAATCATTGGAGATAACATCATTGTAAGTATCCTAACTACATTTTATCTCTTAATTCTGAGTCTAGGATTCTAATTTGTGCACAAAATCATTACATGGGGTTTATGTATACTTTTATACTAAACATGGATTCAATTGGCAAATTGCATAACTAATCATTGAAATTAGGTACTACATTGTCATATTGCATAAACAAATCATGTTTCCCACTAATCAATAGATAATGACTATAAGGCCTTATTCAAATAACCAAACACCCCATGTTAAAATTTTGAAAAGCTTCTCACTTGTAGGAAAATAATTTTTCATATTGTTAATACAAATAGAAACCTTAGATTTTCATCACTTGCATGCTCTTGAATACTAAAGGTATTGCATAACTAATATGCATTCCCGGGTATATTCAAATGAAGCCACATTGAATTAGGAGCATTTGGGTTATCTCATGCCGTTTGCCAAACACCCAACTAAAACCATTTTTTTGCATAAAATGAGTCGAGATAACCGCAACTCCAAATCGTTTTCATATAGGCACACACTAGAACCAAAACGTTAAGTTTATTCTCATTTTTAACATGTTAATTCTTGCTCCTAGGAATAACCATGGTAGCCTCAAAATTCTATGATCACAAGGATACCGTTAACTACATTCCCAAACATCACAAAACCAAGGGACTCACCAAGGAACAAGTCAAATCTTTAAGAGTCTAGAAACAAGGTACTTTCATGAGGATAGAACCATTCACTCCTCTTTTATCGAAAATACCAATCTCCGTGAAGAGCTAGCCGCTATTCAATTCGATTGTCTCCTTGACATCGATGAACCTATTTGTCCTAGGTTTGTGTTAGAATTCTATACTCGGATAAGTGGTCACTCACCATCCTTGATGCAATCAATGACCGCTCTCTTCCCTACCAAACACCTTTAGCAAATAAGGATGTCATCCATGATCGCCTATTTATACCAAGGGGAGATACAACCCGAGTCACCCGAAAAGGAAAAGAAGTGAATCGAGATCCATATGGAATGGAGCTAAATGAACTTAAGCCCGAATTTAAGAAATGGAAAGAACTACTTAGAACCAATGTCATTAGCACCATAGGGAATAGGGATCACATCAATGCTTGCCTTTGCCACATGCTCTACAACTTGTCCACCCGTCAACCATACAATTTAGCCTACTACATCGCTAGGAGAATGATTGATATTCCAACTCAAGGATCGGTTGCTCTTTCGTACGGGATGCTTCGCACCCGTCTCTATAGAGCCTATGCACCAATTCCACCAAGCCCAAAAGGGATGCACCTTCACTATGAGCTCATCCCTCATATTTTTGTGCCCTTGAGTGACGAGCGAGTTACTAAGACAAAAGGCAAGAGAGCAAAACCTCCAACTCCATCATCATCATCATCATCAAATAGCTCCGAGGATGGTCTTCCAAACTCTCGCCTTCCACCTCATGAGTATTATGCATCTCTTCCCGAGATTGAGAATGAATCAGCGGAGTTCAAGCAAACCAAGGGGATGTTCAAGTGCCTTGGTAGGATGATGAACAAGATCTACAAGAAGTTGGACAAATGAGAATCGGTTTAAGGAGTGTTTTGAACAATACATTATCTTTAATGTTTGATACAATTTGGTTGTTTTTATTCTGTAGGATGATAATATAACTCAAAACAATGTTGTATGCCAACTATTTCATGCAGGGGGATAGCACAAGTGTGTTATCAAATTTTACCCACTTTCACTTCAATGTGAAAATCATTCACCCTTGGTCAAAATCTAGCTCCACTATGTTTGTGCATGTGCTATTTACTTTTCCTAACTAGAAATAATTAATGTCACATGTTTTGAGCAAAATTTCAGGTTTTGGAAATGTCTTTGACACTTAAAAATACGTTATGTGATGATTTCTGGTATCCACGGATCAGAAGGCACAAATCTTTTGGTTCGGTCTGTTATAAGAATTGGTACCGCTGTACCTGTACAGGCGGACCAGGTGGCACCCTTTTAAGGGTTCCGCCTGTGTAAAATTTTGGTGTCGTGGATCCTCCAGGTAACTTTCTGAATTTCGGTTATTTCGACATTCCAAATTACCATACATTGCTTGTAAGTTAATCTTGACTAGTTTTTACCCATATTAGAACTAGTATAACATACTTAGGCATATAGGAAATCCACTTCCCACCAAAATTCAAAAATTTGAAAAATCAACCCAAGGAACCCTTTTGCATAAAGGAAGGAACCAAAAATTTGGTTCCTTGCATTCCGTGGGTAATCTGATTGTTAGGATCTTACAATCATTAGAACACATTTATTGCAAATCTTTGCCTCTTCAATCCATCCCTCTTGTATGGCTTGACTTAGGTGATATGACTAGCATTTAACCCACTTCCAAATCATTAGGAACCTCATCCCTTCTATGGTTTAACATCAAATCAAACACATTTCTCCATAATTTTTCACTTCTATAAATTAAGAGGTTTTACCATGATCATCTTCACACCTTCTCCATTCTTACCATCAACTAGCAAAAACTCAAGTCAAAATGACAAAAACTTCTCATTCAACCAAGCCTTGCAAGAAAACCGCTAGGATTAGCGTAAGACCTTGTTGTTTTGTCAACTTGAGCTCGTCATCTAAATTATCTCCACTCACCATCTCATCTCCTATAAGGGATGATCACACCTCACTTTAGCTACTCCTACACCCATTACCATCACCACTCTACCACCAACAAAGACACCAAGCTCACCACCACTGGCACCCCTCCAAACATCAAAAACACCATCACCACCACAATCTCCAACCCTCATCCCATTGGAGTTATTTTCCACACCTCCCACTTCTCCAAATCCTTTCTTTGAGGACTTGGATGATTTGCCTCCTAGGCCCAATCATCCACCACCATTGCCATCATTTAGCACTATTGAGCGGATTGCTCATGAATTTCCTAGACCATCCTTCGACCCAAATGCCCCGTTAGGGCCAAGACCTCTTCTCTTCCACCCCATCCACAAAGACATCCATGGTCCTTTGTATGGGGATCAACCACTCCCTACATCAATGTCCTTTCACATAGAGGACATTGAGGAGTCCATGTGAGAAGATCATCCCACAAGAGAGGAGATTCAAGCCGAACTCCAACATCTCCACCAATTCTCAAATATAGTGGATTCTCACCTAAGTGAGACTATGCAAATGCAAAGTGCTTTGCTAGCCTCCATAATCACCACCCCAAACACCAACACCGACACCAACACATCTACCATTCCACCATGACAAACTCATCAACCATACTACCCTCCTAGGCATGGTTGCTCAACTTGTGAGCAAACCGTCCAAACCATTGATCGGACCCGGGTGATGGTCCATGAGTTCCAAGAGGAAATGTGGTTCATCCTCAATCACATCCTTGAGCGACTCAACACTCTTTCTCATCCACCATCTCATTAGAATGATCCTAGATTAGCTCTTCTAAGCTTTTTTTTTTTTTACTTTTCTAGGATTATTTTTTTTGTTGTTTATTGTACTAAACACTTCATTGTGTTCCCTTTTCATGGTTTTTAAATCATGAAAAATTTTAACAAATGAATGGTGTTTTCTATATTGTTGGTGCTTATTACATAGTGTTTGGAAATGCTTGTAATGATGATTATTACTAACAAATTTTTTTGTAGCTTTTTCACAATCCATGTATCTTCCCATTGGCACCCAATTTAGGGGGAGCTTTGATCAAGGGGGAGATAATGGCTCGGGCTCATTACACATTCCGCATCGCATCTTCTTTTTGTTAAGACAAAAAGAGGGAGAAATATATAGAACTTGGTTATATTTGACTTTTTTGAAAAAGTCAAACTGCATACATTGACTTTCTTAAAAAGTCAACATGATACTTCATTGGTAATATTTGACTTTCTGCAAAAGTCAACATCATGCTTCAACTAGTGAAGACTTTGACTTTCTGAAAAAGTCAAACATCATATACTTGCATTATCATTTCTCTTTCAAGTTCTAAAACTAATATTTTTATAACTCTTGTACAATCTTTATATCTTTTATAAAAATAAAATTTATATTTTGTCCTCAACAAAAAGGGGGAGATTGTTAATAGAAATATCGTCATTAAACATTATTTATATCTTTGATCTTTACCGAAGTTTTGTTAACGACAAAAGTAAATTTAATTTTTATAAAGCTTAAACTTTGTCAAGTTTAATAGATATTAAAACAAGCTTTTTCAAATAATATTTTCATCACTCAAGCATTTACATTGTGATTAATCATATCTTGATATGAATCTAACCATAATGTATAATAGTAGTTTTTAGAATGTTTTAGTTTCTTAAAAACTAAACATAACTTATGTATTTGCATATTTCAAAAAATAGAAAAACAGCACATGACATCATGTGATGCATCATGGAAATCATTGAAAGATTTCATTAGATATTTTGTGTAGATTTGGGATCTTCATATATTACACAATTTTGCATAGATATGGTTGACTTTGGTAAGATCTTGATATCTTGATGTCAGACCTCGGCGGCACCAAACGTTATAACGGGCGGAACCCTTTTAAGGGGTCTGCGGTCCGTGGTGCCTGCTGATGGTTTTGGCTATAAATATATTCTCTCTAACCTTTCTAACTCAGTTTCATATCATATTAGTGATCACTTTTGTAGCAAAGAAGATCAAGTCACATTCAAGCTTCAACGAGAAGTTGGAAGTCTTGTTTTTTTGTGTTGTATGATCTTGTGTTGATTCATACTTCATTGTTGTACCAAACTATCATAATCTTGTGAGTGTGAGTGGTTAGTATTTTAGTCCTTAAAATACATTTGTGTGTGGGAGTGGTTGTACCCTTGAAAAGAACTCGACATCTAGCTTAGTGTCGGAAATAGTGTGTAAGCGAAGTGTAAAGGTTTTCTCCGCCGGTGAAAGGAGCTTGTTGACTAGTGAAGTTGAAACTCTCGAGTGTGAGACTCGGGGAGTGGAGTAGGGCAAGGAAAAAGAGTCCTTGTAGACCGAACCACTATAAACAACTTGTTGTGGTTTGATTGTTTCTTTCCTTATCTACTCATTATATATTGTTTGCATATTTCACCAACATATCAAAGATCAATATCAATTGATCTTCAAAAAGGTTTCAAAACAAAGTTTTTAATCGGTAAACTATTCAACCCCCTTCTAGTTTTTTACAACAACGATGGCTTTAAGCACTCCTAAGCCAATTACAATTAAGATAAGAGACAACCAATCAATATTTAATAACTAGGTTTTATAGATCTAAGCAAACACATAAGTAAATTAGCCGGACATGTTAAACATGCAAGCATACACACATTCAATCGAAGACATAATGAAATCAAGGGAATAAATAACTTATCTCGATGTAAAATAGGGTATTAGAACCCTAAAATACTGTCCAAGATGGACTACAATCATTTTAGGTTTTTACTCCACAAGTCTACCTCCTCAAAAAGTCTGAAAATCGAATTATATATATAGAGTTACAACTGTGACGGCATCACCTTTTAATTGTGACACCGTCAGATCGCCGCCATTAGGGTTTCGTCTTGGCCAAGTCAACTTTGGGACGGCGTCACGTTGTGGTTGTGACGCCGTCAGCCTTCAGCTCTGACGTCGTCTGAATCTGGATGTAGGCCGTCTGGGATGAAAAGTCTTCGTGACGCCCTACTCTTCAAAGCCTGGCGCCGTCAGGTGTAAAATAGCAATTTGACTCCTGAGTCGTCACAAATATAGGGATGGTGTCGCCCTTTGTTTGGGCCACTGTCGGGTGCACTTCTAGCAGCTTGAGTGTCTTGATCTTGACTTTAGCCATTTTCTTCATATATCCATGCCTTTTCGTCCAAATAAGCATCATTTCAGCATTTTGCATTCAAGAGACCTAAAAAGTGAAAAGGAACAAATTAAGCAGTAATGGATATAAAAGTAGGCAATTGAGGGCTTAAATGACCCCTTAAAAGTGTACGTTTAAAATCCTTATCAAATATCCCTACACTTGGTATTTGCTTGTCCTCAAGCAAATGTGCTTTTGGCCAATCAATTTATAAGTTAGGGGGCATAAAGCAATGGTTTAACATAATTCATAACAAGTATAAGCCCCGCAAAAGTCATAACAAGCACGGAAATTATATACTAGCACCTCACAAGTGGTGTTTGGATACTCTCATCTCTCGGGTGTATATGAAATATATTAAATGGAAATGAAAGATAAACACTCATTAACCAGTCATAGTACATAGATTACCATAGGCTTAAGATTAGATCAAACCTCCACCGCTTTGGCGTAAGCACCTAGGAAAAACTATCTAAGAGGTCTTTTAAAGGGTTGTAACGTTAGGCTTACGGTAGGGAAACAAAGGGTTTGGTTGGATAGGCGATTTAGTGATGGCAAGTCAAAAATCTTTACGTTACAAGCATGAGAAGAATCGCGTTGCTAAGCCAAGACTCGACTCTCTAAACTCTAGATAACTTTGAAACAAACAATCATAAATGTAAAGATAGATGTAGGATGGTAGCCCGTATGTTTTTTGGCATTTTGTTTTTTCATACACTTTTACTCTACCATCCTCTACGATAACATCAAAATATAAGGGATTTATAGGCACATCCCTACACTTGAGTTTTTATTATTCTAACACTAATTTGACCCGAATTGAAAAGATCAAAACACATGGAGTACATTATTACGTAAATAAAGGGAATTTGAATTTAACGTTATTTCCCATCACTTTATAAAATTTAACTTTACCCATGAGTCCCAATCATCCCAAAACTGTATACAAAGGATATGACTCGACTTAGAAACTTATACAAGTAACTATATAATTGAACTAAGGGTTTAGTATGATAACAATAATGCACTAAAAGTGAGTGCATACAAGGTAGGCTAAGGTGATTTGGGTGTACATTTGGGGGTGGATTGTAAACAATGCTCTTCATTGATATTTCGAAAAACCAAAACATTACGAGAACCGCGAAAAGGATAGGCTTTGAGGGGTTAACTAGGGGTATCGTGTACTAAAGATGAGTACAACGCAAGGGTGTGTGCGAATTACTCAACCGATGTCGAAGAAGTAATTATAATACAGGTATCAAACAAGGGTTATCCTAATGCTTCCTATCATTTAGTTATTCCTAACTACAAAAGTGTAGTCTCACTAGCGATCTCGAGATGCATCACAAAAAAAGTTCTAGAATCTATTATACTATCGATACACTCTCGAAGCATTAAAGGTGAATGCTTTAATTCCTACAAATCTATGGGCGAACCTCACATTTTTGGGGTGGAATTTGAGTGGTAAAGGGTTTTTTGTGCTAGTCATATAACTTCCTATCCATGAGACTCTTTATTAAGACTAAAGACCTACTCCTACATGTCATGAAAAATTGTAAATTTGGTGCTAAAATTACCCTAACCGATATTTCTCATGGTTTATTACACAAATGAAATAGGACAAGACAAATAGTCAAGGATAAGCATAGTTTCAAAGTTCCCGTTTTATTCTCCCTCCCTACTGAACATTGTCCCCATGTTCCACGAAAGTATCAAAGTTATGATAACGGAAGGTAATTGAAAGAGAAAGAAACTAGTACTCCCCTAATTAGCTTGGTAGGATCCGTGTGAAGTAGTGGTTAAATTCTTCTCCAAGAAGAATGTATGCATGAAAAAGCTCCATCCAATCTTATGTTTCTTCTTCTTGATAAATAAAACCTGCACACTTTAAGAAAATAGACGAAACCTTCACGTAAAATCGGCGGTAAAACTATATATGACTCTACTAAACTAGGATATAATGCTTGTGGAATGGATGTTTGCAGATTTTCTGGAAAATTAAGAGCTGAGAAATTCTGAAAATTTATAAGTAACACAGAAAACGAGAGAAAGTTAGATAAGTTGTTTCTGCTCCTACTGACGCCGACAGGTAGCGATCCTGACGCCATCAGGTTATCCTGACAGAAACTGGTATGCTGCATTTTTCTGGAAAATTATGGAAAAATTACATCTTTAGAATCTGGAAAAATTCCTGCAACACATCCATTATGACTCGATACAAGCATTTGACTCTAACAAACACACATATATATCTTTTTCATGAATTGTAATTCTCATGTTCACGTTCTTTTAAAAACGTGTGTAATCTTCCCTACACTTATCCTTTTTGTAAAATACCTTTATATGTAATTAAGACGAGGTTAAAGACAAAATAAAGCATTTTCACAAATTCAAACATGAGAATAAACAATCAATGAAAAGATATATGACACACGAACAAGCAAACAATTAAGCATGGGTTGCCTCCCACGAAGCGCTTTTCTTTATTTATGAGTCTTGTAGCTAGACTCATAGTAGTGCCCCTATTTTCCCCATATCTTAGAGGCCCATTCGATTTCCTTAACTCTTCTCTCATCACGAATATATTCAGGGCCTAACTCTAGAAAAGCAGTATAGTAGACCTTGTTCTCCCAATCCACTTCAAAAGCCGAAATGTTGTCTACATCTAAATCATCAATACCCTCAAACTTCTTATTTTTGTAGGGCATTATATATTTAACACACTCGGTCCCGTAAGTCAACTTGGCTATTCCTTCCTCTTGATCATAAACCATCTTAGATTCCTCAATAAATGGTCTCCCAAATATCACATCTCCTAAAAACCCATCAATGATGCCCTTAACATTTCCAAGATCATGTAATCACACCTATATGTGAAGTTACCTACGAAGACATGCAATCCTTTAACCCTCCCAACATAGTTACTCACTTTCCTAGATAAAAGGGGTCCCTCATAGGTCCTAACTTTTCGCTCATGATCCAATTGTAATAGAGTCTAGACATTATGTTCATGGGTTCCGTATAGTCTATGTAAATGTGATCCCTATATGAGTACCCAATCATGCACGGTATCTTAATATTTTTAGGGTCACCACTTTTTATGCGAGTCTCGAAAGGTGGTCGTGGGAAGTTAACTACGTTGTAGTGATAGGCGGTTTCCTTCCTGTTAGGGTATGAATCAAAATACTCCCTAAGTTCCTCCTCCTCCTCCTTACTACCCTCCATAATTTCTAACACTTTATAATCTCCTTCTTCTAATTCATCCTCCGAATCGTTTGAGGTCGAATCACAATCTAAAGTACTAGTGGATTCCTTAAGGGCTTCCTCAAGTGCACTTTCAATTATCCTATTCAATTTCTTAAGCTCTCCAATTTTACTAACAATACGAGCTCGAAGTTGGTTGGCAAAGGTTGGATCAAGTGGTGGGTATTTGTTTGATGGTAGGTTGTTGTTTGGTGGGTTATCACCTTCCATGATGAAAAGTGATGGGGTTATGAACAAAGGTCACGAAAAAGGGGGATAGACAACGAGGAAGCTAAGAATGAGAAAAAATCTCACTTGATTGGAATCAAGCAAGGGAACCTAAATGAGATAGAAATCTAACTAGCTATTCTATTCCCCGGCTGCGGCGCCAAAAATTTGATACGCGTACAACGCGCATTCGGGGTCAAAGGAAACTTCCTTTTCTTTGAGCAATTTTTTCAACCACCTAGGCAGTGAACCTAATCGTTGTAGTGTAGTATTAAGGTAAGGCTCGGGGATTGATATCGTTCTCTAGGGGAATAGGAATGCTAGTGAGAAATTACTACGCTAAGGTTGGGGTTGAGGAAGATTATTTTTTATCTTTTTATATTTTTTTTAGAAAATTAAAATGTACGATCTCGGGGTTTGGATTTGGGGGGTTTGGTACTTCTACCGATCACTCTAATTATCTAATTATCTAATCTAAGGGGCAGTCTATGTCTATTGAAGTGTGCTCGTATGATGATTAAAGATGTGTCTACCTAGATACTGTTACTCCCTAGTTATCTTTTATTGGTGGTTGAATTGTCACGTCCTTATTCTTAACGCGTTGTGTTTTCTAAAGTCGTAGGGTGTGCTTTTATCCCTAACTCTTTGAAGCTACCTAAGGTTAATGACTACGAAATCTCTAGGATTCATAAACTTAACACTAAGGTTTTCTTTGGATTTTTAGCCTACAATTTTCACTGGTAATTATAAACAAATGTTCACAATGATTAATCAAGCATTAAAAACACAACGATGGATTTAAGCACTCCTAAGCCAATTACAATTAAGATAAGAGACAACCAATCAATATTTAATAACTAGGTTTCATAGATCTAAGCAAACACATAAGTAAATTAGCCGGACATGTCAAACATGCAAGCATACACACATTCAATCGAAGACATAATGAAATCAAGGGAATAAATAAGTTATCTCGATGTAAAATAGGGTATTAGAACCCTAAAATATTGTCCAAGACGGACTACAATCGCTTTTTAGGTTTTTACTCCACAAGTCTACCTCCTCAAAAAGTCTGAAAATTGAATTCTATATATAGAGTTACAACTGCGACGGTGTCACCTTTTAATTGTGACGCCGTCAGATCTCCGCCATTGGGGTTTCATCTTGGCCAAGTCAACTTAGGGACGGCGTCATGTTGTGGTTGTGACGCCATCAGCCTTCAGCTCTAACTTCGTCTGAATCTGGATCTAGGTCGTCTGGGATGAAAAGTCTTTGTGACGCCCTACTCTTCAAAGCCTGACGCCGTCAGGTGTAAAGTAGCAATTTCACTCCTGAGTCACAAATATAGGGATGGCGTCGCCCTTTTTTTGTGACGTCGTCGGGTGCACTTCCAGCAGCTTGAGTGTCTTGATCTTGACTTTAGCCATTTTCTTCACATATTCATGCCTTTTCGTCCAAATAAGCATCATTCCAGCATTTTGCCTTCAAGAGACCTAAAAAGTGAAAAAGAACAAAATTAAGCAGTAACGGATATAAAAGTGGGCAATTAAGGGCTTAAATGACCCCTTAAAAGTGTACGTTTTAAATCCTTATCAAGAAGAACTATCAACAAGATGCACTTCAGTGGTCTTGATGATGACGAAGCTTAGGAACTCATGACCTTGAGCTTGCACGTCTTCAAGAGGTTGTGATCTCGCCTTTGAGAAGAACCTAGAGAATCACACAAAGATAAAAATACATAGAATGATCCTTTGGATCTGTGGTTAGAGAGGTTAGAATATAGAGAGAAAGTATGTCTAAATGGGTTGGTGAGCAAGAGAGAAATGGCTCACTATTTATAGGCAAAACAAGCCTACTGTTCCACGATTTCGGCGGATCCCTCACCCAAAGGATCCGGCCAATGCAATTCCAGTGATCCAGCTGCTGGGTCAGCTTAGTCCGGATTTTGGGGTGCAAACCGGGTTATGGGTAATAGGTTATGTACCATGGGTCATGGACTTTGGATCATGGATACCCAACAAGATACAATGTACCTACTCAATGGGTTATGGATCTTGGGTCATGGATCATGGATAATATCCAACATGACTTCATGCATGATGTCATGCAATGGGTCATGGGTTATGGATCATGTTCCATGGGTATGGGTTATGGACTTTGGTTCTTACCCAACAAGATTCATTGTACCTAGTCAATGGATCATGGGTCTTGGGCCATGAGTTATGGACTTTGGTTTTTACCCATTATTTACCCATTACAACATATACAAAGTACATATACATTTTTATAAAATGTAAATAAATAATATTACTTTTAAGTGTTTTATAAAAATTTCTTTGGTTTTATACAACTTATTTAACTAAAACATGTTTTGATGCTTTTAATATGTTTAGTATAAGTGTGTTAGTAAACTATTGGCTCAAAGCTTTTACCTATTTTATTTATTTCGTTAAAATGATTTTACGTTTGTTATCAACAAAATCTTAGAAGATTGTTAAATATAAATAAATGTTTTTATGGTTTATTTGTATTAACATGTGTGAAATGTTATTACTAAGAGAATCAAAACCTCACTATGTAAGGTTACAAGCATATATATAGTAGAGGATACTAGGGCAACGCCTAGTGTAGAGTTTCTAGAAGCATTCCACGGCCTGTGGGCTTACTTCATGAGCCGTGGGCTATTACAAACATATAAGCCATATAAGTTAAGAACCTATTACATATAATGAATGACTGACACTTCTACTCTAATTACGAGTGATCTCAACAGGAGATTCGCTTAATCATAGTAGTACTCTTTAGTCATTTGGTTAACGTGCCTTTTCTTTTATTAGATTCGCGTTAAACACACCACATGCATTAAAGATTATATGAAGTTTTTTGGTTTTTATGTTTTGTGTGTATGGTTTGATACCTCTGGTTTATTTTGGCTTGCTTGCGCCGTTATACGTCTCCCACAATTACTTATTTAATATTGTTTACATAGTTACTGTAAGCCTGCGTTGGATAAATAATTAAAACTAGGTATCATTAGGGAAAGATTAACACATATTTCTAATTTGTCGTGACAGGACTTTTATAAATCTAGAGAATTTAGTACACTACACATAAGCAGCTATAGAGAAAGTGCTTATTTAATACTCATCATATATAACTAAACGATTAGCGAGCAACATCTTCCTTGCTATCGGCTTGACTTCTTATTGCTATTTGTTTTTATCTGTGTACATGTGTGTCTCGTTTTCTTCACTTGTACATTTATTTTATTTTAATTAGTTTAATTTAATCTAAACATCGTGCCAGTCTCTCAGGCTGAAAACCCCCTTGCGTTAGAATAGTGTAATTAGACTAACACTAGATTAAAAATACTGATAGATATAAGTGTTAATGTTCCACTCTTAGTGATCGACACTCTACTTACCAATTAGCTACTCTGATCGGGTATACTGCTCGTTAGTGTTCGTTATAGGCTAAGTCGGCTAAATACAAATGTAAAACTTGAATAATATCTAAATCTACAACGATATAAAAAACACATCAGTATACATAGTAATTGAAATTATAATGAAAAACTAGATAATCTAAGGTGTCTGATGTGTTACACCTTCACTCTTGGTGTTTTATAGAGTCTCCTATACCTTGATCTTAGACATCGACATGACATTCTCCTTGAAAGATGTTCTTTTCTGCCACATTTATCTAAGTAGCAAATGTGAAATGTGCCATGAATGACATCCTTCTCAACATGCAAATCCAACCAATAGCAAATCCAACCAATAGGCTTACGAACAAACCAGTTTCAACCATCACGAATGATCCAATAAGATAGATACTTAATTTACATGGGAGGTACTTACTTATTTGAGATTGTGTAATGTTTTAGAAGTGGAATTAGGGTGTGATGATAATTTTGAATATCTTTCTTGAATCGTGTAAGGTGACTTCTCAAATAGCATATTTTGACCCCATTAATGCATGGGTATTACAAAATCTTTATTGGGATAATTTAAAAAGAACACTTTGTTTCTAGGCATTAGAGAACAATTTAAAAAAAGAATTATGTGTTCTTCATATGTAAGAATAAGACCAATGTTTCTATTAAAAACCATAACTTTTTTACAGTTACGGGTAGTTAAAAATGGTTAAATCCCAATAGTGTGACCCCAACAAGGGGAGCTGCCCTTTGACCCCCGCATATTTGTCGTGGTCAAAACCATATTAGCTCAAACGGGTGTGCACTCCACACTTCTCTAACTCGTATCCAAACATAATTTTAAATCTCATTGTTTTTTAGAAAATCACAATTACCTAAAACAGTTGATGACACGAAAATTATCAATGACGTTTAGATCAAACCAAATAAGTTGATTGGGTCATAAGATCGAAATAATGACTATTGATTAAAAATGGCTTAAAATAAAAAAGGTAAATTGCAAAAATGGTCCCTAAAGTAGCCCAAATTGGCAAATAATACACCGAGACAAAAAGTATTGCAAAAACGACATTAATGTTCCATATTTTTGCAAAAAAGCCACCGAGAGCTAACTTTCGTTAATTTTCTCGTTAAGTTCAGTGAAATGACTATTATACCCTCGTTTTCTTCCCATTTGAATTTATATTTAATTTTAATACAACAACAAGAACATCAAGAACAAAAACCCAGAAATTCAAAAACTAATTGTGTGATCTAAAATCAAAGGTAACACATTTGTGATAGTAATCTCGACTTATTGGTAAAAGGGTTTCTTTGGATTTAGCTATCGTGAATAGACAGACATAAGTACATAATTGCAGCATATTATTAATCACGATATAAGGACTATACATTAGTATCAGTGAATATGAAACAATACGTTTATTATTAACGAGTTAAGATTGTTACACAATTAAACCTTTTGAACAAGATAAATTTAATGAACACACAATGGGCACATAGCCATTACATAGATACACCAGACTGCATTGCTTATGATTTGTTACGAAAGTGAATACAGTATCATCCTAGAGAAATCCTTTTACTAGTAAGACAGCTTATAGGGGTGTTTGGTTTTATCTCCTATTTTGATGCATATATATAGTATATGGGTTGTTTGGATTTACCCATGTAGACTTGTAAAAGTCAACAAATAGCAAATCCTACCCAATCAATTACCAATGTCCCTGGCTTCATTAACTTCTCACACACGAATCACAAACCTGCCCATTCAGTAGCCCAATGTCTCTACCTTTATATTCACCACACATACATCCACAGCTCTCATCTCATAAACATTGGTCATCAAATTCAGTCACCATGGATGCAGAATCTTGAAACTCAAAAATAAAAACTGACCCTTATACTATTGAAAGAACCGTACTAGGCTCTTCTCTCTGGTATCATACCCGTCTCCTTGAACCGCCACTTTGACCAATTCCATAACCACATTTCTCTCATTGCCAGTGTTGCAAAAATAAATTTCAGCTTCGTGAGGAAATACGCTTGTTTAAGGAAGAGGCGCGTTTCATGTGGACAAGCATTCACAAGTATCTTGTGGAGCTCAGGAAGGAAGGTGTCAAAAAAACAATGAAACGTTTGCTCCTGACTTTTTCTATGGTTGTATTAGGTTGTTTTTAATTAATTATGTATTTAGATGGTACTTGTTGTAATGCTTTATCGTTTCTTTTGTATTCTATTAGTAATGCAACTTTATTTGGCAAAAATTCTAATTTTTCCTCATTCTTTGCTTATCACATTGTCTGCATACAGTAAATAACATGAACTTATATTAATCAACCAACATTTACACTAGTAAATAGAAAACATTGTTTTGCTGGTGAACATGCAAAATTTATATTAATCAACCAACGTTTCTTGGCTTCTTTTTTGCTTGACTTGCTCCTCCAGTTTCTTCTTCTTCACTACTCTCCTTAGTTTGTGTTCTTGTCCCACTTCCATCACCACTACCCACTACACCACCCCCTCCAATTTTGTTTCCAATTCTAATATGCAGACCTATAACACCACCACTTTCTTTCTCTGCCTCTGCACCAACAGCTCCACCAGCTGCAACAACACCTTTTCCCCTGTAACCATGTCTCCAACAAGAATACCACATACTTTCTCCTCTAGGTATCCTTGCTTTAAAAGTTAAACCAGCCATATTTTTAAGTTCCATATAACATTCAATGCATCTCAACACCCTTACGTGTGTATCATTAGCAGTCATGTCTATGATGGAAGATAAGTTGGAAGGAGTTTTTGCTTCACTATAGTAGTTGGTAGGAGAACTTACTTGAAGAGTAACACACACTCTTTCTAACCTAGTTTGAGTCTACTTTTGTGTTGTCAATAATAGGGGCATGCTACAATGAAGATAATCACGTTTGACTTTCATTGTGTAATGTAAAGGAAAGGATTATTAACTTGGCACATGTACACACAAACCTACACATGTCATTGTGATTTAAAGGGGTAGTAACTTCGCATATGTACACACAAACATACCCATCTAATCTACTTATTTACTTCTCACGTGTCTAAGGCAACCAAGCAGGTCTACGATCTTCCGGAGAATTTGGATGCTCTTTATGACACGTATTGTATCAAGCTCTAGTGCCTTGGTAGGAAGTAATTTTGTATTCCTATAAGTCTAATGTTATCTTTTGAGTAGTGGTTTATTTTCTTTTTTAGAGAATAGGAAGTAACTTGTTACGTAAGCTTTTCCGCATATGTAACAGGCTGAGATATGAGATTCAACCATATCCTTTGTACTTAAACATTTTTTGGAGTAATATATTTACCGGGTCTTTGACCTTTTACCCCAAAAAAACTTATAATTTGACTACCAATTTAAACCTTTGACTAACCAATCAAATCTAGTCTTTCAACACTTAGAAGTAATAATGAAACTATTACAATGCAATTGTAATAATAAGATACTTAAAAACCGGTTTTAAGGTGTTATAGAACCCGCAACCCCTAGATTGGCAAGCAAGACCTAGATGGCCGCACTTTGTAAGATCGCCGCACTTTGTAACATGTCATAAAACACTTGACAAATAATATAGTGTTCGCAACAACACGTGATTTTAATATCCTTGTTCCTAAACAGCAATGCACACGAAGTATGATGGATAAAATTTCATTTTTAAAACAATATGAAATGCTAATTTATTATGAATGAGTTTAAACCGTTAATTTGTACATGCAAAAGTATCTCAAATAAACTACAGTAAAACCTCTATAAATTAAAATTTGATAAATTAATAACTTCGATAAAATTAATAATTTGTCTAGTCCTAACTTGAGACCAGTACAAATTTGGACCTCAATCGATAAAATAATAAGATAATAATTTTTTTGAAACTCCAATGTATATATATTGGTCCTAACGAAATTATAAATTAATAATTACTTACCAAATATATATATATATATATGATAAAGATCAAATAAAAAGACAAATATCCGTAAAAAGATTAAAAAAAAATTCAAAAAAAAATCTCGAAAAATTCTCAAAAAATTCCACAAGATCGGGTATGATGGTGCATGAAAAAGTTGTGAAAAACTTTTTTCTAAAAGTGGATATTTTTTCCGAAAACAATTATGAAAAAATACGTTTGCGCATTATATCATTTTTTTATGCATTAAAAATTGGTTTTTGCACCCAACTTCTTTTAACTTTTTTCATCAAAATAACATTGTGCATCTAATTAAAACAAGTTGAAAATTTTGTGCATCAAAATTTTTTTGCGCATCAAAATTTGTTTTTTGTGCATTAAAAAAAACGTATCAAAACTCAAAATTATAAAAAATATTTTCACAAAAGTTTTATACACCAACATACCCGATCATGTGGAATTTTTTTGGAATTTTTGGAGAAATAAAAAAATAAAAAATAAATAAAAATAAAAATAAATAATTATTCTTTTTACGGATATTTGTCTTTTTTTAACTTTACCCTATATATATATATATATATATATATATATATATATATATATATATATATATATATATATATATATATATATATATATATATATATATATATATATATATATATATATATATATATATGTGTGTGTGTGTGTGTGTGTGTGTGTGTGTGTGTGTGTGTGTGTGTGTGTGTGACTGTTGTGCCTAATGATTTGATTGGTTGATTTGAAAAAATTATTGGTGAGAATTTGGATAAAAAAAAGTACTTAATGCAATTGTACAAGTGATTTATGCATTAAGCATATCTTTAAGCTTGTGTTGTAGGTCTAAATAGCATTACTCATATATAATTGAAACTTGTACAAATTCAATTAAAACCATACGTAATTGGAATTTGTGCCGACGAAACTAACTTTTTACCTATTCAAAAATAATAAACTTGACAAATTTAATTAATTTTTAAATGTGAATTCATAAAATGTTATTTGAAACTTGTTTTTTTAATTTATTTTTAATCTTTAACTAGTATGCATTGTAACTAGTATATTGGAATTAAAAATTTAAAGGTGATACGTAGCACTTTTTTAAATTAATAAATTATTAATTTATCGATATAATAATATATCTTTAAATTAATAAAATATTTCGGTCCCTACACTATTAATTTATAGAGGGTTTAGTATAGTATACTGCATTGTCCATAATGACCTTGGGCTAACTATAAAAGCAGATAGACATTGATCAAGTTGTATATACTTTTATCATATCCTTGGCATAAATGGCAAAACTAATTACCAACCACGAGTCATGGGTGTGGGAAGTGGTGAGCAACAACGAGCCTACACTTATGGCAGTTGTCACCACTTCAGTACTAATTTTTGCTGCTTTATGGTACAAGTTGACACTTTCAAGCTCGTCACCACCGTTGCCACCAGGTCCCCGTGAGTTGCCAATTGTCGGGTACCTTCCATTTCTTGGTCGTGACTTGCACAAACAGTTTACCACCATGGCTCACACCTACGGCCCCATCTTCAAGTTCCATTTGGGAAGCAGGCGTTATATTGTCATAAACAACCTAGATATAGCAACGGAGGTGCTCCGTGACCAAGACAATAACTTCACTCTCCGCATTCCAACACTTGCTGCCTCGATAATCACTTATGGAGGGAAAGGTATATCATTTTCCAGTAACTCATTCTGGCATGACCAGCGTAAGTTATTGGTGAGTGAGGTCTTAAGCAACAAGAATCTTGAAGCATGTAGTCCTTTCAGAAGATACCAAGTTAGAAAAACCATTAAGAATGTTTATAGTAAAATCGGGACCGCGGTAAACTTTACCGAGATTTGCTTCTCAACAGATATTAACGTGCTCTGCAGCATGGTTTGGGATAACTCGTCAGACAACATAGCCTTAAAAGACAGAAATCTTGCTGCTGAGCTGTATATAATGGCATCAGAGATCATATGGCTTCTCCTACGACCGAATGTGTCGGATTTCTTCCCCTGTCTTGCATGGCTTGATCTACAAGGTGTCCAACGGGACATGAAGAAACATTTTGAAAAATTGGATCAACTTTACACAAACCTAATCGAAGATCGAATTAAATCTATCTCACAAAGGATAGATGATGGGATTGCCTTTGAGGGAAAGAAAGATTTTCTACAGATCTTGTTAGAACTCAAGGACCAGAAAAAGCTTACCTTCGAGGAAATAAAGGCACTTCTCACGGTAACTCTCTTTTTTTTTTTTTCTTTTTTTCTTTTTTTTTTTTTTTTTTTTGATAATTACACGAAAATGTATCTAACTTATCACTTTTTGTAGTTCTGTGTATCCTACTATTTTTTTTTTTTTTGTAGTTCTATGTACTCAACTTTTGAATTCACTTAGTTTCATGTACTCAACTTTTAAAAGTCACCAACTGAGACAATTATGTCCAAAATTTGAGTACATAGAACTACAAAAAGTGACAAGTTAGATACATTTTCGTGTAATCACTAAAAGTTGAGTACACAGAACTAAGTGAATTCAAAAGTTGAGTACACAGAACTACAAAAAAAAATAGTATGATACACAAAACTACAAAAAGTGACAAGTTAGATACATTTTCGTGTAATTATCCATTTTTTTTTTTTTTTGAACGACGACTTTTCACGGCAATTAATTAAGCTTAATAATTCGATTATGGGAAAATCACCTAAATGATCAATATAGGTATTACTTTTTCATGTATAAATGACTTTGGAATTCACATAACAGTTAAAAGAGTACGCAAAGACAAAAATAAACTAATTGATGATTTGCTAATTTTTGGTAATAACTGGGTTAACATTTGATTTGTTTTATTAATCAGAACATTGTGATTGGAGGAGTCGATACTACGATAGCATCGATAGAATGGACAATGACCGAGATTATCAGACATCCTAAAGTAATGAAAAGGATTCAAGAAGAATTAATACAAGTTGTAGGAGTAAATAACATTGTTGAAGAATCCCATCTCTCGGAATTACAATACTTAGAGGCAACATTTAAGGAAGCATTGAGGTTGCACCCTGTAGGCCCTCTCTTAGCCCAACGGTCCCCACATGAGGATTGCGTAGTTGGGGGATACACTATCCCAAAGGGCTCTCATGTCTTTCTGAATATTTGGTCTATGCAACGTGATCCTCGCTACTGGGAAAATCCCTTGGAATTCAATCCCGACAGGTTCTTGGCCAATGAGGAGACACACAAATACGGTTACAATGGGAAAAATATCAAGTTCGTTCCATTTGGATCAGGGAGAAGAGTGTGCCCGGGTATTTCATTAGCTGATAAAATGCAAATGTATATCTTGGCATCGTTCTTGCATTCATTCGACTGGAGTTTGCCCAAGGGTGAAACGCTCGACCTCTCCGACAAATTTGCCCTGATATTAAAGAAAGTTAAACCGCTCATACTTATCCCATCTCAAAGGTTGCCTAACGCGGGTCTCTATATGTAATATATTCTGCTACTTGTTCGTAAGAAAATTTAACATCATCTTCAAGACCGCGAGCATGAATATCGATCTACATGTTGGATCTTCATTTGCTATGTTAATAAGATGTGTATGCATTACTATTAATGTGTGTAATATTGTGCTACTTGTATGTAAAAAAAATAGCATCATCTTCAAGACCGCGAGTATAAATATCGACCTACATGTTGGATCTTCATTTGGCATTTGCTATGTTAATAAGATGTGTATGCATTACTGTTAATGTGTGTACGACTCTTGAATATAATTATCAGTACGTTTATCTTATTTGCATGTTATATGAACAAGTTTATATTCTTCAAAGCTTGGTTCTTACTACTTTTTAGTCCAGTATAGTCCGGTTCAGAACCATAATCAGATCCGTGTCCCACTCTTGCATTTAATTATTGGCATTTCCAAACTTGAAGAATGACGTTGCTTTAGTTTTATATAAATTTAGAAAAAACTGATAAACCTAAGTAACATTCAAGTTCTGGTTCGAGACTGAACTAGTTTAAACAGAACTCATCTGATTCATGTATGCTTGATTATCGATCAGTCGTTCCATTACCAGAAATCATTCTTCTCACATAGCAGCAACCAAGGGAAACTATGTACAGATGCAGTATAAAGTTTCAGAGAAAGTTAACTCTGTTGAGAAACAGATATTTTAAGCAAGTGACCTTTTATTTAACGGCATTTTATTAAAAACACTCTAGCAAGAGACTAGAGGGAGAAGAGAATTACAATAAAGTTGTAGAAGCATGTTTTGAATCACAATGTCAATTCCAGTCTACCCAGTTTGGATCAGCTTTTATACCAGTGAACGATCCACGAGTGTGCAAGATTTTTTATTTCATCGCCAAGAGTATCCTTCCTATGAGTCGTCGGGTCGAAGCAAGGTCTATTCCTATAAGTCCATATGATCCAAGTTGTTGTTTGAATTTCCACATTGAAACAGTTTTTTACCAACATGTTAAGTTTACCGATTCAGTCCATGAGATTAAGCTAGGAATATCTTTAGGATAATCCCCCACATAAAACCAAACCAAAACAAGATTCCATAAATGAGCAGCCACTCGGCATTCCATAAATAAGTGAAGCGCAATTTCAGAGTCTTCATCACACACCGGATATCGAGTGGAATCAAGATCAATTCCGCAGGCATCAAGCTAGGTTATTGCGAGTGGGAAGACGGTCTAATTGTAGACCCATGAGTGTATGTTTATCTTGATTGGGAGGTTTTTGTTCCATATAACCAGATCAAGGGCTGAAGATAGGAGATTTATCTACAAGTGTCGACGCATAGAAGAAGCAGAGAAGATGTTTTGAGGGTTCCAGTTTGTAATCCCATCGATCAGGTGTGTTGAACAAATGACTAACCTTCTGTCTAAAAGAGGCATATAATGTAGCATCGAGAGCATATACAAGTTCACAAGATGATTTGAACAAATATTCACATAATTAGTTTTAAGTTTTTAGGTGTGAAGTTATTCATAAAGGTCATATATGTAAGTGAAGGCAATATCTATATGAGTTCATAATGAAACCATGTAGCCTATAAATTGCAGAGAAACTGAGAAGTATTTCTAATATAACTTCTAATATTTTAAGCAAGTGGCAAACCTGTAATTTGCTGCAGCCACGGCGACAATTTTCACCAGTGTGTCAGAAAGGGTCTGATGAGAGCGTAGACAGGCAAAGAAACCCATTGAAAATCTTCTGTTGATGCTATCGTGCTTGAGGATATCAAGTGAGCATATTTGCCTATGGTCAAGCAAGCTCTGAAAAGACGTACATGATGGAAGTTTTGTATCTCATGCAAGTTGTTGTTTATCCCTTGTCGTGCTTTATGAAATGCTAGCTAACTAACCTTTCCTTACGTACCTCAATATTATGTGTTTATCAATTTTATGTCTTTCTTAACCCAGGTGAAACTCATTTGCATATGAGACTTAAAGGATTAACACATCTGCTGATTTTAGGAGAAATATTATATGATCTGGAGTACGTCCTCTTGAATGTAGTTCTAAATGACAGACAACTAACATCAATCGGAGACAAAACTTACCACCGACCATAAGCAAATATGGGCAGATTATATACAACAAGCACTGATCGAACTTAGATAACTAGACTTAGTTCCATATTTACACCGTAAATTCCTTGAATCTACCGAGTGCTTTCACTTAATTCTCCTGAAGTTCAATTTGAGTCAATAATGATTAGATGAGACATTTGTAATTTTAAATGAAATGTGCGATTTTAAGTGATCCAAATACAAAAATAGATTGACATTAATTTTACTACCTTCAAAGAAATTAAGTCACGTTTTCCCTCCCTGGTAGATTGATCAACTCCTCTTTCAGTGACTCTAACCGCGCTGCTTCACCTAATGCATAAAGGAGGATAGACACATATAAATGGGATCAATCTAAATTAAAAAGACGGTAACATCTATAATTTGCATTGAAGATACCTTTATATTGTTCAATTCCATCAGTTTGGGTACTTGAGCAAACTAACTCTCATTCGTCAAGTATGGTACATCATGGAACTTGTAACCTGATGCAGGACAAAGTTAGTTAGCAATATAATACAAAACAGACTCGTATATGTTTATATGTTTATGGTGCTTTCTGTTATAACGTATTTGCTTGCTTTCAGTTGAATCCCTTGAGGGTGGGTCAAACAGTGAACTATATGAATAACTTGACAACAAAACTTAAAGATCAACCATGAAGGTCTATGGAATCCTGACAAAAGGTCATCAATGAGTAATATTTAGGAACCGACTATGAACTTGTATATGACGCGGCTATATTGTACAAAGATGCACAAGTATAGAACAGATAAAAAAAATGGCAGTCCAATTTATTAAGGATACATATGCATTGCAAGACTGCTGAAGCCTCTTGTTTCCTCGTTTAAGCTCAAAAAAAAGGGATAATAACTTAAAAAAAACATCATACTTGTTCAAAAATACACTTCTGGGCATCGAACAATTTTTTTTGCTTATATGGGTATTGAACTTTCAATTTCGGACTCTTTGAGGTACTTTGTGACATTCTTGCCCCTCAAATTATTAAAAATCAAGGGGCAAAAATGTCACAAAAGTATCCCAAAAAGTCCGAAATTGAAAGTTTAGTACCTCAAAAAAGCTTGAAATTGAAAGTTCAGTGCGCGTATAAGCAAAAAATTTTGTTCGATACCCAGAAGTGTATTTTTGGACAAGTATGATGTTTTTTTAAGTTATTTTCCCAAAAAAAAATGCATATCAAGTTAGACTATCCCGAACTATGGTGTCAACAATTAAATTTAACCAGAAAACAGAATAATATGATAGCTCTTGTTTGCTTGTTAGTATAAAATGTAGCAATCAATTATGCAAAAAACTTACCTTTCCTATAGCAACATATATTTAAACTACAAACAATATCAATAAACAATCAACTGCAGTTTCCCCTTACGATCAAGGCCGTCCTCGAAGGTGGGCGACCGCCCGAATCACCAAAAGTTATGTTTGATGTGTAAAATTATAAGTGTTTTAAAATTTAATATAAATAAGAATAAAAAGGAAGACATTTTTTGTTAGTATGCTTAACAAAAGACAGTTTTATAAATGATTTTCATCGTATGCCTGAAAGAACTGCACATTTTATTTTATCTCTATTTTGAGGCCCCATTATCAATTTTCGCCCCGACTTTAAAAACCTTATAAACGGCCTGCTTATAATCAACCGAAGCCACAACTTCTTTTACATACCTTCTGTTCATTCTGATATACATCTGGCCAACTTTCGCAAGAAAACTGTATGACACATTTAATTTAAGTCAAAACGAGAGAAATTGAAACGAGTATTTGTTAATTGAAGGAACATGTTTTTCTGTTTGTTTAGTTAAATGAACTAAAATGGACACAAGTCATGTTCGTTTATTTACATTAGTTAATGTCCGATTATAAGTTTGTGAATGTTCGTTAACAGAGTTCATTTATGTACGTTTATTTGTTTACGTTAGAATCTCCGTATATTTTTATTACAAACTTCAGTAAAATAGACATATTTAGACAAACGAATACACGAAAACCAAATGTTATATCATATTTAATGTTTGTTATTGTATGTTAATATATGTTCGTTTAACCCCTGAATGAACGAAGATAAACGAATGCGAACAACCTTATTTTCCTAACGAACGTTCATGAACACCAAATTTCGTCCGATTTAATGTGAATGTTCGTATATTTGTTCGGTTAAACTTAAATGAACGAACACAAACACGCTTTCATGTGTGTTAGTCCAAACATGAAATTTTGAGTTTGAGTTTAACTTTGATATAAATGTTAATCTTGAGTTTAACTTTGAGATGTACAGATAATTCTCCATGATTTGATGATCGTGAAAAGATTTTTTTGTAAACCATCCAAGGACCCACCTTTTTAAACCATCCGTAATGGATGGTCGATTCTTCCGCCGATCACCTTTTTTGGAATGCGTCCCCCCATTACATGGGATTGGTCATGGTGTTGGTCGATGCAAAACTCGGTCGTATACTCGACCGAGTCCTCCTCCTTTTTGTGTGAGAGTGTGTTTTTAAATTATTTTTTTGTGATGTATTTTTTTGTGATCGCGTTCACTTGATTACACTAAATTGGTCATGAATAAGGTCGTAGTCAGTTGACGTTGATGTGACAGTGATGACTACGGTTACCATTACGCCGAGTCTTAGAGCCGCAAATTTGTATTCAATAGATAAAAATATAAAATTGTGCTATAGATATACATAATAGATAGCTAAATGAACTAGTCAACTAGCAACTCTAGGCAATAACGCTTCAGGAGTAATATTTTACCTAAATAGCTCTCACTATACATTTTACCAAAGACAGAATTTTAAGTTTAACAATTGCACTTTTCATTTTAAAACTTAAACAATTACACCGTATGTCCACATGATTGTCCATTTATAAGAGCACCGGGTACAAGGGCTGTTGGCTTGAGCCATCACCCTAGGCGCCACCCTATGGCGCGAGACACCACCGCGAGACTGGGCTGGTGGGTCTTAGCGCCGTAGCCACCAGCTCACGCGAAACAATTTTTTTTTCTTTTTTGTTTGTGTTTATGATGTGTTTCTGTATCTGTGATACAGTGATTTTTTTATTTTTTTGTATTTCGCAGGTGGCTAAGAAAGAAGACGACCAAATATTAGATGTGTATTTGGTAGCGTGAGTCAAAGAGCGAACAAGAAAAAGCACATATGTTGTCCTTGTGTCAGCCAAATTTTGTGATGAGTATTAAAGTTAATAATTAATGTTCATGGTTCTAACTGTTGGAAATGTATATATTTATAAATACGTGAATGTCCTGATTCGAACTCGTGACCACGGGATTGCACACATTAGCGAATGAGAATTAAAGTTAATAATTAATGTTCATGATTACGATTAATTATTACACATAAAATCCGTCTAACGATCGTTAAATATTTAACGGAAATGACTAACGATCGTTAAATGTAAAAGGGAGAGAATATATTGTGAATATATTAAATATGGAAAAGATCCGGATTCCCCTTTTCTTCTCTAAAGGTGGCCGGGCAAGGGGGCATTCCAAGCCCAAAACCTTAACTTTTCCTACAAGTTTTTCATTCAGTATATATACAAAGGCTAGGGTTAAATGTTTTTCATAACTTTGTGCATTGAATTGACCCTAGATCTTTCCCTCTCCTCTTTTGCTTACATTCGGCCGAACCCCCCTCCAAAAGGGTGTTTTGGTTTTGTTTTTCATTAAACAAATGCTTGTGTTAGATCTAGCAATCGCTTTGATTCACGGTTAATTCGTGTGTACAAAACTGTGGTTGTAAGACACTATTCTTACACCAATTGGTTTGAGTTGTAAAACGGTAAGGGACAACTCTTTAAACCACTTCATCTGCTTTGTTCAAGAGATCTGACCATTTGCAAGAGGTACGTTACGCATTTAATTCAGTTAATTAATTATTGTTATGATTCTTAGTTTTCCGCTATGTACTATGTGGTGTCTATATGGTTTATGTGTTATCATATATCTTAAACTCAACACTAACGATATAAACTCATATGCCCACCAATTAAATGTTAATAACATTACTAATGTTTATTATATCACTAGCCTATAAACCCGTGATAAATCACAGGTGGCTTATAAAAAGTTAGAAAATATAAAATAAAAAATCTAACAAAATATTTATTGTCAAACAATATTGTGCAGGCTCATAAGATAGGTAAGAGAACGTTTAGTTTGTGGAAAATAACAAAGAATAATAATAAACCATGAAACGAAGAATGGATAATGTGAAACATAAGTTTGTATAAGAGGGCTGAAATAGAGATAGCTATTTAGTTGTGGAGCGACTCAAATCTTTTGTACCACTTCATGGTAAACAACGTTCAAAGTATTGTTTGAAATATACAGCTACCGGAAATTAACGTCGATTTGTCTTCAATGGAAGCCTCTTGTCTGAAGTGTCGAGTTTCAACCGTGGGATGATAGTACTGTGACCAACATGTGTTCCTGTTATTATTTGTGCCTCGATAACATGTTCACCAAGTTTTAGAATTCTTAGTCTTGTCCCATTGCATAACCCAGCACTTCGATCAATGTTTTGAAGAAGCATAACTGGTCCACCAACTTTTAGAGCTAATATGTGGTTAGGTATTCCATACATTTGTTCCTGTTATTATATCAGTATCATTAGTCAACTTTGAAATCATAAGTATTTTCTAGGATTTTGTTAAAGTCTAGGGGAGAATGTCCATGTCTCCCTTTTGGCAATTTTGATGAATGAAATGAATAGTTACAACCAATACTCATATAATTGAGAAAACACAAAACATAACACTTTGGGTTTTCTGTCATACCTTCCTCACTTCCTGCACAAGTTCAGCTGCACTTTTGTCAAGTATCGGATGTCCTTGTCTTTCAAACAAAGTAAATGAAACTGATCCAATTGAGTCCATCACTCGCAATGGAATTTTGTACCTTCCATGTCATGTTAAACGGATAAGTAAGGTTGTTACATCGAGCATACGTGTAAGTTAAATATAGTTTACAGCTTACTTATACTCGACTTCAGTAGCTTGACTGCACTCCTTGTTGGTACACATGAATACAATCATCTTTCTAACAACCACACCATACTCATATTTTCCAAGCACACTGTTGTTTGGAACAATGGTTACATTTTACACAAGCGAGATACCACCAATCAGATTCACGCTCGATTTTCTTAACAGTTGCTACGATGATACATGACATAACCTGGAAGCACATAAACTAATTTATTTCTACCCTTTGATTAATAAAAAAAAAAGTACAACAATTAGAGATTCGTAAAAAATACATATTATACCTTTCCTATGTCACGGATGTCATTAAGAGTCACTTTTTGCAAGTTGTTCAAAAAGTAATGCTTAATAAAGTAACTTGAAAATGTTTTCATATGAGTAACACAGTGATCATCTCCCTCCAAACCACAATTTTCAATCAACCTGTGAAAAGGATTGAGGTTAGTTAAAACAGGCATTCACAAAGCCGTTTAAAGATCAACGGTGAAAAGAGTGTAGTGTTAATAACTCACAGTTTCTTAAAGTTGTGTAGATCAGGAATATCATTTTCTATAAACAACTTTCTAGCACAAAACATGCTTGAGACAGCAGGTTTACCTGTTGGAATGCATGCGACTGTTAGACTTATATTTTGGTATTTCATCAATGGATAACATTGGCAAACGAGTAAAAGATTTTACTTTCAAAAGAAGACTCACGTTTATAGATCTTTTGCTTCATGAACTGTAGGATGATGACAACATGGCCTAAGTTATGTTGGTCACCTAAGGCGTTGTTCAACTGTTCGGCATAGTCGCTCCACAAAGTAACATTCCTAAGCTTGGTCCCACTACAAATTACAATTGACACCAGTAAATTGACAATCTTTAAATAAACTAATATGGGAAAAATAAATAAAAGGTCCAAGTATTATAAAACAACTTACATTATACCTCCAACTCAAAATGGGTGAACGGGGGGTTTATTCCCTTCAAAAATAGCATGCTCTATGTTACCATAAGAGGTCAAGTCTCCTATGAGATCTGTATACAGACATAACCAAATGTAAATATGCATGAATAAGCAAAACGTTAATATGCATGATAAATGTGAAGTTGAAATTGATAATTTTCAAACCGTAAGACACATTAGCTTGTTGTTCCTCTTGAAGAAGATCGCCAAAACTTTTAAACCTAAACCCATATAATGGTCCACTATAAGTGTCACACGGACCGACTACGATACACTTTTCGAACTTAATACACAAACTTTGCTTAACGGTAGCAACAATCTTGTTTTACTGAAATTTAAATGCACAATTAAAATATTACGTCCTTGAAAATTATGGAAATAATTATACAATAGAAAAAAATACAAAATCTTTATATATTACCTCCTCGTCTTGCAGAACTATCTCAATCTCCCAAGTTTCCAATGTGTTTTTAAACACAGTTAATTTCCCTAAGCGTATAATCATTACCTTGATACACCAATCATCTTTCAATGATCTTAACTCTTTGATCATGTTAGTTTTGGTAACCATGAGGGACATTTTTTACTGATAGAATACAAAGGAGATGTGAATGATGTGAATGTGTCATGCCTCATATGTCTGAATTTATAGGGTTGCGACACAGTGGGTATTGATATGATCAAATCATGTATTTTAAAAGGATTATTTGAAAAATCAATTAGGTTGTTATAAAAATCAATTAGGAACCCATTGAATAAAAGTAGAACCGATTTATGGCCAAACCAAATTAGAAAACAATTGATTTCAAATAAATTGTAATCATAAAACACGGTTTTGTAAAATTACGAAACAACTGGGTCAAAATTAATGGAAGAAACATAATAGATTTGAATTTAAACCAAAATTGGGTCAAAAACAATTGGGGCAAAATCATAAAGCAAAATTAAAACCATAAACAATAAACAGAAATTTAAACTAACATAACTAATGAAATTGCAAAAAAAAAAAAAAAAAAAAAAAAAAAAAAAAAAAAAAAAAAAAAGGGGGGAGGGGAATAATGTATAGTGCCAAAAAAAAAACCACCGTGAAATCTATGTATAAGGTGTGATCGGATAAGGAATGATTGGACTGCCAAAGGAATTTCCCTCATGATCCAAAGGGTGTGTTTGGCAACAAGCATTTGGAAGCGTTTAGGAGCGACAAGCTATAAGCGGTAAGCATTATAGATGAAAAGCTTGTTTGGCAACACCTCAACAAGCGTTAGAATATTATCTTACCGCTCCAATCTAAATGCTTCTTGATTAAGCATTCCACAGTTGTTCCAAGCGTTTAGTTTATGAAATTACATATATACCCTCATTTGTTTAATCATTTATTTTATTTTAATATGTATATGACCTTTTTCGTAATTTTACAATTTATAATTACTGCTACAGCTACGTTACCAAACATATTTTTTAAACAAACAATTACAGCTTACTGCTTACTGCTTACTGCTTACTGCTACTGCTTACTGCTTACTACTTACTGCTACTGCTACGTGTCGCCAAACATAGCCAAAGAGTAGATAGCAATAATGAACTTACTTGAAGGCGTGAAGCTTACCGATCAAATTGGAAATTGCAAAAAGAACATAGAGATGTGAATAAAATAACTATATTCAAGCAACATTGATTTTATTGGTTAGATTCAAGCGACATTAATTTATACATTGAATAGCTTTTAGGACTTAATCATACATGGTAGGTTGAAGACGGTGGTTATTGAATGGGAAAGTATAAAGTCAACGATAAAAGAATAAAAGGCTGGTAGCATTGAAAAGGTAGATGATGTGGCATTACTTACGTGGCATTAATGAGGTGGTATAAGTGACCACGTGGCATTAATGAGGTGTCAAAAACTTTTAAAAATAAATTCTTTTATTATATATATAGAATATAGATATAGATTGACATTAACATAAATATAATGGGGCAATTGCATATATACCCAATAAAACTTGCATATTTGCATATATACCCAAAACATGCTTAAGTTGCATTGTACATCATGCATTAATAACTTGTATTTTGGGAAAATATGCAAGTTTTTAAGTTTTAGTCGGTATATATATTCATGGCTCGTTTGGGAATTTCTTTTTCTATGTTACCACTAAATCCAAACAAAAAACATAAAAAAAATTTGGCATCCTTGCATTTCGACGAAATCTTTGTTTGAGACTTTATCTTTGTTTTATCTCAAATTCTAAGCACAAAACATCAAAACTTTGGAGATTCTGATGCATCTTATAGACAAGTTTGTTTATCGGTATAATCCTCGTTTTTATGTAATTTATCATTTTTCAAGCTGGATTTTTGGGTCAAGTTCAAGTGTTGTAGACCTAGCTTATACATTTTTATAGCTTCGAATTAATTCACTTTGGGTTGGAGTTTAACGTGCTTCAAAACTTGAGTTAATGTATGCATCAAATTATATGGTGTAAGAATCATCTCTTTTTACTCGCTAAATCATGTAAAAAACAGATCTTTTAACGAGTGATTAGTGGTGGTGCACCAAGTTAAAAGTTGTGGTTAACAAATTACTTGCATTATATAAAGAGAGTTTTGATACTCCTAAACTTTGTTCTATAATTTAAAAAATAGTACATATCAAACCGGTTTTTTAATAAATTGTGTGAAAAGTTTTTCGATTAAATGTCGTGGGTTGAAAACCTACTTAACACATGTGAGATACTTTCTGGTATATATATTGTGAGATAATTAGTTGTCGTTAAAAAAAATCATGTTTTGCTATAGAAAATCCCAAAACACAGCAATAATTATTTTTGTGTTTCTTAATTATGTTTTGTGTTTCTTGTATTACTCAATTTAGTTGTCGTTAAAAAAAATCATGTTTTGCTATAGAAAATAATTATTGCTGTATTATTTTTTAACGGCCAGTAACTATCTCACCAAAACAAATTGAGTAATACAAGCTAGAACAACAAAAAGTAGAAAAATCTATTGTGAAATGTGTCGATTCGAGACTGGCAAAAAGTAGAAAAATCTGTTATGAATGAAAGAAATCATACAAACACAAAAAATAAGGAATTCAATAAACCCTTTTAGTCCCAAATGTTATTAAAGAGAAACTCTCTTTTTATTCAATTCATCATAGCTTCCTTAAAATCCTAAACAATTACTAACGAATTCAAGTGAAGGAAGTTTGGACTTTTGATCATATAATTAAGAAACACAAAAGAAAGAAATATATAGTAGTGTGTGATTCTTAATGGGCTTATGGTCAGACCGATATACCAATGGGCTTATAGTGGACCAATTACATTACGCCAGTCGCCAGAGATATTTTTAGAAAGGCAATACACAAACTTGAGGTCTCTACAGGTTTTCTAATCTGGAATTTTGGTTCGTGTAAAATCATGCAAGGAGCTCGCGGGTTTAGTTGGTGTTGCGGTATTGGCTAGAAAATGACTTTTCATTCTTTCTTTGTAAAAAGGCTACGAGGATCAAGTACATCTGACCTAGACACACAGACTTCTTGCACTATTTTCCACGGATCAAAAGTCCAAACTGAAAATGACTTAAGAATTTGGTACAAAGTATGCCAAGTGAACTTATTTCATGGCTTTTTGAAATTAGAGAAAGAAAAAAAGTAAAAAACTGTTACATAAACATAGTATCCTTGAAATGATTTATATGTCTGATACTCTGGTTCTAACTTTTAACTTTTGTATGCTATTTCTATTCTACACATCACTTCACTTTTCACAACCAAAACTTCAAAAGTACCTTTATTACATCTTTAAGGATCACACTACCTACCTATGCACACATCCATTCACACTTCATACCTAACATTTTCATAGCAAATATGAGTTGGCATTGTTATTATTTTATTGTGTTCTTTACTCATTCTAAATTAAATACTTTAGAGTCTTGGTTAGTATGTGAGTATGATATTCATAAAGCATTGCTTCATGATTCACGTAAGAGATTTTCTCATGATAGATCTAGTATTTTTATCAAGAGGTGTCCTCTGCCTATTTGGTAAAGGATTCTTAAGTTACCAACTTTGTTTATTTAAGAGTTTTAGTCGTATATACAATAGCAACGAACTTTCTTCGTGTTCTCGTTATGCTACATAAACTATAAAAAAGTTATGTAAATGTAACGAACTTTTTTAAGTGTTCTAACTGGATGTGTCAGACTTTCAGGTATGACACTTCATCAAAATATGCATATTAAAATACTTTGTAAAGGTTCGTTACATTTAAACAACTTTTTCAGAATTCACGTATCAAATCATTACATTTGAAAAAGTTCATTAGTATTTAATAACCAAAACTTTTCTTTTTTAAAGATAAAGTGTAGTAAAACCTATTTTTTTTGGTATGTAACTAATGGTCATTGCCGGTTATATGTTAGTCGTATTTTAGCATAGCCCAATTGTAGTTTGTAAGTATCAAAGGGTTTTCGTATGTCAATAATGAAACCGGATAATACATATGTATATGTATATATATATATATATATATATATATATATATATATAAGCTACAAACCCTAACAAGAGACAATCGAGCCTTAGCCCATACAAACTACAATTGGGCTATGCTAAAATACGACTAACATTATCGACGTTTGTGAAAGAAGAAAAAATTTTGTTGAATAAATATATAATGATTGTTGAAAATATGAATATGAATTTTGCCTGTTTCAACATCAAAATTGTCAAACGAGCTTAGCCCGTGCTAGTCATTGTGGTACCAATCATCGTAGGCAATATTCATAAAATTTGCCAAGACAAATAACATACAAACACATAACATGTACTCTTATATAGCAATTAGTCCTATGTACAAATCTTTGTATAACGAGTGTTGGAAAACCCGCGCGATGCAGCGGGATTGCTTAAAAGACTTATTTTGCAGCGACACTTAAACCTCAGGGGTTGTTTTTGTCAAGTTGCGAAAGATTATTAATGCTAAAGGACTTACTTTGCAACGACACTTGAACCTCAGAGGCTGTTTTCGCCAAATTGGCAAACTTGGCATTAAATGCGCGTATTTTGGGTGAAATCACTTCCTGCCTTTTAGTATATAGAGTAATAAGCATTGTCATAGGTACTTGCAATTCACTGTGTGTATGTAAATGAAATGAAACCCACAAGTTATATAAACCAATCCATCCTTAAAATTCGTTTAGTATATAACCATTTAAACAACATTTATGGTTCAGTTTTTGTAGGTTATGAAACCAAACCTAACAAAATCCTCATATGGGCTTGGTCAATATCATACTCAATGTCTACAAGGACATCCAATATATCACTAAAATACAAAAAGCCTCATGAAGCATTAGTGCATTACAATGCGAAAGTACTCACACATCACTTGTCACCCTACCTTAAGAAAATGACAAAACATTTTTTATTTCTTATTTAGGCCGGAGCTGTAATGTTGCCCCTAATCAATCGAGTAGATGACCGCGTTTTTGCCATTAAGTCATTGCGAATGAGCAAGTAGGGGGCGTCAACTAAAGAGGTAGCGAGACTGACCACAATTGCAGGAATAGGTTGACTTTTTTTCATTTTGGTTATGGAAAGTGAAAGTTCTTTCATTTAGTACGAGATCGCTTCACACCTTGCGATGCTTACGCCTCTCGCCTATCGAAGTTCTGTTCAAAAACCTCGTCCGAGAACTTGTATCCAAAGTTCTAAAAGGCGCGCAAAGGTCCAGCAAAGGCGTGAGGCTTGGTCATGCCGCTACGCCACACGTTATGCCGCCTTATGACACTTCTTTTTGTAAACTCGATATATATGAAATATGATATAAATATAAAAATATTTTCATATTTTGAATCGCCTTATGCCACGATTTATAAACGCAAAAGCTTCGCCTTAGCCGCTAAGACGTGAGGCTTGATCATGCCGCCACGCCACGCCTCACGCTATTTATAACCTTGGTAGCAGGGCCGGCTTTAGGGGAGTGCAAGAGGTGCGATTGCACAGGGCCACCGCTTGATGAGGGCCACCAAATTTTATGCACTTCTATTATATATATGAACACAATATGAGACTCGAGCTTTATTAATTCATGCACTACTTATACATATGTATATTTTGTGTGTGTTTGAGGGCCTTTTTATGATAATGGCACGAGGCCACTGAAATCCACGAGACGGCCCTGCTTGGTAGTACCAAATACAACACAATATAAAACACGTTACTTTAAGTGCATAAATATGTACTTGTAGGGTTCTTCATCCACCAATGTATGCTCTCACAAATAAATCTTACTATCATATAATGGAGGAAGACCTCTTCCTTCATTAATTTTTTTAAAATTCAGTAACACAAGTAACGAAGCTAAAAGTACAACATGTCATAACATATTTAAAACTAAAAATTAAATGTCATAACATATTTTAAAACTGAAAATTAAACAATACAAGTAAGAAAGCTAAAAGAACAACATGTTTTTCTCATGCACATATTTCCTGATTTAGTGATAAAGTGTTGATTGGCACACTCTTACTTTTGATCCGCTCATTCCAATATACAATCTTCAAAAGCAGCATATGATAAATGTACAACTGGTTAAAGCACAATTTGAAGTGTGCAAATAAAAAATAAAAGTGTGCAAATCATTAGTCTTAGTGATAAAATGCAAGTATTAAAAATTTAAAATACATAGTACAAGTTATGCAAGTCGCTAATTAATGATAATTTTAAAAACCCGTTCTAATAAAAAAATACAATTAAAAGAACACATTGTACAACCAAGCAAATCACTAACGCTGCGTTCTCGAGTTTGTTTTTGGAAGGAAAAGAAAGAAAATGAAAGGTAATAGAAAAATTGGTGTGTTCTCGAGTTTTTATCAAACAGAAAGGAAAGGAAATAGGAAGGATTTGATAGGAAAATTAAGAGGTTTTTTCCTACAGAATTTTCCGACCAAATATGGGCGGATTTGAAAGGAAACAAATTTACACATAAACTATTTGTTATAAACTAAGTTATATAACCTTCATTATTTTATATATCTTTTATTATAGATATATTTCTATGTTTAAAAGGGCATAACTATAATTTTTTCTTTTTTTTTCTTTCTTTTCCTTCCAACTCGAGAACACGACTTTGTTTATTTTCCTTCCATTTCCGTTCATTTTCTTTCAACTCGAGAAAATGAAATATAAATGCCACTTTCTTTTCTTTCCACTTCTTTTCTTTACTTTTCTTTACCTATCATTTCTATTCCCACAAAAGATAACTCGAGAACAGAGCGTAAACAAACAAACAATTATGCATAGTTCGTGCAAAGTTTCATCAAACTTTTGTTATTGCTTATAATCTTTAAACGAACAAACTAATCAATAAAGCTATCGTCAAAAAATGTTCAAAATGAAATAAATTATTATCAAAAAAAAATTTACATAAAATCCGTATCTGTATTGCGCGATAACCCTGCTAGTATAATATAGCATACGCATACCGAACACAAATAAATATGATATAACTATGATTCTATGAGTCACTTGTTGACCCATTTTAAATGAAGCAACTTCTCCATTAGAAAAGTGCACAACTTTCTTAAGAAAATGAAAGGAAAAGTGTTCATTTATCCTAGTGGACCATGAGACCACACCCTTGTCTCCCAAGTCACACTTTTTTCTATATATAACACGTACATTTCATAAGAAACTTTAACCAACAATGGCAAAACCATTTAGCCAAACCTCCTTAGAAGATATCTGCAAGCAAGTTCATGGTTCTATAGGAAACTTTAGCCTCTTGGTCCGGGTTTTCGCAAGCCATTTAACGCATCAAAATTGCCAAAAGATCCAAGAAAAGTACATGGAGATGTATGGTGAAGACTTATATGATCGTTTACAAAACAAGATTGATAGTCATACATCAAAAACTAGCACGATCTTGTCACTATCGATACTAAATCCGCACGAACGTGACGCTATCATAGCGAAAAACGCCATTTTTAAAGAAAGGGATAGTGTCAATTACAAGGCACTCATTGAGATTTATGTTGGTAGAAAATCAAGCCATTTTTTCCTCATCCAACAAGCTTATCAAAGTAAATTTAGAAGGAATTTGGACCAAGACATTATGAGCATTGAACCTCAACACTCTTACCAAAAGGTAAAAACTCTTCTATCTTGTGCATTAATAGTTGTACTTTGTGCATTAGTAGTTGTACTTTGTGAAAGGAGCAAGCTTTTATACATAGGATGCAAACCCATCTAGGAAATGGTTAGTTAAACTCCCTACACTTTCTAGTCTTTTGCTTGAGTAGTTGTACCTTCTGCTTTAATAGTGGCCACGCCAAACTCCTGAAAATGAAGGGTTTTACCTGATTTTAGTCTGTGTGACGGTGTGTTCAAAGTCCGTGGATGAGTCGGCTAAAAAAGTAGTAATTTTTATGGTTAAATTGGATATGGGTATTTTTTGTGCAGATGTTAATGGCATTGGCTGCATCACAAAAAGCTCATAGTGCAGAAGTTAGTGTACACATCGGCAAATGCGATGCACAAAGGCTATTCCAAACCGGGAAAGCAACATCAGGGGGGTTCAAGATTGATGAGGGTGTGGTGCTTGAAATTCTGAGTAAAAGAAGCATTCCACAACTCAAACTCACTTTCACAATCTATAAGCATATTTATGGGCATAGCTATACAAAGGTAAAAACATTTGCCTTATAATCTACCAGTTTTTTAGGTGTTTTACATGATAGAGTCTAGCTAATGTATTCATGTAATTGTTTAACCCACATGTTAGCATATGTTAATCCAGAACGATATAGTAAAAGTTATGGTCGAGTGAGCAAACTTTGACGCTTCTATAATAATCTTTTGAGGTCAAATTATGAAAATAGCTATATAATTTAAAATATTTACACTACCAATTTTTTAGATAAGTGTCGGCGCACTGCCCCTCCTATCTCCGCCCATGCATTTTGCTTAACGTGTCTATTTTCCCTGTTAAAGAAAAAGAAGGCAAATGACCCGTTTGCTTTATAAAACACCGGGGAAATAATACGTGCAGCTAACTGCACGGATTTTAGGTGTTGTCAAGATAAAATGAGAAACGTTTATTTACATGTAAAAAGTTAAAAGGGTTAAAAAAGTTTTTTCTTTCTTTCTTACTATATTTGTCTTTGTAGGTTCCGTGCAAGCGATCTACACACATGATTTTCAATTTTTCATTTAGGCGAAACGTGTTTAACATGTCAACTTTTTTTTACCCGAATAGTGCTAATTTGGTAAAAACTTATTGAAGCATGATACATGGTCAGATTAGTAAGTTTTTACCCACATATAGTGTTTAACTTCTTTATTTTCTTATCTTTTTTACTTGCTTTTATTGCAGCACTTCAAGAATAAATATGATGGGGAGTTTGAAGATGCATTGAAATTTGTGGTGAAATTTCTAAACAATCCACCAAAATATTATGCAAAGGTGATTAAATTTCTTGCTTTTTAAGTAAAAGTTGAAGAAGAGTCGATTAAACTTCAAAGTAGTTTCAAGCAATATAATGTTATTTAAACTAACTTTTGCTTCAACAAATTCCAAATTTTATGGAGATAAAGTTAGTACATGACTTTATAGTTCTTCAAGCATCCAAAATATTAGGAAAAAAACTGTAAATTCATAACATACTTTACAAAAAAACTCATTATGCTATATCTACTTCCCTTATTGTCATAATACATAATCGTTTTCATTTTATTCGGTTATTTTCTGTTCGTTTTTATCCTTTTTGACGTGGATAATAAAAACGGTTTTTATCCGTAATATTTTATGTCCGTTTTTATCCATTTTGACGTGGATAATACAAACGATTTTTATCCGTTTTTATCTGTTTTTATCCGGACAAATTAAAATGAAAACGGATAAAAATGGACGATTTACGAAAACGGATAAAAATGGACAGAAAATAACCGAATAAAATGAAAACGGTTATGTATTATGACAATAAGTGAAGTAGATAGAGCATAATGAGTTTTTTGGTAAAGTACGTTATGAATTTATAGCTTTTTTCCAAATAACCGAATCATTTACTTTAGTATCTTGACATAATGTGGTTCTTTTTTTCTGATCATTTACTACAAACTTAGGTACTAGAAGCAATCATCAAAGGAAGAACAACTGATAAGGGTGAGTTGGAACGTATAATCGTGAGCCAGAGTGAGACCAGTATGAAGAAAATAAGAAAAAGTTACAATAACATGTTCGGGATGGATCTAGGAGATGCTATACTGGAGAGTGTTCCAAACGGGGATTTTAGAGACTTGCTCGTCGCATTGACCATGAAAACTAGTATCGATTGACAAACTCGATCTTTTTATTAGTATTGGTTTATGTTTATTAGAACGAAAAATATGTAAAATCAGAGTTTGTAATAGGGTGAAATATTAGGACTTTTGGTATGCGGTTACTTTATTTTACAAGTTATATGCGATATTATATATATCTTGGTTCATGGATGGACTATCAAAGAACCATATCGTCTTATTCTTATATCAATCGATAGAAGTACATATTAAACGTTAAAATCAAAAAATGACGATTAATGCCAAAACAACAATGAGTGCCATGAAACTTTGATATGCGTACTTGGTAGCACTACTTGGCGCGGGTGCTGGAGTCACTCCTTCAACATTGATGACCAATTTCTGCATATGATCAGCGCAATGCTTCTCTTTGCCACAAATGTACCACTTTTTGCCCGAGGCCATTAAGGTCACGACATCGTGTCCAGATGTAAGGCCCGATCCAGGTGTAGGTACGGTGCAACTGTTAAAAGATGCAGCGTCCACTTTTTGCACATCGTGCACGTCTTTTGGGTAATTGAACACTATAAACAAACAAAAAGTTTGGTAAAAATAGTTCGTGTAATAACGTTTCCGTTTAGAAATACAAAAAAGGAAGTAGGCAAGTTTAAACATTTCACCTAGTTTGTCACCAACATAGAAAACTTTGCCTTGAGCCCATGCAGTATAATTGTAATCGATAGTCCAACCACTCTCGCCTCCCACCACATATTCGGCTGCCATAGTGCTCGCCGGAAGCAACACTGCTACCGATATGGCCAAAACGACAACAATGTGGCTAAAAGTGGCCATTGCTTAATAGAAATCTGATAATGTATTATTGTTCTTGTGTTTGATTAGTAAGATATTACGGTGCCTATTTATATTGAATTTTTTTTCTTGGAAACATCCTCAAAAGTACAATGAGATTGTTATCTCCGATAATCATTTGCAATCATATGTGTAACTTGTCATATTCTTGCGTTAAATTTTGTAGTCAAGAATATACCTAGACAACACAAGGCCTAAGTGGTGCAGAAGGACTATATCTACCGGCCCCTTGATTCCCTAACATATGAGAGTACGACGACATGCCCAATTTCCGTCAAATAGGCAGGAATTGGAAAGTAGACACTTACACCTTTACCCGAGGATAAAGAGAGTCCTTACACATGCAAGAGTTAAGAGTAAAACTATCATTTATCAGGTACCAAAACGATAGTTTGAAATAAGAAAACTCGTTAATTTTCTAAAAAGCCCAACAATACATATCAGATATTTTGTTACAAATTGTTCTGATTTGCTGTTTATATCTTTTTGTCCCGCTATTCTGTTTTCGTATTTGACTTTCATTAGGCTTGCGTGTGTGGCCACATTAGCAACATATCCGCGATAGTAGCCACCTAGACACTATATTACCGAACTAGCACATCAATTATCAGGTACCAAAACGAGATCACAAAGAGTTTATGAGATTTGGATAACCTGAGTTGACTGTCATGACTAACCATGAAACAAAATAGCGGCGAGTATAATCGTTTATACTATGACCCAAAACAGGAAAACCAAAAAATAGCGGTGTTGTAAAAAAGTTTCGTCTATCATGATCCGCTTATTTGGTTTTACGGCTAGTTTTGGTAAAATTCATCTATGAACAAACAAACAGCGCTGCTGTTTTTCTAGGGGTTTTTATTGGCCCGGATTTCGGGTTTCTTTTTCTTTTTTTTTTTTGTTGTTTCGGGTTGAAATTCTTCGAAGGCAAAACGAACAAAACCAAACCCTATTCAAAGTGGATCAAATCAAACTATAAACCGAATTTGAATTTCATTCGGTTTCTGTTTAACCTGAAAAGCTCGAATTGCCTAATTTCTAGACAAAAATAATACATATTTTTTAGCACCAAATATCTTAACCTATAAAAACTAAAAGGGTATTTTCTCAAATCTCTTGTCATTATAAGAGATTTTCAAAAAGTGAAAAATTTATGTTCACCAATTGCAATTTGACCAATAGAATTGCACCATCTTGTCACGTGGCAAAAGTGAGTCATCTTATCAGCCAAAAGAAGTCAAAATCGAAATAATTTGGTTAAACACATTTAAATTACATCCAACAGAAAAAATGTATAAAAACACATGTGTCAATTTTATAAAAAAAAAAAAAAAAAAAAGGTAATTAATAGAATTTTAGTTGTTAAATTTTAAATAAATTATATAAATATAAGTAAATTTATCAATTTCCGTGTTTTTTTAATATAAGTTTAAAATGTAATAAATACCCCCTAAACATTATACCTCATAGACTTTTTATATATTTTTATTTAAAACAACATATATGTTGTTGTTATTCATAAATATTATTATCATTGTATATTAATGTATATGCACGGAATTATAAATATAAAATGACAGCATGAGTTATTGTGCTATGTAAATAAATACACGAGATTGTACATATACGGACAACTCATGAACTCATTTTGGGAACCCTGTAGGTTCTTTTTCATTCCAGTTTCCACACCTCGCTCAGTAGTAGGGCTGCTCAAACGGACCGGACGGACCGGACCGACCGACAAAACCGACCGGACCGGACCGATGGACCGGCGGTCCGGTCTCGGTCTAGGATTTTTGCCGGATTCGGTCTCGGTCCGGTCCGGTCCGGACCCAAAACCGACGAAAACCCGAAATTTAGCCTTGTGGACCGGACCGACCGACAAAACCGACCGGACCGGACCGGACCGGACCGGACCGACCTCATTCGGTCTCGGTCCGGAGTTTTTGCCGGATTCGGTCTCGGTCCGGTCCGGTTTTCGTCGGTCCGGTCCGGTTTTAGACCGATGAGCACCCCTACTCAGTAGTGTTGCATCGATAAATTCATTTATATCATTCACGTCCTTCTCTAACTACCCACCACATCGATTAAGATTTAAGTTATAGTTCAATTCCATTAATTTACAACACAAACACCAATCTAAACCCCTGACTTTACCAATGACCTAACCCTGAAACACAATTGAATGAAATTGATGTAATAAATAGATAAACACATAAAAAAACCATAACCCCCAAATTTGCAGCAGCTAGCGAAGGGGAGCACCAGCCAGTGGTGACCACGTTGTGACGAATGCAGATGGTGGTGGTGGTGAGTGTATTGCATTTATTTTGTAGAGATAAAAGAGGATGTTATGAGATGAGAATGTAAGATTAGTTGTGTGTGTGAGGGACAAGATTAGGAAGAACACAAATCTTTTAGTTAAGGGAAAATGACAAAAAAATGCATCGAACTTGACACTTGTTGTCATTGTGTGTAGCCAACTATTTTTTTTTCCATTGTAACATAAACCTTTTGAATTTTTGTCATTGTATGTAGCCAGTTAGGTGGATTTGTGTTATTGTATGTACCGAGTCAGGCTTAGCGTTACATCGTTAGTCCTTTTATATTAACGGTCGTCAGTAAATAAATTAAAATTTCGTTCTCTTACGTTTTTATTCGTTTTCATCCGTTATTATACGTTTTTGTCCGTTTTTTATACTTTTTCGTCCGTTGCTTTTTCCCATTTTTTACGTTTTCGTCTGTTTTCTTACATTCTCGTCCGTTTTCTTACGTTTTCGTCCACTTTTATACGTTTTCATTCGCTTTTATACGTTTTAGTCCGTTTTTATAAGTTTTCATCCGTTTTCATCTGTTTTTATACGTTTTCAATCGTTTTTCATCCGTTTTATATTTTTTCGTCCGTTTTCTTAAGTTTTTGTCCGTATTCTTAAGTTTTATACATTTTCGTCCGAAAAAGTAAGAAAATGAACGAAAAAGTAAGAAAACCAACGAAAGCGTATAAAAAAAGATGAAAATGTTATAAAACAGACGAAAACTTTAAAAAAACAGACGAAAATGTATAAAAACAGTTGAAAACGTAAGAAAACGGATGAAAAACGTATAAATACGAATGAAAACGTAAAAAAATGGACAAAACGCATAAAAACGGATGAAAACGTAAGAAAACAGACGAAAACGTATAAAAACGGACGAAAACGTATAATAACGGACCAAAACGTAAGAAAACGTAAGTAAACAAACGAACATGTAAAAAACGGATGAAAGCATTGGACCAAAATGTATAAAACCGACGAAAAAGTATAAAAACGGACGAAAACGTATAATAACGGACTAAAACGCAAGAAAACGTAAGTAAACAAACGAAAATGTAAAAAACGGATGAAAGCATTGGACCAAAATGTATAAAACGGACGAAAAAGTATAAAAACGGATGAAAACGTATAATAACGGATGAAAACGAATAAAAACGTAAGAGAACGAAATTTTAAGTTATTTACTAACGACCGTTAGTAAATAAGGACTAACGATGTAACGCTAAGCCTGACTGGGTACATACAATAACACAAATTCACCTAACTGGCTACATACAATGACAAAAATTCAAAAGGTTTGTGTTACAATGAAAAAAAAAATTGTTGGCTACACACAATGACAACAAGTGTCAAGTTCGATGCATTTTTTTGTCATTTTCCCTTTAGTTAATCCTATAAAACTTGGGGGTAATTTATCAAATAAAGTAAGGGTAAAATGGTCATTTATGATGGCGAGGATGTAATACGCCAAACGTTTTACGTTTTAAGGATGATATTTGCCAATGATATCGGCAAAGGATGATTAGTGCCAAATTCAACAAACCACAGGGATGATTTTTGCAATTGACTCTAATAATAATAATTTATTTTTCTTTTTTTAATAGTACAATGATTTTTGCTGAAATTTTTGCTACAAATAATCACAAACCTAACCATCAGTTTTGTATGTTTTTGTTAGTATGGATCAATCAATTTGGTTACCATCCGATTTTTATGTTTTTTTAGTAGGCATGATTATTAAAACTCTTTTCTTTAACGAGTTGACATCTTCTGCCCTTACAAATTTAAGCAGAGAATGAGAACAATCCGATGTTTTTTTCTTTTTCCTTTTGAAGAGAAAGGCTTTATTAGAAACTCACAAAAGAATCAAAGCCAAAAGGCATATAAACAACCAAAACTATTACAAAATGAGGACCAAAATAAGACCACACATATAAAACAACACACAAACTAGACCCAAACTAGAGCTAATCAAGCAATATGTATTCATTCCAAGTTCTCGTTAATTGATCAATAACAGTGATAATAACCATAAAGTTTAGCACATCCTTGGTAGCTTGCTATCACGCTTTGACGTCAATAGCAAGCTTTTGGTTAAATGCAGCACAATGTTGATTTACGCCACAAATAAACCACGCCTTGCCACGGGACGAGAGCTCTATAATGTCGTGTCCAGAGGTGTGAGCTTTACTTGGTGGTGGAATAATGCAATTAGCAAACGCATTGCCGTCCACTTGAAACACGTTATGTTCGCCTTGGGGATAATTGAACACTGTAAAAAAAGTTCATATTCAGCTTTAAGAAAATGTTGCTATAGCAATATTGACATACTTTTAGTTATTACCTAGGTTATCACCAACTTTAAAAGTTTTATTGTTAGCCCAAGCTTGATAGTCGAAATCGAGTGTCCAACCACTGGCATCTCCTACCACATAGTCCGTTGCTTTGGTTGTCGATGGAAGTAGCATGATAGCCAAAACGGCTAAAACGACAACAATGTGATCCAAGGTGGCCATTTGTGGGTCGAAAATGTATTAGACCACGGTTTTAGATAGAAGAATAGTTTCTTGTTCTTGAGTTGGGTTTATAAAGGCAAAAATTGTATAATTATTGGATTTCACGACCATTTTTTTTGTTTGGCCTTAAAAATGTTACTGTCTTAGGTATCTTTAGATCTCATGGATTGTTTTATTGAACTTGGTTATATAAGATTATTGTTCTTGACGAAACAAATGAAGAGAAACTTGACAATCCATAAAAACAAAAACATTTGGACAATAACTATAAAATATTCGAGTAATTGCTTCTTTATGTATTTTACTTGGCACTAATTCTAAGTTTGTGCAACGTATTAAACTTTTTTCCTTTTAGTACATCATATTTTTTTCATCAAAAGTACTAAAATTTGCTTTATAAAGAAATTTTTAGTTAAAATCAAATTGCACTACAAAGAAATAAAGTAGCAAAAGTTATTGTCGGGGGTTGCACGCATTAAAAATCGACAATTTTCGAAAACAAAATACAATTCGTGACTCAAAATCGGGTGTGGCCCGTGCTACACCGGGTTCCCAAATGAGTCCGTCCATGGTTATATGATACACGCTAACTTGGGAGCACTTATAAAATTTATAAGTGCTCACTGCACCCCGCCTCTCTTAGAAAATTGGAAATGGTTTTTTTTAAATAAATACATTTTTAAATAATTTTTTTTAAATAAATACATTTTTAAAAAACATTTTTTTAAAAAAACAAGTTTTTTTTTTTAAATAAAAACATTTTTAAAAAATATATTTTTAAAATAATTTTTTTAAAGAAAGTACATAAATTTTTAAAAAATAAATTTAAAAAAAAAGATATATTTTTTTTTAAATAATTTTTTTAAAATATTTTTTTTTAAATATTATTTTTAAATATTTTTTTAAAAATTGTTATTTAGAAAAAATAAAAAATATTTTTTAAAAAAAATAAGTTTTTTTTTAAATAAATACATTTTAAAAAATATATTTTTTTTAAAACAAGTTTTTTTTTAAGTAAATACATTTTAAAAAAATAAGTTTTTTTTAATAATTTTTTTTAAAGAAAGTACATAAATTTTTAAAAAATAAATTTTAAAAATAAAGATATATTTTTTTTTAAATAATTTTTTTTAAATATTTTTTAAGAATTTTTATTTAGACAAAATATTATTTAAATAAAAAAATTTTCATTTCTCGGGTCAAGTCTCTGTTGTTACCAAACATTAGAATTGAACAAAATTCTCTACTGATTTCTATTTTCTGAGATTCTATTCTCTACTTCATTTCTTTTCTCTGAATTTCTCTCTACCAAACGCACCCTTATTGAAATCGAACAAATAATTGTTAAGTATCAAAACAATTAAACAACTACAAACCGGTCTTTGGCCCATCTTTTTCCTCATATCTAGGGGTGTTTATCGGTTCGGTTATCGGTTTGTTCGGTTAATTTTTTTTCCTGGTTATAACCGAGAACCGAACCGAACCGAATTCAAATTTGACTAAACCGAACCGAAAACCGAACCCTTAATAACCGAAAACCGAATAACCCGAATTACATAAATTTATTCATTTATTTATTTATATTTTTTGAAAAAAAATAATTTTCAAGCTTAAAAATATTATATATATATATTATAAAAGAGTTTTAATATATTTTATATATATATATATATATATATATATATATATATATATATTTATTTAAATTCGGTTTTCGGTTCGGATTGCTAAAACCATAACCGAACCGAAAACTGAACTTTTATTTTGGTTCGGTTACGAGTTCGGTTCAGTTATTTTCGGTTCAGCTCGGTTTTGGTTTTCAGTTTATTCGGATATTATTCAACCCAACGAACACCCCTACTCATATCCGGTCTTTAGCAAACCCTTAAAAAAATCCGAAACAAACATTTCAAACCCTTAAAAAAACTGCAATTCCACCTTCACCAGCGGTAAGACTTCTATTAAACATCATTTCTATTGCAAATTTAGTTATATATTTCAAACCCTGATAGCTTAACATTATGGAACAACTGTTTGAATGTTTGATGCCTTACATAAACAACAACGACGACCTTAACTCTGTTTCTTTAGTGTCCCGTAAATTATATGAACTCGATTCCTTAACGCGTAAGCACGTAACTGTCCATGTACATTACGCCCCAACCCCGTCTCGTTTAAGTACTAGGTTCCCTAATATCGAGTCTTTAACGCTTAAAGGATTAGCGTTTGAACTCGAGTTTCCAAGTATTAAAGTCACCCCATGGATTCAAGAACTTGGTGTTTCGTTTAAGCGTTTGAAACAACTTTGTATGTGTAGTATGTTTGTTTGTAATTCGGATATTGAGCTATTGGCGAGAAAGCGTGGTAATGATTTAAGCGTTTTGAAGATTATCAAGTGTCATGGGTTTTGTGAGGACGGGTTAATGTACGTGTCTAAGTATTTTAATCATTTGAAAACTTTGTGTGTGGACAAAATTTATTATGAACAGTCCGAAGATGAATATGATATAGAGAAAGATGGGAAATGGTTGCATGAATTGGCTTTGAATAACAATGTTATTGAATCGTTCCATTTTGATGATAACCCTTTTGTTTACGATGTTGAAGATATTACGCTTCTTGCAAAAAACTGTAGTAAATCTTTAGTATCTTTGAAGATTGATCCGTGCTCTCTAAGTGATCTAAGAGATGCATTTAGACATGCTAATAGGTTGGAAACGATTGATTCGGCTTATTGTGTTGAAGATATGGAGTATGTTGATTTCATATTTCCTCCGAATATGTGTTGTCTTGGTATACTTGATTTGCCTGAGACTTCATTTATGGCTCTACTCCCGTTTGCAAATCAGCTGAGGGAATTGAATCTTCGGTGTGTAAGTTTTAATAGTATTTGCCAGTGTTTCCTGTTTGAGAGGTTTCCCAATTTGGAAGTTTTATATACCGAGGATGGATGTGAAGACAAGGGATTGCAGGTTATTGGTCAGTTTTGCAAGAATTTGCGCAAGCTTACCCATATTGGGCGGGTGGGTCACATGGGACTGATTGCTCTGGCACAAGGATGTTCTAATTTGGAGTATTTGAAGGTTGAGATCGTAGATACTTCAAATGAAGCTATGGAGTGTATAGGAACTCATCTAAAGAATCTGCGTACTTTTAGTATGAGGATGGTTAATTCAAACGGGATTACAGATTTACCGCTAGACAATGGGATCCAAGCTATGCTAATGGGTTGCAGCAAACTCGAAAGGCTAGATATCTGCCTTTGTCGTCGAGGATTGACGGACGTGGGTATGGGGTACATTGGGAAGTATGGTCATAAATTGAGATATCTCTCTCTAGCTGGTATAGGAGAATCTGATGCAGGACTTGTGGAGTTATCAAAAGGGTGCCCTAGATTAAGAAAGCTAAAATTGGAGTGTTGTCCCTTTAGCGAGGAAGCAGTTGCCACTTTTGTATCTAATGTTTATTCGCTAAGGTATGCTTGTCTTTTAAATAGTTATCGCGTGGCGTTCACTCGTCCAACGGCGTCTTGCTGAGGTAATACTACTCAAAGTTTATTTTATGATCTGCTACACTATATTAGAACTAAGAGGTTGTATTCATCTTTTTCGAAACGCTTTTGTCTATATTTCTTCTGCAAAAGTTAATGAGTTTGGTATGATTACGAAAAAAAATTATCACAAGAATCTTATGCAGTAATTATTGTTATTGAGGGTGGTGATAGGTAGTTTAATCGGTCTCAGTGACGGGTGGGTTGGGTCACCGGCAAATACTTTTTGTTCATTTTTCAAAATAACTTCTTACAAATTATTGCGTAAGTTAGGAGTACAAAAACAATGTTTTCACAAGAATAAGCAAAGTTTTTCAGAGATTGAACGCATTAGAAACAAACTTTCAATAGTTTTGACATGTTCGACCTTTAGCTAAACATTTGACCCGTTTGAGATAAAACTCAACTCACAGACCCATTTTTATGTTATCTGGTTGAAACATTTGACCCGTCTCCACTATAGAGCCACCACCAAATATTCCAGTGTTGAGAGAGCCTTATAGCTTACAGAATATGAACTGCTAAACCTTTTAGGGAAAAACAGTGCTTCTATTGTCTTGTGACTTAAGTGTCTGAAATACCAGACAATGATGAGAAACTAGTATGATCTTGGGCACATAAGCCAGTATCATTACTTTCAGCAAAAATGTAGTTTGTTTTTGAAAGATTATATTACTGAAAACGTCCTTGTGCTTCAGTGAAGTATATGGAGATCGTCCCTCATCGATACTTTTTGAATACTTGATCCCAAGTTACACTGTTTTCTTTCACATTATGCCTCGAGTATGTAATTACTATCACTTTTGGTACCTCGGGTATGTAATTTAATTTGCTATTGGTCCCTAATTGGTAATGGGCTAGGGACCTAAGTGAAAGCTTAGGAGCATTAATGATATGTGAAAACAAGACCCAACCACAAAAACGATTTATGTGATTTAGTCCTTTATTACTTTGTCAGCTTCTAGCCTTCAATTCCTTCCATGAGCTTTCTTTTCCTAAACAAAAAGTTGTCATAAAGATCGTTTTTCAAAACTTTCTACTGATGTCATTCATATTAATGTTATGACCTTTTTGCAGATAATTTCAGTGCTGAAATTGTCCGTTACACTGGCTGAAAAACTCCATAGCTTAGCTGTACCTTGGGTAGCAGATGGAAGTGGTGTTAACAAGTTGATCAGCCTAATTCCATTAGAAGTCCTGTAAGTATAAGTGGTGTAGATAATTTGAATATTAGTTTAATGAGTGTCGGTTGGACCGCACTCTTTTGTGAACAAGCGGTCATGGTGATTGGTATTGATGAAAAACCAAGCAAAGATGCTTTGAAGAAGATTGATGACGTTCCTTGGATTTAATCAAATTCCGATTCGGGTATTCTGTTTTGTTAACAGTTTTTCTGAAGCTTTAGATTTCGATATTTGTTGTTTAGTAGAAATGTTAGTACATAATTTTGATCCTGTTGATGGCTGGATTTCACAGTTTCAGCATCTGAATGATCCCCGTTAGCTTACTATATTAACATATAGATTTCCGCCTTTGGGGCCATAACATAAAGAAGACCAAATTCGACTGACCAGCTAGCCTGCACAGATCCAAATGGCCAAATTCGACATGATGCACCATGCTAATAGATTTTTAGTTTCAGGTCATTGTAAATCTAGTTCTTTATCAAATTTTGTCTCATTATTATTATTAGCAACAGATAATTGAATTAGTTTAATTGTGTTACTAATGTTTTTGAAAGCTCGAGTTCAACACATCTTATAACTAATTCCGTCTTGTATGGTTTTCGCTTGACATACCATAGAGCTTGAATACACTGATGACTGATTTTTATCCACCCTTAAAGTATAAAGTCGAAACAAAAAGGAACTAAAGGTGCAGTGACATTATAATTGCTCATGTTCATAGAAAGATAAGTGTGCGCCAGACATGAGATCGTTTATTATTACACAAAACATACAAAGTCTTTATATGACCTTAATTGATCGAAGACAATGATATCACAATCGTAGTAACTTGCCATCAAGCATTAACGTCATCAATGGTGAAGTTTTGGTTGAAATCAGAACAATGTCCCGACACACCACAAATAAAATAGTATGTTCCAGGTTGGGCGAAGCCTGCTACATCTCCAAAATCAAAATAATAACTTGGTGGTTCTGTACTGCAATTATCAAACGCAACACTATTCACTGCAGACATACAGGATATGAGTGTTTTTGGATAAATGAACTCTCTAATATAAGAGCATAAGATGTTTCAGCATATGAAATTAAATTCTAAAACAAAAATGATGAAATTATTTACCTAGTTGATCACCAACTTTAAACACTTTATCAACTGCCCAAGCTTGATAATCGTTTTAGAAATGTATTGTTCCTTGTCTTGAGTTTGGTTTTAGAAAGCATCCAATAATTTAATTTATAGAAATTTGTATCTTTCTTGTAAACATCCACATAAATTACAAAATAATGAGACAAAGAACAACTAGGTGTACATCAAAGAACAATGGGTGTACATCAAAGAACTATGTTGTTTCTGCACTTTGTATGATTTTTCAAGTCAAAATGAACTCGAAGGTTCGTTTTAGTATTAACAAAGACCCGTCGTGACATGTTTTGGTTTATGAGTCGACGCAGGTCTTGTAGTGTTTGCCAAATATTGCTATTGTGTCTTTTTGTTCTGTTTGCAGATCAACAAAATATCATCTTTAGAATTTAATTCATTGAGGGTATGCAAAAGCCATCAAATAAGGTACACATAAACAAAAAATAACAAGGACCAAAAACAAGACTAAACAAAATGCCATCCTCAAGAAGATACGACCAAATACAAAACCTAATCATAAACCAGAGTTATTTCATCAGTGTATAACATAAACACTCTCTCCTCATCAACTCGACAACCGTCCAATCATATAACTTCCTCACTTGGCACTGGCAAGGGCAGCACGGAGCTTCTTGGCAGCAGTAACCATGTTCTCAAGTGCGGGCTTGACCTCGTGGTACTTACGGGTCTTGAGACCACAGTCAGGGTTCACCCACAAGATGTTGGTCTCCAAAACTGCAAGCATTTTTTGGACTCTGTCGTGGATTTCTTCCATTGATGGAATTCTTGGAGAGTGGATGTCGTACACACCAGGGCCGATACCAGCACCGTACTTGACTCCTTCACGGAAGACAGATAGAAGCTTCTCATCAGATCGTGAGTTCTCAATGGTGATGACATCAGCATCCATGTTGATGATGGAGTGGATGATGTCGTTGAAGTTGGAGTAGCACATGTGAGTGTGGATCTGGGTGGAGTCTTGGACGCCGACGTTGGTGATTCTGAAAGAGTGAACAGCCCAGTCCAAGTAGAAAGCGTGCTCGGCCTTCCTTAGTGGCAAACCTTCTCTCAAAGCAGCCTCGTCGATCTGGATGACTGTGATTCCAGCCTTCTCAAGATCCTCGACTTCGTCCTTGATAGCCAAAGCAATCTGGTAGCAAGTTTCGAACCTGGGCTGGTCGTTACGGACAAAGGACCAGTTGAGAATGGTGACTGGACCAGTAAGCATACCCTTCATTGGGCGCTTGGTCATTTCTTGAGCCATGGTGGACCAGAAGACGGTCATGGCCTTTGGGCGGCTGACGTCACCGTAGATGATTGGTGGCTTCACACATCGTGATCCGTAGGATTGCACCCATCCATTAGCAGTGAAGGCAAATCCAGACAATTGCTCACCAAAGTACTCAACCATGTCGTTCCTCTGTAGAAAATTGAAAATAAATAAATAAGGTTCAGTAAACAATATTTATGTAAGTTTATACTCGCCATGGACTATGAGTTAGTACCTCTGGCTCTCCGTGGACGAGGACATCGATGTCAAGCTCTTCTTGTAGTTGGACAACCTTGTAGATCTCCTCCTTGATGGCTTTAACGTAGTCTTCCTCAGAGATCCTAAAAAGGCAAAAAAGTGGTTAGAACAGCAGCTCACAACCGCACATCAATGAATGAGTGAAACATAAAGTTGTTTAGAATTGCTTACTTCTTGGCCTTGTACTCACGACGAACTCTCCTGAGCTCAATGGTTTGTGGGAAAGAACCAATGGTGGTGGTGGGGAGGATTGGAAGGTTGAGCTTCTTCTGTTGGGCATCCAACCTAGCGCTCACATTGGTGGCACGACGGTGGTCAGAACCCCTCAAAGCAGCAGCCTGTCAAACACAAAGGAGCAGACGTTTGATAAGTTAAATGTGAAATTTGAGTTTTTTCATGTATTTGATAAAAAACTAACAAGGATCTATAGACTTACAGCCTTCTGAACAGCTTCATTGTTCACTCTTGGGGAGCACTTCCTTGAGGCCTGAGCAGCGGCATTAGCAGCAAAGAATGCATCATCCTTTTGGCCAGCAAGAGCCTTGGCCAAAGCACTAACTTCAACGACCTTTTGGGCAGCAAATGCAAGCCATGACTTGATCTCATCATCCAATTTGGTCTCGTTCACAAGATCCACGGCGGTGTGTTGGAGTGATGAAGAGGTTGACACAACAAGCTTGTCTGCAGACATCACATTTTACAAATTAGTATAACTGTAAAAGTAAACTATTTGATACAAAAAAGAAGTTATACATTTAATGGAAGATTATAACTACCTTTGCCGACAATGCTCTCAAGGGACTCAAGGACAGAGAGAGATCCAGCAAGATCGTTAGCCCAGATGTTCCTTCCATCAACAATACCAGCGAAAAGGTATTTGCCTGAGGGGAAGCTGGTCTTGATTAAATCAAGAGTCTTCTCACCACGAACCAAATCAAAAGTGTAACCAGCAACACCGGGCAAGGTGGTGAGGACTTTGAATGCATCAGCAGGAACATCAGCAAAGTAGGTGGCAATAAGAACATTAACACCAGAGCAAGCTGATTCTAGCTCTGCGTAAGCCTTGGTAAAAGCGGCCAATTGGTGGGCCTCAAGATCCTTAACAAGGGTAGCCTCGTCAAACTGTATCCATGTAGCACCAGCTGCCTTCAATTCAGCAATAACTTCCCTGCAAGATTAGTTCTTTGTTATAATGCAAACAAGCTTATATATAGATCACTGTAAAGACTTGAAATATAACAAATTAGGAGACGTACTTGTAGATTGGAAGGATCTTGTCAAGAAGGGATAGAAGATCAAAGGTCTTCTCAACACCCTTGGCGGGCTTAGATAGCAACAAGTAGCTGACTGGGCCAACAAATACTGGGACTGTATCAACTCCAAGCTGCATAAAGAAAAGGCAACCACAATAAGATATCAACACAAAATAGAAAAGAAAAAATCTAAACTTTAGAACATGGCGAGGACACATACAGCTTTAGCCTCCTTGTACTCATTCACGGCCTTGTGGGAAGCATACGAGAATTTCACTTCTGGGCCCAACTCTGGGACGATGAAATGGCTGTCAATCGAAAACACAAACAGTTAGCATTATTCAGTCTTAACAATTAAAACCATCAATGCAAAGTAAATAAGATCCGGTGTCCAACTTACTAGTTGGTGTCGAACCACTTGGTCATTTCCATAGCTGGGACAGAGGCGTTTCCTCTGGCCATTGAGAAGTAAGTGTCAAAACCGATTTCACCACCGTTCCAGTTGTACCTTGGTGGGACAGCACCGAGCATGGTGGTGGTGTCAAGAACCTGATCGTAGTACGAGAAAGTGTTGCTGGGAATGTACTTGATACCAGCCTCAGCCATCTGTTTCCAGATGGATGATCTGAGATCAGCAGCAACTTTCTGCAAATCCTCAGCACTGCTCTTGCCATCCCAGAAAGACTCGAGAGCGAATTTCAACTCTCTCTTGGGTCCCATACGGGGGTAACCGACGATGTGAGATGCCATTGTTCTGTTTAACCACAAATCAAACTTTTCAGTACAAGCAATAAAAAATCAAAAACCAATTCTGATCAATACCTTATGCTAAACTTAATCGTAAACCGTATAATTTGGATCTCACGCAGTTAAACATATAAAGAAAGAATACCAAACAATTTAATTACGAAAAAAAAGGCTTTTGTAATTAAGAGTCCTCAACCAACAACCCCTACTAGTAGGTAGTTGCTTATCCACCAACCCTATAAGCTAGTTGTTTGACCATTCACCATATCCTTACATAGAGAGTGTTTGGGATTGCTTTTTTTTTTTTTTTAATTTATTTTTTTTCTGATTAGCTCTTGCTTATAAATAACTACTTCAGTAAATAGTGTTTGGATTGCTTATATTTCAAAAATCATTACAATGGGATTTAAGTTGGATATGCTAAATAAAAGTAATTTTAGTCTCATCTCAGATAAGTTGAAAATAAACAGCTTATCGAAAATTGTTTACTTGGATCCAAAAAAAAAAAAAGCATTATAAGCAGAAGCATCGTGTGTGATCTAAACACGGCAAACTGCTAATCTGGTTTAAAATAAGCAGCCCCAAACATCCTCATATACACATCATACTTGATCTATAAATTCATTAATCATTTACAGTGAAGCAGAATAATCCACAGATTCACTTTACGATGAGGCGGATTTGAACTTAGCATAACTCGATCGAAAAGTAAAAACAGCTTATCTTATTTACTGAACCAAAATGTATATATCATTTCAATGATCACGAATTGAACCCTAAACAAAAAACTAGTACTGGATCTAACTATATTTCGCAACTAACTTCAACACTAGTAAATAAGCATTAAGCACACACTTAATTACTCTGTAGATCTAATTAAACAGATTAATATGTGATCAGTTTAATTACTGCAATTATCCACGTCAGCTCATAGAAAAACTAACACTAGATCTAACTATATTTCATAAACTCATTTCTATAACTACTAACACTAGATCTAACTGTATTTCTTAGATTTTAATAGTTATATCATGTGATTAATCAACAGTAAGTGTTATGTGTTAATTAATTGACTAGGGATTTATGAAATTTAATGTGAGTGAATGAGTGATGATGTGTACCTGTGAGATTTAGGGGTGGGAAGCGGGTCGGGTGGAAGGGTGATTAGGATCCGAGATTGGGGGGATTAGGGTGAGAGAAGAAGAAAGGTGGACACGAATTGGGGAGGAGGGGGAGAGTGGTATTTATAGATGTTGAGTAAAGGGGTTGGTGAGGTTGTGATGATTTGTGTTTTTTATTAATTCAATTATTATTCATTTCTTTATTTTAACTTAGGGAAATGATTTAAAAAGACATTTAATTTGTCATTTTTTTATAGCCATCAAATTCACTCATGTTCAAGTCATATTGTAGGTATTATTGTCTTTTATCCACCTCAACTTTTCTTGAAATTTTTGAATTTTCATCTAAGCAAAATTCAAAAAATTAGTGAGCATGAAATTAACTTTTGTAAATACAAAAGCCACTCAAAGAATTACTTTATACTTGTTTTAAGCATATTATTTTTCAATTGGTGGATAAAAATGCTCGATTTTATCACGTGTTAAAATATAGCAAGGCTTAAATTTTTTTCTCTAACAAAATTGTTTTAGCAAAATACTTTTGAAGTAATATAAACTTTTTATTATGTAGGAGATTTCGCAACAAAAAATAATTGAGATTATTAACATGTATGTACAAGTTGAGATTTAAAGTTATAGCATAATGAAAATGGGTAAACGTCACAAACTTATTTTATTGTGGGGTATTTTCAATCAAGTTATCTCATGTTTTTCTTAGCATAAAAATGTAGCCAGCTTATTTTTTATTTTTTTTGCTAATTTATGGTATTTTTGTTAAAACCAAAGGGTTTTAACTCAGTTAAAACCCACCTCCGAAAACTCATGAGTTCACTAGTGAGATTTTGTGGATAAAAAGGTCAAGGGTTCGAATCTCGGCTCTTGCTCACTCAAGTTGGTGCCCCACTGAGGCATGAGAGTTGTCGGAGTTATTCTTTGTAGAGTGGACAATAGCTGGTCAAGGTGTTCCCGTCAATTCACACTTTTGTGGATGGTATTTTTGTTAAATATTTAACGATCATCCATTAAGTTTTACGTTTCAAGTCCATTGCCGATACTACCACCACTAATCACCGTCACCACCACCACTACCAACAACCGCCTTGAAATGCCTAAACTAAGATTTTCTTTTTCTTTTTCTTTGATTATTCTTTTTACAAATGACACGATACCCGTATCCCCAACTTCTGAAAAAGGATACGCCGTATCCCCAAAATGGGATATGCCGTATCGACCCAAAAGGTGCAGATACTGTAGAAAGTCTGCAGTTTTCGTAAAAAATGTTTATTCGCAAACTAAAATTTGTAATGTCCCATAACATGATCATATTAATTCATAAACAAACTTTACATAGTACATGTTATTCGACTAGATGCATACCAAACCAAAACGGGTCAAAACGTATGAAAATGTCATAGAGCCAAACATCCTTTAATTACATCTAGTTTTAATAACAACACATTTTATGCATTTTTACTACACAAACACAAATATTCTTGGGGCGTTTAGTGGTAAACGAGAGGGTTTAAGATAGGCTCTACCATTCGAGCACTAGCTAACCCGGCACATGCTAAATTTGACATCACTTGTCTCACCTACACCAAAGCATTAAACGAAGTAACGTAAGCATTTAATCTTTGTTAGAACGTAGCATAAACTAAAATCATAATATAATAACGTGCATAATAGTTGCTTCGTATAATATAACCATAACCTGGGGGAAAGTGTTAGTTTAGCACTTTACCCCGCAACTAAAACTTAACCATCACATTACTTTAGATATGCCTCACTTAGATAATCACAAGTACCATCTCGCACGAGTACTTTCCGAGTACTTCTTGTAGGAAGTCATGCTCCCTTTATAGGGCACGTATATAGCGTTTATGCGTTGATTTACCACACGAGGGTCAACTGAGTTTCCTTTTTGGAACATGAGTACCAAATATGCACAATCTTGACACGATGGCTATATGAGTTCCATTCTCGAAACATAAGCGTATAATTTAACTGTGTGACCACTCGGGTCATCCGTATACATGATATACCTGTATTTGGCTACTTTATCGTTTTCAACATATAATTCGTCTATATGACATGATGTACATGTATTTGGCCACCTTATCAATGTAAACACATAATCTGTCTATAAGACCACTCGGGTCTACTGAATACATGATGTACATGTATTTGGCCACCTTATCGGTATAAACACATAATCTGTCTGTATGACCACTATGGTCAACTGAAGACATGATTAACATAATACGACCTTTAGGTCAGCGTCACATTAAGTTTATACGATATAACCATATGGGTCATCATGATATGTAATTGATATAATACAACCACATAGGTCGACATGCTACTAAATTCTTATATTATGGCCATACAAGTGATCTTGAATCGTGACTTGCATAATATGACCTTATAAGTCAACATGATACTGAACTTATACGATATGACCATATGGGTCATCATAATATGTGACTTACGTAATACGACCACCTAGGTAGACATAACACTAAAACTTCATATATGACCATCTGGGTCATCATGATACATGATTGACACAATACAACCATATAGGTCGTTATGACACTCAATTCATTTGATTTGACCATACGGATCATCAGGAGATGAATTTATGATTAATGGGCTTTCATGAGTATATGCCTCATAACTAGTAAATTGATTATCTTATGATGTAGTTTGGAACATAAACGCGAACTCGTGTAACATGAACTCGTGTCACGAGTTATAGAAGTATTTACTCATCGTATTATGATCATAAATATCACGAAATATATATAGCATATCTTGTTGGGATTTACATATAAAATAGCATGGATAATCATATATAATGCAACGGATAAAGGTTCCAAAACGGTGGATCTGTATGATGTATAATGATTAAATTATAACAATGTTATGACCTCTTGTAGCGTGATTGGTTGAACAAATGGATCTTATTTCACCCTTGAAACCTACGAAACAATCCTATTCACCAAAGTTGGTGATCTCTATGATATGTCCACACTGTCATCGTGTATTACTCGAATGCTAGTTCCTTATACCCATGATCCTCCAAGCACGAACACCGTTTGTTTGCTTGTATAAAAATCGTCTCAAGAAAATCCTAAAAGGGTTGTTGGCCAATTGGGTCTAAAGACAGAGGAGGCATAGAATATCTCGTGTGATTTATCTTCTAAGAGTTATAGTTATGATATACAATCCTAATATAACTCTATATAAATACTTAGGCAACAAGTTGGCTCTCCTCCCTTTCTTTTTCCCCCTATGGTCAGCCACCCTACACAATATGGGCTTTTCATATTGTGTTTGGGTTAAGTCCACTTAACTAGGTCCATTACCCGTTAAATAGTAGCATTTAGTTAGTTAATGTGTCTAACGGATTAATTAACGACCTTTAGTCGCTTATGGATTATTTAACTAATATAAATAACATATTTACTATAAATATATTTGTCACACCCCCAAAATCGGCACATCAGAAGCATTCGGGTCATTGGGGTGCTACGTATTGGATCACAAAACAAGTAATAGAGAACGAACTACCTCATCCATTTTTAGAAAAAGATTGCATAAGTTTTAAATAAATAAGTTTTACATCATTGTTTCAGTGCGGAAAAACATGGCCCATAAAACATAGTTGTCCTAAATGTCAAAACTGGTCAGAGTTGTGTAATACTACACTTCATAGTACGCCTACGACCATGCCACGCCATACCCTGCCTTGATTGAGTCATACTTCAAAAGTTAAGCACTTGAGAAAAACATGCTTTAAAAGTCAGCAAAAAACTGATGAGTTCATAGGTTTATGTAAGTAAAATGAAAGTCTTTTTAAGTGTACTAACATAGAAATTATCATATCAATGCTCCTATTACAAGTCCCGCCCATACAAGACTTGTAATACTTAGATTCATACACCAATCTATATTAACGGTGCAAATGTAAATGTCAAGTGTGGACCACAAGATTTCAAGGTATGACCATCATAATAAATACAATGTCATAAAAAGTATTATAATTGCCCTAAGCTCATAACCCTGGAGCTCGACATAAGGTGTATGCGATTTGCATAAATATATATAATTGCCCCTCTAGGTGTCTAGCCAAATACCCAATGTATTCCAAATGATATGCGTCCGTTTTCTCAGTTGGTGTGACCAACCCGGATAGGGTGTCAAACTGATAGATGTATTCACAACACTTGCGGTTACAAATAACTAACGGTTCATGACAAGTGGGGACCTTGTGGCCAATGTGGTAACTTAGGCAATGCACATGTTTATGTACTTGTGTCCGTGATAACCAATTGAGTAGCGAGTAATGTGTTCAAATAAATGAACATGTACTTAAATAACTCAAATAACATATTTGAGTAAAAAAAGCCTTGTATTTAAGTAAAATCGAACAATGGCTTTAAATAAATGAGCAGTATGTAAATAACTAAGTAGGGTATTTTAGTAAACAATCATGTATTTAAATGAAATGAGTAATGGTTTCAAGTGGAGCAGCATGTATTCTCACCCCAAAGTAATTCAAAACAAGTATATAGGAGCTATGAAACTCATCTCAACAGATAATGAATCAAAGGACAATATCAAGTAGTAGTAGGGCAAAACGGTACAGGATCGGCACAACCTAATAAGTATATAGTTTTTGTATCAAAATATGCCCCGTATAAGTAGTGTAATGTATATGAGATTTCAAAAGATAAAGTATTTTAGTTTTCGTTGAAGACTCGTATCAATGTTTGTAAAAATTCCAGTATCAACGTCGCAAGAAAGTTTAGTATAAATGTTCGTAAGAAAGATTTAGTATCAATGTTACATGTGGTGGTAAGAAAGTATAGACTCAAAATATAACTCACGCCAAAGTATATGATATACGATATGTATTATAGAAAGGTAAAAGAATAAACAGCGAGAAAATAATAAAAAGAAATAAGTAAAAGAATAAGAAAAAGAACAAGTAAATGGTAAGTTTCGGTGTTTACCCGATAATTCCAAATAGTTTGGAAAATTCAATTAAGTTTTAATAAGAAAACTCTACTTAATAGTAAGGGTTTTATAACTCGTTATTAGTTTATTAAGTTTTAATTTAGTATTTTAGGTCCGGTACGAGTCAAATATATTAAATTCATCGTGATTCTAATATATTACATCCGTCTCGAGTCCAATAGTAAAATATGTCCAAGATAAGTCAAAATGTCCGAATATATCAATCCAGTATAAGTCCAATATGTGTCAAGTCATAGTCCAATGTATAATCCGTTAAGTGTCCGTAGAGTCCAATATTAATTATCAAATCCCAAAGGAAATCCGAAACATACCAATGATCCCAATCAAAACAATTAAATCACGTTAGTCAAGTATTCGATAATCTTAAGTATATGTCACAAGTGTTAAAAATAAACAAATTAATTAAAACAAACATAACACATGTTTAAAGGTAAACAACACAATATAATACAACCAAACACACTCCTTTTGAAAGTTAATGGACTCGACCCATTTTAAAACCAAATGACCCTTAATGTCTGTGTGGTGGTCTTCGACCCAATCTTAGACCAAACACACCCTCTTTAAAATTTGAGTGGGCTTGATAGCCTATTAGACAAACCTACACAACCTTATGAGCTTCATGGGCTTGGTATCCCATTAACACACAAACACTTACACATTTTGAAAACAAAATCAAACAACCCTTTTGTCATTTGTGTTTAACCGAGACAAGCAACAACACGCTCGACACCTTTGTGGTGTCATGAGCCGAGACACACAACAAGGACCACCCTTGTGGCCTTGTTAATCTAACCGAACCATCAAACACAACTTTTGTGGTGTCTCGTCGGATTCAAGCACACAACAACACAAACATAATCACACTTGTGGTTTTACCTTGATCCAAGCACAACTAAAACGCAACCAACAAAACTTATAATCGGACATATCAACAAAAATCAAGCAAGTTCATATCCAAACATTCAAACCAAATGAATATATAAAACCAAGGTTGTCAAAATCGCGATCATGCTCGTAGGATCGTACGATCCTACACAAAAAATGATCATGGTCTTAACAAGATCATAATTCAAGTAGGATCGTATCAGGATCGTAGGATCGCGTGTAAGATCGTAGGATCGCGCGTAAGATCGTAGGATCGGATCGTATTATTATTATTATTATTTTATTTTTTTTAATTATAAATCAACACTTTTTATTATTATTATTATTATTATTATTATTATTATTATTATTATTATTATTATTATTATTATTATTCATTTTTATTTTTTTTATGTTACTTATAAAGCATGCACTATATTGTGGAAAACTAGAAGGGGGGGTTGAATAGTTTTACCGATTAAAACTTCGTTTTAAAATATTTAGATCGACTTATGTCAATCTATTTAAACGTGTGTGTTGGATGTTGATAGATAAGAATATGAATATATAAAACTAAGATAAAGAGTAAAAAGCACAAAACCACAACGCGAGTATTTATAGTGGTTCGGCTACAAGGACAACTTCCTTGCCCTACTCCACTTCCCGAGTCACCTACTCGAGAGTTCGTAATCACTACACAACACAAAACTCCTTGTGGCGGAGAAGCCTTCACAACATCGCCTACTCTTTATCCAGTGGTTCGGCTAGACACCGGGTTCTTCCACGAGGTAGAACCAAACCTATCACAACGTCGCCTACACTTTATCCGGTACAAGGCTAGATACCGAGTTCCATTACAAAGGAGGAACTACTACCCAACACTACAAAACCTATCCCAAAGGAGATCCACTCCTTATGACAACATCAACAAGGATATCAATATCCTTTAACCCAATGCTAATCTATCTTGTACATCGACACACCATATCGAATGTACACCCTAGGCACCTTTCACTAATGCCTTTGACTCGACTTCTAGGCACTCTTCACTAATGCCTTCAACACGAAGTTTCGGCACCCTTCACTAATGCCTTTGACTTGACTTCTAGGCACCCTTCACTAATGTCTTCAATACGGACTTTGGCACCTTTCACTAATGCTTTTGTCTTGACCCTTTAGACATCTTTCACCTATGTCTTCGACACAACACTTCTAATGAGAAAGGAAAGAACTATCAACAAGATACCATCAGTAGTCTTGATGATGATGAAGCTTGGCAACCCATGGACTTGAGCTTGCTCGACTTCAAGAGGTGGTGATCTCGCCTTTAAGAGGAACCTAGTGAATCACACAAACACAAAACTACATAGAAAGATCCCTTGGATCTGAGGATAGAGAATTTACAACACTAAGAGAAAATGTGTGTGAAAGGGGGTTAATTACAATGAAGAAATGGCTCACTATTTATAGACAAAATATGCTACTGTTCCACGGATCCCACAGATCCCTTGCTTGAGAGATCCGTCTAGTGTATTCAGAGGGATCCGTGAGACGCTCCTCTTTACACATGGGTCATGGGTCCTAGACTTTGGACCATGGGTATCCAAGTAGATACAATGTATCTAGAAGATGCAATGCATCTAGTCCATGGGTTATCGGTTAGCTCCATGGGTCATGGATAATACCCATTATGACTTATGCATGATGTCATGCAATGGGTCATGGGTTATGCTCTATGGGTATGAGTCATGGATTTTGGGTTTTACCCAACTACATTCAATGTATTAAGTCAAATGGGTTAAATACTTAAACATCTACCCATTCTATTACCCATTATAATACATACTAAGTATGTATATCTACCAAATATGTAAACACTAGTTGTTATACATATGCATTACTAAATCATGAAAGCACTATTACTTGTTTAGTGTTTTATATGAAAATGTAAGTGTGTTAGTAAGCTATTGGCTCAAACCATTTACGTATTTTATTTGTAAAATGATTTTACGTTTGTTATCGACAAAACATTAGAAGATCGTAAAATATAAATAAACGTTTTTACGGCTTATTTGTATTAACAATCTCCCCCTTTTTGTTGATGACAAAACATAAGATTATTTTAAGAAAAAACTAAAATTCGTAAAAGTTTGAATTGGAGTTTTTACTCTCTTCTCCCTCTTTTTGTCGAAACAAAAAGAGTGTCGAAAAGAAACTAACACCTTGTTATAAGAAAAACATGTGAAAAGAAAGAAAAATAAAAAATAGAGAGTAAGTGAAGAGAAGTGTTCTCGTCTTAGCTCCCCCTTGACGAGTCCATCCCTTTGTGCTAGCGTCAAGTAAGTTGAAATACTAAACTAGTGCATTGCAATTATGTTTGCAAATGGTTTCGTCTTTGTGACGAATATGCTCCCCCTTGATGATTTCACCTTTGCCATGAGGATATCATGTAATGTAATCCTATGTGAATAATATTGCAAATGATTTTGCAATGTTTTGCTTTGACAAGAAACTCCCCCTAGCTAAAGGTGTTAAAGTCTTCATATATAGAGCATAATTTCCTGCAAATAAGACTCAAGTTAGTAGTAAACAGGTCTTCTGTTGCACGGATCCCACGGTTCCCTCTTTGGAGGGATCCGTCTAAGCTATCCTGAGGGATCCGTCTGTCTGTAAGCTTGAGACAGCAATGGTGATGTAAAAAGTGGTGTTAACATCAAAATGAGATATGTATTAAGGCACCAAACATATCTTTAGATAATATGGCATATAACATGTAATTTTATTCAATAAAAATACGAGAAATGATCTGCATAACTCTAAAACTAAGAGAATGACTTAAACATGAAATATGAATCCTAAACTATCTAAGTTAAGCTTAAGACTATAACACCACTTGAGTCCTTAAGCTCAAGGTTGTTTAGGTTTGTTTATCTCGTCGAAACGTTCGAGGATGTGATAAAACATGAAACGTTGCTCTTCACGTACTTCATGTATCAAGCCTTCAACATGTTGATAATGATAATAATCTTTGTCATGGCTAGGAAATGGGGGTGGTAGAAATGGAATGGCATGATATGGAAGGTTTGGTTGAGGTTCCACAAAAGGAGGAAGGTTAAGTGAGGAAGGTTGAAGATTCTCAAAAGAAAGAGGAATTTGTGGAGGTGGTTCAACCAAAGGCGGTGGTGGTGGGATATGTGATGAGGATGGTGGTAGAGAGGTATCTACTTCCATGTGATCGGGTGGTTGACTTTGATGATTCCTCATAATCCAAAAGGGACTATTTGAGGGTGACAGAGAAAAAGATGCCAGGGCTAGTGTTGATTCAACACCTTGATTTTGTTGCGCTATTCTTTCTATTGAGGAGAATGTTGGCAATGGTGGAGGATGGGATGACCTAGGAGGCAAGTTCTTTAGATTGTAGAGGTGTGGTGATGAGAGTGGAGTGGTGAATGATATGGCTCTAGGCACTAAGGGTGATGGTTTAGTGGAAATAGGAGTGTTTGGTATAGGAGGTATAGTGGTGTTTGGCATTGGTAGTTTTGTGGGAACAATCCTTTTGGGGATTGGTTTGATTGGTTGAGTTGGTGGAGGGGAAATCCTAGCGTTTGTGGATTTGACGGGAGATGATTCGGTTGAAGAAATTTCGTGAATAACACGAGCAAGTTTCTTGGGTGGTCCTTTGGTGGATGAGTTACCACTATGAGCTTTTCTCATGATGAGATGACAGAGAGTTAGTGGGATAGAGGCTTCTAGTTGCTGATATTTAAGTTGAAGATGGTGACTAAGAAGTCCTAATAAGATGGTTTATAAAGAGAAAAATTTGGCAAGTGCATTCAAGACTTAAGCCGCTAAGATCCTTTGAAATGTGATGATTTGCATGCACAAGAGTCAACTTTAGAGTTGCACTGATCAAGGAGTTTAATTAAGACAAGATGGAGTGTTCAAATTTATTTCTAAAACTTATAAGTTGTATTAGTTTAGCCTCAAGATCAATTCATTGATCCTTGTTATAGGTAAATAACACGTTGTATTATTCTTAATATAATTGAAGGCTAGTTTGTGGAAAAACTTTGTTCATAATAACGTTAATTCATTGTTTGAATATTCCACTTTCATTATTATGTATCCTAGATAATATGAGGTCTAAACAACCTCGAGTCATAAACGGTCTAAGAACTAAGAAGGTGCTTTAGTTCTATCACCAAAGCTTAGTATGATGATTTCTTAGCTCAATATGGTATAAAACCTTGATATAATCAAACCCTTAGTTTGTGTTCTTGCGTGTATGTGTGTGATGAGGTGATGAGAATGAGAATGAGATAAATATCTCATATTACTTACGATTATAAGATATTTTATTTAATAACTTTCACAGTTAGACAAAGTTAGTCTCTGTTAGTTGAACTATTACAAAGATAGGCCTTTTCTTTTAACTTATTTTCATGAAAGGTCCTTTTGACCAACGGACCTTTAGAAACATAACATGAGTTGTCTTGGAAGCTTTAAAATATATTTAAGGCCATTGTCGTAAAAATTGAGGTGTTACAACCGCCCCCACCACCAACCCCACCCATCACCACCACCACCAACAACAACCACCATCGCCGCCACCACCAACCCCACCCAACCACCAATACCACTGTCGCCGCCACCACCAGCCCCGCTCATCATCGTTTTACCCCAACAACGCCACCCAACACCATCGAACACCACTGTTACCCCCTTAACAACACCGTCGTCATTACCAACCTAACCCACTATTTCCATCACCACCATACCCACCCACCATCGTCATCACTTTCAACCCAACCATCACCGCCATCGTAGTAGGGATAATGTTGTGAGTGGTTGGTGGTGGTAGCAGTGGAAGGTGGTGGTGACAATGATGGTGATAGTGGTGGCGAAAGTGGTTGGTGGTGGTGGTGGATGGGATTGGCGGTTTGAGGCGGTAGTTGATGGTGGTGAGTGGGATTGGTGGTGGCAATGTTGGTAGCGAATGTGATTGATGGTAGTGGTGGCGGCGGTGGACTTGAAATGTAAAACTTAATGGATAGTTTTAACGAAAATACCCAAATTGGCAAAGAAAATAAAATAATAAGTTGACTTTCTTTTTATGTTATTTTTTAATAAAAAATAGATTAAAACTGAGAAAACACACGCGTCATGATAAATATGTAGGAAAAGAAAATCAAATATTGAGCTCGAGTTGGAGCTGAAACTAAGGTGTATTTTTAAGTTTACTAAAAGTAATTATGATTAAAGTATTTTTGTTAGGTTTTCTTTATTTTCTTTATTAGTTAAACAAAGGTTTTGTTTTTTTTTTTTTTTTTTTTTTTAGTATCGAGATAAAGTGACTTGTAGACTTGTTACTCAACAGTCCCAAAATCATACAACGAGGGTTGTTGAGGTTGGTGAGCATGTCGTGCCGTCGTGATAAGATTCCAACAACATGGAAAATAAAAGTTGAAGATGTAACCATGAACCATCAACGTTTTGACTAATTGTTCCATTTATGACTTCAAACTTGTATTATATATTGTTTGGTTCTATTACACATTTTGTTTGTATACATAGTCAATAAAGGAAGCAGAACATTAAATTAATCACACGTAATACCCACCTAGCTTAATACAATAATTTAGCTATCGCTATATGTCCATGTTATTTACACGAGCAAAAATACTAATTGAATGCAATATAATATACGTATATATCCATTCATAATTGTTAAAAACGTTTGTGGTGCCAAAATTTTGGTCAAGTGTATAGAAATCGAAATGTTTTCTTTTCCGAGAAAGTGACAAGATCTATGTAAATGTTAACTTTCACACCATTTTTTATCGCTAAGAGCAAAGGGTATGGGTGCAAGATAACATGTCAAAGGAAAAAAATAAATACCAATGGCATGCCATTGGCATACCATCTAACATGCCATTTGTGAGCCAAAAATTGTTTGAGTTGGTTGAGTGGCTCAAGCCAAAGGAGAAAAAGGACAAATCTTTACTATTTTTTTTAGTGTGTTGTGAGTGAGGGATATTTTTAGTGGGGTATTTTGTGGACCCAATAACATGTTATAGGTGTGTTATGAGGGAGGGTGTTTGAGTTATTGGTGAGTTATTGAGAGGTGTGTGATGTGGCGATGAGGTGGCATACCAATAACGTGTTATTGGTATCCACGATACCTTGTGCTCTAACATTTATTGTCAAGAATGGAAATTCAAGACTAGTCATTGATGTAGTGTTGAAAAAAGGCTTACAAGGCCGATGTCGTTTAGGCGCTATAAAGCCACTAACTTTTTTGATTTGTGTAAATCGGTCAATCATGGTCAACGGCTGCAACGTTGGTCAAATTTTCCAGAAACTTGCAATTTTTGTCGGAAATGCCCAAAACTCGTCGTAAACTAGTTTTAATAACTTATAGTAGATGTTTATGTTAGAAGTACAAGGACTAATGATGTCAAGTTGGAGACTTCATTTGTACTAAAGCAAGTTTGGAGCTGTTTTGATAATGAATATATCTTGAAGGGCTGATATGTAACATCAGCTTATATATACTCAACCCTCTTCTAGGGTTTCACAACTCATCTTCTTCATCTGATTATTCTCTCTCGTTTACACACACTGTCTGGTATTCTTTTGTTAGTGATATCACTTTGATATCTGTTGTTAGTATTGTTCTAAAGATCAATCACATTTGATCTTTGTTGTTTGAGTGACTGAGTGATATTGTAGTAAGGTTGATTGGTGTCTACCTAGTAGAGATCAATCTTGTCTTTGTATTGTTTGGTAAGCATCCGTTTGGAGACTTATCTTCTTGACTTGTTATAATAAAAGATACACCAAGGGGTGGTTGGCTGGGTGTAAAGAAGTTTGTTGTGTGTTTGTTACCATTTTTACATGGTATCAGAGCTCACGGTTCTGATCTGGTGGTTTTGAGATTCTAGGGTTTCTAGGGTTTCGTACAATATTTTGGGGGTTTTTGCAATTGACGGTGTTATCGGTTAATTGAGGCTGTTTTCTTAACGGCCGTTGTTGATTTAGTCTTTCAGGCTAGATTTGGTGATTCTTGTGGGATTTCTTGATTAGGGTTCGTGAAACCATAATTTCTGGTTTTTTGGGGATTTTGTTCCCTGGTGTTCTTGGGCCCATTCTTGTTGTTCTTGCTTTCTATTCAGCACTGTAAGTTTCATCTCTTCTTTAAGACAACATTAACTGAGTCTAGAAGGTGCAAACGGGACAGTTAACTCCTTGATCTGCCAACTTGATTGGTACGAATACCTGCTCTGGCTGTCCCCAGTCTTCTGGCTGGTTCTTGGTTGTTCTTGGGTGTGAGTTGTGGTAGCTATATTTGTTTTTCTTTATTATTCAGTTTATTGTTGTGTCTAAGTCGAAGGAGGATAGGAATTGGGCAGTCTTGGAAGTTGATTGAGTTGTTTAGTTCTGGTTGTTTGTTGATCTTGTTGGTTCTGATTATTGTGGTTATTTGTGTTATTCTTACTGTTTGTTCTGTTTGTTCTTGTTAGTTGTTTTTGTTGTTTGTTTTTTGTTATCTGGTTATTATGGCTATTGAAGATGAACCTAGTGGTAGTAATATTCAAGTGTTAATTAGTAATCTTGATGCTGGTAATCCTCTTCATATTCAAACTAATGATAATAGTGGAACTGCTCTTATTCCATTTAAACTTCTTGGAACTGAAAATTATAGAATCTGGTTTGGTGCTATGAAATTGGCTTTGCAAGCTAGGAATAAGTATAGTTTTGTGGATGGTACTTGTCTTAAGGAGTTGTTTACTACTAGTGATGTTTTGTCTGCTCAATGGGATAGATGTAATGCTATAGTCTTGACTTGGATAATGAATTCTGTTTCTCATGATGTTTATATGGGATTGGTTTATTCTGAGAATGCTGCTTCTGTTTGGCAAGAGTTAAAAGAAACTTATGATAAAGTTGATGGTTCTGTGATATATAATCTGTTACAAAAGATTAATTCTGTTAAACAAGGTGGTAGTTCTGTTGCTGATTATTATCATAGGCTCAATTCCTTATAGAGAGAATTTGATTCTCTCACTAAATTGCCTAAATGTACTTGTGAGCATAAATGTACTTGTGATGCTAGTACTGAGTTAAATCTGCATCAACAGTTAATGAAACTGATGCAGTTTCTTATGGGTCTTGATGACTGTTATCAACATGTGAGAACTGCTTTGTTAACTAGAGATCCTCTTCCTGAGGTCAAAGATGCTTATGCTGTTGTATCTAGGGAGGAGTCCCACAGAGGGATTCCTGAGACCTCTAGTGTTTCTGAGTCTAAATTTAATGCTTCTTCTTTTGCTGCTAAGTCTTTTAATAACAATAGAAGAGTGTTTAATAATAATAACACTAGGGGCACTAATTCTAATTCTAATACTGCTAATAGAGGTCCTAATCCTAATCTGAATTGTAAGAACTGTGGTAAGATTGGACACACTATTGACAGATGCTATGAGTTGATTGGGTTTCCTCCTGGTTTTGTTAAAAACAATAATCCTGTTAATAAGCAAAATGTTTTTAAACAAAACTATACTGCTAATACTGATGTTAAACAAAATGAGAATAAGTATACTTCTTCATCTGTTGGCAACTCTTCTGGTTTTACTTCTGAACAGATGAAGAAGTTGTTATCCTTGATTAGTGAAACTCCCTCTGGAAGCATACATGCTAATATGGCAGGTAGAGCTTCTTTCTTTAATGGAAATGTCTGGTTTAATGTTAACTTTTCTAGATATTTTTATGCTAATTCTAGTCTGTCTGTTAGTACTATCTCTTTGGGTTGGATTATTGACTCAGGTGCTAATCAGCGCCTAACTGTTTCTACCATTGGTATGACCAATGTTGTGGATATTACTAGTCTTAAAATTACTGTTGGTCATCCCAATGGGACTCTTGCCACTATTAGTCATGTTGGAAATTTGAAGTTGACTAATAATGTTACTCTTTATGATGTGTTGGTTGTTCCTGGATATTGTGTGAGCCTTTTATCTGTTAATAAGCTTATTAGAGATAGTAAGTTGTTTGTTGGTTTTGATGAGGATAAATGTTATATTCAGGATTGGAAAAGGGAGATTGTTCTGGGGACTGGTAGTCAGTCTGATGGTCTTTACTTGTTTGACATGCAGCCTAATTTGTCTTTAGGTCAGTGCAATATGGTTATATCTTATAATGTGTCTAAACTTACTTGGCATAATAGATTGGGTCACCCTGCTGATCCTGTTCTATCTGTTCTTCAAAAGGATCTTGGTATTTCCAAGAATTCTACTATCTCTGTTTGTGAAATCTGTCATAGGGCAAAACAAACAAGGGAACCTTTTCCCTTGTCTGATCATAAGTCACAGAATATTGGTGATCTTATTCATCTTGACTTATGGGGCCCTTATAGAGTTACAAGCAGAGAAGGATACAAATATTTTTTGACCATTGTTGATGATTTTTCTAGAGCTGTATGGGTATACTTAGTCAAAACTAAGGATGAAGTTTTTGGTGTTTTCTGTAGTTTCATTCACTTGATTCTGAATCAATTTGATTTAAAAATAAAAACTGTAAGATCAGATAATGGAACTGAATTTGTTAATAAGAAAATGAATGATATGTTTTCTGATCTTGGAATTATTCATCAAACTTCATGTGTCCATACACCTCAGCAGAATGGGATTGCTGAAAGGAAACATAGACACTTGCTCAATGTTGCAAGGAGTCTTATGTTTCAAGGGGGATTCCTTTAAAGTTTTGGTCTGATTGTGTTCTAACTGTTGTATATCTTATAAACAGGCTGCCATCATCTGTCTTACATGGTAAATGTCCCTATGAGTTGTTATATAATAAGAAACCAAATCTTTCCCATTTGAGGTCTTTTGGATGTCTTTGTTTTGCTACTATTTTGAACAATCATGATAAAATGTCTTATAGGTCTGAAAAATGTGTTCTCTTGGGTTTTTCTACTACTAAAAAGGCATATAAACTTTTAAGTTTAGATACCAGAAATGTATTTTTTGCTAGAGATGTGAAATTTTATGAAAACATTTTTCCACTTAAAATGAAAACCTGTGATATCACTGATGCAGAAAATGCAAATGAAGTAGATCACTTGAAGTTTTTTGATAGTCTTAAGTCTCAAAGTCCCAATGATGAAGGGGAAGATACATCAGTTGTGGAAGGTAGTTTGTCATCTTCATTTGATACAGTAGATTCAGATACTACTCATTTGTATCATGAAGATGTGCATTCTGCAACCCAAGTTGGTGACCAATACTGGTCTGAGGGCAGTCCCACTCTTGAACATAATTCTGAAAACATAACAACTCAATCTTTATTTGAAAATGATTATGTGTAGACACCTGTTATAAGAAGGTCTGGTAGAGAGACTAAAACTCCTGTTAGGTTCAATGATTATGTGATGAGTTCTAAAGTCAGATATGGTATTGAAAAATATGTTTGCTATAGAGGTCTTAACAGTAATAATAAGTGCTTTGCTTCTACTCTTAATAAATCTGTTGAACCTAAAACTTATGAGGAAGCTGTCAAAGATTCTAATTGGTCTGAAGCTATGAATAATGAAATTGAGGCTTTAAATAGAAATAATACATGGACTGAATGTACTTTACCTCTTGGTAGACATGCCATTGGGTATAAGTGGATTTGGAAAATAAAATACAAGTCTACTGGTGAGATTGATAGATATAAGGCTAGATTAGTTGCAAAAGGTTTTAATCAAAGAGAAGGCTTTGATTATGATGAAACTTTTAGCCCAGTTGTTAAAATGGTTACTGTGAGATGCTTAATTAGTATTGCTGTTAATATGAATTGGCCATTATATCAACTGGATGTTAACAATGCCTTTCTGTATGGTGATTTAGATGAAGATGTTTATATGGTATTACCAAAGGGTTTTAATGGTGGTGATGATAATAAAGTTTGCAAACTTAATAAGTCTTTGTATGGTCTTAAGCAAGCTCCTAGACAGTGGAATGCTAAACTTACCACTGCCTTGATTGAACATGGGTTTGTTCAAAGCAAATTTGACTATTCTCTGTATATTAAACAGAAAGATAACATGTTTGTTGTTTTGCTTGTGTATGTTGATGATATTGTCATAACTGGTAACAATGAAGATGAAATTAAAAAGTTTAAACTATTTTTGAGTACCAAGTTTATGATTAAGGATTTGGGTGAATTGAAATATTTTCTTGGAATTGAAGTTTTGAAAAATGAAAGAGGTGTGTGTATGACACAAAGAAAATATTGTATGGAATTATTATATGAGTATGGGTTGTTAGCTGCTAAACCTATGGATACTCCTTTGCCTGAGAATTCTGTGTTAAGTTGTATTGAAAGTGATACTGATAAGGTTTTACACAATATTACTAACTATCAAAAACTGGTGGGAAAGTTGATATATCTGACTAATACTAGACCAGATATTAGTTATGTTGTACATTGTCTTAGTCAACATATGCATAAGCCTTTTCAGTCTCATCTTAAGGCTGCTTTAAGAGTTTTGAAATATCTTAAGGGTTCTCCTGGTTCTGGTTTACAATTCAACAAAGTTTCTGATCTTAAACTTAGAGCTTATGCTGATGCAGACTGGGCAAAGTGTCCTATAACTAGAAGATCTGTTACTGGATTTAGTGTTTTTCTGGGTGATTCTCTTATTTCCTGGAAAAGTAAGAAACATTCTACTTTGTCTAGAAGCTCAGCTGAAGCTGAATATAGAAGCTTAGCTTCTACTACTTGTGAAGTTATATGGTTGAGCAATTTGTTAAGTAGTCTTGGTATTAAAGGCTTATTGCCTGTGGATGTTTTTTGTGATAATAGTGCTGCTATACAGATTGCTGCTAACCCAGTTTTCCATGAGAAAACTAAACATTTTGAGTTGGATATACATTTGGTAAGAGAAAAAGTTTCTGCAGGTGTGATTAAGACTGTTAAAATTCATACTAGCATGCAGATTGCAGATATTTTTACCAAGTGTCTTGGTCAAAAGCAACATTGTGTATTGTGCAAAAAACTTGGTTTGGTTGACATGTTTGCAGGATCTCTCAATGGAGGCAAGCAGGCAAAGGATTGTGATGTTGATAGAAGAGGCAAACAGGCTAAGGATTATGTTGTTGATCAAGGTTGAAGTCTATCAACTTGAGAGGGGATGTTAGAAGTACAAGGACTAATGATGTCAAGTAGGAGACTTCATTTGTACTAAAGCAAGTTTGGAGTTGTTTTGATAATGAAGATATCTTGAAGGGCTGATATGTAACATCAGCTTATATATACTCAACCCTCTTCTAGGGTTTCACAACTCATCTTCTTCATCTGACTATTCTCTCTCGTTTACACACACTGTCTGGTATTCTTTTGTTAGTGATATCACTTTGATATCTGTTGTTAGTATTGTTCTAAAGATCAATCACATTTGATCTTTGTTGTTTGAGTGACTGAGTGATATTGTAGTAAGGTTGATTGGTGTCTATCTAGTAGAGATCAATCTTGTCTTTGTATTGTTTGGTAAGCATCCGTTTGAAGACTTATCTTCTTGACTTGTTATAATAAAAGATACACCAAGGGTGGTTGGCTGGGTGTAAAGAAGTTTGTTGTGTGTTTGTTACCATTTTTACAGTTTATATCTATTACAAGATGTTTTTTAAGGAAACTTTTGACGAGAGTACCCAGAACTCGCCAGAAATGCTAATCCAATTAATCACTCATTAATCCTGCTAGACTGATTACAACCTAAAGGGGGTCGACCGCCTTGCTATCGCAATTTTTGCAAGCTTGGATGTAAGGAAGAAACAAAAAGTAAGAAGAATATTAAGGAGTTCAATTCATCACGTCAAGTATATGTAGCGAATATTTTTACAAATGCTTTATTAGATTTATGGTTTGTTTGGTATACTGCAAGTTATAGTAAAGAGTTTAAACCAAACATGGTCTGTAAAGCAGTTCTGAAATGATAGTTCAACCGATTTCATGTGTCATCTCCCACTACATACTACGTCGGTAAGTCGCAATGGTGGTTTCTGAAAGTAGCATTATTAACTAAAATGGGTAAAACTTTAACAATGTGGAGTAAGATGTCTATTACTCTATCTATTGACTTAATGGAAATTACAGCATTACAACATCCTCGATTATTCACGGCTTTTCTCACCACATGTACTTATGAATCACAAAGTTGACTGAGCTTGATTTTGCTGTTATAGAACATAAATGAGTTGTAGTACACATAAGATGCAACTTTCACTTGAACAACCAAAGCGAAACACAGCCACAATTGCCAACCTCAAGCATGGACTGAGTTAACGAACTCTTACAAATGCTGATCTCAAGAGATGACTCCGGCAAAAGTCAAAATATATGTTAAAACGAGCTATCAGATTCAGTTCCATTCGTGCTATGAAACTCTATAATGGCCAATGCGCCGTTCATAATTTTGAACACCTTACTTGGTCAATATCGAACGCCATATTGCTCAATGGCATAAGACAGGCCAGTTTTTGACAATTTAGATGTGTCAGCTTGAACAATATTGTTACTGTGCACATAACTGTTTGCAAAACCAACAAAATATCTTTCTTTAGAATTTCATTCATTGGGGGTTGCAAAAGCCCTCAAGAAAGTACTCATAATACACAACAACAAAAACAAAAAAGCCCCAAAACAAGAATAAACAACCATCCTTAAGAAGATGGGACCAAATACAGAATCTAACCATAAAACACAGTTATTCCATCACTGTAAACATAGAAAAAAATATTCTCAGTATCCCGTCAGCCAACAAAATTTCCTCACTTGGCACTGGCAAGTGCAGCACGGAGCTTCTTGGCAGCTGTAACCATGTTCTCGAGTGCAGGCTTGACCTCATGGTACTTACGGGTCTTTAGACCACAGTCGGGGTTCACCCACAAGATGTTGGTCTCCAAAACTGCAAGCATTTTTTGGACTCTGTCGTGGATTTCTTCCATTGATGGAATTCTTGGAGAGTGGATGTCGTAGACACCAGGGCCGATACCAGCACCGTACTTCACTCCTTCACGGAAGACAGATAGAAGCTTCTCATCAGATCGTGAGTTCTCAATGGTAATGACATCAGCATCCATGTTGATGATGGAGTGGATGATGTCGTTGAAGTTGGAGTAGCACATGTGAGTGTGGATCTGGGTGGAGTCTTGGACGCCGACATTGGTGATTCTGAAAGAGTGAACAGCCCAGTCCAAGTAGAAAGCGTGTTCGGCCTTCCTTAGTGGCAAACCTTCTCTCAAAGCAGCCTCGTCGATCTGGATGACTGTGATTCCAGCCTTCTCAAGATCCTCGACTTCATCCTTGATAGCCAAAGCAATCTGGTAGCAAGTTTCGAACCTGGGCTGGTCGTTACGGACAAACGACCAGTTGAGAATGGTGACTGGACCAGTAAGCATACCCTTCATTGGGCGCTTGGTCATTTCTTGAGCCATGGTGGACCAGAAGACGGTCATGGCCTTTGGGCGGCTGACATCACCGTAGATGATTGGTGGCTTCACACATCGTGATCCGTAGGATTGCACCCATCCATTAGCAGTGAAGGCAAATCCAGACAATTGCTCACCAAAGTACTCAACCATGTCGTTCCTCTGTAGAAATTTGAAAATAAATAAATAAGGTTCTGTAAACAATATTTATGTAAGTTTATACTCGCCATGGACTATGAGTTAGTACCTCTGGCTCTCCGTGGACGAGGACATCGATGTCAAGCTCTTCTTGTAGTTGGACAACCTTGTAGATCTCCTCCTTGATGGCTTTAACGTAGTCTTCCTCAGAGATCCTATAATAGCAAAAATTGATTATTACACAAGCTCAAAACTGTACATCAATTAAAGAGTGAAAAAATAGTTGTTTGGATTTGCTTACTTCTTGGCCTTGTACTCACGACGAACTCTCCTGAGCTCAATGGTTTGTGGGAAAGAACCAATGGTTGTGGTTGGGAGGATTGGAAGGTTGAGCTTCTTCTGTTGGGCATCCAACCTAGCGCTCACATTGGTGGTACGACGGTGGTCGGAACCCCTCAAAGCAGCAGCCTGTCAAACCAAAAGGAGCGCAGACATTTGATAAGTTAAATGTGAAATTATACTTTTTTACAAGCATTTGTTAGAAAGTAACAAGGATCTATAGACTTACAGCCTTCTGGACGGCTTCATTGTTCACTCTTGGGGAGCACTTCCTTGAAGCCTGAGCGGCGGCATTAGCAGCAAAGAATGCATCATCCTTTTGACCAGCAAGAGCCTTGGCCAAAGCACTAACTTCAACGACTTTTTGGGCAGCAAATGCGAGCCAAGATTTGATCTCATCGTCCAACTTGGTCTCGTTCACAAGATCCACAGCTGTGTGTTGGAGTGATGAAGAGGTTGACACAACAAGCTTGTCTGCACACATCACATTTTACAAATTAGTATAACTGTAAAAGTAAACTATTTGACAAAAAAAGTAAAGTTATACATTGGAAGGAAGATTATAACTACCTTTGCCGACAATGCTCTCAAGGGACTCGAGGACAGAAAGAGATCCAGCAAGATCGTTAGCCCAGATGTTCCTTCCATCAACAATACCAGCGAAAAGGTATTTGCCTGAGGGGAAACTGGTCTTGATTAAATCAAGAGTCTGCTCACCACGAACCAAATCAAAAGTGTAACCAGCAACACCGGGCAAGGTGGTCAGGACTTTGAATGCATCAGCAGGAATATCAGCAAAGTAGGTGGCAATAAGAACATTAACACCAGAGCAAGCTGATTCTAGCTCTTTGTAAGCCTTGGTAAATGCAGCCAATTGGTGGGCCTCAAGATCCTTAACAAGGGTAGCCTCGTCAAACTGGATCCATGTAGCACCAGCTGCCTTCAATTCAGTAATAACTTCCCTGCAAAGATAGTTCATTGTTATAATGTGAACAAGAGTAAGCATAGTTAATTTTGAAGAGGCGGCAAGATTGCGCAGCTCAAAAAGTGTTCAGGTTGGAACAGATCAGGGTTTAGTTTGGGCCAAAACAGTCTGAGATGGGTTGGGATATAACCTTAAAAGACACTTCTTTGTCCGTTTTTTATTGAACTTCATAACAATTAACACATTAACAAGTACAAGGTTAATCAAAATCTTTGAATAAAAACGATTTATAAGGGGTTCTGCGCGAAAAAATCGACTTTGAGAGATTGACCCATTTGATAAGTATTCGTTTTAGCCTTATTGTTTAGATTGACCCATTTCTAAGTAAATGGGTCTAAATGGACACCTCATGTATAGTTCATTAAAGAGTTATATGACTAATAAAACAAAAACATACTTGTAGATTGGAAGGATTTTGTCAAGAAGGGATAGAAGATCAAAGGTCTTCTCAACACCCTTGGCGGGCTTGGATAGCAACAAGTAGCTGACTGGGCCAACAAATACTGGGACGGTGTCAACTCCAAGCTGCAAACATTTATATAAAAATTCAGCAACCAACCATAAGACGACAATACAATACATTATAAATAAAGGACAGATCAAGCACACATACAGCTTTAGCCTCCTTGTATTCGTTCACGGCCTTGTGGGAAGCATACGAGAATGTGACTTCTGGGCCCAATTCTGGGACGATGAAATGGCTGTTAATTAAAAACACAAAAGTTAGTAAGCGATCGTCTGTATTATATAACTGTAAAATAATAAGATCGGGAGTTCAACTTACTAGTTGGTGTCGAACCACTTGGTCATTTCCATAGCAGGGACAGAGGCGTTTCCTCTGGCCATTGAGAAGTAAGTGTCGAAACCGATTTCACCACCGTTCCAGTTGTACCTTGGTGGGACAGCACCGAGCATGGTGGTGGTGTCAAGAACTTGGTCGTAGTACGAGAAAGTGTTGCTAGGAATGTACTTGATACCGGCCTCAGCCATCTGCTTCCAGATGGATGATCTGAGATCAGCAGCAACAGTCTGCAAATCCTCAGCGCTGCTCTTGCCATCCCAGAACGACTCAAGAGCGAATTTCAACTCTCTCTTGGGTCCCATACGGGGATAACCGACAATGTGTGACGCCATTGATCTGTTTAACCACAACTGAAACGATTATTAAAGGTCCTTTACTAATATGGGTCATCACATTTCACAAATATGGGTCATCACATTATTAAAAAGGCTAATAAGCAAACTTTTTATGAGGTTATCAACTTAAGCTGACAGCTTACGTAAATCCGTAAGCTCAACTCGATAATCTCAAAAGCCAAAAAAAGGGCTTTATGAGTTTTTCCAAAATTAATAAGCTAATCCAAACACACCCTAATATATATAAAATTGATTGCGCTTTCATACTCAATAACCTTCTTTCTACCTACCCACCCACCAACGCTGACCCTAAAAGCTAAATGTTCGCAGTACAAATACGACAAATACAAAATGGTCTAATAGTCATATAAAAATACAAACCAACATTTTGACTAAATAAGCAAGAACCCTAACTATATAAATATTAACAACCATATATGAGATATATAACAAAAACAAATTATATAAAAAAGTTATACCTAACTGAGAATTTGACCCTAGAGATGTGAAGAAAACTGGAATTAGTTTCTTTATAAGTGAAGCTGAATCTCACTGATCCAAATAAAAGCATTCGCCCAATAAACAGATTTGGTTTTTTCTTTTATAAAAATGGATCTAAAAAAATGGTCTGTGGTTTACAAAACCCTATTAAAACCCAATAAACAGATTTGTTTTTTCTTTTTAAATTTTTACTGAAGTATAAAAATACTCCTACAAAATACAAGTGGGAAATAAGGTGGGCCCCACGGATCACTAACTTATTTGCTGCAGTGTGATACGTCACTGTATACACAAATCTACACGGAAAATGAGGCATATACTTTTGGATCTAAAACACAAATGTTTATTACTAGTAGTAAATAATTTTAATAGGATTTTTCTACTTGAGTCCGATACATAAGTTAAGCACACTAAAAGAACACCGGGTTCAAAAAAAAAACACATAAACCACAGAAAAGTACATTTTTTGTGGATCATGTGTCCTATGTGTCCTTTTCTGTGAAACCCGATGTCTTTTTAGTGTGCTTAACCTGTGCCGTTAGGACACATGTTAGATAAACCATTTTAATAAAGTAATTAATTAGCATTAAACACGTAACTAATCACCACTACAAATCTTAACTAAACACTAGATCTAACTGATTTATTAGTAAAATTTTCTAACTCATACCCTTTTTTCTCGGGATGACTACAAATCGAACGAGTAAGTTTTGCATCGTCAAACCAGAATTACAATTTCGCAAGTATAATTATTTGCCGTTGTACGGGTATTTGTCTAGTTACTACAAATATACACATTAGCCGGATCTAACATTATTATTTTAGATCTAACTGATACTCATAAACTTTTTTATCACAAATAGAACACGCAAAGATCAAACCAGAATCACGATTTCGCAAGTATAATTATTTGCCGCTATTGCTTTGGACGGTATTCATCTAGTTACTATAAATATACAACTAACATCATTTTTTTAGCAGATTCAGTAAATTACGATCGATTACTACAAAACTACACATTAATCAGCATTTTAATCACTATTCTTTCAGTTCAGATCAACAAGCACAAACTAATCACTCTAGTATTACTTAACAGATAGCAGTTTGAATTGACATTGTGAATGAGTGGTGATGTTTACCTGTAAGGTTGGTTTTAAGAGGGGGAAGATCCGAGTGAGATGTGGGTTGGTGAATAGATAAGAAAGGTGGGCACGAATTGGAAAGAAAGGGGAAGAGTGATATTTATAGAGAAAGGGGAGTGGGTGGAGATTGTGACTACTGGGTAAGAATGAATGGGTGAGTGGGTGGGTAGATCTGATTTTTTTTTTTTTTTTTTCATCATTTCATCTTGGTGTGCGCAACCTTACTCACGCTCACGCGCCATATGCTCATCGCGTGTGAACTTTTTACTTTCGAATAAATCACATAAAACATGAGTGTTTTTATACTTAAAAAAATGATAAATATATGAGTCTTACTTTTATATTTAAATAGTTACGCAGCCCTAGGGCTGACCATCGGGCTGCTCCCGACCCGAATTCCGACAAGCCCGATTCCCGATTAGCCGGAGAACCTAAACCGAATCTCGACTCGAAAGTAGTCGGTCGGTAATCGGTCGAAATCGGTATGTCGGGTTCTGGTCACCTTCGCATGTCTTTTCTCGGTTTTTTGCCCGTCCCGACCCGACTCCCGACCCCGAGTAGCAGTCGGTCGGAATCGGTCGGGGTCGGTTTTCGGCGGTAGGAATCGGTTGGCGGTTTTCGGTCGGGAATGCTCACCCTTACGCAGCCCGGCCAATGGGTTAATGAAAATAAATTATAAATATATCAAATTATTTAGTGAGTGCGTTAATAACGAAAAAAAATAAACGTTTATCGAATATTATAGGAAAAAAATTTATAAAGTGGTGCGCAAGAACATAATATACAACAAATAAACTCAAATGCGAAATAAAATTTCTTTTTCACCCCTTTCATGTTACCATACCTAGAGCTTTTAGAGTGTTAGGTGCAATTGTGATTACCATGTCATATTTTACCATTAAAATAATAATAATAATAATAATAATAATAATAATAATAATAATAATAATAATAATAATAACACCAACTGTGGGCGATTTGGGTGAAAGGGTTTCCTTCCCCCGGTTGATCTCCTCGATCATCTTCCCCACTAGATCGTCTTGATCTCGCCGGTGTTGTGTCTCGTGGGTGTGTGTGAGTTGGTCTCCGAACCATCGTTTGGGTGGGTTTTTCTCATTTGTGCGAGTGGGTGTTAGAGATCACTGCCGGTGTCCTCGCCGTCTTCCTCCTTGGGATAGGAGGTGTAGGTTGTTGTTGGTTTCATCACCAGTTTCTCTCTTTTGTGCTGCTGATTCATCACCGGTTTCTGGAAGTGTTTTGGGTCGGTTTGTGGAAGCGAGTTGGCTCAATATTTCTGGAAGCGAGTTGGCTCATGCGTTTTGGGTCAGTTTGTTGGCTAGCACTTTTCTGGAAACGTTTTTGTTGGCTAGCGGTTTGTTGGCTTGCACATTTCTAGAAGCGAGTTGGGTTAACAAATTTTGGCAGCGATTTGCTTTTTAGCGAGTTGGCTTATTATTTTCTGGTAGTGGTTTGTTTCAGCCGGTTTAGTGATTTGCTTTTAGGTGGGGCCCACGCTGGTGTCTTTTATTCTTTTGGTCTTTGTTTGAGTTTCACTCTTTTAGTAGGACCATGCATGTGTTGCTTTTGTTTTATTTAGTTTAAGTTTGTTTTCATAAGGTTAGTGGGAAAAAAAATAATAATAATAATATCTTTATGGCTATTATTCGGCTTCATTGTCCCTTTGCTGGTTTAAGTGGTTGCCAAGACAGTAGTGGGAATGGGCTTACCAAAACCTCGTTGATTTCTCATCTTCGTGATCGTCATTTCAATGAGGATGCGCTAGCCACCACCAAACTTTCTTTGGCCACTAATTTGGTTGTTTTTTAGGCTGCTGAGGTTACGTTGAAACGTATGGGTCTTTGGTTGTGTGGGGTTTGTTTTAAGATGCATACTCTTCGCTCTAAATGTCGGCATGGATCTGATTTTGTGCCACCCCCCGATTGTGGTGATGGTGTTGTTAGATTTGTGTTATTTGATCTCGCTAAGCCCCAAGTTCCCTCTTCTGTTCAGCTCACTTGCGTTGAAGATTTGGTTTTGGAAGATCACTCTAGTTTTGATTTACACTTACTTGACATTTTGCTCGCTAAAGGGTTGCACACTGTCAAATCCATCCCTCCAAAGTGCCGTTTGGGATTCTCTCGTGTTTTGAAAGGAGCTATTGATAAGGTGATTTGCACACCTGAAGACATTTCTTGTTGGGTTAGCCTGTTAGCCTTGCCTCTTTGTCTCCTTAAAACCTTTTGCCCGAGGAGTAACATAGAGTGTAGGTCTGCTACTAGGCGCCAGCGTCAAGAAGAATATATCGCTAATGCCATTCGTTCTTGGGGTACGTCTGGTGGTAGTTTGCAGCTTGTTAGAGAGGTTTTAGCTGAACCCTCCCCTACTTGGTCTAATATTGAGGAGGGAAACCTGAAGTTGGGTGAGCGTAATGTCAAGCAATGTAGAAGGAAGATTTGTGATGGTCATTATACTGCTGCTGTCAGAGTTCTTTCTTCTTCAGGTGTTGCTCCTTACAATGATACTACCCTTGAGGACCTAAAGGCTAAGCACCCCTTCAAGTCTGCTCCTTCACTGCCTGATATACCTATTGATCATCATAACCTCATTGCATCTCCTGCTGTGGTTCTTGACATGATTAAGAGTTTCCCCCGTGGTACATCTTGTAGTCGAGATGGTTTACGCGCCCAACACCTATTGGATTGTTTTAGCGGTGTTGTTGTGGCTATATCTGATGAGTTAATCAACTCCATCACCCAGGTGGTAAATCTTTTTCTTGATGGTAAGTGTCCTAAGGCTTTTGGCGAGTATATTTCCAGTGCTCCTCTCACACCGCTGATCAAACCAGATGGTGGTATCCGTCCTATTGCGGTGGGGACTGTCTGGAGGCGTTTAGTCTCCAAGGTGGGAGCTTCTATGATTGGTCACTCTTTAGATGGATACTTGAATGATCTTCAGTTCGGAGTTGGGGTTTCTGGAGGAGGGGAGGCCATTCTTCATGCCGTGAATCGGTTTGTTGAAGACCGTGGAGATGACGTGGGTCTTTCGATGTTGTTGGTGGATTTCAAAAACACCTTCAATCTGGTGGACCGTGAGGTTATGTTACAAGAGGTTCGTCTCCATTGCCCTACCATATCACGTTGGGTTGAATTTTGCTACTCCAGCCCAGCCAGATTATATTATGGGGAACACACTTTATGGTCACACCAAGGCGTGCAGCAAGGTGACCCTCTTGGACCTCTCCTTTTTGCGTTAGGGCTACATCCTTTGGCTCGCAAGATCAAAGACTCCTTTTCTCTCCCCTTTCAAGCTTGGTACCTAGATGATGGTACGATCATTGGAGACACTCTGTTTGTTGGGAAGGCCCTGGAGCTCATTATGATAGATGGACCTCGTTATGGTTTGCACCTCAACGTCGATAAAAGTGAGGTTTTTTAGCCAAGGGAAGATCCTAGGAGCAGACTCGCAGGTGTTTTCCCTCCTAATATTGCCCGGCCCTGCATGGTATAAAATTGTTGGGTGGGCCTGTTGGTGTAGACCTTGAGTTTAGCAGTAAGCTCGTTTTGAAACGAGTTTCTAAAACCATTGAACTTATGGACGCTGTTGCTAAGCTTAATGATCCCCAATGTGAGTTGTTGCTTCTCCGTGCATGTGCTGACATTTCCAAGCTGTATTTATCTATGCGCACATGTTCCCCCCGTGTCTTTGAACGTGCTCAGATTTCATTCGATGAAGCAATTCGCTCCTCTTTGAAGCGAAGTGTCACTGCCTTTGGGCCCGGGTTTGGAAATTGGCAATGGATACTGGCCACTCTTCCTTTTGAATTTGGGGGGCTTGGTGTATACGCTGCTGGTGATGTTTTGAATTATGCCTTCCTTGCTTCTAGACTTCAATCGGCCAGCCTACAGACTATACTTCTCCGGCAGTCTGGTGTTGGTGCTTCTGGATCTTTCTTTGATGATGCCCCCTGCATGTTTTTAACGATAAAATGGAGACCGACCTTTTGGGTAGCTCTTGTGACATTGCTGCCCCCAAACTCATGAAGAAATTGGTAGATTTATATTTCACACGTGTCACAAAAGAGGCTGAATCAACATTCTACTTATCTGCTAGACAGATGGCCCTATGGAGATCGCAAATGGAAGACCATACTTCAGACTGGCTCAGAGTAGTCCCGATAGTTAGGCTGGGGCAGACTATGAATGCTAAAACCTACCGGTGTATTTTATGCTATCGTCTAGGTGTTCCCCTTTTCTCCACTCAGATGCCGTGCTCTGCTTGTTCTAAGGTTTTTACGGGTGATATCTATGGGGATCATACTGTATCATGCGCAGGTATTATTGGTATTAAACATGACATAATGTGGTGCATGATACTCTCGCTGATATCTGCTCCCGGGTAGGGGTTTCGGCTCGTAAAGAAGTTGATATCGGGCTCTGCGGAGAGAGGTACAAACACCTACGCCCAGCTGACTTGTTACTTTACTTGTGGGAGAGAGGCCTTGATGTGTGTGTTGATCTTACTGGGTCATCACCCTTGACGCAAACTGGTATGACTGACTTTGTGGCAGGGCGTGCCGTGATTGAAGCTGCACAGCGCAAACGTGTCAAGTACGAAACCAAATGCGCTGATATTGGATATTGGTTCATCCCCTTCTCTTTCTCTTCTTTTGGTGAACTCGAGAAGGGGGCGCTGACTCTGCTGAAGCGAATCCGAAAGTTCTCGGTCACTCAAGATATTGGCGCGCGTGGTGCTAACTATATTTTTAGTAGGGTTTGTTTTGCTATTGCTAGAGGAGTGGGGGCCCAGTTAGTCTCTCGGCTCTCCACTAATTTCTTGTAATTTTCTATGATTTTCTAATGAAGTGATGTTTTTATAATAATAATAATAATAATAATAATAATACTAATAATAATAATAATAATAACACTAAACCACAACCCCTCCCCCTTCCAATAAAATTCACATAACACACCACAAAATACCTCACTCACTCCGCGTTTACCTAAAAAAGAAAAAACAAATACTTATAAGTTGTGTTACCACCATAACGTGGAACCACGGTGCAGTTATAGCGATGATATAGTGCAAAATGCGAATAACTTGGGTAGATAATGAACATCTTCGCGCTCTCTCTTAATATTAGCATTTTTCATTAGTAAAACATGTTAGAGTTGTACTTTTAAAACCGGGTGTAAGTGACAGATGGCTCATACGTGAGACTCGACACAAATATAACGTGAAGGTTATATAATGAAACTTTAAAGTGAGAGGTGGATCACACTTTCAAAATGTTTGGTTTTCAACATTCTTTTTTCCTTTGATCTTTTCTTAACCAAGTGTTATATTTGGTTGCATAAGTCTAAGTTCTAGTGATACAAATATGGATAAATCACATGTACTTGGACATATGTGCTTGTTGTTGTGTAATATAAGAATCACAACGATCGTAACACGGTAATACAAGATATGTACTATAACGTGAAAGTTATAGAATCAAATCCGTCTCTGAAGTCACCCGCACAAGCTCAAAAATCGCAACTGTTCGAGGTTCAAAGGGGTAAAAAAGGGTGCTAGATGATGTGAGGGAAATGGTCTGACAAACATGCAACTCGGGGTCAAGCTAGGTACGACATACGAAAAAAACACCCTGACATTCCCTAATAACCGCATTACTTTACATATAACAATCAGACCAAGCCATTTACTGGGAACCACCCTAGGTACGGTATACAGAAAGACACATGCAACCTACTATACACTTAGAACAAATCTCAAAATTGCACCTAACAAAGCTCAACACTAGCGGACTCATAGAGAGTAGACTACAACATTTAGCCAGTCCACCCAATCCTGGAAATCCTAAACAAAAAACTCTGAGGGATAACCTCACTATTGACACAAACAAACCTGACCACCCTGACACAAAACCCATGGTAGATAACAATAGCCAAACGAAACAAGAATATCTCAGGGAACATATAGAAAGTGTCAACATGATCCAATCAAGGCACTCAGGCACAAAAAGAGGCAACAAAGTCATGGAGATCTGGCAACGTACCCCATTGCGAAGCATTCCATGAGATACATTTGTACCATCATCCGACCCCATAGTCGTAACAGCGATGATAGTCTCACATAGGGTTAGCAGGATATACATGGACGGGGGGAGTTCAGTCGACATAATGTATGAACATTTTTTCAACAAACTCCCTAAACACATCAGGTCAAACCTTAAGCCTCCAACCACACCACCAGTCGGTTTCTTAAGGGGAAGATCATATCCTGAAGGAGTAGTCACTTTAGAGCTCACAGTAGGAACATACCCGCTCTTGAGAACAATCACGTTATAGTTCCACATTGTCAAGTCTATATCCAAGTATAACGTCATACTCGGAAGGACAACACTTCAAAAGCTTAGCATGGAAGTTTCTACCATCAAGTCTTTAGTAGAATTCCCAAAAAGAATAGGAGTCCCTGCGATAAAAAGCGACTACCCAGGCAAAGACGCAAGTCTAGCAGCCACGGTAGAGGAAAGTAGTATGAGGGAGATCGTGTGGGAACCTATTTTGGGAGATAATCTCAAACAGGTGAAAGTCGTCATACACCCGGAATACCCAGATCAACCCATCACAATCGGAGTTAACATCTCAACCCAAGTTCAGAACCAACTTGTACAACTACTTGCAAACAGCCTTGACGTATTCGCCTGGAAACCTTCAGACATGACGAGAATTCCCAAGGAATTAGCAGAACACATCCTGGGCCTAAACCAATATGCACCACCTATCAAACAGAAAAGATGCAGTCTTTCTCTAGAACGCTCTCAAGTTATGGATTCCGAGGTCACGGACCTAATCCGGGCAGGCATGGCCGGTCAAATATCAAACCTGGCCACCTGGGTCTCAAACCCAGTTATGGTCAAGTAATTCAATGGCACATGGGGAGGGGGCATGTACGTCAAATTTACCAGCCTAAACAAGGCATGTCCAAAAGACAACTACCATTTGCCTCCCATCGAATGGAAAGTAGAGTCTTTGGCCGACTTCAAATACATGTGTGTTTATCGATGCATACAATGCATATCACCATATTCTAATGAAAGAATATGATGAAGATAAAATAGTATTCTACATCAATTAGGGTCTCTTTTGCTACACCAAGATGCCTTTCGGTCTAAAAAACGCAGGCTCTACCTGCCAGGCACTGGTAGACAGAGATTTCAAATCTTAGATAGGCGTCAACCTCGAGGCATATTTCAACGACATGGTTATCAAAAGCAAGACAAATCCATATTGCGTGACATCATATAAACCTTCCAAAATATCCGACGCATCAAAATTAAGCTAACCTAAGCTAAGTGCACATTTAGAGTGGAAGAGGGACAATTCTTGGGTCACATAATCGATGCCACATGAATCAGGGCAAACCCCAACAAGATTTAGGCAGTACTAGACATGACTCCTCCCAAAAACCTAAGAGAGATACAAAGCTTAAACGAGAAACTCGCCGTTCTTAACCGATTTCTCTAATGAGCATAAGAAAAACAGTTGCCATTTTTCAAAGTATTGATTAAACACAACAAGAAAAAAGTATATAAGTGGGCGGAAGAGCCTGAAGTGGCATTTCAGGATCTCAAAGTGTTTCTAAACGAACTACCCACCCTTTCGGCTCGAGTACCAGATGAAACCCTCACCATGTACCTAGCAACATCCCAGGAAGTAATCGGGCCAGTACTCTTAGCAGAACGAAACAAGGTTTAAAATCCAATCTACTTCTTCAGCAAGATCTGCAAGATGCACAAATCGACTATCCTCCACTAGAAAAGTTGGAATTGGCCCTACTACTATCATCCATGCGATTCAAAAGGTATTTCCGGATACACCCGATACACGTCTTAACAAACAAGCCCCTGAAACAGGTTCTATCAAACCACGAGTACACAGGTAGAATGCCAAAATAGGCGATCGAGCTAAGCAAACACGAAATCACCTTTGGAACCAGGCACTCAATCAAGGTGCAATCATGGTATACTTTATCGCTAAGGTTGATATACTGCCTCCAACAATACCAGGAAAAAGTTTGAAAACACAACCAACACCCACGGGCCACAATGACGAAACCTAGGCCCTATACACTGACGGTGGGTCAGGCAAACAAGGTTCAGGGGCACGGTTAGTGCTTACAAGCCCATCTGGGTACGACTTCACGTCCTTCACAATCATGAGCCGTTAAAGTTATACATGGCATTGGTTAACTAGATTCTGCCACACTTCACGTCTTTCACAATCACTCAAATCCTCAAGGTCAGAACTAGGAAGCAACCGCTCTAAGCAAACTCGCTGCTCTTACTTTCAAATACTTCGAAAAAGAGGTCCTGGTAGAAGTCATCAACGAGAAATTCATCCTCCAATGCGGAAGTCTCCCAGGTCGAGACATATGACACTTGGATGACTCCTATTTTCAACTGGCTATCTCAAGGTATTTTGCCACATGGCAAAGTAGAGGCACTGAGAAATCAGGCGCAAGGCCATTATGTACTCCATCAGGGATGTCACTATATACCATAAAACATTCAGAGGTCTAACGGTGAGATGTGTTAGACCAACAGAGGCACGAACAATCATTCAAGACATTTGTTAATACAAATAAACCATAAAAACTTTTATTTATATTTTAGATATTCTAATGTTTTGTCGATAACAAACGTAAAATCATTTTAACGAAATAAATAAAATACGTAAAAGTTTTGAGCCAATAGTTTACTAACACACTTTTACTAAACATATTAAAACCATCAAAACATGTTTAGTTAATTAAGTTATATAAAACCAAAACCATTTTTATAAAACACTTACAAGTAATATTGTTTACTTGCATTTTATAAAAATGTGTATGTACTTTGTATAAATAGTAATGAGTAAATAATGGTTAAAAACCAAAGTCCATAAACCCATGACCCAAGACCCATGATCCATTAACTAGGTAAAATGAATCTTGTTGGGTAAAAACCAAAGTCCATAACCCATACCCATGGAACATGATCCATAACCCATTACCCATTGCATAACCTCATGCATGAAGTCATGTTGGATAATTTCCATGATCCATGACCCAAATTCCATGACCTATGATCCAAGATCCATAACCCATTGACTAGGTACATTGTATCTTGTTGGGTATCCATGATCCAAAGTCCAAGACCCATGGTCCATAACCGATAACCCGGTTTGCAACCCACAATCGACAAACAAGTCCTACAATAGCTAATATGATATGAAAATATTAGACTCAAAACCTACAGAAAAGGTTGGCTCAAAGGGAGAACCTAGTCCATGGACAAACCCAAGAGCCCATAGGAATTCCAGACCCTCCCATAACGAGACCCTTTTGGGAGACAACAGCCGCCTACCGCAAACATGTTTCTAATCAATCGAGAACATAGGTGGAACCCGACAGGGGCAACAAAGAAAGAGAAAGCATGGAGCAAGTGGTATGTCGCCCCCAGGATAAATGACCCAGACGCGAGGTCGATCCCTTACAAACAGCAAGGGACTAAGACCTCGCGACTAAATATCCGTATAGCATGTGACAACGACAAACAACAACCTTTCTCTCACCGTTGTGATAGCATGGCAGGTCATGGCACATCCTGATAAAAATTGCTTCACTTGGCCAAAACTCCAAGTGCGAGGATCCACACCTGCCATGACATAGCACAACTATAACCCTATCGGTATGATGGTAAAAACTCCTACTCCAATATACTATGAAACATCTAAGTTTCACCTCAAGGTGGTCAAGCCCACCTTGAGTATACGGTGTAACATTTAATTTTCTCATCAGGACGACCAAATCACCCTGATAAGACTTGAAGAAGGATGATAGAAAGTCTGATGCAAGACTTTCCACGCCTTCCATCTCAACAATCACTTTCAAAACTCCACCGGGATCTAAGTACACCCAAAGGATGACAACATTAGACAAGGATGGAAGAGGAGTAAGCGTCCCTATATGCTACCCTCATACACTGGTAAAGGATCACATACCACAAATGTCTTCGCCATCGACACGACTAGTCTTCAATTCACACCACAAAAACCGAAAGAAGACAAATGCCATTCAGAAAAAGTACACTAAAAAATCTATGAAAAAATCTTCTTGAAATAAGTTTTTAGGGTTTGGAAAGAGATATGGAAAATGGGAGAAAGAGGCTATATTGTTTTAAACTATAACATTCCCCACCTTTCTAGCCTTATTTATAGGCAAAGAAAACGAATCAACGAGTTACACTTGGCAAACGCCCACTGGTTCAAAGCACATTTAATGAGGCGCGTGATAAACACCTTGCAAAAGCGCGAGTACAACTGACGTTAACACACACGTCACGTACAGTCGAAGGGACAAGTTATACACACAACTCAAGAAATGTCACGATGGTGACATCTACAATATCAAAGGCAATAAATTCGCGTCAAATCCTAAAGATAGCGAATAACCCCAACGCAGGAGATTCCTACATTTCCCTAGGAAAACATCGAGTACACACCTTTCCCAACTCAGTTTACAACCCTGATCGAGGTAAAAAAGCCTTCATCAAGTGTTCTTCACAAAGGAAAAATATGATCGAGACCGCGAAATAAAAGGCTTGAGAAAGAATCCTAGTAGCGCTGCACGAACTAGGAGGACTCAATTACAATGTTCAACATCATAACATTGCACGATCTGATGCTAAACTGTAGGGGATTTGATAGCATATCAATATTAGTGGCCCAAGCCCACTAATCACACGCTTGAATCAAGCCCATTACCAAAGCTCATCAACATTTGATGGAAGCCAAGTCAAATCCTAGGCCATGCCTGGGCTGGTAAAACCTCTTAGGCCTGACATAGTACGACAATACTATTGCTCCCCAATTGTCACTAGCGGTTAAGATATACCATATGACACTGTACAGTGGGGACGCACGACAAGAGCTACTATGTACGAGCTAAAGGACGAATGATACATGTCCTCCTTTTCTGCTCACGGATGATCAACACCTAGCTCTCCAGCAGCCATTAATCACCCCGAAAGGGTTTATCTCTAAACCCTACAAGCCTATCTATAAAAAAAGAGCAACACACACAACTTCACAAGTTTCACACACTTGGGCAAATACTGCCTCACAACAGTGTAGTATGGTTCTTGTTTAAGTGTTACCCGATCTTCTTGATCTATATAAATCTCATCAGGTTTTTACCATTCAACACGGAAAACCAAACATCAAAACCATTCTCATCCTATCTCTAAACCGATTTACATACCATACGTAAATATATGCAAATACTTATGTTCATTTTACGATCACATATTTAGTAGGGGTGAACCAAGAACACTAAGTCATCATGTGCACACAAAAATTTTGTGAGTATAAAGGAAATAAATTTTTTTGTTTGACATATTAGTGGTTTAAGTAATATTTATGTGACACAAAATTTTAGGACTAGTTTCATTTTGGAAAAATCGTGAATATTTACGAAAGATTACACTATGCGACAAACATCCATCGGGTTCCTGTGAAACCCCGGGGAACCCTCTAGGTCCACCCCTGATGTTGATTGTTCGAACATACAGATTATTGTTATATCACATCTATAAATAAAATCATCTATTTTCTCCAACTTTCATAAAAAACTGTATTTCTTTTGAGATTCAAAATTCATGTTTTATATATGGTTGAAAACTTAAGGATGCGTATTTTTCAATGGCAAAAACGATAAATCATTTGGCGTTCTACACATATATTTATGCTTATGACAACATGTTGAGTGTTTGAACTTAAAAATTAATGGTATATCACATGTGATATATATCAAGCGGGTTTGACTTAAAAAGAATATATCTTCTTTTTTTTTTCAACTTCTATGAATAAACTGTACTGATTTGGAAGTTCAAAATTTTATGTGTAATATATGGTTGGATAAGAAAAGTTAAACGCAGATAAAATATTCTTTAAAGATACAATGAACCAATGATATCACATGTGATTTGTGAAATCACACGTGATTCCTAAAATACAATCACATGTGATTTTTTAAAACGCAAATTTTAACACCAAAACAAAACTCGAAAAAAAAGGTTCGTCAAAAGTATATGAATGTGTCCGTCTACTGAAAGATAAAAAAAAATCTCGTCGCGATGGTGTATTTTTCGTCGCTTAACGATTTACCGTTTGCAAGATATTTATTTAAAAAAAAAGTGAAAATGGTTTTTTATTAATATTGATGAAAAATGGATGACTATGATTAAATTATTAGATATATGAAAAATATGATATCTATATTGATCGCAACTCATGGTTGGCAAGTTAAGAATGTGATATTTACTGGATGTAAAAATCTTTTATCTAATAAGAATGTGTATTTTTTAATGCCAAAAATAATAAATCATTTTGATAGTTAGGTAAATACTTATGCCTATTTTACGACAGTATGTTAAGTGTTCAAACTTATATATTATTGTTATATCACATGTGATATATCAAGCAAAATACTACCAAAAAATAAAAAGAAAAAAAAAACATTTGTCAAAAGTATATAGAATTGCCCATATGATGAAAGATAATTAAAAGATCATCACGATGGTTGTAATAGTCCCTAATTATTTTTTTTTTAATTATTTAAGATGATGGTTTTAGTTTTGATTAAACAATTAAGTTTGATTATAAGTTTTTAACAATGGGTTTTAACTAAAAAGATGGAGTAAAAAGAGTAATTTGATCCGTTCACGTAAACTAGTTTACAAAATAAATAAAGGTGGTGTAAACGATAAAATAGAAGAATAAGAAAGCAAAAGTGAAAAAGTATCGATCTAAAAATAATACTGTAAATGATACTCCCTCCGTTTCAATTTAATTGTCAGGAGAGAGAGAAATCACAAAGTTTAATAAAAGTGGGGCCACTTTAATTTTGAACCACACGAATAAAATATTCCCTCTTTAGATTCTCTAGTTTTTACTAAAAAAGAAAAGTGGACAATCTTTTTAAGACATTCAAAAATGAAAATATAAACAATTAAATTGAGACGGAATAAAGAATAAGAAAGTAAAAGGGACGTGGTGTCCACGCGCATTGTAAATGGCTGTGATTGCCAATGAGTATAGCCATCGGAACTTTGTAATATGAACGGTAACTTGTTTATAAAACAGGGACTTTATTTGTAAATTTTTATAATTGATTGATATATTTTAATATAAAATGTTTTCACATTTATACTTCTATATATAAATTTTACTCATTTTCGTTTTCTAAAAATATAAATGTCAAAACACAGTGTGTCAACTAGTTTGAAAAATGTGTAAATCCTCTTTTTTTATAAATACGAGTGAACGGGTTAATTTTATAGTATTTCGTAGAATTGTACAAAAAACAAAATGGCAAGAGTAACAAATTTCAGTGGTCATTATCGATCATATTTCGTAGAATTGTAAAAAAAATAATAATAATAAAAAAAACAAATGGCAAGAGTAACAAATTTCAATGGTCATTATCGATTATGCTTCATAGAATTGTAAAAAAAAAAAAAAAAAAACAAAATGGCAAGAGTAACAAATTTCAATGGTCATTATACACAACTTTTAAAAGTTTACAAGTCTGTTTGAGTCATTTCTAAAATTAATGAAAAAAAAAAAAATGTCGGGTTTAACGAGCTTGTTACATTAACATAAATGTACAAATTATCACTTTTATAGATTGACAGATAGCTTTAAGCTAAATATTCCCCCTTTTGGTAACTATTGCGAACTTAAAATTCTAGATTTTTTTTTTTTTTTTTTTTTTTTTTTTTTTTTTAACATAGATTAAAAAAGTTTCGCTATTTAGCTTTTCTGCAAATTTTATCTTAACACAGGAATGTTGTAGATATTTTATTACTAATCAAATACTTTTAATAGTAATTTCAAAATAAATTAAACACTGGATCTACATTACAATGACGAATCCAGATCCATATTCTAGCATACAATATTATAAGCTGAATCGTAGTTAACTACAGGAATATGTACGTTGTGTTTTTCACTACCGACAGATTCATAATATTTTACCAAAATATCTTGTACTAATATAGATTGAAACGAGTGTGGGAACCCGCGCGATGCAGCGGGATTGGCTTCAAAGGACTTACTTTGTAGCGACACTTAAACCTTAGGGACTAATTTTGCCAAGTTGCTATAGTTAGCAATTAATTCTACAGGCCTTACTTTGCAACGTCGCTTAAACCTTAGGGACTATTTTTGCCAGATTAGTATAGATAGCAATTAATGTTGCAGGACTTATTTTGCAGCGTCACTTAAACATCAAGGACTATTTCTGCCAACTTAGGAAAGTTTGCAATTGATGTTTGCTACAGGACTTACCTTGCAACGCCCCTTAAACCTTAGAGACTGTTTTTGCCAAGTTGTGAAACTTTGCATTTAATTTTTGGACTTACTTTGCAGCTCCACTTAAACCTCAGGGACTGTTTTTGCCAAGTTGTGAAACTTTGCATTTAATGCTTTGCTTGTTACTGTTTTCTTCCCCGACAATTAGTATATATACGAGTGTTGTAAAACCCGCGCGATGCAGCGGGATTGCTTAAAGGACATGCTTTGCAACGACAATTAAACTTCAGGGGCTGTTTTTGCCAAGTTGTGAAAGATTATTAATGCTAAAGGACTTACTTTGCAGCGACACTTGAACCTCAGGGGCTGTTTTCGCCAATTTGGAAAAGTGTGCATTTAATGCACTTAATTGTGTGTGTGCATTTAATGCACTTAAACTTGTGCAAAACTCTTGTACGAGTTTTAGTATATAGAGATAACTAGCTTAGAGACCCGTTGACACCGGGTTATTTTTTAAAGAAATAGATAAATGAGATGATAATAAAAGTAATAACGTAAATTTGTTAAATTTAAAATATGTGTGAGTCACAATCGATACACATGTATTCAAAGTAACTGATCATAATCATAGTTTATTAGTTAAAAGTTTTTATCCCGGTAGCGGTCTTAGCACATTTGGTGCATGTCCATTGATCTGGTGTTTGCTGATATCCAAACTTGGGTTTGGTTTCGGCCTCGAGGTCTACAAACTGTGATTCTTTAATCATTTTTTTGTTGCACTTCCGGCACCCGAGGTACCACCAGCCCTCCTCCTCGTGGATAGCAATAATTGTTCCAACAATTACGCTTGCCTTACCCTGTAAATGGTGTAAACTGATGTTTAGGTTTTTAAAACATTTGATATATTTTATAAAGTTGTGCAGAGTTAGAAAGTGTAACCTGATCAACATCAAGCAGCTCAACAATGTCTTTGACCTGCAACTTGTCCAGAAATTCCTCTCTAGTTGAATGCTTGGACTGAGTAGAAATACGGGAAACCGTGTTTTCACTTTTGGATTCATCCTTGTCAGCAAACAGCCTAAAAAAAATCAAAATAAGAAACCATTTGGGATGATTTAAAGAAAGGTATAATTCGTTAATCCGAGAACAAACCTTAGCCTATACAACTCCACATCCACAAATTCTTCTGCCGTTAAACAGAAAAAGCCTTGTCCCATTATAGGCACCTTAATAAATGCTTCAACAACTTCTTCTGCCGTTAAACAGACCTTAGCCTATACAACTCCACATCCACAACTCCATATAATGTATTTAATAAATGCTTCAACAAAGACACCTTAATCAAATAATTAGTTAGTTCTCCCCTATATGGGTTGCTTTCATTTCATTGTATCATAATCTATTTACCAACATTTTTCTTTAATAAAGCCAGCTTAATCAAATAATAAGTAATACATATAACTCATTGCATCTATAATAGAACACTTGTATGTTCAACAACTATTATTAAGATAATATCCCAAAATGTATATAACTCATTGCGTTTATAATAGCAACCAAACCTACGTAGTAAACAACTAAACAATCATAAATTGAGCTTTTTTGTAAAGGTTACCTTTTTGTTTAAAATAAAACATTTAACCTTATAACTAAAGATATATATATGATGTGGACGTTGTTGTAAACATATGTACTAAAAATATCACAATAAAAAACAGAAGACATCACACTGAATGTTGTTATTAAGACTTTAATGTGATTTATTTCTTATATATTCATATAGCTTAAAGACCCGTGGGTTCACGGTGTTTTTAAATAAATATGAAAATGAGATAATAATCAAACAACAAACGTATATGAAATAAACAATGAGATAATACGTGAATTATTCGAGAATCAGTTGAGTTTGTAACAATCAAAATAATAAACGTCCATGTGTTGTCGTCTCTAAATTTGACGATCTTCAATAGTAAATGACGTATGTGAGCGCTAATCAATTTAATAGCAAATGTTCATTCCGTGCACACCTAAATAGTCCATAAAATGTAAGTAAAAGTAGGTTGCAATTCATAATCTATTATAATTTAAAATATAGTAAAAAACATGTGATATGTATATTGTAGATTCCTCTTGAACATTGTTAATAGACGTTGAAGTATTTCCTTGTAGACGACATTTGTATTAGTTTTAGAGATATTACCATCCTGATCACAAACGACAACCTTCAAACCTCTTTTGCTTTTAACTCTTGATACAGCAACGTATAGATGTTCGTGTGTGAAAACAGGACGTGGCAGGTACAAACCAAGTTTTGAAAGCGATTGACCCTGACTTTTGTTAATTGTCATGGCAAATGAAAATGACAAAGGAAATTTTTTCCTGACAATCTTAAGTGGTAAACGTTTACTGAACGGAGTAATTATCAACCTTGGCATGATAACCTTATTAAATTGCTCACAAGAGTTTTATAGCATAATTATTTAAAGATAACTCACCATCTTGGTTTCCTTCATACATTTTGAAGAGCTCATACCATGATTATATGAACTCAAACCATAGCATTAAATACACGCTTACTTGTAATAAGCCATAAGCCCAATCCCTATCATAAAAATTGAGGAGTATCCTTCACAATGTTGTTTATTGACATCTTAAGAAATAATATCTAATAATAGTATCTTAAGAAGATGGAATAATTCCATTTGAAACATGCATATAGTTTCATCGTATATTGTTATACGCAATTTAAACTTCAAGTATTACAAAAATTACAAACTCATCATCACATGTTAGTTGTAGTTATACTTAGTTCATCTTAGCATCATGTATCAGTTACGGTTATATTATAAACTTATACAGCAGTATACCCTAAGTATGAAAAAGGCTACCTTTAAATCACCCTTCCTTATTTAGACACGGTACAACACTTATAAAGCAATATACCCATCATATAAAACATTAAATCATGATGAAATGAGACATTTAGATAAAGATCAGCAGCACCCAATCCCGTCTTCCACGGTGTAATGGAGGAGGTGCAATGTAGACAACCTTAACCCTACGCGAAGGTAAAGAGGCTGCGTACAGAGGACCTCCAATCTAAATAAAATAAAAAATGCCACTATCGATCATGCTTACAAGCTTTTATACACTTCCGAAGTAAATGTAAAAACGGAATTATAGGTAACTTAGTAATAGATTAATGATATTTGTTCATAAATAGTTAAATACTCAAATAGATCATTCAAATAACAAAAACCCATTTTAGGGTTGATAGCAAAATCATGACATCACAAAGATGACAACACTTTAGGCTCCATCTACTTGCACAAATTATACGCATTTGTTGACGTGCCTCCTCTTTTCTGTACACATCCTTTGCAAACACACGCTTCATATTTGGCTACTTTATGTTTCAAAACCTGCATAATTTCATCCAAACACTCCCTTAAAGACTTATACAATAAATATTAAAAAGGATTAATTAGGATATAGTAATTTGAAGTTATAGTATAATTTTCTGAGTGACACCAATTGATCTTCAAGAATAGTCAATATAATATTGATATATACGCTCATTCAATGTAAGAAATTTAGCCCCATAACACAAACCAACATCAAAAGGTAAGAACTTTCTATGTTGGATAATCATCTTTATTTTTACGCATAAGAAACATAAAACTTTCTGAAATAAAACAAAACATTCCTTGAAAGATATTTTCTAGACGAAACATAAGCAGTTTTCAAGTAGTTGAGAGTTTATAAGAACCTCATCTGTATCATGTTTTGAATCAGCATATCCAATATATAACACAAGATATACAAACTACATGTCAAAGGTGAGCGCATTATCTACCAAAGCAAACTTCTTTTATGTTATTCACTGGGTATAAACCCTTACCCAAAAAAAAAAAAAAAAAAACCTTCTTTTTTGTGTTCGAAATCTCAGTTTAGAACACACATGGAAATATTTAGCGAACAGCAAGATAACATATTGACAGCAACCTTATATTATGACAAGTCATTTGAGAACGAAGCAAATTAACTCACCTTTAACGGAAAAGAAAGATTACCTTTTAGCAAAATTTCTTCAGCAATCCCGTAGGCATACCAAGGCTACAACAGATAAAATTAAAAGTATCATACGGTTGCCAACTCATTATAATATACACTGAAAGGCTGGAAAAAGATATAACAACCGTTTCATAAGGGATAGCACCAATAGATGCAAGAAACCACCCAGTCCAATTCTCAGTCCACATTGAAGCCTTGTTCTTAGAATTTAGAGTAAACCCATCACAGTAGAATACATTGCAAGTGTTTATAAGAACCTCATCTGTATCATGTTTTGAATTAGCATAGCCAATATATAACAAAAGATATACAAACTACATGTCAAAGGTGAGTGCATTATCTACCAAAACAAACTTATTTTATGTTATTCACCTGGTATAAACCCTTTACCCAAAAAAAAAAAAAAAAAAAAACTTGTTTTATGTGTTCGAAATCTGAGTTTAGAACACACATGGAAATATTTAGCGAACACCAAGATAACAAATTGACAGCAACCTTATATTACGACAAGTCATTTGAGAACGAAGCAATTTAACTCACCTTTAATGGGAAAGAAAATTACCTTTTCGCAAAATTGCTTCAGCAATCCCGTTTGCATACCAAGGCTACAACAGATAAAATGACAAGTATCATACGGTTGCCAACTCATTATAATATACACTGAAAGGCTGGAAAAAGATATAACAACGGTTTCATAAGGGATAGCACCAACAAATGCAAGAAACCACCCAGTCCACATTGAAGGCTTGTTCTTAGAATTTAGAGTAAACCCATAACAGTAGAATACATTGCAAGTGTTTATATGCATTCATAGTAAAATTCATTTTAATAGTTATTGTTAGTGTGTTACCATTGAAGGCAGGACTATTCCGTGATAGCATCAAGGTTACCACATCACTGGGCGTGAACTCCTTTTTAAATAATACTTTGTTCCTGTTGCTAAATGCCAAGAAAGAGTATTAGCAGCTGGGTTCCTGGTATAAGCACAATGTATTAAATAGATCACATGTATAATACTATGTAGTCAATGCATCTTGACTAATCAACTTAAAAAGGAGCCCTTAGTCATGTAAATGGCAGTATTTAACTTTCTATAAGAACATTCAACTCTTATGACTCTTTTATATTTAATATTTATTCTACAAAATTAATCATTGTGCC
>BPTQ01000006.1:334523218-334555112 GCA_019973895.1 Chrysanthemum seticuspe | reverse complement strand
TGGAATCTTAAAGGTAGTTAATGAGCACGGATCTCCGTGGTTGGAGCCGCATGGTTTTCACATGTATTTTTTACATCAATCTTTTGAACAACTTTCACACTAGCTTAAGTTTCTTAAGTTAAACCTTTTTTTACAGGTATTGTTTACGACATTTCGTCAACAACTTTAATGATAAGTTTCGCAACCCCAATTTGAAAATTTTAGCTTATCGTGCTGGGAGTCAGAATCAAGTACGTAAGTTTAACTCAATTATGGATGAAATTGGGACACTAAATCTGAAAGCTCGTGAGTGGCTTGAAGGACATCCCTTGTCTAAATGGACGCTTGCACATGATGGAGGCAAGCGTTATGGGATGCTCACAACAAACATGTCGGAGATTTTTAATAGTGTGTTCAAGGGTGCCCGTTATTTACCTATTACAGCATGTGTCCAACTTACATTTTATAGAGTTGTTCACTACTTTAATGTAAGACGCTCGCTCGGGCGTGTTGCTCAAGCTAACGGAAATTTGTACACTCCCCATGTTGCTGCGAAACAGGCTGCTTCAATGACAAAGGCTAGTGCACATACCATGAGATCCTTTAACCGAGAGAAAGGGATTTTTGAAGTGACTACTCAAAGAGGAAAAAATGTGCAAGCTGTTAGTTTAGAGAAACAAAGTTGCACATGTGGTAAGTGGGAGATTAATAAGTATCCGTGTTCCCATGTATTAAGTGCATGTGCATTCCTTTCTTTGAATAGTTCTCAATATGTTCAAAGGTACTACTCAATTACAGAGTACTCGACTACTTGGGCATCTGAGTTTTTTCCACTCCCTCATGAAGCATATTGGCCGCAATTATCCATCACATTACTCCCAAATTCTGATCTTAAACGAAAAGGGAGAGGCCGCCCTCGTTCAACAAGACTTCGAAATGGAATGGACATCAAAGAAGGAAAGAAAGCAAATAATTGTGGAATTTGCAAGCAAAGTGGTCATAATCAGAAAACGTGTCCTTCTAGGCCTAAAAAAGGACCCCCAAATATGTGATTAGCTTGTTATAAAGGTAATCAAATTGGTATCGATTTATATAATTAACAGCTTTTAATTGTCATATATTTTATTTATGAAAATGGTTGTTCTTGCAGGTCTTCTGAGATGCTTGAGAGTAGGATGTGAGTGGTGGTCAATAAAGTTAGACTCGCGACTATGAAGATCAAAAGAACATATATGTCTTAAGGGCCCAATCTATATGTCTTAATAACAACAGACCCTTATTGTAGTTTGTATTCGAGTTTACATGTTTGTGTGCCATGAAATTTTGTTCCAGTTAGCATGCATTGATAAAGAATACCATGTTTTGTTCTTTTGGTTATGCTTATTGGAAATTGCTTTTGTGTAATGTGAAAGCTGCAGTTAAGTATTACTAGTATTTTCATAGTTTAGCTATACGGAATGGAACATGTTTTACCGTTATATGGCTTTGGTTCAGCTGGTCTGCAAATATATAGATGTTTCGGACAGTGGGCTATAGAGTTATATGGGTGTTTATGACAGTGGGTCTGGAGTTACATGGGTGTTTGGGTTGGTGGGTCAGTTCTAAGTCTGTCATGGGTGTTCACTCGTATGATTGTTAAATGATCCCTGCTGTAGGAATTGCATATTGGGTTTGTTTTAGCTTTAAAGGTTCATGGGTTCAGTTGGTATTGAGATAATGATGGCTTCTAGGAGCATGTGACAGTTTTGGCATAAGACAGTGAATAGAGAACATCATATTAGAGAATATGTACACTTTATTTTATTGCTTCTGTGATGGATCAGATGTGCACAAGATGTTATTTGGGTGTTTGGCACAAGTCCACTAGTAGTTACTGGTTCAAGTTCTTAATTGGTTCAAGTTCCTATTGCTTCTTAATTGGTTGTAACACCCCTTTGTATTTTTTGTCTTCACTGGTTCAAGTTCTTAACTGGGTTGCCTTCAATATAAAAAAAAATGCACCTCGTGAGTCGTGTGATGAAAATACTAAAAAGCTCACAACACATTTAGGAATGCAACTATCATAAAAAAAAAAAAAAAAAAAAGAAAAGAAAAGAAACTAATAAAAAAGAAAGAAAAGAACTTGATAACTACGTTGACATGTTAGACAACTACAATGTCAATTAAAGAACATGTATTTCAAATATAACATACTATTTTAAATATTTTTAAAAGTACTCACTTTGCTAATTAAGTTTTAAAACTACAATGGTCAATTAAAAAACTCAATTATTATTATTATTATTATTATTATTATTATTATTATTATTATTATTATTTACATGGGTTTTCGACTCGACAAACCCAGGGCGACTACGCTTTTGAAGTGTAAGTAAGTGCAAATTCTGTCCATGTGTTATCGGTCATTTTTGGCATGCAACAAGAATCAAAATCAACCAAAGTTTTTGTACTTGTTATGGAAAAGAAACAAATAATCAAAATGAAGTAAAGTTCTTCATGCTAGCTACACATTTTTTTCATAGGTAAATCAAGTGGGTCCAAAAGTATATGACACAAGGACAAAGTCAAACAACCACAAGAAAGATACATACATAAAGTGTTCATGTCTTGTACTCATGTTAGGTCTACAATGTTGCAAATGGAACAAATGTCTAAAGTCCCACATAACAGTTTTCCAAAAATGGTTGGTATGTACATGTATGTCTTTACCACACTTAGAAAAGTGCAATAGGGTGATCTCATTGGAGTACCTTATGCGGGAAACGGTGTACACTTTAATTAATAAAATCAGATTATAATGATAGTAAATAAATTAACAGAAGTAAAAACAGTAGATTAAATAACAGACAGAATGGGGTAGAAGCAGAAGACAGACTCTATAATAATATGTAAACGAAAGCAATAAAAGGTCGTGAACGAGGCTCGTGTTTAACACGATTCACCGTCTGTTTCCCAGGATATTCACCGAAGCTCTGAGTGTTTCTGATCGAAGAGAAGGCTGGAAAAGCTACGTTTTTTATCCTTCAAACCGAATGAGAGTTGCCTGTATTTATATTGAAAACCTAACTTGTTTTCCAAGATAAATAAGTTCCGAAAATATACAAATCTGTTATTAATAAAACATGATTTGCATATAATTACTTATCCACTAAGTTTAAATCTATTCAGAGAATTTGGATACGCAGGTTTGCAGGTTTGCGAGGTTTCGGAGCTGCATTCGTGTCCGCAGGTCGCGCATGAGTTCAGAAGTTTCGAACCCATTTTGGCCCAAAAATTCTGAAATCTGCACCCCACGTAGGTGTTGGAATAAAACCAAAAAATCAATTTGAAGGTTCATATCAAGATTCCTATATAAACAAGGTTTCACTTCTTGTTTTGGGCGATGTGGGATACTCCCACTTTTCCAAATTTTGTGTTTCAAGTGCCTCACTTTGAGACACGATATCTCATTCATATCAACTCCATTTTTGACACTCTTTAGCTCGTTGCGAAGCTCTCGTCGAGGAGAACGCAAAGCTACCAAGAAATATAAATATATATAACATATACATATATTAAATATTGTCCAAAATTTGCAAAAACTCATTTTCCAACACCCTATTCCATTCTTTTCTTTACTTGAAAGACTAGTTGCATTTAATGTGTATGTTACATGAAATATATTATATATATTACCAATAGTTAGCTTTATTTACAGTATATATATTGCACAATACCGTCAATGTGTTATACTTCTATAAATCTTCACAAAGAAAACTTCCTTATTGCCCTTACATCACAACTCATTCTTCACAACCTAACTTGCCATGTTTCTTAGTCGGACAAAGCATAAGATCATCGATGACAGAAGAAAGATGATTATCACAATACTATTCATGGTCACATAATTAAAACAAACAATACCTACAAAGAAACTAATGCTATAATTGTTTTTGAATAATTGTTTCTAATAATAGACGCTGCATAAGCATAAGCAAGATTTAGTAAAGCCTTGCAGTTCCAAAAAGAGAAAGAAAAAAAAATCAGAATTATTCAACACATTTATAATCAAGGATGATTGTGTTGTAAAGTTTGATAAGTTATTTATGACCAACTTGGTTCAATCCAACTTAGAGGGGCGAGATGATGTTTTGTTCCAAAAAAATTCTCAAATTTTTCTTGAACATTTTTGCCATCGAATGTGTGATACCTTCGTGTTTCAAGTGAGTAAAACACTAAATTTCCATTCTCAGAATGTAATCGTGGAAAGTAGATCTTGTTCTCCATCGTAGGCGTTTTGGCTTCAATGCAGATACATGTTGTATCACATATATAGATAGTGTGTCTTCCTAGCCCATCTATTTTCTCCCATTTAGAATCGTTTAACTCAAAAAGCTCAATGGATTCTCCAAACTTGCCCACGATGATAAGCAAAAGATTTTGATCACATTTCACCAGGAAATATTGTTTTTCTGATGTGCAACGACTTGTTGGGGCATCGTCAATAATGTCCCAAGAGAAATATTCTTTGTCAATATCTTTCAAAACATCAAGTACCCCATCGTCACACAAAGCATAAAGATCTCCATCATAGAATGTTGGAAAACTATGGTGAAATCCAGCAAAACTATGAATAATTGTACGCCAGTTTTGTTCCCGAGCTACAAAGTGGATGTACACATGCGATTCATCACCATATGTTCGAAATCCAACAACTATACAATCAGGAGAAGTAGGTGGAGCTGAGAAAGAAAGGCTTTCTATATAAGGCACTGATGGAAGCATACGTATATCACTTGTGAAGGGGTTATAGAACACCGGGGGTCCCTCTACTTGATAAAGGGGTCCCTCTTCTACATACATCAACAACCATCCATGCTTGGAATCGTACATTTGTATATCAGAAATCAATTGTTTAGGAGTCTTTATATAGTACTTGTCACCAAACATCGGATCGGTTAATGTCATAATGCCTTGATGCTTGTCAAATACTACCATCCACGGTGAAACTGATGAATAAGTTTGAAATCTCTCTAATGATGCTTCATTTATCCATTGTACTAAAGGTGCTGCTGAATGACATTGTTTGCATGTAGCTCGGAATTTGAGGTACTCAACACCAACACAAAACTTCATAATCGTCTCCAAAATATGGAACGGAAGATTGAGCAGGTGAGATTCATCATTCGTGCTATTAAGTTCAGCCCCATTATCTTTAACTAACAGTGCGACTATCTCATCGTCCTTATCATCTTCTTCTTGTATAGGATCTGTATGATGATCTTCTAACCTACACAAAATAAAAATAAAAAAATCTAAGAAATGATATTAAATCAAACGAGTAGTGATGAGTATGAGATTAAGTGAAAAGCGATACATTACCTCCATTCAAGCAATGGCCACGCTGAAACGTTGGTTGCTCCAACTAAACAAGGCATAGAGGATAGGGAGATGGTTTTATCTTTGACATGGTATGAGTTTATTATTTTCCCCTGTTCACCAAGAATATGTATATAACCCCCTATTTCCGATGAGGCAATTGCATGGCCGTTAAAAGCCAAGTAATCATACGAATTATGTGATATGGAAAGTATATTTTCTTTGAGATCTTCCACTTCCTCCCACTTCATACTACTCATGTCCAGTTTAAATAATTGTATAGCTAAAACTGTTTCATACAGATCCTTAAAACCTAACACAATGTCGAAAAGTTCTTTAGATGATGCCCTAAAATAATGAAGAGCCTTGGAACAATCAATGAAGGAAGAAGGCCAGGGGAGTTCTAAAATTGGCAATAGATTTATCTCAACTTCTCTACCCTTAACCACAATGTCAACTTGTACGAGATAATCACTACCTAAAGTGTTGGAATACACTTTACCATTGCAATAAATTAGGGGACGTAAGTGATAACTTTCACCGGTTATGTTCGTAGCCTGTTTAGCATAGGACCATTCTGTCCATCTTGATATCTTTATGTTACAACCTAGCTTACAAAAAAAAATGGTAGGCCTAATGCGATTAGTCAATAAGAGAACTGAATTGGGATCATCGGGAGGGGATGACAATAAACAACATTCTCCATTAACATCAATCAAGGGAGGGAGACTTATGATCTTAGAAGTCACTGGGTTCCACAGAGACCACGTGAAGCCAGTGGAGAGAACCACCCAACCATGAAAAATCCCCCAGATATGTTTACCTAGCAACTCAGGAATTCTGCAGTGATAATGAGAATTTGGGTCTTGTGCGGTGAAGAAAATTTGTACTTCGGTGTCGGCTTTACCAATTTGAGCAACAAACCATGGATAGTTTGGAGATAGAGGAGGCAACTGGTCATATATTGAACCACAGCAAATCTGTTTTTGTTCCATCTGCAAGGGTGTCAAAATATCAATTTTGAAGCTTAATAAGTGCAAGAAAATAAAGCACTATCTGCAAATTAAGATTACAAGATATATAGTCTATACTTAAAAAGTTGTTTTCATGGATTGCTGGTTTATCAAACACTACAATATGAAAAACAAAATTCAATAAGTTGTGCAAGTACGTAAACATGTATCATGATCTTCTCTAAGCAGATCACGGAGTCGTGAAACTAAGAGTGCGTTTGTTTGGTGGTATGTATCATAATTCCTCTCTTTTAAATTTATTTCAAACCAATACCAATTCTAATTCATATTCCATTCCCGTAAACAAACCAAACGCCCGCAAAAACAAAACCTTAGAAGAGTTGTAAAGTTAACAAGTTACAGTAACACAAGTACACAACTAGTTGATCAGATCAAAAGATATATTGTATGAGTCTGGCATATAATTTACATACTAATAAAAAATACTAGGACCAAAATCTATAATATAATGCGCGCGATCAATATATATCATGCAAACCAAAATCTCAAATAAGTTAATAGATGATTTGACAAATTGCTCCTTAAGAAGACAGATAAACTATGAATGACTTCATATCTCAAACAAACTCACTTTCAAAGCCGAACAGAATTCAAACCTCGACTTTTCGATCAATGTTTATTAATCCGTCATATATAGTAAGTAGGGTTTGTTTCCAAGCCCAACTCACAAAATGGTTAAAATGGCCCATCATGCTCAAATTATTTGAAGTGTAATAATTAAGTGCAAATTCCGTCCTTGTGTTCAGTCATTTTTGATATGAAACAACTTTTAAAAGCCAAAAATCCAGTGAAAATTAAAGATGATTTATGCAAAAAGGTATGTGAAAAGTCTGGTTAGACCATTACTCTTATAGATGACTTTCATTAGACTCTTGACTTTTATGAACAACTAATGTCAATACTTTCTGAATAATAGTTCGTGCCAAAATAAACAAATCACATGTTCCTTTGCATTTTACTCTATATTTATAATTTAATAACATATACAACAAGAATCAAAATGAGCCAAAGTTTTTCTACTTGCTATGAAAAAAAAAAAAAAAAAAAAAAAAAAAAAAAAATGTTGCTAGCAGTAACTCAAGTGGGTACAAAAGTATATGACAAGGACAAAGTCAAACAACCACAAGGAAAGATACATACATAGATTGTGCATGTCTTATACTCCACTCTTGTTAGGTCTACAATGTTGCAAATGGAACAAATGTCTAAAGTCCCACATGACAGTCTTCCAAAAATGGTTGGTATGTACATGTATGTCTTTACCACACTTAGACAAGTACAATAGGGTGATCTCATTGGAGTACCATATTCCCTTCTTTAATTGAAAGACTAGTTGCATTTTGTAATTTTACAAAAGTAAAATAACTTCTAATATCGTCTTCCACGAGTTATGAGTTATAATACTGTCTTCCACAGTGTATGAGGGAGGTTGAGATGTAAACAGTCTTACCTCTACTTATCGTAGAAAGGCTGCTTCTATTTTTATCAAAAGTAGAAAAAGACTTTCTGCTTTGACTTTCTTTCCGGAGGCAAGGGTGTTACATGAAATATATTATTAATCTTCATATGACTTTCTTTATGAAGGAAGAAATAGTCTTTATGGTCTTAAGTATATTCTTGAATATGATTCTCTAATAGACTCTTTCCATATGTGTTCATAGAAAATGTATACAGTGTTTTTTAATGTTAGACTATATTGAACATCAGGTCATGAGGTCCTTGAATTTTTGAAAATTTTGAGAGTTTGGACGAAATTACATAATGATGCATTTCGAGATATATAAAGTGTGATTATTTATAAGATATAATGCAATTAATTATCTAAACGTTCAACATATTACTTATTTAAAATATTTTATCATCTAAATATTGTTTTTCTTCGTGAAAAGTATGTGTACACATGCATATAATTGTCTAAAATTTTTTGAGCCTGAGCGGTCGCCCACCTTAATAAGAAGATTTTACTGTTAAAATTACGGCATAAACTTCTACCAACATGGTATTTACCTAGCTTATCTATCATAAAACATGCTTTTACAAGTGATGATACAGCTTTTTCTGTTAATTTTGATCTATATGACTATGTATATCTATACTAAAACATGACAAATGTTTTTCGCAAAACAAACGAAAACGACGCCTGATTAAGATTGGGGATCTACAAATGTAACTTGTTTAATTTGTAGGTATGCCAAAGGTAAAAAAACAAGGTTGATATACATGCATACAAAGCACAAATGAAAGTGACACAAGGTTATTTTTAAGTGCTAGTGTTACTGATATAACAAAGATACAACAAGGTAGATGTTGAGATTAACAATTATGCAAAACATCTTGTTCACATGTGATCATTGTTAGCAATTTATTAAACCAATGGTGTTTTTTTTGAAGTTACACAAATTTTGGACACATAATAGAACAAGTCCAGCTAACAACATTGTTCTTAACACCAAGATATGACTGTTTCATTGTAATAGCCGGCACTCATTAACCTTTCTTAATACTTATACCACAATCTTGTATTTTTCTTCAACTTCTAAAACCATTTTTCTGTACCGGTTTTCTGTCTTTCTTAGAGTAATCGAATAACAACCGATCATGGACAGGTTGATAAGTTTAGAGCCATCTAATGTGGTTACAATACGAGTCGAACCAGGTGAAAAATGTTATGGTAAGCTCACTTTGAGAAATGTTATGTACACCATGCCAGTGGCTTTTAGGCTACAACCGGTGAACAAGGTCCGGTACACAGTTAAACCACAAACTGGGATCATTTCTCCATTAACAACCGTCACGGTGGAAATCAGTTATGATTTGCCACCAAATTCAATGCTTCCAGAATCATATCCGTATTGTGATGACTCGTTTTTGTTGCATAGTGTTGTGGTTCCTGGAGCCGCGGTTAAGACCACTTCTATGAGTGATTCTGTCCCAACTGATTGGTTTACTACAAGAAAGAAACAAGTGTTTGTTGATAGTGGTGTTAAGGTCATGTTTGTTGGCTCAATGGTTATTACTAAGCTTGTTAGCAATGGGTCAATAGATGAAATACGCGATGTTTTGGAAAAAAGTGACCCGTCTTGGAAGTTGATTGACTCTGTTGACTCTGAAGGTCGTACTTTACTTCATTTAGCTATTGCTCAAAGTCGAGCGGACCTAGTTCAGGTCCTACTCGAGTTTAAGCCAGATATAGAGGCTCGATCCACTCAGTCCAATGGGACTAGATTAGGACCGACCCCACTAGAGGCTGCAGTCGCCTCAGGTGAAACTTTGATTGTGGAGCTTTTATTGGCTAACCAAGCCAATACAGAGCGGGTAGACCCGTCCACGTGGGGCCCGATCCACTTAGCTTCAGGAGGTGGGCATGTGGACATTCTAAAACTCCTTTTAGCCAAAGGAGTCAACGTTGACTCCGTCACAAAAGATGGGAACACGGCTTTACACATAGCTGTGGAGGAACGAAGACGTGACTGTGTCCGGCTTCTACTAACCAGTGGGGCCCGGACCGATATCCGTAACTTAAACGGGGACGAGACCCCATTACATGTAGCTGCATCTCTTGGGGATGAAAACATGGTTAAGCTTCTAGTCCAAAAAGGAGCTAACAAAAACATCCGAAACCGCTCCAGAAAAACCGCGTACGATGTTGCAGCCGAGCACGGACATACACGGCTACTCAACATGCTCGGGTTAACTGACACTTTTCTAATAGCTGTAACAAAAGGTGATATTAGAACTATTAATAAGATTCTTGAAAGTGGGATCAATATTAACTGTCAAGACCAGCATGGATGGACAGTTTTACATCGAGCCTCGTTTAAGGGTCGGGCTGATGTAGTCAAAGTTTTGATAAAGAAAGGGGTCGATATCGAGGCAAGGGATGAAGAAGGATACACTGCTTTGCATTGTGGTGTGGAGTCTGGAAGTATTGATGTGGTTGAGCTATTGGTGAAAAAAGGTGTGGATGTTGAAGCTAGGACTAATAAGGGTGCGACTGCTATGCAAATTGCAGAGTCGTTAATGTATACTGGAATTTCGAGAGTTCTTGCCTATGGAGGTATTAAGGATGATGAAATGACATTTTCGAGTAAAAGCAGTAGTAGATATGGAAGTGAGAATGGGTCGATGAAAAAGAGGTCGACTAGGGCTCGAGCAATGCGTGGTAGCTTTGATCAATCGGCTGCAGCTTTGGCTGTGAGCTAATTGATCAAACTCGTGAAACTGCTCATTCTTGTATTATTCCTACAACACTTATTGTTAATTTGTTGAAATTTCATTTTTCTATTCTTTCATGGATATTTAGCCCAAGTGCCTAACTAGTCTACAGGTTCAAAGTAATCCACATGAACTGCACAAATTTAGGCTTTCCGGCTAATGAACGAGGCTCTCAATGGAGCTTATAGCATGCAAACTGATCGATAGCATTATTGCAGTCGAAATGAGAGAAAATTTGGGAAGAAAGGCCCCCTTTGGGATTTATATTGTGACTTGTAAGAATGTAAACCATAAAATGTAACATGTATTAAGCCTATTTCCTGAATTTGATGATTCAAAATGAATGTTGCTTGTCTATAGTAGTTCTTTTAGGGGCAAAATGAATGTCTGTTAATGTACTTTAGAAGGACTTGACGGCTTTGTTTTCGACTATAACAAGGCAAAGTACTTCCATATATTTCAACTTAAGGTGACAAAGTCATTGAATGTCATCATTTTGAAAATGGGGCATCTTAAAAATAATCTAGTGTCTTTATCACATAATTCTTTCATAGTTATATACATAAATCAAGCTAACTTTCGTTACGTTTAGTCATTTACGAGACTTAACAAGGTTCAGCAAACAATCTCAATGATCAATGCGATTATTGATGCTAGAATCTTAATATAAACGCGGAAGCATGCCTGAATAAACAGGCATACAGGTTACTCGGGTACGAGTTTTTGACTTAGATGAACGTGACTTAAACGCAGTTTCCCCGTGACCGTTCTAGCCACATCACTCAAACTACAAAATTTGAACACTTGGTGCGCGAATTCAATGTAGGTAGCCCATAGCTACAGATTTCTACCTGTAAACACACAAATCTGTCAATCTGTCCCTTGAATAAGGTAGGGTAGATTTATTTTCTTATAAAATTATGTTTTTGGTTCAGTTTGTATATACAATAAGTTAAGGGTGTAATTTGTCAATACCGAAAAATTGAGGGTGTGTAGAACACGGGTGTTGGATGCACGCGATGTAGGAGGAGGTGAACATATAATGTTTAGCGTCGGCATCTTTGCCGTTTACGGTTTTCTGTCGGTTGTCTTCTGTCGGTGACGGTGCTCACTTTAATACTGGATCACAGATGAGAAATGAAATCTAGAAAACGGGAAACATAATAACTATCGCATTTTAAATGCACCTACAAAAAAATATTATTTATTTTTCATATATATTCAATTTTCAGCTCAATGAATAATCGATAAAAGAACTTAATTATTGAGATATTATTATATGTACAAGTGCCAATTTGAAGTAATCCAAAATATACATATTTTAGATTATTAATAAAATTTAGTTTGTGTTTCAAATTGAATTTATTAAATCAGATAAACCAGAAATAATGACAATAAAAGAATTTTAGACTTCTTTTCTTATTTGAAACAGTGACTATAAAAATTTCTTACTGTTGGCGTATATGTCCGGAAGACATGCAGTCTGGCAACATCGCTGGCCGGACGGCATTGTCTAAACCGTCCGGACGTCAAATAACAGTATCCAGTTTTTAAGGGATTCTCACCACGTGGCCTATCAACTAGGGTGGCTATAGGCTTGCAAACATGTAATATAGGTCTGCACGAACAGTGTATCTACAGTAACGAAGGTACATAGTTGGGGTAGTATAAATACCCCAACACATTTAATGTTTCGATATAAATACACACACTCACATCAACTACTGCATTTATTACCATCTTTACCCTCCAGCTTACTTTCACGCCGGAGCTTGGTCCTGGACATCGTCCAGGGCGAGGCTAACGTGTGTTGCTTATTGTGCAGGAAGGAACACTTATTTCCTCCGGCATCGTTGATTGAAGTCGAACTCTCCAGCCTAACCGGATAGCGGGAATTTGCTTCAACAAATTGGCGCCATCCGTGAGACCCGTTATTCATTCTACCAGAGAATTGGATGGCAGGTTCGCAACCACCACCTCCGCCTGAACCCAACTCCCCTCCGGAAAACATAGGCGGGAGTGGAGTCTTCAATAGGCAAACCTCCGGAATACCGGAGCAACTACAAGCCCAGATGGCATCTTTAGAGACCCTCCTCAGAAAGTACAATGCAACCGGGCCCGGAGTCATCAAGCCTATCCGGCTCTCTTTCGAAGAAGAGGACGAGCAAGAGGGGGGTGCTGAACCAAACCCAAAGGATGATCTCAGCAAACCCCATAAAGAAATTGCTCGATCACCCTTTACACGAAGAATAGTAGAGTTTGCTGGCCCGAAGTGCATCATGCCCACCAATCTAAAACTATACGATGGCTCGGCTGACCCGGACGATCATGTCAACCGCTTCGTGGGAGCAGCGAATCAAGGAGAATGGCCAATGCCGGTGTGGTGCCGAATGTTCCAGCAAACTATGGACGGGGCGGCACAGGGCTGGTTCAGCAATTTGGAGCCGGGTAGCATTGACAATTGGGACGAACTCAGGGACCAGTTTACCGTCAGGTTTGCTCTACGACAAAAAAACCTGAAAGATCCTACAGAAATCACCCGGATTGTCAGACAGGCCAACGAAACACTACCGGCCTTCAAAGAACGGTGGACCGACGAGGCCAGTCGGATACCAGGGGTTCCCGAACTCATGAAGATATCGGCGTTCATGAATGCTCATCGGTGCCCTGATTTGGCTAAGAAGTTCTCTGATCAGGTCCCAAAATCTGTGAAAGAAATGATGACCAGGGTAGACGATTATATCCGGGCGGAAGAGGCTTATAAGAACACCGAGCTGCCAAGGGGAGAAACCCATGACCTATCCCGGAAGCCAAGCAGTCAAGTCTCGAGAGATAGGAATCTCAGGGGAGGATTCAATGACAGGAAGAGGGGCGACCGACGGCCTTGGGAAAGGAATGATTCTCGACAGAGAGAAGTCTTCTCCCCTTATGTCTCTCCAAAGGCCGAGGCACGACCCCGAAATGAATTCAGACGCAACGACTTCAATATACATGATGGTTCTCGGATCTTGCTCTCCGGCCTTACTAAACAGCCCAAAGAAATACTTTCCACCGAACACCACCTAAACTTACCCCCACTACCCCCGTTACAAGGGAAACCAAGCAAAGAAAATGAGGATCGGTTCTGTGAATATCATGGAGAAAGAGGCCATCTCACCAATGACTGTTATCATTTAAAAAGGCAATTGGAAGTGGCCCTTGAATCGGGGAAGTTAGATCACTTGGTTAAGAATGTCCAGCAAAAAGGAAAGGAAAGGCCGAGAGGTCACAATGGAAAAGGAAAAGTGATCAACATGGTCCGTCAATACTCGGAAGATCGTAAAAGAAAGGGCAGGTTCTATGATGAAGACTGGATGAATATCCCTATATCCTTCCCCCAGGTAAATACGAACGACCTGTCTGACGAGCCGTTAATCGTGGAGGCCGAAATAGAAGGATATTTTGTAAGGAGGGTGTTCGTAGATGAAGGCGCCTCCGTCCAAGTCATGTATGAACATTGTTTCAGGAACTTTTGTCCTTCCATCCAATCCCGGCTGCAAGGAACTAGTTCTCCGTTGGTAGGATTTTCTGGCGAAGTCATCCGGCCGATAGGGAAGATAGAACTAGAGGTACGCATGGGGGATCATGGCCTGTTCCGGACGGTGATGATGACGTTCACGGTAGTGAAATCGCCTTCTCCCTACAATATAATACTGGGCCGAACGGGTCTCAAAGAATTAAGAGCCATACCCTCTACCATCCATGCAATGATGAAGTTCCCCACTTCGGAAGGGATAGCTACTCTGATCGCCAAAAGAGCGGTAGTCATGGAATGTAGGAGATTCAAGGAAGGGCAGGACCCTCGGAGAAGCTGCTCTTCCGAGAGGGAAATAGAAACTTGGGATCAAGAAACTCAAGAAGAAGGTCAAGAACAAACGGAAGACATCCTTGTTAACGCAGCCTACCCAGAGCAACGAGTAACCATAGGAACCAAGTTCTCGCGAGAATGCCGGAGGCAACTAATCGAGATCTTGAGGAAGAACAAAGATATTTTTGCCTGGGAGCCGGCGGACATGACCGGGGTGCCAAGACGCCTCATACAGCACTCTCTCTGCGTGAACATCTCCGACACACCGGTGGCCCAAAAAAGGCGAATATTCTCGCGAGAAAAGAACCAAGTGATCAACAGAGGAGTGGAGGAATGGCTCAAGGCCGGCATAGTCCGCCCGGTAAGGTACCCGACATGGATATCTAATCCTGTGTTGGTTAAGAAATGTGACGGAAGCTGGAGAATGTGTATTGACTTCAAAAATCTGAACTCCTCATGCCCCAAGGATTACTATCCTTTGCCGGAGATAGATTGGAAGATTGAATCCGTCATCGGGTATAAGTATAAGTGCTTCCTTGACGCCTACAAGGGTTATCACCAAATCCAGATGAATAGGGACGATGAGGAAAAAACGGCATTCTACACAGACCGAAGGACATACTGCTATACGAAAATGCCATTCGGACTGAAAAATGTTGGGGCAACCTATCAACGATTGGTATACTTCGCTTTTCAATCACAGATAGGGAGAAATTTGGAGGCATATGTGGACGACATGGTCATAAAAAGCCGAACAGAACGAGAAATGATCGCTGATATCGCGGAAACCTTTGACAACCTTAGGAAGATAAACATGAAGTTGAACCCGCGAAAGTGTTCTTTCGGGGTTGAGGAAGGTAAATTCCTCGGCTATATGGTGACATCGGAAGGAATAAGAGCCAACCCAAGGAAAACAAAGGCTATAATGGAGATGAAATCTCCGGGAACCTTAAAAGAAATGCAAAGCCTGAGTGGGAAGCTTGCAGCTTTAAATAGATTCCTATCAAAGTCGGCGGAAAGAGCTCTCCCTTTCTTCGACACGCTAAAGAACATCACTAAAGAAAACAAGGACGAATACCGATGGACGAAGGAAGCCGAGTTGGCTTTTCAGGAGATGAAGAGGTTGATACTCGAATTACCTTCTTTATCCACACCAAAGCCGAAAGAACAACTGTTCATATATCTCTCGGCTTCAATTGGAGTCGTAAGTGCGGTACTCCTGGTAGAAAGAAGCGGGAGACAGTTGCCGGTGCACTATGTTAGCCGGACGCTACATGAAGCGGAGAAGTACTACGCCCCTATAGAGAAGTTGGCTTTGTGTCTGCTGCACGCATCCCGAAGGCTGAGGAGGTATTTCGAGGCTCACCCCATCCGGGTCATAACTGATCAACCCATCAAGCAAATACTGAATAAACCGGAAGTCTCGGGAAAATTAGCCAAATATGTTGTGGAGCTAGGAGCATACAATATCACTTACACCCCTCGCAACGCAGTCAAGGGACAAGTGCTGGCGGATTTTCTAACAGAAGTACCGGTAGAATCTAGATGTAGGAACGGTTCGAACGTGATGGAAATAGAGGAAGGAGAATGGTTGTTATATACAGACGGAGCCTCAAATAGTAAGGGATCCGGAGCAGGTTTAGTTCTCATCAGCCCAGACAAGGTAGAACTGACCTACGCCCTGCGGCTAAACTTTCCTAGCACCAACAACGAGGCAGAGTATGAGGCCCTGCTAGCCGGCCTAAGGATCGCAAGAAAACTCAAAATCAAAGCTTTAAGCGTGCGGGTAGATTCAAAACTGGTGGCCAGTCAGATCAATGGGGAATTCACAGCCACCAAGGAAAGCATGCAGAAGTACTTAGCCCAAGCAAGGAAATACGTATCCGGCTTCCAAAACTTTAAAATTCGCAACATTCCGAGGGCCCAAAATCAGAAGGCGGATATATTAAGTAAACTAGCGTCAGTGGCCTTCGATCACCTGACCAAAAAAGTGCTCGTAGAAGTCCTGGAAAGGCCGTCAAGAGATGAAGAAGTAGTTAATACCATAGTAGAAGAGGAAACGGACAACTGGATGACGCCGATCATCAAGTGTCTGGAAGAGGGCGTGTGGCCGGAGGATCCCAATGAGGCTAGAAGCTTAAGAATGAAGATTCCGCAGTATGTTATGGAAGAAGGTGTCCTCTTTAAGAAAGGTTACTTGGTACCGATGATGAGATGTGTAGGGCCGTTACAGGCAAATTACATAATCCGGGAAGTGCATGAGGGCTGCTGTGGGATGCACGCCGGACCGAGGACCGTTGTGGCCAAGCTTATGAGGCAAGGATATTATTGGCCTACCATGCACCGGGATACCCGAGAAGAAATCAGGAAATGTGACTCTTGTCAAATACACTCTTCGGTACCCAAACTACCCAAGACGCCACTGACGTCCATCATGTCCCCATGGCCCTTCTACCAATGGGGAATGGACGTGTTAGGCCCATTTCCGGAAGCACCCGGCCGCATCAAATATGTGATTGTGGCAATTGACTATTTTACTAAGTGGATAGAAGCGAAGCCGTTAGTCAAGACGACGGGCAAAGATGTCATAAAATTTGTGTACGAAAATATTGTATGCAGGTATGGTTTGCCGAGGATCATAGTCACTGACAATGGAACCAATTTCGTGAATGACCCATTCAAGAAATGGTGTGAGGGGTTAAAGATCAAACAAATAAACACAGCCGTTGCGCATCCGCAAGCTAATGGACTGGTAGAACGGGCAAACCGAAGCCTGATGGATGGGATAAAAACAAGGTTAGGAAGGGAGAGAGCGGGATGGCTAGATGAGCTGCCCAACGTTTTATGGGCACACCGGACGACTCTCAAAACATGCAACGGAGAAACCCCTTTCAGCCTGACGTATGGCAGTGAGGCTGTAATCCCAGCGCAAATAGGGATGCCCACACACCGGACGATGATGTTCCGGGAAGACCAGAATGAGGAACAGCAACGCCTGAATTTAGACCTCTTACAAGAAAGAAGGGAAAACGCTGCCATCCAGGAAGCTAAATACAAGACGCAAGTAGAACAATACTACAATCGGAGAGTTAAGCCAATGAATTTCAAAATAGGGGATTTTGTCTACCGAAAGAATGAAGCAAGCCGGGTGGAAAATCAAGGAAAGTTAGGACTTAATTGGGAAGGGCCCTATCGTATAATAGGAGCAAGTGAGAATGGCTCTTATAAGTTGCAAACAATGGAGGAGAAGGAGGTCCCCCGGACCTGGCACGCTATAAATCTTAGAAATTGCTTCTTATAGTTGCTATTGTGACAGGAATCCTATTGTCATTATGTAACCCGAAAGGACTATGTATGATCAGTTAAATGATGAAAGTTTCCCTGCAGTGGGGAAACAATTTTCCAAAACTGATGTGATAATATAACGATTCCGACGGCTGGCCCCCGTCGAGTATGAAAAATAACAACCGATGTGATAATACAACAATTCAGATGGCTGGCCCCCGTCGAGTATGAGAAGTAAAAACTAATGTGATAATATAACGATTCCGACGGCTGGCCCCCGTCGAGTGTGAAAACATACATCTACCCAAGTAATGGATGCCCTCTAACTTCATGAGGATGCCCGGAAACCGGATGCACGGCCTACGCGGCCGGATGCCCTTAGAATAACCTAAGGAAGACATCTACCCAAGTGATGGATGCCCTCTAACTTCATGAGGATGCCCGGAAACCGGATGCACGGCCTACGCGGCCGGATGCCCTTAGAATAACCTAAGGAGGACATTACGAAACCAAAAGAGAGAAAGAAAAGGCAAAAGGAATACATGTCAAGGAAAAAAGAGATTCATTCACAAAACTAGTTAACGATTAACAAACATTGTTAATTATTACAACGACATTATACGAATAATTGTTCACAAAATACAAGTCCTAAGAGTGTCCGGACTTAAGCATTCTCCTCTGCAGCATCTACCGGAGTCTCGGTGGTATGAGGACCTCCTTTCTGACAGGAACCTCCGGCTCCAGGTTCATTAGATCCCCCAAGGGCAAACGGCAAGAGTCGACAAGCTTCTGAATAAAGGGATACTCAGCTTCAAAGAGTTTGTCATATTCAGCCCTCCACAAGTTCGGAGCATCCCTGTCGACCTTCCGGATCTTTTGCAAAGCAGCCTCCGTCTCTTCCTCGGTCCTATTCACCTTGGCCCCAGTCACGAACCCTGCTTGGTAGGTCAAGCTGTACACTTTAGCCATACTCTTTTTATACTCGACGCTCCCGAACAACCGACGAACAGCCGAAGGCAATAGCATCCGGACAGCATTCTGCTTAACCACCTCGCTTTGAGAAACCTTGGCCACCAATTTGCCGTTTTCCACCTGCAGAGCGGCTAGAGATTGGTCTCTGACAGCCAACTCACTTTCCAATTTCCTTATTTTTTCGGCCTGAGCACTGGAAGTCTCCATCCACTCATTTCGGTCCCGAGTTACCCTGTCAACCTCTTCCTCCAAATCCTTCTCTTTACCGGCACTGGCTTTCAGATCGGAGTCTAGTTTCCTCAACCCCTCCGTCAACCTTTCATTCTCACCTTTGGCGGCAAGGAGTTTCTCCGCAAGCCCCTGGCAACCTTTGTGAGCTTCGTTCAAGTAAAAGTAACCGTTAGAGAGATCCCTGAACCTCCTTAGCAATTCGCCCTGGGCTATCACACTTTTCCCAAAATCTTCGTACGCCCGGCGAATGAGATCAATATTGTTTACCTGCTCCAAAGCCTCCCTCTCAGCCGGAGTGGCAACGTTGTCAATCATCTCTCGGCAAGACCGATATGTATTTATCCGCACGTCGTCGCGGAGACCCCACTGGGGGAGGAAAACATTGGTAGCCTCATCTACAACGAAAAGCAAAAAGAGATAGTGAGGGAAAAACTTTAATAAGTAGGACATGGACGAAAGTAAGATCAAAGCATACCTGAATCCAACAAAACCCTCTCAATGTGGTTGGGACCGGAGCCACGAGGGGCAGATTGGCCTGGAGGACTGCAAAAAATAAAGTTAGCAATTAGAAGTGATAAAATGAAAGAGGTCCGCGTATGTTTCAAATGCTTACCTTCGGAGTTGCGAAGAGGAGGGTTCACCGGAGGAATCGGGCCCCCTTCTTCCTGAGATAATGGCGGCTGTTGCAATTGATCGCCGCCTCCGCCTTCATTTTCACCCATCCCTTCCCGATCCACAGCTACACCCTCACCCGCGGCTGCAACAATGGGCGTCCCCTGCTCAATGGTGAGGTTTAGATTCGCCTCTTGTTCATTCGGATCAGCTTGGTTTAAGGGATCCGCATTCACCACCGAGAGCCTGAAGAAAACTGCTCAACAAAACCCGTCCTTCTTTTCTTCTTCTTCTTATTTTGGGCTTTGGATGTGCCCTCACCACCTTTCCTCTTGGCCACCTCCCTTTCTTTTTTCTCCCTGGCTTCCCTCTCCTTTTTTTCCCTAGCCGCCACCACATCCGGATCAGCTTCCTCTGCTCTAATGGCTAGGAGGTCCTTAGGGGGAATGGGTTCACCTACCGGAAGGGGATCCGTGGTTCTTTTCGGTACCTCCCGATTTGGGTCAACGGCGGGCCCTTTACTCACCATGGTATCGTCCCATTCGGGGAGCTCAAGATATTCGGACATACTGACAACTGCAAGAAAAAAGATTGTTAAAGACAAAACACAAGATAATAAACACGGCAAAACCTATAGCACAAGACAAATAATTACCATGACCCTCGGCATCCTTTAGAAAAGGTTCGAACCCCAGATTCTTGAAGACCGAAGATAGATGGCACGTCCATAACAGACTTATGGTGGGTTTCCTTAGGAAAATGAGGGTACTGCTCAACTTCTCGGCATCCGGCTCGGAAAAACCGTCCGGGTAAGGATCCGTTATCTTGGAGTCTTTGTGCCTCCAGGCCATGGCATGCGGGATCGCCCTACGGTCAATCAAGAAAAACTTTTCCTTCCAGTGCTTAAGGCCGGACAGCACTTCCTTAAAACATTTATAAGCCTTTTTACCCGTTCTACTCTCGAAAGAAAACCAGTGCCCCTGCTTGCACAAACGGTAAAATGCCCGGAACAAGGAGACCCTAGGACGAATGCCCAAACTATAACACCTAATTTCAAAAAGGGTCACTCGGTTCAAACCCAAGGGAACCAACTGGGAAAAATGAACCCTAAAATGTCTAATCAGGTTTAGCAGAAAGGTCGAAAAGGGAATCCTAACACCTCTGGTATCCAACTGTTGAGGATATATGCCAATTGTATCCGCTGGAAGTTGGTCCATTGTAATACTATCAGGAGGAAGGCGGGGACGAAGGTCAACGGGAATACCATATTCTATGATTATATTGTCTAACTCGGATTGTGTCAGCTTAGATGTATAAATATGCATATCGAACTTCGGAACTACCGAAGGTTGGATAGCCTCGGCCGAGATAGGGTTACTCTGTTCTTCGGTCACTTGTTCGGCCATTACTAAAAGGATGCCGGAAGGGATATACAAATAATTACAGGGAAGAATGAGACGAACCTTATAAACTCGAAGAAGATATTCCGGAGAGCGAGAGCAATGTAAAAAGTCAGAAAGATGTGTGAGAAAATAACTGTGGTAAAAAGCATTTATATAGGCGGGGAAAGAAACCCTAGCAGGCTGTCAGGTGTCCCATCAGTCAGTAAAAGGAGACGTGGCTCAATCTTGCCCGTCCATGTCAATCTTGGAAGACGGGAATACACGGATGAAAGCCCATTAGACAGTCAGGCCCATCAGAACAGCCCAAAACCACAAATGTTATTAAGGCCCACGGCGAGGCACTTCAAAAGGCATCTTTTAGGAACATTACATACTCTCAAGTATTGCACCACCGGTTTTCACCCGGTAATCCAATACTGGGGGGGACATGTTGGCGTATATGTCCGGAAGACATGCAGTCCGGCAACATCGCTGGCCGGACGGCATTGTCTAAACTCTAAACCGTCCGGACGTCAAATAACAGTATCCAGTTTTTAAGGGATTCTCACCACGTGGCCTATCAACTAGGGTGGCTATAGGCTTGCAAACAGGTAATATAGGTCTGCACGAACAGTGTATCTACAGTAACGAAGGTACATAGTTGGGGTAGTATAAATACCCCAACAGATTTAATGTTTCGATATAAATACACACACTCACATCAACTACTGCATTTATTACCATCTTTACCCTCCAGCTTACTTTCACGCCGGAGCTTGGTCCTGGACACCGTCCAGGGCGAGGCTAACGTGTGTTGCTTATTGTGCAGGAAGGAACACTTATTTCCTCCGGCATCGTTGATTGAAGTCGAACTCTCCAGCCTAACCGGATAGCGGGAATTTGCTTCAACACTTACTCTTTTTATTTTATTTTTTCTTCACATTTAATCTGTATACTATTAAAGATATTGTGTTAAAGTAATGGGTATGTTACAATGTTCATCGGTTACTATCCACGTTATATCATATCAACGTCATGGAAAGATGGACATATCTAAAGGGCATATAGTATTCACGTGCATACCTTGTAAAAGTCATGAGTGGTTTTAAAAAGTTATGTGTGTGAGGTTTTGATAGTTTAATACAAAGTATATGTTACTTAAAAATTAACGAATTATTTAAAAGTGCATACCCTATAAGTGAGGAGGGTGTGGAGCGAGAATGGAGGCAAAAAGGAAGATTCTTTTGTGGCAAGACCAATGCAAGTATTAGGGAAAACAAAAGCAAAGCAAAATATTGTCCTGTTCGGGACTTAAGTCCCGTGACAAAATGAAGAGAGAGAATGACTAATTTATTTGTTGTGTTATGTGTGTGTATTGTGAATGGGTATTTGTGTTTTGGATTTATTTTTAAATGATAAAAAGTAAAAAAAAAAATTAATAGAAGAGAGAGAGTGAAAGAAAAGTTTAAGAAAAATGTTTTAAAAAAAGAAAAAACTGATGTGAAACTGATGCGGCGAAAGAAAACTTATCACCACACCCACAACCCTAATTGATGTGTGCATCCCGCCACCATGTCATGTCGCTTTTGTTTTTCAATACTACTTAACTTTTTTTTTTTTTTTCTTTCTAAATGTTTCTGTCTTGACTACTTATCAGTTAAATTTATCATGATATATATCACCCACGCAAATTGGCACATGTGTCTCTTAAAGAAGAAAATAAAAACAATCAAAAACTTGTTTGTAGATAAACCGTAGACTCCTTCACGACAAATGGCAACACATTGTACGTTCATTCATAATTTCATAGTATCATTTTATTGTTTAGGCTGCCCCAGTAAGGGGATTCAATCCAATCCCCTTACTTTTCACTGTCACGTCAGCTTTCTCTCTCCAGCGACCTTCAGGCGATTAGGTGCTCCAGTAACGTGACCTACACTATAAAAAATATACCCCACAAAAATACCTTTTATAATAATTACTACACACACAAAACCAAAGTTTATTCGATCGCAGTAGCGACCATCATCTACAAATAAAGGGGGATTGATTTTGTGCCACGGTAATGGGATTGATGGTGATCGATCGCCCTATGCACTCAATCGATGGACGATTCGTCCTACTGCATTCAGCCTTATAAACACATTTTATTATTAACAACTTTCAAGAATTAATTTTCTTCAAACTTTGATACATAAGTCGTTGAAACTAGGATATCTCGAAGCGGGCTTGTTCCATCATATGTTTAACGGTTGTGGACTTGTTAAAATTAATAATCTGGTATTAGTTGATATGGGCTAATTATAATGAAAATTTCCAGCTATGAAATGTGACTTAGTCGAAAAAGAAAAACATTCTATACAACCAAAGCAAAAACTTATAAATTGATATCTAGTTGACTGAATTCAATACAGTTAACTAAGTTTTCAGTATCGAAGCTTGCTACACACTACTTCCTAAAAGGTTAGTGTATAGATCACATGTGGTGCCTTCATTTTGCCTTTTAAGTTGTTAGCTTAATGATTATCCATGTTACCCAACAACTTTACCTTTCTTTGACTTGCCTTTAATTTTCATCTATTGGACCATCACTTGTTTGAACTTTATGACTTGTTCACTATCACAAGAAGTTAAAGTTTTGCGTATTATGCAAATAATCAAAGATAGGGGATAGAATGATGTATTTTGCGTAAAAAAGGAAAACTTGTGTTTGGTCAAATAATCAAATAATAGTTTGGAATCAAATAAAGTTTTCTGTTTAAAATATACATGAATTAGCATTTTGTTCTTTAACAATTTTTAATAATTAGATTTTAAAAAGAAAAAATATTACTCATACATGAGCTGAGCTCGAGTCGGAATCGAGCTCTAAGAATAACTCACAAATATACATGAATTAACATTTTGCTCTTTAACAATTTTTAATAATTAGATTTTAAAAAGAAAAAATATTACTCATACATGAGCTGAGCTCGAGTTGGAATCGAGCTCTAAGAATAACTCACAAACCGAACTCGAGCTTTTCAAGCTCGGACTCGGCTTGGCTCATTTATGCCACTACCTTCAAACTAGATCATCCAAGAAAAACAAAATTGTCAAAAAGGCCTGTGGGAAACGGTGTAAACTTTATTTATGAAAAACAGATTATCAAATAATAAATAAATTAACAGAAAAGATAAAACAGCAGACAGAATGGGGTAGAAGCAGAAGACAGACTCTATAACGATATATATAAATGAAAGCAGTAAAAGGTCGTGAACGAGGCTCGTGTTTAACACGATTCCCTTAAAACAGATTCGCCGTCTGTTTCCCAGGGTACAACGTTCTAACTGTTGCACAGTCGGACCTGACTCACTTGCCTGAAAATTCACCAAAGTTCTGTGTATCTCTGATCGAAGGAACTGCTGGAATGTAATGAAGCTGCGTTTTTTCTGTGTCTCAAAACTGAATGAGAGACGTTTATTATATAGGCTCAACCTATCTTGTTTACCAAGACAAGATAACAGCCAATATTAAACAGATATGCAAAATCTGTTAACTAATAAACACGATTTGCATATATCTTAATTACATACTAATATTCTGTAAACTTTGTTAACAAGTTTCAAATCTATTCCTTAAATAGATTTACAGAAAATTCTGGAAAAAGTAAACCCGGATCTGCAGCAAAAAGATACGCACGTATGCGAGGCTTCGGAGCTGCATGAGTTCAAAAGCTACGACCCATTTTGGCCCGGAAATCCCATTTTCTGCACCACCCCCCCCCCCCCCTGCGCGCGCGCACGTAGGAATGGGAGCATAACCAACCTAAAAGAATTTGATAGCCAATACTATGAATTCCTTATAAACAAGCATTCACTTCTTGTTTTGGGCGATGTGGGATACATCTTCTTTTCCAATTTTGTATGTTTCAAGTGCCTCACTTAGAGACACGATATCTCATTCATTTCAACTCCATTTTGGACATACTTTAGCTCGTTGCGAAGCTCTCGTCGAGGAGAACGCAAAGCTACCAAGAAATATACATATATATAACATATACATATATTAAATAGTGTCCAAATTTTGCAAAAACTCATTTTGCAAAACTCATTTTCCAACAATACACACGTCGTAACTCACAATAAATAGATGCTATCCAAAGAAAACCTTTTTAACCTATGTTTCTAAATTTCAACACGAATATATTATGCATATTGTAATATGTGTAGTAACTAGTTTCCTTTGCATAAAACATGGGTAGCGATATCCCAACTAGTGATTATATATGTCCCTCTTTTTTTGACTGTGTATAAGAAGTCAGGAATAAATGTTAGAATAGAATAAACACAATGAATAAACAAGTTTAGGTCAATAATGGAAGAATTCTAAACTCAACATGTTGATGGTAGAGTGACTCAACTTCAACTTTAATCTAATACCATATTATTGGAATCTCACCACGAAGTCACGACCATGCTCACCAACCTCAACAACCCTCTCATATTTCTTTGATAACGACTTTTTCTAAATTGTAGTAATAGACTAAGTTAGTAGTGGTGACCACAAACTTGATCAACCAATTTCGTCATTGCAGTGTCAACTCAACTAGACCAGATGCATGACTAAATGCTCGTAATAAGGCTACTACAGTATTAAAAAACACTCATACACACAAAGCTTTCCAATTCATTTGGTTGTCTGACACACCAAACATTTCATTTTTATAGAGGGGCGAGTTTGGTTCGGTCTGCGTAAGGAGGACGCGTCTGGTCGATCCAGGCCGACCGATTTGGTTTAGTCTCGTTACGAGTCGATCCAGGCCGACTTATACATTGTGTAGTTATGTTAGCTACAATTTTCTGATCACAAAGTTCATGTTTCCTCCCCTAATGAACTCATATAACAAAAACTCATTTACTTAGAAAATTCTGTTAAACATATATAGTTCTAAGCGCAATGATAAAATTTTGAAACATAAAAGTGGTCTTTTGAGATGGTTAAAATGTTGTGCTTTAACCATAACGGCTTATGTTGATGAAGGCAAGATAACTAGTTAAATATCGCCTTACTAACTAAGTTTAAGAAAGTCAAAAACCAAAATTATCGTTCTTGCTTTTTGTTAAATTATTTTGCACAAGTTTATCTCTCTCTGTTGGAAATTATAATCTCTATCAATTACATAAATTAGACGAATATCTGCACAAACCGACGGTTTATATCACAAAATAATTATATTTACAAACTTTTGTTTTGGTGTGACCCTTAATGCAACAATTACAAATTCAATTTGTGGACATTGCGAGAAAAAAAATATATGAATTATAAACGAAAAATGATAAAAATTTGAGAACTGAACAATGTTTAAACTATTAATTTAGTGGTGGATATTACCATTTTTATCAAGGATATTTTAAAGTTCATTTTCATCAACTTAACTATGAATTACCACAAGAGTAGGAAGAAGTGTATGGTGTTGGTATAGTAGAAATTAGAATAATTGTTTGGAAACTATTAAATAAATAAAAAATAAAAAATAAATAAATAAAAAAATTGTGTGTTTCGAAAATTATAAACCTATTAAAAACAGTTTCCATTTGGCATTAAAAACCGGTTATAGCATTTGGACCTCATATGTTGATTTTCTAAGACACGGTTTATAGTATTTGAGTCTCGTATGTTGATTTCTTAAGACACAGTTTATAGCATTAATGCATCCGAGATGACAAAAAAGTTGTGCTTAGAAAAAGTTGTCATTTCCATTACAAGTTGTCATTTAAAATTAAAATTTAAGAAGAAACATTAGGGGGTATTAATAAGATATTTGAAGTTTTACTTGACATTATTTAGTCACACGTCTGTGGTTAATTTATTGTTTAAACCGTGTATTTTATCAAATCGTATTTGAAGTTTCCATTAGTAAAAGGTCTCTATTATTGTTTAAACCGTGTAGAATTTGTCATCCGCGATACACATTTAAGATTTATTTAACTTATATATTTTAAAGGGTATTAAAAAGGTCTAAGTTTTCATTAATAAAATGTCTCTATTATTGTTTAAACCATATAATATAATTTTACATTTAAGATTTGTGTAAGTTAACTATTTTAAGATGTATTTTGAGGAATCAATTTTACTTGTTTTTAAATAGATTTTAAGTTTTAAACAAATTTGTTTTATAAGTAAGTAAAAATATGTGGTAACCTCAAATATAAAAGTTTTGATAATAAAAGAAGATAATATGCTAGAAATATAATCTCTATCAAATATAAAATGTATGAAGTTGATTCATCTAAAGAGTCATGATATGAAGCAGAGCAGTGGGAAGTTATGCAAAACATTATCACTTCAACTTGTTTATATACAATGGAAGATCATTGGGTTTGGTCTTTGAACGGTATGGGAACATCAGCTAGTATCCTAATTAACAAAGTGTTACTAATCACGAATGAGGAAGTTACTATATGGTGTAATCTAACTCCTATCAAAGTAAACATTTTGGCATGGAGGCTCTCATTAGATAAGCTCCCAACTCGTCTAAATCTCTCGGCGTGTGGCTTGGATGTTCCATCTGTGATATGTCCAATATGGGTGAATGATTGGAATCATCTGATCATTTCTACTCGATATGGTGGCATGTGTGGGCTTATCGAAACGCTTGCATTTTTCAAATGGCAAGACCTAGGCAAAATTTGTTTTTTGATAACCTTGGTATGAATTCGTTTAGGTGGGTCAGTAGTAGAGGTAAATTGAAAAATTTAAGTTGGGTTAGTTGGCTTAAAAATCCAACTATTCTTGTTTCTAGTATGTAATTAGCTCTTTGCTAGCTTATTTCCTCCATAATAATAATAATAATAAAATTATGATACTTGGATTATGATTTGGAAAGTAAACAACGTCAACTTTTCCCGGGTGGAGCTTCTTTAAACGCAGCAGGCCCCGCGAGTAGTCGAACAAATAAGAGGTTGTCGACGAAGGGGTCAAAGGTTGCGCTTGCGACAATCCGAAAGTTGCCCAAGACCCCTTCAACCTTGCCCGCGTGTTAGCTTGCTTGTACTATCGCTCGCCCGCCTGACCTGCTAACTGGTTTGCTAGAATGTAAAATGTTTTGTCGTAACTTTTACAATGAATGAAGCGATCGGAACATATATATACTTCAGTTAGGGACGGAAACTAGTAGGGATCTGGAGGGGTTGCGGCCCTTCCAAAATTTTTGGCCTCACGTATATTTTTAACCTTTATACTTTTTAGTGTTCGCCATTATTAGTAAGAAAGTTAAACGCAAATATAAATCCCACCCCCTCTCTTTCAAACCAAATATGTTACAATTTGACCTTTCTAATTAAACTTGTCAAGTTCCGTCTGTCAGCTCACTAAGTGCAGTTTCATTATTTTCTGAATACATATATATACAGTAATGAATGAATAATAAAAATTGATACACAAGCTTACACGAACGTATCAAAGTCGTGGCTTTACAAGTCATTTTGTCATATAATATTTGTTTAGATCTTGTATGGAATTCAAAGATAACATGTCCCATGTTGGTGCATGATCAAAGTCCTGAGATGTTCCGCACTCTATTTTTTAAATCATTTTATTCAATTTTATATAAAGAATATTCAACATGGATGCAAGATCCGGGACAGGAGATGAGATATTTTTTCTGCTGAAATAGGAGTAGTAAATATCTTCTCACTTTTAGTTTTAACTCGGCTTTTTTACCATTTTTTTCTTAATTTTTTGTTTGAAAGAAGAGGAAAGTGACTGGAAAATATAGTAGTGAGGAGAGAATAAGAAAAAGTTAAAAGATTATTATTATTCTTGAGTTGTAAAAAAAATGAAAGAAAGTGATGAGAAATATATTAATTTGACAATTCTGTTCTAGATCATATATTAATTGAGGCTCAAATTAAAATAAACAAATGACAATTTCATCACATACCAAATGTATCACTTTTAACAGAAAAATGAGATGCAAGTTTTGGCGCATTTCTCCTATTTCTTCGCACTTTTTTTTAAGTTGTCGTTTGTTTTTTAAGAGTTTTTACTTCTTTATTTGTAAACCATGTCTGCAGAAAAAGAGGCACATTTAAAGTCTTCATCTGCTTCATCTGCAAGCAAGAAGACTGTTTGTTTTTTATGTTATTGAACTACTTTTTTCTTTTTCTTTTTCTTTTTTTTATGCTATAAATCCTTTTGTCATACGGGTCAAATGGACAAATGGTTTTCTTACGTTTTTTTTTTTTTTTTTTTTTTTTTTTTTTTTTTTTATGTTTTCGACCGTTTTTTACATTTTCGTCTGTTTTTTACGTTTTCGTCTAGTTTTTTAAGTTTTCGACCCTTTTTCAGTTTTTGTTTGTTTTTATACGTATTTGTCCGTTTTTGTCTATTTTTTACGCTTTCGCGGATTTTTTTACTTTTAAGTCCGTTTTTTACGTTTTCGTCTGTTTTTTTATATTTTCATCTCGGTGATTACGTTTTTGTCTAGTTTTTTACGCTTCGTCTGTTTTTTAATCGTTTTCGACCCTTTTTTTACCTTTTCATTTTGGTTTTTTTACGTTTTCCTCCATTTTATATGTTTTTGTCTGCTTTTTAAGTAATATTTTAGTTTTTCTTAACCATAAGGAAACAGACAAAAACGTTAAAAAAATGAAAAGAAGGGAAAAGATGGACGAAAAAAACTGACGAAAACTTAAAAAATGGATGAAAACGTAAAAAGCAGGCAAAAACGTAAGAAAACGGACGAAAACGTAAAAGAACAGAAGAAAACGTAAAAATACGATCCAAAACGTAAAAAACGGATGAAAACGTAAAAAATATGTAAAAACGTAGGAAAACGTACCAAAAAAAAAGGAAATGTAAAAAAAATGATGAAAATGTAAAAAAACGGACGAAAACGTAAAAAACCGAAAACATAGAAAAACAGACGAAAACATAAACAAACGGAGAAAAACGTAAAAAACCGAACGTAAACGTAATAAAGCGGACGAAAACTTAAGAAAACGGGCGAAGATGTAAGAAAACGGATGAAAACGGAAAAAAAACAGACGAAAACGTAAAAATATGGCGAAAACGTTAAAAAAGGGAGCGAAAATGTAAAAAAACGGATGAAAACGTAAAAAAACGGGCGAAAACGTAAAAAAACGTAAAAAACAGATGAAACGTAAAAGAGATGTAAGATATTGGGAAAGAGATGTAGGGGTTGTGAAAGAAAATGTAAGAAGTGAAAGATAATGTCTGAAATTTAGAAGTGAAAAGAAGCATTTATGTCTGCAAAAAACAAATAAGAAACCTCTGCCCTCCTGCAGACAAAATAAGTAAAAAGAGGAAAAAAGTACTTATCGGGAAAAAACAAACGACACCTATATTTTTGTTTTCTTGATTTCCTCTCACTTTTCACCTAAAATCAAAACTTAAAAACACTCTACCTGTTTGCAAAGAAGATTGCATTTATATCTTTGTAAAAGAGAATAATATATATCTTTTATACAAGTTTTTAATACTTATAAACTACAATGATTTATGCATGTGTTGTGTATATATGTAATTAACTAATTTTACAATTTTTGAAAAATATATGAGCATATCCGAGAAAAAAAAATCCTTGAGAGAATCTAAACTGTGGGGTCTACTGCAGGATCGGTTATGTTCTCTCACATACAAAACTGTGATATTTATTGAAGTACCCGATCAATTTTTTTTTAATTTTTTTTTTATCTTTATTTTTTTGAATGGTCATGTTAATAAATTTGAGAGAATCTCAAATCCAATATTTAAACATATGCATGTTAACTTTGTAAACTAACATTTATTTAAACATATGATTTGCTTTCCTTTGATTGATCAATATGATCAGTTTTCATGATTTTTCGTATATGGTATGAATTTTGAAGTACTGAATCACTTAATTTCTTTATCTATAGCTGGAGTCATGAGGTCAAGATGGGTACATACATTATAAGGGATGTGCTTCCTGATCCGAACAACAATGCTAATGCACTAAGAGTTTCATACCCCCGAAAGCCGAACAAGAATCTTAAATCTCATTTGGGTATTGTCATCTTATGTAACGTTCACAAATATACGTAAGTATCATTTTAAGTAAAATTATCAATAACAATCACACAATGGTAACTTCCGTCCTGATAAGGCACTATCGTAGTTCCAATGGTGTAGTGACCCGCACTTGAGGAAAAATTTATTATGAAACAAGGACAACGATTTACGGTTCTTTCTCATAATCGTCGACCCAAGGACCATATTCGTGTTACATAATTTATCTAGTGTACATATTATGATACATCAGTTACGTAGAACTGATTAGTTGAATTTTTCCTCGGGAATCAGTACATTTACCGTCATAAATTGAAAGATATTCTTGTAAGTTGAGAATACTGAGAAAATATAAATTATAAATAAGATGTTTTAATTAGTAACACGGCATGGGCTTTCAAGAAGAAATATTTCTTAACTGGGTAAACCTGGACATAAATTTTAATAAATCAATATTTATTATGTCACTGTAGAATAAAAATTCCGATGTTATAATTTGATAAATCAATATATAGTACCAATTTAAGTTTTTTAAAGTACATTTACTCAAACAGGAGCGTCTTCAAACGATGTATTTTAGTCGTTATCAAACTGGTTCCTCTACTGTTGTGGTGATAAAACTATGGGCTGAAACTTACTATAGAGGTCCCCCAGTGTATCTTTCAAGTATTTTAAGGGTAAAACTGTAATTGGGCTGGTTTATTAAATCGTTGTTGTGTATCTCTCAAATCCTCAGTTTTGGAAAGCCCCCATACTTTGAGAATCACGTAATCGTAACAACAAGCCTAGTCCTTCGTGTAGGGAATATTACATACATGGGTAGAACTGGAGTACTGAGGTCGATATCTATTTCTTTAATTCACTAAGTCATGAAGTTTTAAGTATGGTATATGCTTTTTAGTACTTTTGACTAGTATAACTAGTTAGTTTCCTTTCGTTTAGTA
>BPTQ01000006.1:334124997-334512478 GCA_019973895.1 Chrysanthemum seticuspe | reverse complement strand
TACTGTTAGTACAGTGCATTTTTACAATGTCCATACTGTTAGTACAGTGTATTTTTACAATGTTAACGAATTCGCGTACTATGGCTTCGAGGCTGACTACAAGCGGGGTTTTCTCACAGAACGGTTTGTTGAGATTATTACAAATACTTACTTTACGTAGGCATACTGATCAACCCTAAGTGGTTGGGCCTACCTCCACAGTGGGAGCTATCTAGATAGGTGAGTGTGTGCGAAGATCTTTTGATTGCCGAGTACGTAACTTTACCCCTGTAAATTGACCGTTGCAACATTGAATTCGTTACATTTACTTAAATTGTATGAACCATAGCATTATTTTTACAACACGTTACATAAGAGGGGGCATCCAAACTTTATTCATTTTGAACTTATTTAGCCCCGATACTTTTGAGTGAACTATTTGACCATACTACTGTTCTCACTCATGTGACTCCATATCGCACTATGCAATTAGACCTGGATAATGCTTACTATACTATACATTACTCAATACTACATTACAATACGTACGTAAAGCATACAATAAATATGGTAAACGCTCAAAATTTTTATTATGAATAGCAGCTTTTTATGAGAAAACTGCAGAACTGGTAAGAATTAAGTGAAATGTTCATAAATGCAGTTTTACAGTAGGATGTTATCAAAGCATTACTAAATAACACTTTAAAATTGAAAAGTGTACTCACTCTTGTCATCATACCAGTTTATCAAGTGAGTTTTCATAGCCCCGATTTATTCAAGTTTTACTTATTTCAAACCTACGGGGGAGAATACATTGCACAACATTTTTATTACGATACCAAGTATGTTAAATTCATTTACATTGCTTAAGTTACAACGTTGCCAGTTAAATGTCCCCATTTCAATGCATGAGCCGTTAGTTTTCTAGAAGCGTGTGTGAGTGGATAGATCTATCGAGGGTGACACCTCCATCCGGGTTGGTGAATCCCAACTAGTCATACGGATGCATTTCATTCATAAACATTATTAGAGTTGTTTGGCAAGACACTCTTTTGGGGCGAACATCAGTCGGAGCTTCGGTATCATGCGCTTAAGCAATTGTAACATTTTTATGTGACATGATTGTCATACCTGTAACATTTTTACGTGACATGATTGTCATGCCTGATCTATACTTGCGTAGTCGTATAAAACATTTACATAAACCTATGATTTCTCACCAACATTATTGTTGACCGTTTTAGCAATGTATTTTCAGGTAACTAGGCATTATCATCATGGCATGGTTAAGGAACCACCTTTTGAGTCGCGGCGTTGACTTACATCTTTGTACATTATGGCACTTTCTTTCAAAACCATCGTTTGGACTTGTATTATAATTTTATTTCCGCAAACTTTGTAAACTTTTGGGACCTATGTTGTAACTCTGATTATTTTATTAAATCAAACGATGTATTTTTCAAACGACACTTTAGGTCGTTCAATATAACTGTGATTGTGATGCTATGACAGTCAGTCCCCAGGAATTCCATTCCGCTGCAAAACAGGTAATTTGGGGGTGCGACAGATATACTCTGACCAAACTAACTATGTAGCTTGTAAGGGCTTAGCAACCTCGGATAAATCCTAAGTTACAAACAATGAAACATTGATATTATTCTATTAAGTATGCGAAAACTACTTCAATAAAGCTAAGAAGAATTACTTTAAACTTCAACGATTTTATTAAAACTTTGAACCTGCTAGATACACAGATTCACTAATAACCCTAATAACTCTAATATCGTACTTTGTAAATTCTAAATCACGTATCTCGAATGCCAATCTAGGAGTCCTTTAATAGGCATAAGGAGTACCCTAGTCGGTTTACAATTACAATCCTTGTATGACAAGTAATACTAAAACTAAACTAAGAATATTCTAGAATTACAAAGCTTTCCATAAAAGATATAGCAGTTCTTTAGCTTTGCAGTACTTTGACGTGAGCGGTACTTTGACTTTCATTAAGCAGTACTTTGACTTTCTTCAGCACTGTGACTTTCTTCAGTACTTTGTCTTTTATATACCAACAATCCTCCCCTAACTTGAATTCTACTTGCTTGACTTCAAGTTCCTTTGTATCTTTAACTTTAACATCTTTGTCTTCAAGGAAAGATTGTGTCTTTATCTTCAAATTTGTCTTATACTCTATGTACTTGTAGTATCATCATCAAAGTAGTCTTTATAAGCAATCCTTTTCAGTAATCATTATCAGCAACCTTCATCTTTTCAGCTTCTTAGTAACATATGGCAAGTTGTACATTAGATCATAAAGTTTCAAACTATTCTCATCACTTCCATGTGTGTTAACTCCTGTGAGAGGTGAATCCTTGAAAATTTAATGGATTTTGATGTCTCATTACTAAAGCCATTAACTCTGGAGTAGCCAATGTTTAAGTGTGTAAAACTATGGTACATTGATAACCATATGATTTTTAGAAAATTATCAGCTATCAACGGATTTGTTTTGTCTTTACCAAAAGTCGTACCCTTTTGGACTAGTTAGTTCTTACTATCATGGTGAACTAATTACCATATAAATGGTTTTTCCACAGCCTTTACCACAAGCCATTTTCTTGTGGACTAGCCAACACTTCATTTATGAGAACATGGTGAGTTGAATACCATACAACTTATTGGAAAGTTGTCAACCATCCAACGGATTTGAGATATCTTTACCAGAGCCGTTTGCTCATGGATTAGTCAGGCCTTATATTTAAACATGGTGAACTGATAACCATTTGTTGTTTTATTGCAGAGCAACTTTACCAAGTAAAACCATCTCAAAAACCATTTGTTGTTGTTATCTTGTGCTTCAAAAAGTATTATGCACATTAGAAATTACTTATTTATTTTCATTAAAAGACTTTTACTGGTTTTAAGCTGCAAGCAGTACTTTTGGAGAAAGTACTGTTTGTCCAGCAATACTTTAAATAAAGTATTTGATTTTTCAAAAAATTTATATAATTAAGAACCATACCAGTATTTATGCATCATCATCAGCCATAGTTGTCCATTTGATAAACAATTCAATGACCATTAGGGCTGTTTCATTCTCCTCTTCAACCTCCATACCATGATCTAGCATTCTGATCATAAGATCTCTTGTCAGTGGATATCTTCTTTCTGCTAACATATGGATCATAGTCCTATCTTATAACTCCAAAACATGCACTCCTGATTCTTCAATGAATCTCCAGCTAGTAATCTCCCAAACTTCTTGGTTGTTCCAGATTGCATCAGTGCTTGTTCCTTCTGTCTCCTAGATAGGTATCAGATCTCCCAGCAAGACTAATCCAACTCCAGTTGATGGAATATGCTCAAAATACTCTTGAACTAGTTGATATAGGTGAAACAGATCTTCTCTATCTATCATGTGCAGTATATCCCATAGCAGATTAAATACTCTATAACTTTCATCTTCTCTATAGAACATAAGGTAATCTCCTTCCTTTGATTCTACAACTTCAAAAGTAGACATCTTAGACTTCTTTACTACAACATCTTTGGACTTAGAATGCTCAAAATCTACAACTCTTAAGTAATTCCTCTGCTCATCAATTGTATATGTTCTCAATTGTATCTTCTTTGATGGCTGTTCATCACCAGTTGTTCTCTTTCTCTTTAAGCTCCTTTTCCTTGCATCCTCATTCTATTTTTCATCATCAAAAGGAATAATCCCAGCAACTTCCTTTTGATAAGTTTCTCTAACAACATCATACAAATCTTTCATCTCTAAATATTTCAACTTCTGAAATCCAGTATATCCTTGACCATTCAAATAAGCCATCATAGCATTTCTTTCCTTAGCAATACTTGGTGGTCTTTGTGGTATAACAGTTGGCTTTTCTGGTATAGCAACTTCATCATCCAATTCAGCTTGTAGCTTCCTAGCAGCTTCTTCATTCTTAGCCACTTCAATAGCTCTTATTTCTGCCAAAGTTAGCTTCTTCTTTTTCTTTGTCTCTACCATTTTACCTTTTCCTTTATCTTTAGGATCTAAAGTAGGTTGAGAAGATTGCAAGACCTGAGGTTGTTGTTGTTCAACACCTGGAATACTAATACCTCTTGGTCTTGACATGTTTTGCAATATCTGAGCAACAGTCTCATCATCACTAGCAGTGTGTTCTACTTTGGATGTATCAGCTTCCTCTTCTTGTAAGACTGTTGAAGGACTAGCTTCTTAATCAAAATTTAGGGTTCTTGGTGTAATGAGCTCTTGCCTATAAGTTCCTTGAAGAGCAGTACCTTGATCAATAGTACCTTGATCATCAGTACTTTGTACATCGGTACTTTGTACGCCAGTACCTTGAGGCTCAATACTTTGAAGTTCAGCATCTTTATAAGATTCAGCATCTGTATCTGCATGAGGCTCAGCATCTTCATTCAAATTTTCTTGCTCCAAATTCCTCCCCAATTGGAATGAAGACTGCTTGTGAACCTTCTTTCCTTTTGAAGCCTTCTTAAACTTCTTTCCTTTCTTCTTCTAAGATTTGACCCACAACCTGTGATGTTGAACTAATGGCCAGACAAAGTTCTTCAACCTTCTAAATTTGTTGTTCAACTTCATCAGTTGTGTAGCTTAAGCTTCATAATCTTTCTTTAATCTCATGAGCTCCCTTGTCAAAGCATAGTTATCCAGAACCTGACCCTTAGAAGCCATATCTCCCTCATCTCCTCTAGATGTTTGAGACCCATCTGTGGAAGTATAATCATTGGGAGATGATGGTGGGTTGACAATTAGTTCTGAATCATCATGAGATGCAGAATGTTGAGGTATTTCAGGTTCTGGGGATGAAGCAGCACGTTGAGAAGCAGTACCTTCCCTTGAAACTGAAGGCTCATGTTCTTCACTTTTAGCAGCTTCATCTCTAACAACTTGCACTACCTCCATCATGTGAGTTGTTAATGGTGTATTCCTCCCATAAAACTTGTCACTCTTTCTAGCCATAAAAGTGAATACCTTGGGTGGAAGGACTACAACTGGTGGAAGGACTACAACTGGTAGCAAGCTAGAAGGTTTAGGCTCATCCTTAAGTTGTTTGTTCAAGAACAATTGAACAAATCTTGGGTACATTAAAAACGGTGAACCATTGGAGACGTGAGATAGCATACCATCGAGAATCATTCTTGAAAAGTTAAAAGGTTGATTGGTAGCTAATCCTACTAAGGCAGAGGCGATATTTGACCCAAATTGTTCCCATGAAGTGCTCTTGGGACTTAAGCAATGTAGCAAAACATGGACTAGATACTTCCATTGAGGACTGAATAAGGGTTTCTTAAAAGTTGTTTCAGTGAGAGACCCTTCATACCCAATATCCCTTAATGTATCCCAAAGCACTTGTTTGTCAAAAGGAATAGCCCCTTCTTCATCATCAAACAGTAAATCTTCCCTAATCAAGGCTTCACTAACTCTAACTATCTTCCCAGCAACCTTAGCCTAAATATATGATTCATCATCTTGCATATGAGATCTAGCAGTTGCCCAAAATTGTTGAAGCCATGATTCAATGATATCAGGTTCGACCAAAAGAGCATAATTAATTGATGATCCAGTGAGGAAATCAATTATGTCATGAAAAGCGACATTGGATGGTGTTTTGTCTAAGTTAGCCACCATGTTATGCTTACTAACTGTGTTACGATTAGCCATTGCTTGTAGAAGAATGTATGAAAAGGTTAAGGTGAATCTGAGAAAAATAAGGAAGAGATGCATAAGTATAAAGGTGAGAGGGAAAATCGGGGGGTAGTTATTTATAGGTAAGATTTGAAAAAATCACAACCCAATTAATAAAGTTACCGTTGTTTGAATTTTACCCCTCTTTTTGACTTTTGGAACAGTACGTTGACAAGACTGTAGTACTTTCCACGTAAGCAGTACTTTCAAAGCATTACTTTCAGAGCAGTACTTTCAGATAAACAATAAGCAGTACTTTTCCATCCTCTTCTTCACAATTGCAAAAACATCAAAAATCATTGTATTGCCTCCCCTTAAACAATGCATATGACTAACTAACTAACTACTAAGTCCTCCCCTTAATTGCAGCTTAATAGTTAATCATACCAATACTCACCACCAAATGATTGAATCTTGAAACATCAAATCCCTTTGTGAGTAGATCAGCTACATTATCATCTGTTTGGACCTTGACAACATTTATGAGCCTATGCTCATAACAATCTCTAATAAAGTGATGCCTAATCTGAATATGCTTGGTCTTGGAATGGTAAACAAGATTCTTCATAATGCAAATTATACTCTCATTGTCAATGTTGATAGGAGTATTCTTAAAATTGAACCCATAATCCAAGAGTTCATTCTGTATCCACAGTACTTGTCCACAACAGCTTACAACAGCAACATATTCTGCTTCAGTGGATGATGTTGCTGCAATGGTTTGTTTCTTACATTGCCAAGAAACTAATCTTCTTCCAAGATATTGGCATCCTCCAGAGGTTGATCTTGTATCATAATTATCACCTGCATAATCACTGTCTGAAAAAGCTTCCAAGTGAAAAGGTGAATCCTTTGGATACCACAACCCTAACTTAGGTTGTTGCTTCAAATAACTAAAAATCCTCTTGACTGCATTCATATGAGACCTTGGGTGAGACTTGATATCTTGCACATAAACATACAACAAACATGGTATCAGGTCTAGATGCAGTTAAGTACATAAGACAGCCAATCATTGATACTTAAAGCTTGACATCCACAGCTTGTCCATCTTCATCCTTTCCTAATGAGTTGATAGCTTTTATGGGTGTGGTGACAGGCTTCATAGCATCGAAGTTAAACTTCTTAAGAATGTCAGTGACATACTTATCTTGACTAATAAAGATTCCAACCTTGGATTGTTTAACTTGTAGCCCCAAAAAGAAAGTTAATTCACCCATGAAACTCATTTGAAATTCTTGTTGCATGAGTTGTTCAAATTCTTTCACCATTGACTGTTTTGTAGCTCCAAGGATAATACCATCTACATATACTTGAACAAGCATGATATCCTTCTTGTATCTCTTGATAAACAAAGTCTTATCAATTGCTCCTCTTATGTAACCATGTTGCAATAAGAAAGTGGAGAGTCTTTCATACCAAGCTCTAGGTGCTTGATGAAGGCCATACAGAGCCTTAATAACTTTGTAAACTTTGTTTGGATGTGCAGGATCCTCAAAACCAAGAGGTTGTTTGACATAGACTTCTTCTGTAATTTTGCCATAAAGAAAAGCACTCTTGACATCCATTTGATAAACAGGAAAGCCCATATAAGATGCAAAAGCAAGGAATAATCTAATGGCTTCAATCCTTGCTACAGGAGCAAACACTTCATCATAGTCCACTCCTTCTTCTTGTTTATATCCTTGTGCAACTAATCTTGCTTTGCTCTTGATGACATTCCGTCTTTCATCTCTCTTAACTCTGAAAACCCATCTTGTACCAATGACTTTCTTTCCATTTGGTAGATCACATAGTGCCCAAACTTCTTGAAGTTTGAATTGAAGAAGTTCTTCTTGCATGGCTTCAACCCAACTCTCTTTAGTTAATGCTTGAGCTACATTCTTGGGTTCTTCTTGAGAGATATAGCAAGTGAATAAACATGTTTGTTGATCCTTATGATTCAGCCTGTTTTGTTTAAACACAAATGTAAGTAAAGCATTATGTGGCTTAGAGAAGCCTTTAGCTTTGGTCCTAGTGAGTACTCCAGAAGTAGAAGGTCTAATGATTTGACCAACAGGATGATCTTTTTGAACTCTTAATGTAGGAGTCTGTGAAACTTCAAGATCATCATCCAAATTTGTGAAATCAGCTCCTGCATTAGAATTTGAGAAAATACCTTCATTTTCAAACTCATCATCAGTTTCTTCTGACCCAGGCATGTTAGGATCGTTCAAATCATCAAAAGTACTGTCAATTGGTGCAGCAGTACTTTGATCCAAAGTACTGGGATCTAAAGTACTGTAAGAGAAATCTGAAGACTTACCCTTTTTCTTAGCTTCTTCATAAGCTCTTCTTTGATCATCCTGACAGGATTGTGCTATTGTTTCTTGAAAAAGCATCTTATTAAGCTCGTCTTGAATCGCTTGATCTTTAGCAGACAATGTAGCTTTTGGTTTAACAGTACTTTGCTCCTTCTCAATAATTATGGGTTCTTCATCAGGAATAGTATCAGGTCTAAGATTAACTCCATGAACAATGTACTGTAAATCTTCTTCTTTATGAACAACTTGATTTTCTTCTCTAACAGGAACATAGTTCATAGAAGGAGTCAAAACATCAAGATCAAATATCCAATCAGGACCTTTACCCTTTTGATTTTCTTGATCTTCTAAATACTCAACATGAAGACAGTCTTGAACCTTTTTGGTAACCTTGTTGTATACTCTAAATCATTTGCTATTGGTACAATAACCCAATAAGTATCCTTCTTCTGACTTGCCATCAAATTTTCCCAGAGTATCAATAGTATTGAGAATAGTCAGAGGACATCCAAAGGGTTTCATAAAATGAATGTTAGGTTTGTTTCCCATAAGAAACTCATAAGGTGTCTTCATCTGAGGTTTAGTGACTGATACTCTATTCAACACATAACAAGCAGTACTTAAAGCTTCAGCCCAAAATTGAATGGGTAATAAAGAATCTGCAAGCATTGTTCTGGCTGCTTCTATCAATGTTCTGTTCTTTATTTCTGCAACACCATTCTGCTGTGGAGTTCTAGCAATGCTAAACTCCCTCTTAATTCCTTTCTTGGCACAAAATTCGTCCAAAAACTTGTTTTTGAATTCCGTCCCATTATCACATTTAATACATCTTATTTTTAGTCTCAATTGATTTTCAAGGGCTATTATAATATCATGAATAGCATCAAAGGTTTCATTTTTAAATCCCAAGAAAAAGACCCAACTAAATCTACTACAATCATCTGTCACAAGTAAGCAGTAGTTCTTCTTGTTTAAACTTGCAACAGAAACAGGTCCAAACAGATTGTTGGGATATAGAAAGTTAAAGTGCTGAAGTATTAAAGTACTGAAGAGTCAAAGTGCTGAAGATGTCAAAGTACTGTTAAAGTATAAAGTCAAAGTACTGCTCGATTCATCAAAGTACTGCATGCTTAAAGGACTGATATGTAAAATCGTTAAGGATTATCTTGTAATTCTAGAATGTTCTAAGTTTAGTATAGTATTACTTGTCGTACAAGGTTTGTAATTGTAAACCGAATAGGGTTATCCTTAAGCCTATAAAAGGATCCCTAGATTAGCATTATAGATACGTGTATTATTAGAGCTTTTAGAGAATACGATATTAGAGTATTAGAGTTGTTAAAGAATATGTATAACAAGCAGGTTCTAAGTTTTAATAAAATCGTTGAAGTTAAAGTTAATTCTTCTTAGCTTTGTTAAGTAAATTCCGCATACTTAATAGAGATAGTTCAGTGTTTCATTGTTAATAACTTAGGATTTATCCAAGCTTATTAAACCCTTAGGCAGTGAACCTAATCGTTGTAGTGTAGTAATTAGGGTAAGCCACGGGTATTGATATCGTTCTCTAGGGGAATAGGAATGCTAGTAAGGAGTTACTACGCTAAGGTTAAGGTTGAGGAAGATTATTTTTTATCTTTTTATATTTTATGAAAATGGAAATGTACGAATCTCGGGTATTGGATTTGGGGGGTTGGTATTTCTACCGATTACTCTACTATTATCTAATTATCTACACTAAGGTTGTGGGAGTCTATGTCTAATTAATGTGTGCTCGTATGATAGTTTAAAGATGTGTTTACTTAGTTTGTATTACTCCTTAATTATCTCCTATTGATGGTTGAGTGTCACGTCTTATTCCTAGTTGCGTTGTGTGTCTAAAGTTGTAGGGTATGCGTTTCTCCCTATCTCTTTGAACTTACCAAAGGGTCTTGTCTACAAACCCACTAGGGATTATAAACTCCTACTCTAAGGCGCTCTTTGGATGGTTTAGCCTACAACTACTCAGGTAATTATATTCTAAGGTTCACAAAGATGAATCAAGCATTAAGTACACAACGAATGACCTATCGCATTACTAGATCATTAATCAACTAAGATAAGAAACAACCAATCAATATTCAATAATTAAGTTTCATACTTCCTAAGCAAACACACAAATAAATTAGCCGGACATGGAGAACATGCAAGCATACACATAAATAATCAAAGACATAATTGAATTAATGAAGTAAAGACTTATCTTGATGTAAGATAGGGTTTAAAACCCTAAAATATTGTACAAGACACCTTAGGTTCGGTTTTTGGTTTTTACTCCAAAGACTCTCCACACAAAGACTGAAAAATTCGGATTCTATATATAAGATTACAATTGCGACGGCGTCACCTTATGTTTAGTGACGCCGTCGTGTCGCCGCCATTAGGGTTTCGTCTTGGCCACGTTAACCTTGTGACGGCGTCACCTTATGTTCGTGACGCCGTCCTCTTCAGCTTCTGACGTCGTCTGGATTGCATCTAGGCCGTCTGAGTAGTGACGGCCTACTCTTTCACAACTAGACGCCGTCTCTTGAAAATACGAGTTTTGTGTTCTGGCCCGTCACAGAAATCTTGGGACGGCGTCGCCAATAGCACCTGACGCCGTCGCCTTCTAACTTCAGCAACTGTGAGTGTCTCGATTTCGACTTTGGCCATTTTCTTCATATAATCGCACCTTTTCGTCCAAATAAGTGCCATTCCAGCATTTTGCCTTCACGAGACCTAAAAAGTGAAAAGGAACGATATTAAGCAATAACGGATACAAAAGTGATCAAATAAGGACTTAAACGACCCCTCAAAATGGTACCTTTTAAAACCTTATCAAATATCCCTACACTTGTTATTTGCTTGTCCTCAAGCAAATGTGCTTTTAGCCAATTAATTTATAAGTTAGGGGTCATGAAGCATTAATTCAAAACGGTCCACAACACATATTAGCCCCGCAAAAGTCATAACAAGTACGGAAATTACATACTAACACCTCACATGGGGTGTTTGGATACTCACATCTCTCTCGGGTGTATATATGAAATATAACAATATAGGAAATGGAAGATAAACACTCATTAACCGGTCCTAGTACATAGATTACCATAGGCTTGAGAATAGATCAAACCTCCATCGCTTTGGCGTAAGCACCTAGGAAAGACTATCAAAGAGGTCTTTTAAAGGGTTGTAACGTTAGGCTTACGGTAGGGAAATAAGGGTTTGGTGGAATAGGGTATTTAGTGGTGGCAAGTCAAAAATCTTTACGTTAACTGCATATGAAGAATGGCGTTGCTAAGCCAAGACTCGACACTCTAAACTCTAGATAACTGAAATAAACAAACATAAATTTAAAGGATAGATGTAGGATGGTAGCCCGTATTTTTTTTTATCACTCTATTTTTTTTCTTTTCTCTTTTTCTATTTTTTTTCGATTTTTTTTTTTTTTTTTTTTTTTAATACACTTTTACTCTACCATCCTCTATGATAACATCAAAATACTAGGGATTTATAGGCATATCCCTACACTTGAGTTTTTATTACTCTAACACTAATTTGACCCGAATTGAAAAGATCAAAACACTTGGGGTACATTATTACGCAAACAAAGGGAATTTGAATTTTTTAACGTTCCCTTCCCGTCATTTCATAAACTTTAACTTTTCCCATGAATCCCAATCGTCCCAAAACTGTATGCAAAGGATATGACTCGACTTAGCAACTTATGCAAGCAACTAGATAATTGAACTAAGGGTTTAGGGTGATAACAAATATTTGCACTAAAAGTGAGTGCATAAGGGGTAGGCTAAGGCGATTTGGGTGTATATTTGGGGGTGGGGTGTAAACAATGCTCTTCATTGATATTCCGGAAAAACCGAAATATCACGAGAACCGCGAAAAGGATAGGCTCTGAGGGGTTAACTAGGGGTATCGTGTACTAAAAATGAGTACAACGCAAAAGGTGTGGGGGAATTACTCAACCGATGTGGAAGAAGTAATTATATTACAGGTATCAAACAAGGGTTATCCTAATGCCTCTTATCATTTAGTTATTCCTAACTACACAAGTGTAGCCTCACTTGCGATCTCGGAATGCATCACAAAACAAGTTCTAGAATCTAATATACTACCGGTTCACACTCTAAGCATTAAAGATGAATGCTTTAATTTCTACTAATCTAAGGGCGATCCTCACATTTTGGTAGAATTTGGGTGGTAAAGGGTTTTTGTGCTAGTCATGTAACTTCCTATCCATGAGACGCTTTTGTTAAGACTAATGGCCCACTCTTATATGTCATGAAAAATTTTAAATTTGGTGCCAAAATTACCCTAACCGACATTTTCTCATGGTTTATTACACAATCACAATTGGACAAAGCAAATAATCAAGGGTAAGCATAGTTTCAAAGTTCCCGTTTTATTTTCCCTCCCTACACTTAAACTGAACATTGTCCCCAATGTTCCCCGAAAGTATCAAAGTTATGATAAAAGAAGGTAATTAAAAACGAAAGAAACTAATACTCCCCTGATTAGCTCGGTAGGATCCGTGTAAAGTGGTGGTTAAATTCTTTTCAAGAAGAATTATTGCGTGAAAAGCTCCTTCAATCTTATGTAACTTCTTCTTGACAAACTAAACCTGCACACTTGAAGAAAACAAACGAAACCTTCGCATAAAATTGGCGGTAATAATATATATAAGACTCGATTTAAACTAGGATATAATGCTTGTGGAATAGATGTTTACAGAATTTCTAAGAAAATTAAGACCTGGAAAATTCCAAAAATTTATAAGTAGCTCAGAAAACGAGAAAAAGTAATCTGATGTTTTTACTCCTTCCTGACGTCGTCAGGTTGCAATCCTGACGCCGTCAGGTTATCCTGACAAAAACTGGTCTGCGATTTTCTGGAAAAAATTCTGGAAAATTTACATCTTTAGAATCTGGAAAAATTTCTGCAAAAAAAACATTCATTATGACTCGATACAAGCATTTGACTCGAACAAACAAACATAAATATCTTTTAGTTAATTGTTATTCTCATGTTTACGTTTCTTTTGAAAACGTGTGTAATCCTCCCTACACTTATCCCTTATGTAAAATACCTTTATATGCAATTAAGACGAGGTTAAAAACAAAATAAAGCATTTTTACAAATTTAAACTTGAGGATAAACAATTAATAAAAGATATAAGACACTAACAAGCAAACAATTAAGCATGGGTTGCCTCCCACGAAGCGCTTTTCTTTATTTAAGAGTCTTGTAGCTAGACTCATAGTCGTGCTCCTACGTACCGATATAAGTAAGTCTATCCTCAACAATGTCGTAAGGATCAAACTTATCATTCAAGTTCCTAGTAGTACGTTCGGTTAAATATGCCTTTTCAAACATCTCACCATCAGGATCATAGATTTGTATCCTAATGTGCCACCTTCCATTACCATCACTAGGCGGTCTATTCCAATCCCACTTGTGTTCGGATTTCTCAACTATCCACTTATTCATGACAAGGTTAACGGGCAAGCTTCCTAGGAACTCGGTCATCTTCCTAAATACTAAGGCGTCCTCGAACGGGTTCACTTCTATGTCCCTAGCCATTTCTTGTTCTTGGAAAGTTGCTGCACTAGCAAAGGCCTTATCTAGGTAAAAAGGTCTTTGGGGGCCTATGATGTTCTTATCAATCCAAGGTCCATATCTAGAAGGCTCTCTATCCAACCCTATCTCTTGTGGGATTTCCTCATCCTTGTAGTATGTATGCTTTTTAACATCGTAAACGGATCTAGCACTCCCCTCTCCTACCACTATTTTGGACATCTTACAATCGATGATGGCACTAGCGGTAGCTAAAAATCCTCTTCCAACTAGTAATGGGCATGTCGGGTCCTTATTCATGTCTAGTACATGAAAGTCGGCCAAAAGAGCCAACTCTCCTACATGTACTACCATGTCCTTTATTATTCCTACCGAACGTGCTATACTACCGTCCGCTAGACCTAAGATGGTTTCCGTTGGTTCAATTTTACCTAGGTTGAGGCTTCTATGGAGGGACAACGGGACGAGATTGATGCATGATCCTAAATCGGCTAGAGCATTGAGTGGCTTGGAAGTTCCAAGTCTACACGGAAGAGTGAATAGCCCGGGATCGTCTAACTTCTTAGGTAAGTTGTTTCGCACAAAGGCGGACCCATGTTTTCCAAGCCTAAATTCTAACTCATATTTTTCTTTTAAAGCATTATAATAAGGTGCATGAGCTAAGACTTCAAGAATCGGTTTTTCTTGATGGAGTTCGTTGTACTCCTCCTCTAAACTAGGGTTGGATTCTTGGCTAACGGGTTTCTCAAGAGTAGGCTCTACCAAGGGTGCCGGGCCTTGGTACCTCTTGGATGGCTTGGAACCCTTCTTGATAGCATTTACCGAGTGAACCGTTGGGTGAGAGGGGCATGGATGTGCACTCTCCCATGGTGAACTAGAACATGAAGTCGATGCAATCGAATTCACTTTTTGGTTCTTAATGGTATCACTTGGGAGTGCTCCAACTTCCCGATCATTGAAGGCTTTTAAGAGGGCATCAAGCTTGGTTGTCATCTCGCTTTGTTTTTGCTTAAAATCGGCTTCAAGCTTATTCAATCGAGTTTCTTGGGATGACAAAAATCTAGATGCAATTGCCTCAAGATTAGTGGGGTTCCCGGTATTAGAAGAGTTGAACCTAGTAGGCGAACTAGATGAGCTTTGGGGTGTGCTTGATGTAAGCTCCCGGAAAATTTCAATGTACTTAACGTTCTAATCAAGAATTAAACACGATCTATTTCATCATGAAATTTTCTGAACATCACATTTGCATATCAATTGGCATATGCATGATCAACGCAGTTTGAGCGTTCATAAATATATCGTTGTGATCTAAATAAATTCGCCAAGATCTTGATAACCTTAAAATACGTAATGAATACGTAAAAATTTGTAAAAATTACGAATTTAATTATAGCAAAAGTATATAAAATTCGTATTGGGCCTCGAAACTCATTGGACTTTATACCACTTCACCACTCGAACCCGACACGTAAATGGGCCTTATAACCGGATCAAACTTACACTAATTGGGCCTCATTATTTTATTCAAGCCCAACGGATTAATACTACTCTTGGGCTAGTCCTTGAACATGTCCAACTCGCCTAGCCCAACACCATATCCATTTTATTTTAGGCCCTTGCCAATTGTACCTCTATCCCAACATGCTCATTCTCTTTGTGTTCCAAATAAGTAGCAAGTGTAGACCAAATAAATGTTTCTTGTTTTCCTTTTCTGTGAAGTCACAGCGTGACACAAAAAAAAAATGAGAATATGAGAAACATTCAATACAAACTATCAACTAAGTGTAGCTCCATCTTAGTGACTAACCCATGAAGCAAAACAAGAAACCAAACTAGAAACATATTTTCACTACTTTAATCTTGCTCCTTGGCGTGTAAACTCAACCAAAGAGGAGACAAACTCTTAAGCTTAGCCACCCTAAGCCAATAAAATACTACCCTAACCCATTTTGACCAACTTGACTCTTTAAACCAATGGATGTTGTGTTCCCTTGACTTGACTAGGCAAACAAAAGTGCCCCTTTCCTAGCTGCCATCACCCCCACGTTTAGAAACATACACACAAACATGAACAAATTCAATATAACATGTGACTATAAGCCTAGAATTAGGAAAGCTAGGAGACTTAAAAATTGAAAAAGCCATGCTTGAATCTCTTTAAAACCCATGACAAGCATACACACCCTTCACTTAAACTCATACAACTCACAAACACTTCACACTATTACTCTTGGTTTCTGTCGAGCAAGGAGAAAAAGGAAGAAAAGAGTTTTGGGTTATTAACAACTAGGAGACTTGGGTAAAATAGGAATTCGGGTAACAAATTATAAGGAGAACAAGGAGTACTCGAGTGCATTCGACACATCTCACGTATCATCTCCGCTCCAAGTGAGTGTTGTAAGTTTCATTAGAACCTTCTCACATTTCAATTTCGATATTTTTGTTATCACGAGTATAATGTCACGTATACATAATAGACGCACCATAGGACTAGTTAGTATTTACATAAACATGTCTAACTTGAGAAGAAGAAGTAGAAAAGAAAACAAGAAAATGGATACCATGCATGGCCACGATCACAGTAGCCTAAATACAAGAATTTTTAACGCAGAAACTATACTATATATATAGCATATTACGTAGAATTAACACAAAGAGAGCCTAGCTCAGTTGGTTGGTGCGTGTTGCCTTGGAACGAGAGGTCCCTAGTTCGATTCCCACTTGTAGCACCTTTTCCTTTCTTTTTTTTTATAACTTTCACAGTTTGGCAACATACACCCCTCCACTTCTAATAAATTATAACTAAATAAGTAAATGTTTTAAAGTGTAACAAAAGTTAACTTTGTAAAAATCAGTTTTACCGAGGGACTAAAAGTGTCAAAACTGAAAACTTTAAGCCTATAATATTTATGGGTACGAATTGTTATTTTCTAAAAGTATAGGGACTAAACTTGTACTTTTTGTAACTCGAGGGTAAAAAGTGTAAATTTGAGAAAAGTTAGCAAAACTTATGATTTCATTATAGCCTCGTAAAAATAAGTATTTTGACCACATGAGCGTAATATTTTCAATAACGATGAATTTAATATATATATATATGTAAATGTAAATATATATATGTATATGTAAATATATATATTTTTAGAAAATAATTAAGTATATACATATTTCGATAAAAATGCCCGGGGAATCTAAATACGTTAAAATGATCAACAAATTTATTACGATCACAACGGGGAAAAACATTTCACTTATGCGTAAGTGACAATCACTAGTTAAGACAATGTAGCATGTAAATTAACTTAAAACATTAATCACGATCGCACACTATTGGATTGGACAATCCAATGATCTATTGAATAAGAATATTCAATGCTCTATTATTTTGGTCGCGAACCAAAATGCTCATGTACTGAGATTCGCCATCTCATCATTTTAGGTTTCGAGTTGGAACCTCCGCTACATTGTGCTTGATCTATTTTTTTTGCGTGTGCATTATCATCAAGGTGAGTTCATAGCCTCGCTTTTACTTTATTTTTATAAACCCCGCGAGGGAGATACATGCTCTAAACTAGAACACAAGGTTTTTCATAAATGCTTGATCTTCTTGATTATTGGTACTGCCTAAGTTGTTAGCCACAAGTCCCCTGATCATGAACCATTAGTCACCGCGAGTGAACGTAGATATCGTGAATAGTACTATGGGGAATAACGAACCCCGTTTCGGTTATAGAGAAATAACCGGGGCGCACCATATCGAATATCTTTAGGTAATTGGCTATTACCTCCTTTGGGGCATATTTACGTACACTGGTAATTCGGTGTATGCAGTTGAGTCTTGGTTTCATGAGCTTAGTGCATAATAATCTGTGATATTTTTCTTATGATATTGTTAGTTTACAATGATCGTGATCTTATACTTGTGTTCAACTTATTTTAAACCTATGGATTTCACTCAACATTTTTGTTGACCCTTTTAAGCATGTTATCTCAGGTAATCAGTGAAGATTGTGACCAAGGTGCGGAACGGGGCATGGCAAGGCTTATCTGGTGGTGTAAAACATAAAAGTTATCATTTCTTTCAAACTCATGACATTTCTCTTGGGAAAAACACTTGATCTATTTACAATATTTTGTAACAAACAATGAGTTTTCGATGAATGATAACTATTTTAATAAAACATCTCCTTTGAGTCGTTTTCTATAATTATTGACTATGATCTCCATTCAAGTAACACCCGAATTAGTCTTCCGCTGTCATTAAGATTTTCGGGGGTGTTACAGATTGGCATCAGAGCAAAGGTTATAGAGAACCAAAGAGTTTTCAAAATCATTTGGACTATAACCGTACTTTTAAAATGGGACTATTTTACATCACTGCCTTACGCCCTTCCGTGACCGCTCTATGCATTAGGATTGATGCATCACTAGATCATAAGTAAATTGCATTCATTTTAAGTTAGGCATGGAGATTTGCTTAGCTAACTAAAATAATTATATTATTTGGCATTTACTTACATTAATTTATAGGTTGTTACAGTACCATGTCTGCATCCCACCCAGTTGTTCTGTCCTCAGACACCGAGATGGATGACACCATGTCCTCTACGACTGTCACTATGCCAGCTCATCCCAGTCCTGTCATACCAGCTACTGTTTCGGACGAAACTGAACCTTTTGAGGAAGGTGAAGTTGCCCGAACTCCTACTGCTCCAGCTATGACTGCTCATCCTCAAGAGTACAATGCTTTTGCTTCCATGACCCTAGATCAGTACTATGAGTCGCAGCAATGGCTACCTGCTTCAGATGTTGCTGTGGATGATGAATCATCCAAGTCATCAGAGAACACTGACTCTGCTTCATCAGATTCTTCTGGATCATCTGCCCAAGCTATCCGTCGTCGTCGACGTAGGATTCGTGTTCTTAAGCCTCATGAGCCTGAGCCGTTTGGAGTACCTTATAGACTACATCCTAATGGTAAGACCTTCAAACGCACCGCTAGGAAGCGTGTGCGATCCACCACTATGACTCATGTGATGCCACCAACTCAGTCACCATCAGCTCAGTCACCACCTGCTCAGTCATCACCAGTTTCACCTGCTGTTCCACCTACTGTTACTTCACCACCACTGCCACTTACTGTGTTCTACCATCAGACTACTACTGTTCCTGTTTCATCACCACCTACAGCATCACCTCCTTTAGACACTTTTAGTGAGCCAATTTTACCGCTCTGCATCAAGTGCTATCCACCATCACTATCTGATCCTGACAAGCCTACTCAAGTGGATAATGAGGCCGGACCAAGGAAGAAATCCGGTGCTAGGAGATGGTCATTCTTGATACCTTTACTTCGACGTTGGAGAGAAGAGGAGGGAGCACCTAGTTCATTTGAGCTTGGGGAAAGCTCAACTAATGCACCAGCTCCAGTTCTACCTGTTACCGGTGAACCGGTACACCACACTATTCCTCTGTTGGCTACGAGACTTATCAGGTACGAAGATCAGTTGAATGAGCTCATGGCACATTATGATCAGATTCCACTAGTGAGGATAGAGAGCTTGGAGGAAGAAGTCGAGAACCTCGTGGTAGGTCGCTACTCCATTGAGATTGTGTTTGATATGATGAGTACTCAGATTGTGGAGGCAAGAGAGGCTGTTAACCAATTGACTCGGAGATTGGAGACTACTATTCGAGATGCTAGTACTTTGAGAGAGACTGCTTTGCGTCGAGAGAGAGTCCTACATCACGAGCTTGCATCCGCTCATGCTCACACTGCTATTCTGGAGGAGAGGATTGATGACCTCGAGGCGAGAGATCGAGCCCGTGAGCAGCAGATCCGAGACTTGACAGCCATGGTTGAGGAGATTCGTCGTCGTCAGGATGACACATCGGGAGATGCGTAGATCCTAGTCATCTTTATCTTAGTATGTATCATAAAGCCGCCATATGAGGCATTAAGGCTTGTATCTTTTTGGTTTGTAACCTTGGAACAAGAACTATGATGATGTAACTTATGGTTGTGAACAATATTATGTAATGATGTATTCCATGTATCCAATGGTTGTATTTCCTATATTCCGATGTTATGATATTATTCCTCGGTGATGTATGCCGAACCGATCCTTATGTCCTTTTATATATATTATGATTTGTTGAGAAAAATCATATTCATATCATATCATTTATTTAAAGTGGTAATCTGGACTATTATGATATGTATAATATGAAATCAGTTTTATCATCGATCGATAATTTCTTAATCTTGGTATTTATTCTTGAAATTTTAGAAAAATGGTCAAGAAGAAAGCTACCTCATCCACCATCACTCCCGCAGCTATTCAGAAAATGGTCGCTGAAAGTGTTAGCGCAGCTATAGCACAACATGTCGCTGATACTGCTAGAGCTGAAGCTGAACGCATTGAAGCTGAACGAATTGCCCAAGAGGCACGTGAAGCTGAAATCGCAAGAGAAGCCGAAATTGCAAGAGAAGCTGAGAACGCCCGAATTGCTCGAGAGGCTGAAGCTGAGCGTGTCGCTCAAGCAGCACGTGAGGCTGAAGCTACTCGCATTGCTGAAGAGAATCGTGTCGCAGAAGCTGCACGCCTTCTTGAAATGGCAAACTCAAATGCAACTAACACTCCAACAAATCAAAGTGAGTCCACTGTAACTCGCAAGTGTAATTACAAAGAGTTCATGAACTGCAAGCCGACATTCTTCAAGGGCACTGAAGGTGCTATTGGTTTACTTCATTGGTTTGAGAGAACCGAGACTGTATTTCTGCTAAGTGACTGCACAGATGATTGCAAAGTCAAGTTTGCGACTGGAACTTTGTTAGAAGATGCGTTATCTTGGTGGAAAGGCCATGCTCAACCAATTGGAATGGAAGAAGCTTGTAAGATTTCATGGTCAGATCTGAAACAACTGTTAATGAAACAGTATTGCCCGAGGACTGAGATCAAGAAACTCGAAGATGAGTATTACCACTTGGCTGCTAAAGGTAATGATCTCAAGACATACTTCAAGAGATTCCATGAGCTGAGAGCTCTATGTCCTCATTTGTTTCCCACCAATGAAAAGCTTTTGGAAGCTTTGATCGGAGGTTTACCTCGAAGCATCGAAGGAGATGTCATCGCTTCGAAGCCAAAAACTGTTGAAGAAGTTGTCCTTGTATCCCACCGCCTTATGGAACCAATACTAAAGCTTGCAAATGCACAAGGCTCAAGTGACAACAAAAGAAAGTTTGATGATCGGAAAACCTCAAATTCCAACCACTATCGGTCCAACAACAACAATCGGAACAACAACAACCAATATCACCACAACAGAAATCAACACCACAATCGGCAAAACCGAAGGCAAGAAGCCGCAAGGGCTTATGCTGCACCCACTGCTGGAAAAGGGTATGTAGGACCACATCCCCAGTGTAACAGATGTTTGATGCACCATTCTGGACCTTGTACTGTGAAGTGCGATAAGTGCAACAAAGTAGGTCATCAAGGTAAGCATTGCCGAAACCCTGGAAGAGGCAACACTGTGACAAACATGAACTGCTATGGATGTGGAGAACCCGGTCATTTCAAGAGTCAATGCCCAAAGTTAAATGTCGTTCAAACAAACAATGCACGTGCAAGAGTGTACATGCTAGGAGATGGAGATGCACCGTTGAACCCTGACATTGTGACGGGTACGTATTCTCTTAACAATCATTATGCAAAAATCTTGTTTGATTCGGGAGCAGATAAGAGTTTTGTATCTACTACTTTTGCACCATTACTTGAAATATCCCCAATCGCCTTAGATACAACTTATAAGATAGAGCTTGCCGATGGGAAAATAATAGGAACCAACACCGTAATCCGAAATTGTCCTATTCTATTACAAGATCATTCGTTCCTCATAGATCTTTTGCCAATCAAACTTGGAAGTTTCGATGTCATAATTGGCATGGATTGGTTGTCCAAACACCGTGCTAGGATTGTTTGTGACGAGAAAACCGTTCATATCCCGATCAACGGTGAAAACTTAGTCATCCAAGGAGATCAAAGTAGAAAGTACTTAAGTATCATATCTTGTGCGAAATCGATAAAGTACATGGAAAAAGGATGTTATGCCTTCCTAGCTCAAGTAACGGAAAAGAAGTCGGAAGAGAAACGACTAGAGGATGTACCTGTAATCAAGGAATTTTCTAAGGTGTTTCCAGAAGAATTGCCTGGACTTCCACTTGCTCGACAAGTCGAATTTCAAATCGATCTTATTCCTGGAGCTACTCCTGTAGCACGAGCACCGTACCGTTTAGCGCCCTCAGAAATGCAAGAGTTATCCAAACAACTAGAAGAGCTATCTGAGAAAGGATTCATTAGACCAAGTTCCTCACCCTGGGAGCACCGGTATTATTCGTTAAGAAGAAAGATGGATCATTCCGGATGTGTATCGATTATAGAGAATTGAACAAGCTCACAATCAAAAACTGCTATCCCTTACCAAGAATCGATGATCTGTTTGATCAGTTACAAGGCTCGAGTGTGTACTCGAAGATTGATTTAAGATCTGGATATCATCAGTTATGGGTAAGAGAAGAAGATATACCCAAGACCGCATTTAGAACTCGATATGGCCATTATGAATTCCAGGTAATGCCATTCGGTTTAACTAACGCACCTGCTGTATTTATGGACCTCATGAATAGAGTCTGCAAACCATATCTGGATAAATTCGTCATTGTGTTCATTGACGATATTCTTATATACTCTCGTAATAAAGAAGAACATGCGGAACATTTGAAGACTGTCCTGAAGTTACTCAAGGATGAAAAATTGTACGCAAAGTTTTCCAAGTGTGACTTTTGGATTGAGACAGTCCAATTTCTTGGTCATGTGATCGACAGTGAAGGAATCCATGTGGATCCCGCAAAGATTGAATCTGTTAAGAATTGGCCAGTACCCACTAATCCCACTGAAATTCGTCAATTCTTAGGACTTGCTGGTTATTATCGAAGATTCATCGAAGGTTTCTCGAAAATAGCTAAACCATTGACCGAGTTAACCCAGAAAACGAAGAAATTCGAATGGGGAGACGATCAGGAATCAGCTTTTCAACTCCTGAAGAACAAGCTTTGCGAAGCACCTATCTTGGCGCTACCGGAAGGAGCCGAAGATTTTGTAGTATATTGTGATGCTTCACATATGGGTTTAGGCGCTGTTCTCATGCAAAGGAACAAAGTGATTGCTTATGCGTCACGACAACTCAAAACTCATGAGAAGAATTATACTACTCACGATCTAGAACTTGGCGCCGTGGTATTTGCACTCAAATTATGGAGACATTATTTGTACGGAACCAAATGTATAGTGTACACTGATCACAAAAGTCTTCAACACATCTTAGATCAAAAGGAATTGAATATGTGTCAACGTCGCTGGCTCGAATTGCTTAGTGACTATGACTGCGAGATCCGTTATCTTCCTGGAAAGGCAAACGTTGTTGCCGATGCCTTGAGCAGAAAAGATCGCCCTAAGCCACTTAGAGTGAGATCATTGGGAATGGTAATCAATTCACCCCTACCATCAAAAATTCTTAAAGCTCAAATCGAAGCCCTTAAGGAAGAAAATAGGCCGAACGAGAAGATTTATGGCATGCCGGAGAATGAGAATGGATTTGTGAAGAGATCGGACGGAACGCTATGTTTCAAAAATCGAAGTTGGATTCCACTCTTTGGAGGTATCCGAGAGCTCATCATGCATGAATCACATAAATCAAAGTATTCCATACATCCTGGTCCCAACAAGATGTATCAAGATCTAAAGCTTTTGTACTGGTGGCCTAATATGAAGGCTGATATCGCTATATACGCCAGTAAATGTTTGACATGCTTGAAAGTTAAAGCTGAACATCAAAAGCCGTCTGGATTGCTAACTCAACCAGAACTTCCTGTGTGGAAATGGGAAAGAATCACAATGGACTTCATCACAAAGTTGCCAAAAACTTCTAATGGTTTTGACACCATTTGGGTTATTGTAGACCGTCTTACAAAGTCCGCTCATTTCTTGCCAATCAAGGAGAACGACGAGATGATTACACTCGCTAGACTGTACATCAAAGAGATTGTTTCTCGTCACGGTGTACCAATCTCAATCATATCTGATCGTGATAGCCGATTCACCTCAAGATTTTGGCAAACGCTTAAAAAAGCCATGGGTACCAACTTAGATATGAGTACCGCGTACCATCCTCAAACAGATGGACAAAGTGAAAGAACGATCCTAACTCTAGAAGACATGCTAAGAGCATGTGTGATTGATTTCGGAAAAGGATGGGATAAGCACTTACCTCTGGCTGAATTCTCTTACAATAACAGTTATCACGCCAGCATTAAAGCTGCTCCTTTTGAAGCACTCTATGGAAGAAAATGCCGATCGCCAGTTTGCTGGGCGGAAGTTGGAGAAGTACAACTTACAGGCCCCGAAATTGTCCAAGAGACAACTGAAAAGATAATGCAAATTCGGCAAAGATTGCAAACAGCTCAAGATAGACAAAAGAGCTACGCAGATGTTCGAAGAAAACCAATGAAATTTCAAGTCGGAGACCGTGTAATGCTCAAAGTATCACCCTGGAAAGGGATGGTCAGATTTGGAAAACGAGGAAAGCTCAAACCTCGATACGTCGGGCCATTCAAAATTCTTTGAAGAATTGGTCCAGTGGCATATAAACTTGATCTTCCCGAAGAACTTAGCCGAGTACATGACCCGTTCCATGTCTCAAATCTCAAGAAGTGTCTTTCGGATGAAACTCTAGTCGTACCACTCAAGGACATCCAGCTCAATGACAAACTTAGCTTTGTCAAAGAACCCGTCGAGATCATGGACAGAGAAGTTAAGAGGCTTAAGCAAAGCCGCATTCCTATCGTTAAAGTTCGATGGAATCATAAGAAACGAGGTGCAGAGTTCACCTGGGAGCGCGAGGATGTAATGCGTTCCAAGTATCCCCACCTGTCCATCTAGATCACCCATGACAGCCTCTGCGAGTTTAACCGCGGGACGCGGTTCTCTTAAGGGGTAGGTACTGTAAGCTCCCGGAAAATTTCAATGTACTTAACGTTCTAATCAAGAATTAAACACGATCTATTTCGTCATGAAATTTTCTGAACATCACATTTGCATATCAATTGGCATATGCATGATCAACGCAGTTTGAGCGTTCATAAATATATCGTTGTGATCTAAATAAATTCCCCAAGATCTTGATAACCTTAAAATACGTAATGAATACGTAAAAATTTGTAAAAATTACGAATTTAATTATAGCAAAAGTATATAAAATTCGTATTGGGCCTCGAAACTCATTGGACTTTATACCACTTCACCACTCGAACCCGACACGTAAATGGGCCTTATAACCGGATCAAACTTACACTAATTGGGCCTCATTATTTTATTCAAGCCCAACGGATTAATACTACTCTTGGGCTAGTCCTTGAACATGTCCAACTCGCCTAGCCCAACACCATATCCATTTTATTTTGGGCCCTTGCCAATTGTACCTCTAGCCCAACATGCTCATTCTCTTTGTGTTCCAAATAAGTAGCAAGTGTAGACCAAATAAATGTTTCTTGTTTTCCTTTTCTGTGAAGTCACAGCGTGACACAAAAAAAAATGAGAATATGAGAAACATTCAATACAAACTATCAACTAAGTGTAGCTCCATCTTAGTGACTAACCCATGAAGCAAAACAAGAAACCAAACTAGAAACATATTTTCACTACTTTAATCTTGCTCATTGGCGTGTAAACTCAACCAAAGAGGAGACAAACTCTTAAGCTTAGCCACCCTAAGCCAATAAAATACTACCCTAACCCATTTTGACCAACTTGACTCTTTAAACCAATGGATGTTGTGTTCCCTTGACTTGACTAGGCAAACAAAAGTGCCCCTTTCCTAGCTGCCATCACCCCCACGTTTAGAAACATACACACAAACATGAACAAATTCAATATAACATGTGACTATAAGCCTAGAATTAGGAAAGCTAGGAGACTTAAAAATTGAAAAAGCCATGCTTGAATCTCTTTAAAACCCATGACAAGCATACACACCCTTCACTTAAACTCATACAACTCACAAACACTTCACACTATTACTCTTGGTTTCTGTCGAGCAAGGAGAAAAAGGAAGAAAAGAGTTTTGGGTTATTAACAACTAGGAGACTTGGGTAAAATAGGAATTCGGGTAACAAATTATAAGGAGAACAAGGAGTACTCAAGTTCATTCGACACATCTCACGTATCATCTCCGCTCCAAGTGAGTGTTGTAAGTTTCGTTAGAACCTTCTCACATTTCAATTTCGATATTTTTGTTATCACGAGTATAATGTCACGTATACATAATAGACGCACCATAGGACTAGTTAGTATTTAAATAAATATGTCTAACTTGAGAAGAAGAAGTAGAAAAGAAAACAAGAAAATGGATACCATGCATGGCCACGATCACAGTAGCCTAAATACAAGAATTTTTAATGCAGAAACTATACTATATATATAGCATATTACGTAGAATTAACACAAAGAGAGCCTAGCTCAGTTGGTTGGTGCGTGTTGCCTTGGAACGAGAGGTCCCTAGTTCGATTCCCACTTGTAGCACCTTTTCCTTTCTTTTTTTTTATAACTTTCACAGTTTGGCAACATACACCCCTCCACTTCTAATAAATTATAACTAAATAAGTAAATGTTTTAAAGTGTAACAAAAGTTAACTTTGTAAAAATCAGTTTTACCGAGGGACTAAAAGTGTCAAAACTGAAAACTTTAAGCCTATAATATTTATGGGTACAAATTGTTATTTTCTAAAAGTATAGGGACTAAACTTGTACTTTTTGTAACTCGAGGGTAAAAAGTGTAAATTTGAGAAAAGTTAGCAAAACTTATGATTTCATTATAGCCTCGTAAAAATAAGTATTTTGACCACATGAGCGTAATATTTTCAATAACGATGAATTTAATATATATATATATGTAAATGTAAATATATATATGTATATGTAAATATATATATTTTTAGAAAATAATTAAGTATATACATATTTCGATAAAAATGCCCGGGGAATCTAAATACGTTAAAATGATCAACAAATTTATTACGATCACAACGGGGAAAAACATTTCACTTATGCGTAAGTGACGATCACTAGTTAAGACAATGTAGCATGTAAATTAACTTAAAACATTAATCACGATCGCACACTATTGGATTGGACAATCCAATGATCTATTGAATAAGAATATTCAATGCTCTATTATTTTGGTCGCGAACCAAAATGCTCATGTACTGAGATTCGCCATCTCATCATTTTAGGTTTCGAGTTGGAACCTCCGCTACATTGTGCTTGATCTATTTTTTTTGCGTGTGCATTATCATCAAGGTGAGTTCATAGCCTCGCTTTTACTTTATTTTTATAAACCCCGCGAGGGAGATACATGCTCTAAACTAGAACACAAGGTTTTTCATAAATGCTTGATCTTCTTGATTATTGGTACTGCCTAAGTTGTTAGCCACAAGTCCCCTGATCATTTACCATTAGTCACCGCGAGTGAACGTAGATATCGTGAATAGTACTATGGGGAATAACGAACCCCGTTTCGGTTATAGAGAAATAACCGGGGCGCACCATATCGAATATCTTTAGGTAATTGGCTATTACCTCCTTTGGGGCATATTTACGTACACTGGTAATTCGGTGTATGCAGTTGAGTCTTGGTTTCATGAGCTTAGTGCATAATAATCTGTGATATTTTTCTTATGATATTGTTAGTTTACAATGATCATGATCTTATACTTGTGTTCAACTTATTTTAAACCTATGGATTTCACTCAACATTTTTGTTGACCCTTTTAAGCATGTTATCTCAGGTAATCAGTGAAGATTGTGACCAAGGTGCGGAACGGGGCATGGCAAGGCTTATCTGGTGGTGTAAAACATAAAAGTTATCATTTCTTTCAAACTCATGACATTTCTTTTGGGAAAAACACTTGATCTATTTACAATATTTTGTAACAAACAATGAGTTTTCGATGAATGATAACTATTTTAATAAAACGTCTCCTTTGAGTCGTTTTCTATAATTATTGACTATGATCTCCATTCAAGTAACACCCGAAATTAGTCTTCCGCTGTCATTAAGATTTTCGGGGGTGTTACAGATTGGCATCAGAGCCAAGGTTATAGAGAACCAAAGAGTATTTCCTGAACTGGTTGCACAACAATCCTTCCATCTCTGACAGTAGCTTGATTGTGTGGGTTAGAAGCTGTTCTGAGGTTGTTGTTGGTTTGTGGGAGAGAGTTCATGTTTTGACTTATCATGAGAGCTAGTTGATTGATGAAGTTTTCCATTCCTGCATCAGCATCAGCTTGTTTGAACATTGGATCTGGAATAAGTTTATGATTACCATTACCCATAGGTACAACTTGAGAAGCTTTGGTGGTAATCCTAACTTTTGAGTAAAAGGCAGTTGAATCATTTGTTGAACTTGCTTCTCTTTGAGCTTTGAACTGATCTAGAATCCTCTTTTCAAACATGAGATGCATCTCATTTTGAAGAAGGAAGGCATAGAGTTGCTCATAATTCATATTCTTCAATACTTTAGTGAGCTTCACAGAAGTAACAAATTTGTGCCATTCGGGATTCATGTTGTTTACAAACTTTGAGTTCAGCTGAATGTTAGGCATAGTCATTCTGATGTTCCTCATGTCATTCACCAGCTTATGAAATCTCACATAGTACTCATAGACACTTTCATCTGGTTTCATCTTGAAGTGCTCAAATTCATCATACAACTGTGATTCTTGGTCTTCAACAGTTAGCTCAGAACCATAAAGAAGCATCTTGACATTATCCCATATAGCTTTTGCCTCGGTGTTGTGATTGATAAGCTTGTAGATGTCCTTTGGTAGACCTTGCAGTATAATGTTGGAAGCTCGGATATCTGCATCGAATCTCTTTTTCTCCTTATCGTCAAGCTCATCATACATCTTTGGTCTGTCCATTCCGTAAATCAGAGTTCCATCTTCAGCAGTATCAAGTACATCTCTAGTAGTCTCAACTCGGTAAGGTCCTTCATCAATGGATTTGAGGATGTGAACCCCATTTTCTTTTCCAAGACAGTACAATCTGATTCGTTGAGCCCAAGAGTCATAGTTAGTTCTGTCAAGCATGGGTGGACGAGTATCAGAGCCAGCTGCTTGAACATCCTCGGCAACAGTGGAGATGATAGTAGGAACGTTAGTAGACATGTTTCAAGCTCTACGGGATTTTACTATTCTTTGATTAAACCGGGAAATTGATTCTTTCACGGGATTTTACTAAACCAAAAGAACAACCGTAAGAATGTATCACGAAGAAGTAACAAGCCTAAATGAATAAGTACCTAACCACACAACTCGCTTAATTAATCAACTCGCTTAATAGCTAAGTCACATCAGCATCAACTCGCAACACAGTCAACTCGCTTAATGAATCAAGTCGCTAAATAGCCAACTCGCTTTAGTATCAACTCGCTTAAACACCAAGTCGCTTAAATTAACTCGCTAGCTTTACAACTTGCTCAATAGCTAAGTCTCTTTAGATCTTAAGTCGCTTACAGAAACAACTCGCTTAGAACCCAAGTCGCATAAATATCAACTCGCTAAACAACTAAGTCTCATGTACCAACTCGCATCAAATAACAAAGCAACTAGCTTTGAAGAAAAAAAATCCGAGACTCAACTCGCTTCGTCCTTCTTTCACAAATAACCACTTTATCAATCCAAAACAACCAAACCACAATGATTTAAGCCTTCCAATTCAAAACATAAACACATATGATGATTCTAAATACAAAAGTACAAGCAAAATTCAAACTTTAACACTAGAATTTGTCCAAATGAATCAAACTCTCCTAAACCCCCCCCCTAAAAAAAACCTTATGAAATCTACCAAAACAAAGAGCATGAAAGATGAGTGATCAAACCATGGCTCTTGATACCAATTATAGGATATTGGATTTCACAAACACTCTAAACCATGATCAAAGTAGGCGTATAAGTATGTTAGAGAGAGAAAGTTCTAGTGAGAGAAAGGAAGAGAGTTGGGAACTATAGTGAGAGAAAGAAAATATTATTATGAGCTCCAACTCTCTACCTTGGAAGGTAGAGAGTATTTATAGTCTTACAATAAAACGCCACACAACGGGCTGTGGATCAGGCATACAGTGGGTAAAGACCCGTCTGTCCTCCATGGTGTTACTTAACTAAATACTACTTAGCTTAAAAATAACTACGACTACGAGCTTTCTAACGATTACATATACTTGAGGTGACCGACTCTTTAATACCTGGAATTTCTAATTCCTAACACAAAGTATTACTAGACATTCAGCAGTACCTTCAAAAAAAACTTTTCAAAATACTGCTAACTCATTTTGGGATAGTTTTGGTCATTCACCAAAAAGACAGGATAGGTTTGGTCACAGAACTAAAAAAAGCAATTTTGGGATTACGGGTCAAAAATTATGTTTTGTTTGTTATAGTCTGAATCATTTGATTAAAGACTGTGACTTTCACTTAGATTACTTAAGCAAATTCCCAAAGACCACATCTACCAACCATAAGCCAAGGGAGACTAAACCAGTTTGGAATCATTCACATAGGGTTAACCATAGTAATTTCTCAAAAGACTATAGGTACCCTCACCAGAAAAGACCTTTTTCCAAACCACCAGTACCCTCAAGCAACACTTTTCATGGTACTGGTAAGACAAAGTTTTCTCAAGCAGTACCTTTTCAAAGTACTGTTAGATCCTCACCCAATCAAGGTACTGCTAGCACATTTTGGAATGGAAGCCCTAGGAGACCCAATTACTATCCACCTAGAAGGCGTTACACCTCAAATAGAGTACCTAGATCAAATAAATTTGCACAAAAAGTTAAAACCAACTGGGTTAAGAAAGAAAGTACTGATGGGGAACAAACAGCACTTTCAGCAAGTAAGAGTGAAAAAGAGAATTTTGTTGAAAAAGAAAAAGAGAATTTTGATGAAAAAGAGAGTTTTGTTGAAAAACCAACACATGTTTTGGAACAAACGAAAATAATTGATCATGTGCTTAAAAACAGTGGAGATGACATACTTAAAGAATTTAAGTATGTCACTCCACAAGGGGAACACAAGTCTGTAATGGCTTGGGTTCCTAAAATTAACTAACTCTTTCATCTTTGTGCAGGGCAACCCAGAAGAGGAGCTTAAAGATCATTTAATTGTTGATATTGGTTGCTTTGGAAGCATGACATGAGACAAAGAGATTCTGTCATATTTTAGATCTTATTTTTGAGGAAGAGTTGCATTTGGGAATGATCCTAGTGGAGGTAGAATTACTGGGAAAGGAACCATCAAGGCAGGAAGCATTGACTTTGATAATGTTCGTTAAGTAAAGGAGCTCAAGTTTAATCTTTTGTCAGTATCTCAGATCTATGACAAGAAGCACCCTGTGTTATTCACAGACACAGAATGTCTCATTCTTTCCCCTGAGTTCAAACTTGTTGATGATAACTTGGTAACACTGAGAGTACCAAGAACCAATTATGTGTACAGTTTAGATATGAAGAGTCTTAATTCTTCTGAAAGAGCAACATGTTTGGTAGCAAAGGCAACACTTGAAGAAGCACATCAATGGCATAGAAGATTAGGACATGTGAATTTCAAGAATATCAACAAGTTGGTTAAAGGCAATTTAGTTAGAGGTTTACCTTCCAAAATGTACAAGAATGATCATTCATGTTTGGCGTGCAAGAAGGGTAAACAAACAGAGCTTTATGCAAGAAGATTGAGGAAAGAACTATTAGAGAGCCATTAGAACTGTTACACATGGATCTGTGTTGGATCGATGTACTCTAACCAAACTAACTTATATAGCTTGTTAAGGGTTTAATAACCTTGGATAAATCCTAGGTTATTAATAATGAAACACTGAACTATCTCTATTAAGTATGCGAAATTTACTTAACAAAGCTAAGAAGAATTAACTTTAACTTCAACGATTTTATTAAAACTTAGAACCTGCTTGTTATACAGATTCTTTAACAATTCTAATACTCTAACATCGTATTCTCTAAAAGCTCTAATAATGCACGTATCTCTAATGCCAATCTAGGGATCCTTTTATAGGCTTAAGGATAACCCTAGTCGGTTTACAATTACAAACCTTGTACGACAAGTAATACTATACTAAACATAGAACATTCTAGAACTACAAGATAATCCTTAACGATTTTACATATCAGTCCTTTAAGCATGCAGTACTTTGATGAATCGAGCAGTACTTTGACTTTATACTTTAGTAGTACTTTGACTTCTTCAGCACTTTGACTCTTCAGTACTTTAATACTTCAGCACTTTAACTTTCTATATCCCAACAATCCTCCCCTAACTTGAATTCTACTTGCTTGACTTTAAGTTCCTTTGTAAACTTTAACATCTTTGTCTTCAAAGAAAGATTTTGGTTTTATCTTCAAATTTTGTCTTTGTGGATCCTGTGCTTATATCATCATCATCAAAGTAGTATTTATCAGTAATTATTTTTAGCAACAATCAGCAAGCTCCATCTTTTCAGCAACTCAGCAACATATGACAAATTGTACATCAGTTCAGTTTAAGTTTCAGTCTATTCTCATCACTTCCAGGTGTATAAACTTCTATGAGAGGTGAATCATTGAAAATTAATGGATTTTGATGTCTCTTTACCAAAGCCATTAACTCTGGAGTAGCCAAATGTTTAGGTGTGTAAGACCATGGTACATTGATAACCATATGATTTTTAGCAAATCATCAGCTATCAACAGATTTGATTTGTCTTTACCAAAAGCTGTACCCTTTTGGACTAGTTAGTTGTTGTAACCATGGTGAACTAATTACCATATAAATGGTTTTTCCACAGCCTTTACCACAAGCCATTTTTCTTGTAGGCTAGCCAACTCTTTACATTGCTGATATGGTGAGTTGATTACCATACAACTTATTAGCAAGTTGTCAACTATATAACGGATTTGAGATATCTTTACCAGAGCCGTTTGCTCATGGATTAGCCAGATCTTTTGTAAACATGGTGAACTGATAACCTATTGTTATAACCATCTCAAAACCATTGTTGCTTTAAACTTTTGTTTCAAAAATATTCTTAACTTAACAAAAGTTTTTCTTTTAAAAACATTTACTGGTTTGTGTTGCAAGCAGTACTTTAGTTAAAGTACTGTTTGTCTAGCAGTACTTTAAATAAAGTACTTACTTTTCAAAAATTTATATATAAGTAAACATCATACCAGTACTTATACTTCATCATCAACTATTGTTGTCCATCTGATAAACAACTCAATTAACACAAGAGCTATTTCAGTTTCATTCTCGACCTCCATACCATGATCTAGCATTCTTCTCATAAGATCTGCTGTGAGTGGATATCTTCTTTCAGCTAGCATGTGAATCATAGTTCCATTTTCCAATTCAACAGCATGAACTCCTGATTCTTCAAAGAATCTCCAGCTTGTAATCTCCCAGTTTTCTTGGTTTTGCCAGAGTTCATCATTGCTTGTTTCCTCAGTTTCGAAGATAGTTGTCAGATCTCCTAATAATACTAAGTCAACTTGTTAGGTTCCCATATTAGTAACACAAGCATCAATAGAAGAAATAGAGAGGATGAGATCGGATGAACAACACACACACACACACGTATGAAATATGGAAGAGTTATGCATAAATGAAATGTGTGAATTGAATAACCAACCCTCAAGTGAGGGTTATACAAGAGTATATATAGGGCAACACTTCTAGACTCATTCCCTTCTTATGGGCTTGGGCCAAGGCTTATGGGCCCTCTACACAAGCCTTAGCTTAAAAACAAACATAAAGGCCATATTAAGCTAACTATTACATATGAATCACTAACACTTGAATTAATGTTTAGGAGTGATTCCAACAATCTCCCCCTAAGTGTTGGTGATGAATGAAAGAGTGATAAACGATGTAGGTGCTGATGTAATAGTAGCTTTGATGTCTTCTGACATTCTTCTTTCTTGTGAGAAGAAGTGTCTTGATTCGAACAATCTCCCCAGTGTAGAGAAATTATTTCCTTTGAAGTGTTCTGCTTTGACGTCATCATTTTCTTTGTTCTTTGTGATGGTAGTGATAGTATGTTGTTGTTGTCTGCATCAGGTCTGCTTCGTTGCTCCACTGTCTCCACGTCTTTCTTCAACATGCTCACACGCTCTTTGACGATGGATTTCAGTACTGATGAAGTTCTCTTAGTCTTTAAACTTTATAGATTCTTTGACTTGATGAAGAATCATTTTTACTTTTGTGTTGCCTTTTGAGAGAACTTCCATTAGTGATGATGTTGATATGAGCATGTGAAGAATCTGCACGATCAGTCCACTCCAGAGCTTCCATAAGAAGAAAACATAAGAAAGGTTAGTAATAAGCGGATTCCGGCACTTACAAGTTTGAACCTCGAGAGTGTTAACAGCATAGTGTGAAAACACAACTCTAATTATCACAAAGGCCGTTTCTGAACTGGAGTCTCACAAGTGAGATAACACGATGTACCGAAGTACATCTACAGTTTAGATGAGTCACTAAGTTACACCGAAGCATCCCCTCACGACTGTAGACCGTTTTAGACACACTAAGCGTAATCCACGGGGAGTTACCGAAGTGACCTGCTGTCAGGGCTGTTTGATGTTGACCCTGGCAGGAGTTTCCATTCAATCACTAAGGATCACATGTGTGAACCTCTCATAAATGTTCTCGACAGATTGCTAAGATCTGTGAAGGACACGATAAAGTATCACTTTCGTTCTTATTGTTGAATCTCATGGCTCTAGACTCAATAGTGTGTTTTGGTTTTCATGAGCGGAGACTAAGGAGAGGGTCTCCTTCTTCAATACCAGCTATCTCTAAGAGAAAGCCGATAGTTTACGTAGGGTTCCATGTGAGAATGAAACAAGCTTCTGTTGAGAGAAAGTTGAGTGGCTAAGAAGGTTTAGTGCATGCGTCACTGGGTCCATGACGACTTTGATCTTCAATACCGGTGTCATCATGTGACAACCAGTAGCATATGAATTGAACCCGGTGTCTACCCTAAGTTGAATAATCTGGAGGGCTATTTCTTTTCACCCTTTTCTTTGCATTTCTTTTTAAATCTTCAACTCCTTCTTTCTCCGATTCTCATTTTCTCCTTTTAATGATCAAACCTAAGGACTTCTAATTCTAACTATTGGTGGTGTCCTTGGGTAGATCCCTTCGGCTCTGGCGGATCATAGGACGGTTATTCCTAACCTTAGTCACCTTATAACTCCATGACTAACCTATGTTGCCATAAAACCATTTTCTTGAAAATCTCCCAAAGTGTTTGTAAATGAAAAACATGTTTGAACACATCGAGAGTTTTAGATTTTCAGAAACACTCCCCCTCCACCTGTGCTTGAAAGTTTTGACAGAAATCTGCACAGTGAGGAAAGAGCGCGCACTTTTTGAATTGATCAACTCAAGATAGACAATTCCTTGCGAGACACGATTACATTTCATAGTTAAAGTTCATGTCTATCAAGAGCTTCTCGAATGGGTACAATTTACTTGGATAAGTCTTGGAAGACAAATATTTTCAATGTATAACTGTTCAGATCTCGTCAATTCATGGGTTGAAGTCTTTTCACACGAGGATTCAATAGCAAAACATAACATATTTCTTATCACATAATTTTTCTCCCCCTCAAAAATGGCATATAAATGTTATTTTTGATGAAATGTTGAGAATAAATATGACCATTTTGAGTTTTGTGGGAAGATTATATGAAGAACAATTTGTGAACAAAGTTTTTGATCAAATACTCCCCCTCAACAAGTGATATAAACTTTTGAGGTTTTGAAAATCATAAGGGGAAGTACTTGTTCTTTTGAGCACAACTTTTAAAAATGAAAGTTTTGATAAGTTTTACTCAAAAGTAAGAAGCTTTCGCTCCTTTTATAGGATTGTGGCACTGAAGCGTACCACAGGGTCCTTTCATTACAAGTGCGGGTTGTACACTGTTATGTGTGCACAAACCATGGTCATTAAAGAATCACACATCCAAATTAATATGAAATTGAAACAGTTTAAGGGGTACCAGGTAGTCCATCAATCTTTCCAGGAATGCGAATAGGGCGTTGATAGCCTGTGAGAGTAATCCTGGGACGACCACCTACGAAGCTCTCCCGAGTTCTGAACTGGTCCCTTCTGTACAACCTTTCATCGATCCTAATGATGATCCTCTTAACATCCCGTCTATCCTGAGAATTACATCGCTTTGGAGACCCAATGCATTCATGTATCACCTTCAACCTATAAGCCAACCCGTCCCTGACCTTCTTCAATGTGTGATCTCCAAATTTGTGAAGATCTCTACACGCCATCAAGCAGTTGCGTTGTAGTTCACTACGGTAAACTACTCCGAATGGTTTGCTGACGATTGTGTATTGTGGAAGCTGGTTGATGTCAGGAAGTTCTAGCTGAGGTCTGGTGAAGTTGACACGAGTCTGATACGATTCAACAGCAAGTTGTAAATCTTATACACGTTCCTGGATCACTATGCTTCTGATGAAGATGAGCAAGGAGTTGATGTATTCACGTTGAATTTCAGTCGAGAATTGTCGCATTCTTCCCTGTACCTTGGCAAGATACAGATCTTCAATGTCGTTGAGAGACAAGTTCTGAAAGTCCGCTAAACATAATTCATAGTCCCTTTCGTCTTGTCTTTTGACCACGATAGTCTTGAGGAAGGTGTAACCCCATTTAGACGAAAGGGTGACATGCTTAACAGCAACGATCCCTTTATCACTGTACACTTCATGTTGAGATTTTCGAACCTGGCAGCTTTTGTAGTAGATTTGTCGACGTTCCGGCCAATGGTGAATCCCGTACATTGCATCAATGTCATACCGTTCCACGCTATTGGAAAACATGTGGGTAGCCTTTTCTTCGATGGCTATGCAGTTTGAGTATATGGCTGCCGGGAACGGAAGTGTAAGTGATGTAGCATATTTCTTTAAACTATCGCTACCGTGTAGAAGAAATTCCAAGTCTTTGTTGAAGAAGTAGCGGAATGGAATCTTAGGCTGATCTGGTTGGCCAATCGTTGGTAGAGGTTTAGACCAGTCGGTGTAGTATGGAGGGTTGTCTCTTCTGGTGAAGTCGATGTTTGCTTCAGGGTTGAGCCAATCAATGTTGTTAGACATGGCTCGTGCTATATTATCAAGGTGATATTCAACTTCAATAGCACTTTCTGAGCTGTATTTGAGTAGTTGAAATGCTTCATTCTTGATTCGTTTCAACTTTGATTTCGTCATCTTCTTTACACGGAACTTTTCTTGCAGTAACTTAGCATGCTCCAATGTACGACCTTCTACCATATCTGGATCATCAGTTAGGGCGGGAGTGGCATCAACAAGTTTAGAAAACCATTCAAACTCGGTGTCATCTTCGTCGAGCCATGAGACGAAATCAGCCTTAGACGTCTTCTTTTTCTTCTTTGGCCTTGATGAGGATGATCGTTTCTTTGTTGAGGCGGGAGAGGTGGGTTGTTGTTGGGGCTCTGGGACTTCCTCATCGTCACCACCAGTATACTCAAAGTGATCACCGATTTTCTCTGTCTGGGGTGGTAACTCAGAGTCATGAGGTTTGTCAGCGGAAGAGCGTGGAGGATATCGTCTTGTTGTTGGAGTCCTTAGGGGTGGTGGTGGCACAGAGGAGGGTTCTCTAGACTTCTTTGGACGTTTAGGCTCGTTATCTTTATCCTTATCCTTATCCTTATCATCATCGTCTCTTGGACGTTTAGGCCTTTGAGCTTCTTCTCTGCATGCTGATTTGAGTTGGTATTCCAGCAATGTGTCAAACAATTTACCATCGTAGGAAGTAAATATTGCAGATTGTTTTGACATTTGAGTTACCAGCCTGGAAACCAATTCAGCATCAGAGAACACTATAGGATCAGTTGGGTTGAATGCTATAACTGTGGTGGTGCGGGACACATTGCAAGGTCAAGCTAAGCCGATTAAATGCTATAACTGTGGTGGTGCGGGACACATTGCAAGGAATTGCACATCTCCAAAACGTCCACAGAATGCTGATTACTTCAGAGATAAGATGCTGCTTGTACAAGCTCAGGATAATGGTGCTGCTTTGGATGAAGAGGAGTTGTTGTTTCTTGCTGAGGGCAATGCCAAGACCTATGATGCAGATGTGGATGAGCAGCCAATTCAGGAGATAGGTCACAATCATCATAATGCCTTTCAAGTCACTGACTGTGATGCATACGACTCTGATGTGGATGATGGACCTACTGCACACACAATTTTTATGGCTAGCATTTCTTCAATGGTTTCTCCCAAGGTCTCATCTTCACCACAAGCTGGCCCATTCAAAGACAAACTCATCTTTGAGGTATTAAAATTATACGATGAAGTTGATGAGCAAAAGATACATAACGAAGTACAATCAACTGTGTTTATTGAATCAGATATTGAAAATATGGGTAATATCAATGTTGTCCCATATGATCAATATGTGATACAAAGTGAAAGTGAGATTGTACCAAGTGATGCATCTTCTGCAGTCAATAATGATTATGTTTTTGATGAATTCACTGCATGTGCCTCTGATGATTCTGTAATTTCTGAACTAAATGCCTATAAAGAACGTGTTACTATTTATGAATAACGTGCAAAATTTGAGTTGACCACTCGTGAGCAGGAAATGGATGACCAAGTGCGTACAATCATTAGAAAAAGTAATTTTAGAAAAGAAGTATTAAAACAAGAGTTAAATTCCTTGCAAGAAAAGCTTTCTAAAACTGCTAAGCAAAAACAAGAACTTCAAGAAAATGTGAAAATGCTTAAACAAGAATTTAATGCAAAGGAATCAAAACTCTTGAAAGATTTTTCTAATCTGAAAACTTTGAAAAACAAACTTGAAAATAATTTGTACATACAAGGGAACACCGTTCAGACTGCTCACATGATCACTAAGCATTGAGTTTTAAGCGATAAGCATAGTGTTCCTATTATAGATAAACCCAACCCTGAGTACGGGAAGATTGCAAAAGCAGCTCAAAGTGTAATCTATGATGGCAATGCGATTCTTAAACCTAGACAAAAACCGAGTTGCTTTGAGTGCACAGAGGAAGATAAGAAATTAGATGAATTCACTAGGGAAAAGATGAACAAGAAACTAGATGATCCTAAATGTAAAGAGAAGAAAATAATTATCACACCCCATGACTACAAAAAGGAGAATTGGATCTCATTGAACATGTTTAAGCCTCAAACATTGTTGACTCCCGAACAAGTGTTCTGGAAAATGGACTTAGATAAGCAGAAAGCGGAAAATATTGTTGAAACAAACCTTCCCCTTAGGAAAATTCCTAAAGCGACTGTGTATCCTCCCAATACACCAATGCATCTAGTTCCTAGAACTATTTCCACTAAAAGCAAGACCTTAATAAGTCAGTACGTTATCTTTCAACTATTTGTTGATTTTGAGAAAACTTGCAAGAAAAGGATCACACCCACTGGTATTACTAAAGGGGAAAGGGGTTTTGAGCAAACAAAAGAATGTTATTTAACTGAAGTCATGCCTTTCTTTAAACAGCTAAAAGATCATTTTGAAAGTCTTAAAAAGGGAATGAACTTAGACATTAAAGAAATGGAAAAGGAGTTTGATGCAATGATAGTTGAGGTTAGTGACTATGAGCGAGCACTAAAATATAATGAGATTGAGAGGAAGAACTTGCATACATTAAATGAGACTCTTATTACTGAATGTGTTGCTCAAGATGTGTTTTTCACTGCTACAAATTGTTCTATTAATGCTTCCCAATTTCATGAATTATCTGTTGCCCTGAAAGTCTCCCATGATCGTGTCATTGAGCTTGAAAAAACTAATTCTAAACTAAATGAGAAAATTGAACTGGATGATCACGAGAATTTGGTTAAACATTTTTCTAAACTAGAAGTTGAGCATTTTAATTTACAACTAAAATATCAACATCTTAAAGAAAATGTCAAAACTTCAAATATCAAGACATCCTCAGATGCTCCAGAGTTTGATGCAGTTTTTCTAATTAACAAACGGGATGAATAGATTCAAGCTCATTGCAACACGATCAGAAAGATGAAAGCCCAAATCTCTCAATTAAAGGGTCAAACGAACAATATGACAGGCTCCCAAATGCCTCCTCCTCTAGATTCTCAGAATTCTCAAACGTTTCATCTTCAAAACTTGGTAAATGCATTACAAAAGGAAAACGAAAGTTTTCTTGAAGAAAATGAAAAGGTTAAATGTCATTTCAATGAGTTATTTGAATCTATAAAGGTCACTCGTAACAAAAATAACGAAACGGTAGCCTCGTTACAAAAAGAAATTTAGAATCTAAAGAGTCAGGTAAAAGGGAAGATGCCAATGACCAATGGGGAGAATGGTGTATCAAAGGAACATGTCTGTAATAAATATGCTTTGTCTGTGAAATATGTTCCTCCTCATCTTAGGAATAACAAACTTGCTATTCAAACATATTTCTCACATCTTAAGGACAACTTAGAATGTCTCCGTGAGATTGTAGAAGAGGATAAGTTAGAAAAACCAGATGATAATGCAATTGGCCATGCATGCTTATATGCCAAACGATCTCAAGAACTTCTAGAATGCCTAATTACAATATGCCCTAAAACCTTAGGTGAGCAAGTCAATCCCCTGATACCGTGTTCTATGCCTAGTGCCAAGCATGCAAGTCATTCAATGACAAATGTTATGAATGTGAACCCTAATGTGCTTTCAAGCAGTTCAGATTCCAAATATGTTAGTGCTAAGAATGTGAACTCGAGTGTGCCCTCTAGGTGTTCAAATCCCAACAATTCAAGTGTTAAAAAAGTTAATCTCAGTGTGCCTGCATGTAGTTCAGATCCCAGCACATCTAAACAGGTGAAGCAAATAGTAGCAAAACCAACTAATGTTCCCATTCCCTCTACATGAGTAATCAGTGACATTAAAGCAAGCAGGTCAAACTCTCAAGACAATACAAGGAATAATAGGACCTCGCAAGCTAAGAATGTGCATTGGAAAAGAGTAGAAGACCAACCTAGGAACTCTAAGTTTGAGCTGAATAAAATGAATCGTGTTGATTCTAGTATTAGCCATAGGCGTACTGTAATTGAGTCAAATTCTGATACTATTTGCAAACCTTGTAATGATGTCTGCTTGAATTCTGTCGCTAATCATGAATATGGTATGAATACTTTGTCTAATACTGTCAAATCCCCAGTGAATCTTGTCAATGAAAATCATCATGCTAAGAAGGCAAAAAGGCAAAGGAGAAAGAAAGTTAGAAAACAGTGGAAACCCACAAGAAGAACATTTAGTAAGTTAGGCTATCATTGGATACCTGTTGGTCATAAGACTAATCAGACAATGCCCACTAGAAAATGGATGCCTACTGGTAGAACTATTCCCTTAAGAAGTGAGCACACTTTGAATAGGGCTAATACATATACTAGTACTGCATCTATTCATAATGATTCCATTGCCTTAATTTTTGATATGAATGCTTCTATTTCTGATGTGGGTGTTCCAACCATTGTTACTAACCAAATGGAACCCATTCTTGCATGGGGATCCCAATTATCCAGTTATCCACTCTTGTCTGTGTTCAACTGCAGATCGTTCAAATCGTTCTGTGGTACCTGGACTCAGGCTGTTCCAAGCATATGACTGGCGACCGGTCGCAGCTCATGAACTTCGTGAGCAAATTCATCGGGACAGTTAGATTCGGAAATGATCATTTCGGTGCAATTATGGGTTATGGTGATTATGTTGTTGGTGATAGTGTTATCTCTAGAGTATACTATGTGGAAGGTCTTGGTCATAATCTGTTCTCGGTTGGTCAATTATGTGATTCTGATCTAGAAGTAGCCTTCAGAAAACATACTTGCTTTGTTAGAGAACTTGATGGTAAGGAACTGTTAAGAGGAACTCGTGGTTCAAATCGTTACACCATCTCTATCGATGATATGATGAAGTCTTCTCCAATTTGCTTGTTGTCAAAGGCTTCGAAAACAAAGTCATGGTTATGGCATCGTCGTCTCAATCACTTGAACTTCGGCACCATCAATGATCTCTCCAGAAATGACTTAGTTGTAGGTTTACCTAGACTAAAGTATGAAAAGGATCATCTTTGTTCAGCATGCCAATTGGGAAAAAGCAAAAAGTATACCCATAAACCCAAACCTACAAACTCAATTACAGAAGTTCTTCATACCCTTCATATGGATTTATGTGGACCAATGAGAGTGCAGAATATCTTTGGGAAGAAATATGTGTTAGTTGTGGTTGATGATTACTCTAGATTCACCTGGGTCAAGTTCTTAAGGACAAAGGATGAAACTCCTGATATCATCATCAAACTCAACAAACAGCTGCAGGTTTGACTTAACAAAACCGTCAGAATTATCCGAATAGACAATGGTACTGAGTTTGTTAACAAACAACTTAGTGAATTTTATGAAAGCATTGGAATCAGCCATTAAAGAAGTGTTCCATGAACTCCTCAACAGAACGGTGTAGTTGAAAGACGAAATCGAACTCTTGTGGAAGCCGCTAGAAGAATGCTGATTTACTCAAAGGTTCCAATGCTTCTCTGGGCTGAAGCTATTGCCACTGCATGCTACACACAAAATCGTTCCCTGATTCACACTGTTCATGGAAAAACTCCATATGAACTGGTCCACAACAGAAAACCTAATCTCTCTTTCCTTCGTGTGTTTGGTGCATTGTGTTATCCAACTAATGAGGGTCAAGACTTAGGCAAACTGAGAGCTAAAGCAGACATTGGAGTTTTTGTAGGGTATGCACCAAACAAAAAGGGATACCGAATCTACAACAAAAGAACCCGAAATATCATGGAAACAATTCACGTTACGTTTGATGAGCTGACCGGTCAAACAGCTCCTGGACAATCTAGTTCAGGACCCGCACTTCAAAACAGTCCCATTGGTTCATCCCTTGTTCCAAACTCTTGTCAAGAAACTCCATATGTACCTCCATCTGAAGATGATTTAAAGAAATTATTTGATCCTATGTTTGATGAACAGTATGAGCCAAGTGCTAATGAACTGACGACTCCCTCAGCAGAGGCTGCTCATATTCCTGTGAATGAAGTCAACCCTTCAGTCTCAATATCATTAAGCCAAGAAGCGCCTGTTGCTGATCCTTCAGTCTCATCAACAAATCATCATTCTTCAAATGTACATCATGGAACTATTTCTGGCATCAATGACGAAGTTAATCCCTTTGCTACTCCTGAAGATGCTCCATTTGAAAACATATTTGCTCCTGAATCTTCATCAGAACCATCTTCTTCAGGAGACATCAACTCTGCTACTTCAGTCCCTCAACACCTACCACATGAACACCTCAGAAAATGGACTCACGATCATCCATTAGACAACATCATTGGAAATCCTTCCCGTCCAGTATCCACACGGAAACAACTTCCAACCGATGCCTTATGGTGCTTCTTCAACTCCGTACTCTCTAAGATCGAACCAAAATATGTTAAAACCGCCATGAATGAAGATAGCTGGTTCAATGCCATGCAAGATGAAATTCATGAGTTTGATCGACTTGATGTTTGGGAGTTAGTACCTGCTCCAGACTGTGCTATGATTATTGCTCTTAAATGGATCTTCAAAGTGAAACTTGATGAGCATGGTGATGTGTTGAAGAACAAGGCTCGATTAGTTGCTAAAGGATACCGTCAAGAGGAGGGTATTGACTTTGAAGAATCTTTTGCTCTTGTTGCTCTAATCGAGGCAATCAGAATCTTTTTAGCTAATGCTGCTAGTAAGAACATGGTAGTTTATCAGATGGACGTGAAGACGGCATTCCTGAACGGAGATCTTAAAGAAGTCGTCTATGTCAGCCAACCTGAAGGCTTTGTAAATCTAGAGCATCCTACCCACGTTTATCGTCTGAAGAAGGCTCTGTACGGTTTAAAACAAGCTCCAAGGGCATGGTATGATACGCTATCAAAGTTTCTTCTATCTACCGGATTCAGCAAAGGAGTAGTTGATCCAACATTGTTCACAAAGAAGTCAGGCAAACATTTAATCCATGTTCAAATTTATGTTGATGATATAATCTTTGCCTCGACTGACCCTAATGAGTGTGACCGTTTTTCAAATGAAATGAGTTCAAAATTTCAAATGTCAATGATGGGACAAATGTCATTTTTCTTGGGATTACAAATTTCACAAAGTCCCGGAGGCATTTTCATAAATCAATCTAAATATGCAACTGAGATCTTAAAGAAATTTGAATTTGATTCAAGTGACCCTGTTGACACTCCCATGATTGATCGAACCAAACTAGATGAGGACCACTCAGGGATCATGATTGACCAAACGAAATATTGTAGTATGATTGGATCCCTGATGTACCTCACTGCTAGTAGACCAGACATCTTGTTCGCTGTTTGTATGTGTGCTAGATACCAGGCTAAGCCTACTAAAAAGCACCTTGAAGCGGTTAAACGGGTCTTTCGGTATCTTCAAGGAACCATCAATATGGGACTTTGGTACCCGAAGGACACCGGCATGTCACTAACAGCCTATGCAGATGCTGATCATGCATGATGTCAAGATACTCGTCGAAGTACGTCTGGAGGTGCTCAGTTTTTGGGTGATAAGCTTGTGAGCTGGTCTTCAAAGAAGCAAATGAGTACTTTTATTTCCTCTACAGAGGCTGAATACATAGCCATGTCATCTTGTTGTGCTCAAATCTTATGGATGAGATCTCAATTATCTGACTATGGCTTTGAATTCAACAAAATCCCTCTGTACTGTGATAATAAAAGTGCTATTGCTCTCTCATGTAACAACGTTCAACACTCAAGAGCAAAGCATATCGACATTCGACATCATTTCATCAGGGAACAAGTGGAAAAAGGTGTGGTGGAACTCTATTTTGTGAGGTCTGAATATCAGTTAGCAGACATCTTCACTAAAGCTCTTCCAAGAGAACGTTTTGAGTTCATACTTCCACGACTAGGCTTGAAAAGCCTTCAACCAGAAACACTCAAACGTCTTCAGGAGGAAAACGAGGAGTAAAGGTCTATGCTCATCTATCGCTTGTATATATCTATTCGAAAAACAAAATACAAAAATATAAAACCTTCAAAATCCATAAAAATCTGAAAAATTCGAAAAATCTTCAAAAAAAAAATATTGTCAATTTGTTATCTTTTTTTTTTTTCCGGTTCGACTGTATCTACGGTCTTTGTGCTGTCATTCAAAGAATGACATGGGACTTTAGATGTTGTTCGAATTCTTAAAAAAAAAAAAAAAAAAAAAAAAAAAAAAAAAAAAAAAAAAAAAAAAAAATCAAAAAAATTATTTTTGAGAGAAAGAGGAAAAGATGGTTTATTGTCATGTCAGGCAGTAATCCGCTTTTTAAAGTAAGAACAGAGCCATACTTTATCATGTTTTTCAAAATTCCATGCTCTGATTCTATAAACATTTATCTACTGAAAACTAACTGCTTTGAAAAATAACTCAGACTCTATTTTTGATAATCATCTGAACCTATTTGTCAAAATATCTATCTCTCAATCAACAACCTATGTCATTGATTGAGGGGGAGAATGATTTCAATTAAATTAAAAAGTTATTTGGCATTCAATTGTTTTCAAAAGATATTCATGCATGTTTTATCAATGGAGTTTAAAGTCTTAAAATCCGATCCTTATCAGTTAAAACGCTTTCATAATCAAGCCAATTCTCCTTAAAAGCTTTCAAAATCAATTTAAATCTATAAGAGATCACAAATCTCAAATGATTTTGTAATTGTGATCGGGGGAGAATGTGTGATTTAAATTGGATTTAAACTGATAATTCGGTAAATGGTTTTATAAGGATGTACAAGCTCTCCTTCCCGCATGTGTCAAACGATTTCAAATTTTCCATGCACATGTTGAAGGGGAGCATCTATCTTAAACCTATGATTTGAAACGTGATCACTTATCTCAATGTGCAGGTTCCCTCTAGTATGTGCAAAACTCTTTTCAAATCTCGAGGCACATATTGAGGGGGAGCAGAATTATGAAAATCTCATCCTTCCCCAAAATGCTTTATCTACTTGATTTGATCAGGGAAGTGAGGTTGATATCTTTTAGAAAATGGTAATCAAAGAAGTTAATTCTTCCTCTTGCCTCCGTGTGCAAAACGATTTCAAACATTTGATGCACATGTTGAGGGGGAGCACTTGTTCTAAAAATATCAAAAACAATTCAGGTACAAAATGTTTTGATAATATATCACAAGTATCTGGATTGATTTTCAAATGGTTTTCAATTGGTTCAAATGGCAGATGAACAATACCAAATAGACCGACCAAATTTACTTTATGTACGGTGATATAAGGATGATAAGGTTAGGTATTGGTTCCCATGATCCGCCAGGACCGGAGGGATCTACCCAGGGACAATCCACTAGTTAGTGTAGAAGTCCTTAGGTATGATGATAAAAGGAGAAAAGTGAGATATGGGAAGAGTGCGGACTAAGACAGAGCGAGTACTGGAACAAACCCAACAAGGTTCTTGCTATGAAGTCTCGGTAAGCACTGAAGGGGTTGAAGAATTAAAAAGAATTGAATGAAAAAAGGGTGAAAACAAATAGCCCTCCATATATTCAACCTTAGGGCAGAAACCGGGTTCAATTCATATGCTACTGATGGTAACATCGGTATTGAAGACAAGACGTCATGGACCCAGTGACGCACTGCACTAACTTCCCAAGCTACTCAAGTTTCTCTTAAAAGGGCTTGTTTCATTCTCACGGGGAACCTACATAATCTATCGACTTTCTCTTAGAGATTGTTGATATTGAAGAAGGAGACCCTCTCCCTAGTCTCCCACACAGGAACCTAATATGCACATGTTGAGTCTAGAGCCACGAGATCATCAATAAATCTCATTAGGACACTTTCATTGAAGACTCTCTGTTTCACACAATGTGGAAAGAGAGATTTTATCTTGAGTCCTACGCATTATCCTTGTGGTATTGCCAGAACATCTGAGTGATATGCAAACATACTCACAATGAAGATGGAAAGCCTTCTGGAGCCAACATCAATCAAGCTCCTGGTGGGTGGCATATGAGATCTATCAAATAGATCAACCATGTGACAACCGAACAGAAACAATGGGGCGATTCAACCTTTTGAATCAATCCTGGTTCAGGTTATGGATTGACGGATACCTTTGAAAAACCGGTCTTTGTGCTTAAAAACTCTTTTCCTTAGCAAATCGACCGTGTACAGATATTTCAAATCAAAAGGTGTTTTTTGATTGATAATTGATTTTCATTAAAACCTTCGTTGTATTGCAAAAACAATTTCTATTGAGCAATACACGATTGTCTTTCAAATCTCTTTTCATGAATCAGTGAATTTCTATTCGCTGGTTCACTCACTCCGTGTTGTCTTCTTTGAGATGTTCCGGTTTGAGAACAGCTAGAGCAGCTGCGAAACCCTGTCAAGGAAATTCTTCGGAATTATACCTGATCACAGGCAGTACTTGTACTGATCAACGGGGAACCGTGGGCCGTGTACCTCAATTCAACGAAAGTGATCAAAGACACTTTCGTGCACTTTATTGCTAACTGTTTTATGCAGGTACACCCGATGTTTGCAGCTGATCAGAATAAAGCGGTCAATCCATAGCCGCATGCTCACACTACACATTCATCTCAAAAGAAATCATGATAAGTGCATCAATGACTCTGATATTTTCACTCCATGCTTCTGCTACGCTGCTGCCAATATCATGAATCAACGAAAGCTTCCGTTACTCTGATAAGAAGACATCATGATCCAGAATGTGAGCATGTCGGTCCGAAAGTCACAACATCACATAATACCAACACCACAATGGATGTCTCAGAGATTTTTGTTAGTTGATGATCTCAAAAGCTGGCTCAAAAGTATCATCACGTGGATCAGTAAAAGACATCCACGTGGATTAACCAAACATGCAATGAGAAGATTCAATGTCTACGAGCTTTGGAGCAAAGTACTACATCAAGAATGCAAGAACAATTGTTAATGTAATATCTGTTTGTATTCAATGTAATTTTAGTATATGTTTGAGGTGACCTCCCTTAGGGGGAGATTGTTAGGAATTAGAAATTCCAAGAATTAAAGAGTCGGCCACCTCAAGTATATGTAATCGTTAGAAAGCTCGTAGTCGTAGTTATTTTTAAGCTAAGTAGTATTTAGTTAAGTAACACCGTGGAGGACGGACGGGTCTTTACCCACTGTATGCCTGATCCACAGCCCGTTGTGTGGCGTTTTATTGTAAGACTATAAATACTCTCTACCTTCCAAGGTAGAGAGTTGGCGCTCATAATAATATTTTCTTTCTCTCACTATAGTTCCCAACTCTCTTCCTTTCTCTCACTAGAACTTTCTCTCTCTAACATACTTATACGCCTACTTTGATCATGGTTTAGAGTGTTTGTGAAATCCAATATCCTACACTTTGAGATGAAGGTACTGCTGAACTCTTAACATTAACATCCTTAGGTTTCTCAACTGTTTCTTTTGGGGATTCAGAATTAGATGGACCTGAATTAGATTGACCAGTAAGCTTTTTCCTAAACTCTAAATTGTCTACTCCAAAACAAGAAACATCTGTCCTAAGAGGTTGAAAACTACCAGTGGGTGGAGGAACTGCATGATAACTCTTGTCTTTCTTAAATTCAAGAGGTGTTTGACTAATGGATCCCTTATTACTAAATATGTTTTCTTCTGAGCTAATGAGTTCATCATCACTAGTGGTTATCTTCTCTGAATCAATTTTTTCCTTATCACTAGGTGAGTTCTTTTCTGTATTGCTAAAATCCATACCAAAACCTAGGCCAGTTTTAATGTGTGCTCTTTTTTGTTTTTCAACAAAACTAACATGTCAAAGGCCAGATTCTTCCCAACTAGCAAATTTTTCTAACAATTAATCCCTTTCTTTAGTCAGCTTTTCAATTTCAGAAATCTTACATCCTAACTTCCATTCACTCAATTTTAATTGATAATCTTGTTGCTCATATTTTTCTGCCCAAGCCATTTCATTATTTTCATGAGTTATTATTTGGCTTCCATTGATTCCAAAGTAATTTGATAACCAGCTACCTCAGACCTAGCCCTTCTATAATTATCTCTTTCAGTTACATAATCTTTAAGCACTTTTGGATAAAAATCATTACACCTAGAACATACCTCAAAGATAGTGGGTGAACTTGGTGAAATAGCTACCATAGCAAGCAGAACATGTTCTTCTTCACTTTCCATGCTCCAGTCAAAGCTTCCAAGACCATCTCTTGATTCTAAAACATCAAATCCTGGTTCCTCATCAAAAGATGTGCTCCAATCAAACTCTTTCACTGCGACCATAGAGTAGGTTACTGGTTCATCATCAAATTCAGCACTCCAGTTAACCTCTGATAGATTTTATTGAGCAACCAAAGCTTTTGATTCAGTAATAGGAATTTTATTTAGTTCAAGCTTGGGTTTCTCAATCATTCTATTTGCCTGATATTTAGCAAACTTGCATTCTCTTGCAAAGTATCCAGTCTTGTGACAATTAAAGCATTCAATCTTGGATTTGTCAAACATTATTCCCTGTTTGGGTTTGAAGTCAATGCCTCTTCCTATTTTCTTCATGAACTTCTTGATCCTTGCAGTGATCATGGCAACTTGCCATCTTATGTCAATTTCTTCTAGAGCATCCTCTTCAATTTGTGACAAATCTTCTTCATAAGTAACAGGTAAAGTGGCTTGTTGAGCAAAGAAGGAACATACAACTTCATCAGAGTGGGTGGTGTTTATTGGTGATGAGGCAGGGGTAGTCATGGTTCTGTAAATATGTTGTTTATCACCAACAGTACTTTTAGCAGGATAAGCAGTACTTTTAGTGGAAGTACTGCTTCTAGTTTCAGAAGACACAAAAGCAATGTTGTGAGATTTTCAACTTGTTTGGCCATTCATCTCATGCTCATACACCTTTAAGTGGTTGTAAAGATCATCAAAGTCCATAGTGTCCAAACCTGGTTGTCCTTTGATCATAGTAGCAATCACATGCCATACGGATGGCAAACTTCTTAAGAACTTCAGGTTTGCATCTTCAATAGATACTTCTGCTTTGTATAACTCTAGCATACTAAGAAGATTTTGGAATCTGTCATAGGCAGCATCAAGACTTTCTCTTTCACCAACAGTGAATGTTTCAAACTGTTGCTTCATCAGATTTTTATGCATCTTCTTGGAAGCATCATTACCTCCAAATCTTGTCTTGAGAGCAGCCCATAGTTGTTTTGCATCCTTAACATCATGGAACTTGAGTAGGTGACCATCAGGAATAGCAGACAACAGTATGTTGAGAGCCTTTTCTTGATTTCTTACTGTAGCTGCTGGCAAGGTAGGCTTAGGTGGTTTAGGTTATCCAGGAACTTATATAGGTTCTTCAAGAACGTCATTACCATTGACAATCACATTCGAAAGTGCATGGTCTGTAATAGCAATGCACTACCTCATCTTCATGCTCCAAAGATCATATTCTCCCTTCTTGATGATAGGAATTCTGAGTGAGGTGATGGATGAGGGTGGTGCAACTTCAGTCGACATCTTTAGGGTTTGTAGTTAAATCGGTTTTAAGGGTTTCTTCTTAATCAGAGTTTCCATACAAGCTCTGATACCACTTGTTGGATCGATATACTCTGACCAAACTAACTATGTAGCTTGTAAGGGTTTAGCAACCTTGGATAAATCCTAAATTACTAATAGTGAAACACTGATATAACTCTATTAAGTATGTGGAAACTACTTCAATAAAGCTAAGAAGAATAACTTTAAACTTCAACGATTTTATTAAAACTTTGAACCTGCTAGATACACAGATTCACTAATAACCTTAATAACTCTAATATCGTACTTTGTAAATTCTAAATCACGTATCTTTAGTGCCAATCTAGGGGTCTTTTTATAGGCATAAGGAGTACCTTAGTCGGTTTAAAATTACAATCCTTGTACGACAAGTAATACTAAAACTAAACTAAGAATATTCTAGAATTACAAAGCTTTCCATAAACGATATAGCAGTTCTTTAGCTTTGCAGTACTTTGACGTGAGTAGTACTTTGACTTTCATTAAGCAGTACTTTGACTTTCTTCAGCACTTTGACTTTCTTCAGTACTTTGTCTTTTATATCCCAACAGTAGTTACTATACTGTAGCTCATAAATATAAGAGTAATTATCTATAGCTCATTTTGTGTGCATTGCAATTTTTTGGGTCTTTAATCTAACCTACATGATTTGAAAATGGTGATGATGTTAATTTTAGAGAAAGAATGGTGATGTTTTTTTATTGAGATTATGTTTTTTTTTAAAGAGTTTATGAGATTTGAGAATAGTGATAGTGTTAATTTTAGAGAGAGAAGCAGAAATTTAGACAGAGAAGCAGAAAAAAAAGATAAAAGGATGGTGGTGATGGTATAATTTTATTGATTAAATACACCGCTAGTCTCTAAGGTTATACCAGTACCACCAAAAGAATTAACCAAAATAATGAAATGACCATTTTGCCCTCATGTGCAAGGCACATGGGGAAATCGCAATATTGAAAAACGAAATCAGGACCGCAATGGAAGCAGAGGAGAATAGTAAGAGAGCCATGGATGGTTTAGCATCTGCTTTATGGGAAGTATAAGAGTAATTACTATACTGTAGCTCATAAATATAAGAGTAATTATCTATATCTCATTTTGTGTGCACTGCAATTTTTTGGGTCTTTAATCTAACCTACATGATTTGAAAATAGTGATGCTGTTAATTTTAGAGAAAGAATGGTGATGGTTTTTTATTGAGATTATCTTTTTTTTAAGAGTTTATGAGATTTGAGAATAGTGATTGTGTTAATTTTAGAGAGAGAAACAGAAATTTAGAGGGAGAAGCAGAAAGAAAAAAAAGATAAAGGGAGGGTGGTGGTGGTGATGGTATAATTTTATTGATTAAATACACCGTTAGTCCCTAAGGTTGTACTAGTACCACCAAAAGAATTAACCAAAATAATGAAAAGACCATTTTGCCCTCATGTGCAAGGCACATGGGGAAATTAACAGACGTTGACTAACAGAATATTGGTCAAGGGACTTGTCTATAGTATAAAACCCAAGTTTTGGACTCCCCACGATGATAATGCCCAAGTTTGTCCCATTGCGATGTGCAGTGACAAGTTTATGGACCAACCGTGTATTTTAGTCTAGATTTTATTTTAATCACTCCTTACAGGTAGGGGTGTTCAAAAAATCTGAGAAACCGACGATCCGAGCAGAACCGCTTAATCCGAAACTGAAAAAACCCGCTTATCATGGTTCGGTTTCGGTTTTTATTTTTTGATATCCGCGGTTAACCGAACCGAACTGTGCTTAATACATGAAGCCTTTTTTTAACTAAACATTTAAATAATTGTACAAGTATTAATATATTATTGCACTAATTTTATTGTATAACGCTTTTTTGCTCCTAATGCAAACATTTCTAAACATTTATGTGTGAAAGTTGATAAATTTGATCGTAATCTAAAAACGTCGAATAACCATTATTTTGTTAATTGATTATATATGGATATTTGAATACAATTATTCTAACGGGATAACTTTTAATGTTCTAAAAGGCGTAAGGCGTGGCAGTGGCGGCATATAGTCACGCCTCAAGCCTTACGAGCCTTTGCGAGGCCTTTGCGTTTCTTAAGGCGTTCATAAGGCGGCAAAAAAATATTTACAGATTTATGTATTTATAATTTTATATCATTTTTTAAGAGCAATTTCAAATAATAAAGCCCAAATCCCAAATAACCAGGCCAAAATACGAGGCCCAAGTAGGAATTAAGTTTTAAAATTACGATGCCCAAGAAGGAAATAGCCTAAATACTATAAATTCAAGCCCAAATTCGTAAATCTACTAAATACTTCTAAAAATGGCGCCACGCCTTACCAAAAGGCGCGCCTTTTCACGCCTTTTCGCGCCTTATCCCACGCCTTTTCACACGACGCCTTGACCTCGCGCCTTGGTCCGTTTCTTGGCGTCGAGGCCACGCCTCGCACCTTGGCGCGCCTTTTAGAACACTGCTTTTATATGACTATTATCTATTAAATGTCATTTAATTTTACTAAAATGACATTTTACGTTCTAGAACATGTTATTGTTTATACGGCTAAACTCGATTAAACGTCTAAAACGGTTGACCGTGACCCGAACCGCGGGTAACCGCTCATTTCGGGTACCCGTTTGTCCGGTTACCCGCCTAGTACGGTTCGGTTTCGAGTCGTAAAATTAATTACCCACCTCGCGATGAATAGTTTAAATATTTCAACTAAATCGAACCGAACCGCCTCGCGAACACCCCTACTTACAGGTAAGAAACTAATGAACTAATTCAATTGTGTTTTTTTTAATCTTTTATAATTGATATAATAACTAATCACGATAAACAATATCTATTAATAAAAAATGGTTACTTAAAAAAGTAATGATACTTGACGCTGAAGATTGAAGAACACTAACAAAAAATCAAATAAAAAAAATAAATGAATAAGTAAATCTTTGAATTCATATTCGGAGAGGAGCACAAATAACGCATATGCATTTAAGTAGTGTTTGTGAAAGTGAAATGTAAAAATTTAAATGCGTGTCATGTCCTTGTATTACTTTAATAAGATGAATAATCAAGATTGCTTATCATTCTTCTCGATCTAAAACTCTTCTCAATAAATATATATATATATATATATATATATATATATATATATATATATATATATGGAATATATTAGTTACAATTAATTGTAGCCAATTGGCTACAATTTTGAACTAAAAATGTGGGTTCTTGATTATTTTTGTGAGTCCTGATTCTATTCTGTGGATCCCTGGATCAATGCTAGTGTATTTTTTATGAAAGATTGTAGTCAATTGGCTTCAAAAATTATAGCCGAGTTATCCCCATATATATATATATATAGTCCACTCTTAAAATAAAAACAATAGAGACCAACTTGTATCACTGGATGCATCAAGCCATCAGTAATGCTTTCACTATATCATAATTAAATATAATGGCAATATTGTGAATAAGTATAAATCGATAGTCTATTTAGAAAACCCACTTTTATGAACAAAACCACGTGCTCAGATTCTTGAAAATCTTGTTTTATTTTAAACTAAAAATGTGTTAGATTGTTTTTAACATGATTATAGCAGGGTATCCGTGCAATGTGTCGGAGGGTACCCTAGGTGGTATTCGGGTCGGGTTGGTCGGGTTCGGGTCAAACGGGTCGGGTCCAAGTCGGGTCGAGGGTAAAAATAATATACCCGAACCCGACCCTATTTGAACTCGGTTTAGTCGGGTTCGGGTCAAGTCGGGTCGGGTCCAAGTCGGGTCGGGTCAAGTCGGGTCGGGTTCGACCCTATTTGAAAATGAGTAATTGCATGTAAAAGCAGGGCTGATTTTTGCATTTTGTTAAGGACTGTTTCTAAAATAAAATTAAATAGGGGTGTTTGGAAATTCATTATACATGTTAGCTCCATTGTTTGCTTGATTCTTGCAGACGTGCATGGTTTTTTTGGATGAAGTTTAACTAAGCTAATTGGACTGAATTGGCCATGGATCTAAGGTAACTAAGCTAATTGGACTGAATTGGCCATGAATCCAAATGAAGAGATTTCCTGATCTTGTTCGTTTTTTGCTCGAATAAAACTGTAACACATCACCCCCGTTAACGTTCCTGTTATGGGGCCGACAATATAAACCCAAATACCTTTATACGTGTTGCTAGCCAATGCTGGTCCAATGGTACGTGCTGGGTTCATTGATCCTCCCGATATTGGCCTAAATATTCATTTACAAGTTATATGTTTTTAATGCTAGAACAATATTTATTTACTTGGAAAAATATAATTATATGATCAAAGTTTTACCCTGCTAAGATGGAATTAATGCATACTACTGATCCGACTGCTATACCTGCTAACTCTCCTACCTGCAACATATTACATAAAACAACATTAATTAGACTTTTAAAGAATACATTCAACAATTAAAATTAAATAAAGATTAAAAAAAATAATAATAATAAATAAATAAATAAAAAATAAATAAAAATTCCTAACTCGGGTTAGTCGGGTTGACCCGAACCCGACGAAGCAAAATATTTAAACCCGATACCCGACCCTAATTCGTACTCGGGTTAAACGGGTTGACCCGATTGACCCGAGTTAGATTTTGGACCCGAGTAACCCGACCCGAATTGACTCGGGTCGGGTTCGGGTTCGGGTCGGGTCGGCCCGAATGACACCCCTACCTGTGACTATATTTTGCGGCGAGCAAATGTTATTCGGTTACACATATTTTTTTAAAATTAATTGTACGAATGCATGAATTGGTGTGGGCTGTTACATATATTTTGAATTGATGCTGCTACAATATTTTGTATTTAATTTTCAGGAAGATAGCTGAAATTTAAAGCTATGTATTGAATTAATACAATTAATAGCAAAATTAATAAAATTTTTGTAATCTGGCTTATTTTGAAATGTGGGATTTTCTTTTATAGTAAGTGTGTAGGCTTATTTTTTTAAGACTTCCTTTTATAGAAAGTCTTAAATACATTATAAGGTAGTATAAATTAATACCATAATTATCATTATGTTGTTTATCTTTTAGTACTATTGTTTTTTTTATTATATGACACACGAATAATTCATTAATAACCAGTAGTCATTAACATATATCTAATTATAATGCAAAATAGATTGATACATTATTAATATTCTATTGATATTATACAGAAAGTATTAATCAGACGAAACACATCTCTATCTTTTTGATACACATGAAGATATCAAAACATTAGATTTGTTTTCAATTTAAAATATGACAAAAAGTATTAATTAATACGCAAATCATTTTAGGCGAGTTTTTCTATTCACGCAAATTTATTTTTATTTTATTAATGATAATTTTGTTGATACACGAAACTTGTTGTAATTGGTTTTGCATATCAAGATTTATTGTTACAATATTTAAAAATCTTAAACATGTATTACCTTGTAAGTTGACATGCAACCATGTTAAACAACATGTGGTCAGATCATTTTTATAAATACAAAAACTGAATTCGTCACGAAGAATGTTGGATCGATATACTCTGACCAAACTAACTATGTAGCTTGTAAGGGTTTAGCAACCTTGGATAAATCCTAAATTACTAATAGTGAAACACTGATATAACTCTATTAAGTATGCGGAAACTACTTCAATAAAGCTAAGAAGAATAACTTTAAACTTCATCGATTATATTAAACCAAACTTTGAACCTGCTTGATACACAGATTCACTAACAACCCTAATAACTCTAATATCGTACTTGCATGTAAGTCGTATCTCTAATATTCTCTAATGTTGTGTTTTTCTAATGCCAATTTAGGGGTCCTTTTATAGGCATAAGGAGTACCCTAGTCGGTTTACAATTACAATCCTTGTACGACAAGTAATACTAATTCTAATCTAAGAATATTCTAGAATTACAAAGCTTTCCATAAACGATATAGCATAGCAGTCCTTTAGCTTTGCAGTACTTTGACGCGAGCAGTACTTTGACTTTCATTAAGCAGTACTTTGACTTTCTTCAGCACTTTGACTTTCTTCAGTACTTTGACTTTTATATCTCAACAATCCTCCCCTAACTTGAATTCTACTTGCTTGATTTTAAGTTACTTTGTGTCTTTAGCTTTAACATCTTTGTCTTCAAGGAAAGATTGTGTCTTTATCTTCAGATTTGTCTTGTACTCTCTGTGCTTGTATTATCATCATTAAAATAGTCTTTATAAGCAATCCTTTCAGCAATCATTATCAGCAACCTTCATCTTTTCAGCTTCTCAGTAACATATGGCAAATTGTACATCAGATCATAAAGTTTCAGACTATTCTCATCACTTCCAGGTGTGTTAACTCCTGTGAGAGGTGAATGTTGGCATATGAAAGTGCTGAAGATTGACAAAGTACTGAATAAACACAAAGTGCTGGAAGAAGTCAAAGTACTGTTAAGTAAAAGTCAAAGTATTGCTCGTTTATCAAAGTACTGTAAAGCAAGTCGGTTGTAATAGACTGTTTTATAGAAAGTAATGTTTATCTAGAATGTTCTAAGAATAGTTTAGTATTACTTGTCGTACAAGGAATTGGAATTGTAAACCGATTAGGGTTATCCTTAAGCCTATAAAAGGACCCCTAGATTGGCATTAGAGATATACGTTTTAGAATCCTAAAGTACGATATTAGAGTTTTAGAGTTATTAGAGAATCTGTATAATTAGCAGATTCTAAAGTTTTAATAAAATTGTTGAAAGTTAAAGTTGAATTCTTCTTAGCTTTGTTAAGTAAATTCCGCATACTTAATAGAGTTTGCTCAGTGTTTCATTGTTAATAACTTAGGATTTATCCGAGGTTATTAAACCCTTAACAAGCTATATAAGTTAGTTTGGTTAGAGTACATTGATCCAACAAGTGGTATCAGAGCTTGTGTGGAAACTCTGACTAAGAAGAAACCTTAAAATCTAGTTAACAACAAAACCTAAAGATGTCGACTGAAGTTGTTCCACCCCCATCCATCACCTCACTAAGAATACCAATCATTAAGAAGGGAGAATACGACCTATGGAGCATTAAGATGAGGCAGTACATTGCTATTACAGACCATGCACTATGGAATGTAATTGTCAATGGTAATGAAGTGGTTCCAGGTCCTATAGAGATTCCTGGAAAACCTAAACCACCTAAGGCAGTCTTACCAGCAGCAACAATAAGGAATCAAGAAAAGGCTCTCAACATACTGTTGTCTACTATTCCAGATGGTCATCTACTCAAGTTCCATGATGCTAAGGATGCAAAGAAACTTTGGGCTGCTCTCAAGACAAGGTTTGGAGGTAATGATGCTTCCAAGAAGATGCACAGAAATCTGTTGAAGCAGCAATTTGAAACATTCACTGTTGGAGAAAGAGAAGGCCTTGATGCTGCCTATGACAGATTCCAAAATCTTCTCAGTATGCTGGAGTTATACAAAGCAGAGGTTTCAGTTGAAGATGCAAATCTAAAGTTCTTAAGGAGTTTGCCATCTACATGGCATGTGATTGCTACCATGATCAGAGGACAACCTGGTTTGGATGTCATGGACTTTGATGATCTTTACAATCATCTGAAGGTGTATGAGCATGAGATGAACGGCCAAACTAGTTCAAAATCTCACAGTATTGCCTTTTTTCATCTGAAAAGAGAGGCAGTACTTCCACTAAAAGTACTGCTTCTCCTACTCAAAGTACTGTTGCTCAAAGTATTGTTGCCTACACTACCCCCACCTTTGCTCAGCAAGCCACACCAACAAACACCATCCACTCAGATGAAGTCGTATGCTTATTCTTTGCACAACAAGCTACTCTACCTGTTACTTATGAAGAAGATTTGTCACAAATTGAAGAATATGCTCTTGAATAAATTGATATCAGGTGGAAAGTTGCTATGATCACTGCAAGGATCAAGAAGTTCATGAAGAAGACAGGAAGATGCATTGACTTCAAATCAAAATAGGGTATCACTTTTGACAAGTCCAAGATTGAATGCTTTAATTGTCAAAAGACTGGACACTTTGCAAGAGAATGCAGGTTTGCTAAATATCAGGCAAACATGATGACTGAGAAACCAAAGCTTGAATTAAAAGAAATTCCTCTTACTGAAACAAAAGCTTTAGTTGCTCAAGAGAATCTAACAGAGGTTGACTGGAGTGCTGAGTTTGATGATGAACCTGTAACCTACTGTATAGCAGCAATGGAAGAATTTGATTGGAGCACAGCGTTTGATGGGGAACCTGGATTTGCTGCTATGGAGTCTAGAGATGGTTATGGAAGCTTTGACTGGAGTATGGAGTGTGAAGATGACCCTGTTCTGCTTGCTATGGTAGCTACTTCACCAAGTTCACCCCTATTTATGAGGTAGGCTCTAAGTGTCATAATTTTTATCAAAAAGTGATAAATGATTATGTGACTAAAAGAGATAATTATCAAAGGGCTAGGTCTGAGGTAGCTGGTTATCAAATCACTTTAGAGTCAATGGAAGCCAAAATCATAACATATGAAAATAATGAAATGGCTTGGGCAGAAAAATATGAACAACAGAATTATCAGTTAAAATTAAGTGAATGGAAATTAAATTGTAAAATCTCTAAAATTGAGAAGCTTACTAAGGAAAGAGATGGACTGTTAGCAAAGTTTGGTGCCTGGAAAGAATCTGGTCTTTCTCATGTTACTTATGTTGAAAAACAGAGAAGAACTTACATTAGAACTGACCTAGGTTTTGGTATGGACTTTAATAACATAGAAGAAAACCCATCTAGTGATAAGGATGACCTTAATTTTGAGGATATAACCACTAGTGATGATGAATTCATTAATTATGTAGACACATCTAGTAATGAGGAATCAGTCAGTGAAATACCTCTTGAGTTTAAGAAAGATAATGGTTATCATGCAGTCCCTCATCCTACTGGAAGTTTTCAACCCCTTAGGCCTGATGTTTCTCGTTTTAGAGTAGACAATTTAGAGTTTAGGAAAAAGCTTACTGGTCAATCTAGGTCTGAAACCTCAAAAGAAACAGCTGAGACACCTAAGGTAGATGATGTTAAAATCCAAGCAGTACTTTCCACTCAAAGTACTGCTACACCTTCAGCAGTACCTTTAAGAAAACCTTTTCAAAATACTGCTAAACCTTTTTGGGATAATTTTGGACAAAACAGTTTTCATCATTCACCAAAAAGACAAGATAGGTTTAGTCATACACATAGAAAAAGCAATTTTGGGAGTATGGGTCAAAAATTGTGTTTTGTTTGTTATAGTCCTGATCATCTGATTAAGCACTGTGACTTTCACTCAGAATACCTAAGTAAATTCCCAAAGAACAGATCTACCAACCATAGACCTAGAGAGAATAAAGTAGTCTGGAATCATTCACATAGGGTTAACCATAGCAACTTCTCTCAAGACTATAGGTATCCTCACCAGAGAAGACCTTTTTCAAAACCTACAGTACCTTCAAACACTTTTCAAGGTACTGTTAAGCAAAATACAGTACTTTCTCAAAGTACTGCTCAGTTTTCACCAAACACTTTTTGGAATGGAAAGCCTAGGAGATCAAATTACTATCAATCTAGAAGGCGTTACAACTCCAAAAGAGTAGCTAGATCAAGGGACTCTACACCAGAAGTTAAAACCAAATGGGTTAAGAAAGAAAGTACTGATGAGGAACAAACAGTACTTTCAACAAGTACTGGTGAAACAGAGATTTTTTATAAAGATGATTTTGTTGAAAAAGAAAAGGAGATTTTTGTTGAAAAAGAAAGTTTTGCTGAAAATCCACCACAAGTTTGAAACAAAAGATAATGATCGATTATGTCTACAAAAACTGTGAAGATTACATACTCAAGGAATTTGAGTATGTCACTCCACAAGGGGAACACAAGTCAGTAATGGCTTGGGTTCCTAAAAGACACTAACTCTTTTATCTTTGTGCAGGGCAACCCAGAAGAGGAGCTTAAAGATCATCTAATTGTGGATAGTGGTTGCTCTGGAAGCATGACAGGAGACAAGGAGATTCTGTCAGATTTTAGATCTTATTGTGGAGGAAAAGTTGCATTTGGGAATGATCCTAATGGAGGAAGAATCACTGGAAAAGGAACCATCAAAGTAGGGCGTATATATTTGAGAATGTTAGATATGTGAAGGAGCTCAAGTTCAATCTTTTGTCAGTCTTTCAAATCTGTGACAAAAAGCACCCTGTGTTATTCACTGACACAGAATGTCTCATTCTTTCACCTGCATTCAAGCTTGCTGATGATAACTTGGTGATACTGAAAGTACCAAGAACCAATGATGTGTATAGTTTTGATATGAAGAGTCTTCACTCTTCTGAAAGAGCTACATGTTTAGTAGCAAAGGAAACACTTGAAGAAGCACATATGTGGCATAGAAGATTAGGCCATGTGAATTTCAAAAACATCAACAAGCTAGTTAAAGGAAATTTAGTAAGAGGTTTACCTTCCAAAACATACAAGAATGATCACTCATGTCTGGCTTGCAAGAAGGGTAAACAACACAAGGCTTCATGCAAGAAGATTGAATATAGAACAATTAGAGAACCTTTTAAGCTGTTACATATGGATTTGTTTGGACCTGTCTCTGTTGCAAGTCTAGACAAGAAAAAGTACTGCTTGGTTGTGACAGATGATTGCAGTAGATTCAGTTGGGTATTTTTCTTGGAATTTAAAGATGACACTTTTGATGCAATTCATGATCTAATCATAGCCCTTGAAAACCAATTGAGACTCAAAGTTAGAGGTATTAGATGTGATAATGGGACTGAATTCAAGAACAAGCTTATGGATGAATTTTGTGCCAACAAAGGAATCAAGAGGGAGTTCAGCATTGCAAGAACACCACAGCAGAATGGTGTTGCAGAGAGAAAGAATAGAACTTTCATTGAAGCAGCCAGAACAATGCTTGCAGATTCACAATTACCTATTTAATTCTAGGCTGAAGTTGTAAGTACTGCTTGCTATGTGCTTAACAGAGTATCAGTCACCAAACCTCGGATGAAGACACCTTATGAGTTCCCATATGAATGCAGTGAAACGAATTTTTAGTTATTTGAAACAACAACCAAAGTTAGGGTTGTGGTATCTAAAGGATTCACCTTTTCACTTACAGGCTTTTTCAGATAGTGAGTATGCAGGTGACAACTATGATAGAAGATCAACAACTGGAGGTTGCCAATATCTTGGAAGAAGATTAGTCTCATGGCAATGTAAGAAACAGACAATTGCAGCAACATCATCCACTAAAGCAGAATATGTGGCTGCTGCAAGCTGTTGTGGACAAGTTTTGTGGATGCAGAATCAACTCTTGGACTATGGGTTCAACTTCAAGAATACTCCTATCAACATTGATAATAAGAGTACAATTTGCATTGTGAAGAATCCAGTTTATCACTCCAAGACAAAGCACATTCAGATTAGGCATCACTTTATTAGAGATTGTTATGAGCATAGGCTTATTAATGTTGTTAAAGTTCACACAGATGATAATGTAGCTGATCTACTCACCAAAGGCTTTGATGTTTCAAGATTCAATCACATGGTGGTGAGCATTGGTATGATTAATTACTAAGTTGCATTTAAGGGGAGGACTACTTAAAGTATTAGAGTCCTATGCATTACTTGAGGGGAGGCAATCTCATGTTTATTTGAAGTGTTTGCTATTGTAAAGAAGAGAATGGAAAAGTACTGCTTTTTGGTTATATGAAAGTACTGCTTTGAAAGTATTGCTTTGGAAAGTACTGCACACGTGGAAAGAACTGCTTGTCCGAAAGAACTGCTTGTCTTATTAACGTATTGTTCCAACGGTAATATTGAGGGGTAAAACACACTAACGGTAACATTGTTATTATGGGTTGTGATTTTTCAAATCTCACCTATAAATAACTACCTTTCGATTTTCCCTCTCATCTTTATTAATATCAATCTTTTTCATATCTCTCTTTCTCACATCTACTATTCATCAAATCACTTTCTTTGTAAACAAATCATCAATGGCAAATCGTAATACAGTTTCGAAACACAACATGGTGGCAAATTTAGATAAAACTGAAGCTAATGTTATCTTCCATGACATCATTGATTTTCTCACTGGATCTCCGATTAGTTATGCACTCTTAGTGGAACCAGATATTATTGAGCCATGGATTCAACAGTTTTGGGCAACTGCTAGGGCTCACATAGAGAATGATGAATCGTATATTCAAGCTAAAGTTGCTGGGAAGATAGTAAAGATCTCTGAAACTTCAATTCGTGAAGATCTATTGTTTGATGATGAAGAAGGAGCTGTTCGTTTTGATAAACAATTGATTTGGGATACATTCAGAGACATTGGGTATGAAGGGTCATTAACTGAACAAACTTTCAAGAAACCCTTATTCAGTCCATAATGGAAGTACTTGATTCATGTATTGCTTCATTGTATTAGTGCTAAAAGTACATCCTAGGAGCAATTTGGTTCAAACATAGCATCTGCTATAGTGGGATTGGCTACAAATCGAATTTTCAATTTTTCAAGGCTAATTCTAGATGGAATGTTATCTCATATTTCTCATGGATCACGCTGGTTGATGTATCCAAGATTTATTCAAGTGTTCTTGAATAAACAACTTGCTAATGTAACAAAGCCTTCAAGCCTATTACCTGTTGTGGTACAATCTGCCAAGATTTTCACTTTCATGGCTAGGAAGAGTGATTTGTTCACTAGAAGGAACACTCCATTGACTACTTCAATGATGGAGATTGTTCAAGCTATTAGAGATGAGGCTGCAGCTAGTGATGAAAGAGAAGGTACTGTGATCTGTGCCAAACCGTCAAGTCTAACAGACTTAAAACAGCTTAAGTACAAATGCAATGAAGATCAGAGAATATAGTGAATTCCCGGGTCGTTATGTCCCAAGGAGACTCAATGGTGTGTAAAACTGATTCAGATGAAGGAGTGATCACTAAGGATAGTGATCTGTAAAGGCTTTGATTAGAATTATTAAACTACTGATTGATTGGAATAGAATTGGACACAGAATTGGAAAGCACAACAATCAGATGAAAGAAACGTAAACGTAAGTTTTAAAAACTACGTATACGCACAAAATAAATAGTGAATCTAAGAAATAAAAAACCTAAAAATATAAAAATGACATTTTTGGAATCCTAAAAATAAAATAAAATTATTAGAAAAAGAAAATTATTTTTAACACTATTTAATTAATTATTATTAATTAAAAACTATTTTAACTAATTAATAAATACTCTAAAATAGAAGAAAATACAAAATAAGGCTAGAAAAATAAACTTATGATTCTGAAAAATCTAAAATACTATAAAACTAATTTTAAAACTAAAAATATATTTTTTCACACTTTTTATTTAATTATTACTAATTAATAACTATTTAAATTACACTTAATTACTAGAAAATATAAATTAAACTTAGAAAAATAAAATTTTAACTTGGAAAAATCTAAAATAAGATAAAACTAAATTTAAAATAGAAAAGATATTTTTTATGCTTTTTAATTATTCATTACTAATTATTTATTATTTATTAACTATTTATAATTATAATAAATACTAAACAGAAAAGGAAAATATGAAACTTTTTCTAAAAATCCTATATGATGACAGAAAACAAACAAAAATAGAAAAACAAGATTTGCTTATTAATTAGATGAAAAGAAAAATCAAAAAGCTAGAAAATCTTAAATAAACACTATCACTGATTTTTAATTGGACTTTTTCTGGATTTTCTTTTTGAAAACTACTTTAATACTGATTTTATGAAACTTTAATGAAGACAAAAATTTTACAAATCACTTATAAGCAGTTTTGATGGCTTAAAAGCCCAACAGTGCTTGAATGAGCTTATTTGGTGGAAATAAGCTCAAACAAGCTTACACACTGAAACAGAAGCTAGAATAAGATGAAATAAGTTACAAGCTACTGAAATGAAGCTAAAAAATGAAAAGAAGCACACTGATAAGCTATAAACAAACAAATAAGCACTTGTAATTGAAACAGAAATGGGACAAGCTTTGAGCTTAGTGCAGCCCTAGCAAACGAGTGCCAAAATGAAATCTTAAGCTTGAAAATCCAAGAGGACCAGGTTGGCTTTCCAAAGAACTAGAGAACACAAGATTTGGACAACTAATAAGCTCAGTGCAAGCTTATCAAAGTGGAACCATCAACTGTGCACAGGACAGTTTTATGAAACAGGTACTCACAAAAAGCTAAGAAATAAGCACTCAAAAGGCTGAGAAACCAAGAACTAGCATTTTTGTATTTTTCTTTAGCAACTAGACTTTAAAAATCCAAAAGATTATAAGCTGGATCCTATTAATAAACCCACAGTGAAATTCCAAATTTTATTCAAAAACGACCTTATGAGATTTTGACTTTTTGATAAAAACCAAAAGTTTGACTAAGATGGATTTTGATCTGATCTTAAGCACTTAATATGTTGTATTAAGGTGTAATAAGACTAACTAAAGCTAGACTAACAACTTTTAAGCTTGTAAAATGATTTTGACAATTCACAATCCCCAACAGTTAACTGTTAAGGGAAGAAATTGAAGTTTTGACTTTATTGCAAACAAGACTTGGTTTTTATGACTAAAATGATTCAATATAAGCTCACTTGACACAGAACAACAACCAAAAACAACTACAACACCTTCTAACACAGATTAGCATGCAATACCAAACACCCTTAATGAGGACTGTTTTGAAGATTTTTCAAGACAAACCACAAATTTAAACCATGAAAGTGATTTCAGACTTTGTATAATCCTAAATTAGAACTAATGAACACTAAATCAACAACCATAACAACCATAAACTAAGAATTGATGATTATGCAGTTTTAACTGTAAAAACCAAATTTTCGTAAACTACAACTTGAAAAGAACAAGCTACTGATTTTAAGGTTTAAACACACTTGATTATAACTAGATATCACAAAGAAACAGAAATTGAAGCTAATTAACAACTATAACAATGAAATGCCAAATTGGTCAAAAGTGCTTACAAAAGCTTCCAAGCTCAAAACTGAGATTCAGAACCAATGAACACCCCTATAAGCTTACCAATAAGCTACTAACCCAAGGCCATCCATAATACACCTTGCTCCAGCTGTGAACACCTTCTCCAAGTGATTTTTTTATTTTTCACCTATTTAATTGGTATTTTTGTGATTTTTGACTTTTTGAAGCTAAACTGAATTTTAGTGTTTCTAATAGCTTTTATAAGCTATTTGGGAGCTTATGTGAGCTAACTCAGTCCATACAAACAACAAACAAAAACATTAGCATAAATTGAGATTTTTGAATGAAAAATGCATAAACTGAAATTGATACTGAAATCTTGAAATTTATTATTGAAAAGGATTCAAATACACTTAATAAGCTTAAACAAAACACTTGGGATTGAAAACATACAATATAAGACTTGGATTAAAAAAAACGACTTAAGAAAACTTAAAATTACACTAGATACTTTGATACAATGCATCTCTCTCTCTCTTTATAGACTTTTCATCATCCCCATGTGCTTCTGATTGTTTCCCACCACATTTGAGCCCTTGGATCACTCAAAATCATCAGAACCGTCCACATGTGATTTTTGGCGCCAAATATTCTTCATAGCAGTTTTAAGCAATTAATGGATTTGGTTGAGTCAATTAAGGATATTTGGAGTTTTGAAGAGGTGGAGGGGACAAGGCATGGGGAGGGGTTTGAAAAGGATGAAAAACCATGGCTGGTATTGGTGATTGCAGTGTTGGTGAGAGGAGATGAACAGTAACAGTGGTATTGCGCGGTTTTTCCTTGGGTTTGACTTTCTTTGACCGAGCTTAATAACACAGGGAGGTCAAAAGGCTTGGCTGGGGTTCACAATGGTTGTGGAATGGCTCAAGGGTCAGCCAAATGGGGGCCAAGGGTCAAGCTTGGGTTTGGGCTTGGATAATGGATTGGGCTTGTTAGTTATAAGGTGTCCGTTTGGTTAAGTGGTAACAACAAGGACCAAAAGTGTAAAACTGCCAAACATCAGGGACTGATCTTGCAACTTTTTCAAACTTCTCACAAGGACCAAACTTGACAACTTTGATAATACAAGAACCCTTTTTGCATAAATTCCATTTTAAAAGTCCAAGGACTAATTTTGCAAAATTTCAAAGTTTAGGGACCTTTCTTGCCAATTGACCAAAGAATCATTCAAGGATCATTTTTAACAACTTAGAATACTTCAGGGACCTTGAATGATAAATTTCCACATTTTTTAATTCCAGGGACTAGATTTGACAACTTTTAAAACTTGGGGGACTAAAACTGCCAATTTTGCAAACTTTATACATTTTTCATCTGATTTTGATATTTTTGCATTTAAAACACATAAAACACTTGTTTGTGATAATTTGATCATTTTGATGTGTTTCTGAGTGTTTTCAGATGATTTTGCAGTTTAGATTATACAAAAATGATGAGTATTTAGACACTCATCAATCCCCCACACTGAGATATTGCTAGTCCCTAGCAATGATTTGAGAAAACATAATGGATTTTAATCTCTTTACCAAAAGCCATCACTTCTGGAGTAGCCAATTGTTTTGATTCAAGTAAGAACCTTGGTACAACGATAACCAAATGATTTATTGGCAAATCATAAACCATATAACGGATTTGATGTGTCTTTACCAGAAGCCGTACCCTTCTGGACTAGCCAACTCTTAGATAAATTATCAGAATTATCTTTGGTGAGCTGAATACCAATTATGGATTTTCCACTGCCTTTACCACAAGCCATAACCTTGCGGGCTAGCCAACTCTTCACTTTTTAGGATATGGTGAGCTGAGAACCATACAATTTTGGGCAAATTGCAAGCCATATAAACGGATTTGAGAAATCTTTACCAAGAGCCGTTTGCTCCTGGATTAGCCAATCCTTTAGTCTTACAGACATGGCGGACTGATAACCAAGATGAGTAAGTGTAAAAACACTTACTCCAAAAAAAAAAATTTTTTGGCCAAAAACGGGGGAATTGGTATAATTATATGATAAAATTTGTGAGAATCCCCCCCACACTTAGAAATGAATATTGCCCTCAATATTCAAGGTACCGGCGGTTATGCCGAAACAAAGAACGTAAAAGGGAAATACTACGGCCATTATTTAGAAAGATTTTTTTTTTTTTTTTTTTTTTTTTTTTTTTTTTTTAAAGAATGAGAATATACAACAGCGTGGGGAGACTCCCCCACACTAGGGTGGTAGAAAGGGGGGTAAGAAGATAGAATTATGGGTGAAAACCCATATGATGCGTGCTAATGTTTTTGATTACCGAGTCACTAGCTTGACTCGATCCCCGCATTCATTGGTTCATGGGGAATGTTTGTAAATCCGGGACAACCACAGGGGGAATGTCCTCTCCAAAGTAATGCTTAACTCGATGACCATTCACTTTAAAATTAGGACCATCGGGTTGAGATAACTCAATGGTACCATAAGGATAAACCTTAGCAATGGTGAATGGACCAGACCAGCGGGACTTGAGCTTTCCCGAGAAAATCTTCAATCTGGAATTGAAAAGAAGGACTCGATCACCAACGTTGAAAACGCGGTTCTTGATCTTGGAGTCATGAATCTTCTTTGTCTTTTGCTTGTAGATCAAAGAGTTCTCGTAAGCTTGATCACGAAGTTCATTTAATTCATTCATTTGAACTTTTCTGTGATCACCGGCTGTCTGTATATCGAAGTTTGCATGCTTTAAGGCCCAGTATGCCTTGTGCTCTAACTCGATCGGAAGATGACATGCCTTTCCGTACACTAGCTTGTATGGAGTACACCCGATGGGTGTTTTGAAAGCTGTACGGAAGGCCCAGAGTGCGTCATCAAGCTTATCCGACCAGGATGCACGATTTTCGCCTATTGTCCTTTCAAGAATCCTTTTAATACCACGGTTTGAAACTTCCACCTGCCCACTTGTTTGGGGGTGGTATGCAGTAGAGAGACGATGGGTAACACCATATTTTTGCATGACTCTTTCAAATTGGTCATTGCAAAAATGTGTACCACGATCACTGATTATCGCTCTCGGAGTTCCAAACCTGGCAAACAGAGATTTCAAAAATTTCACAACAACTCGGGCATCATTGGTGGGTAAAGCTTTTGCTTCAACCCATTTTGACAGATAGTCAACAGCCACGAGTATGTACTTGTTACCACGAGATGAAGGAAACGGCCCCATAAAATCAATACCCCATATGTCAAATATCTCACAAACTTGAATGGCATTTTGTGGCATTTCATTCCTTTGAGATATATTACCATGACGCTGACAAGCGTCACAGGCTTTGACAAATTCGTGGGCATCCTTATAGATTGTGGGCCAATAGAACCCGGAATCAAACACCTTTTTGGCGGTGTAGTTTGGACTATGATGGCCCCCGGTGGGTCCAGCATGGCAAGCTGTGAGAATGTCAATAGCTTCCTGTCCATAAACACACCGTCGGATGACTTGATCCGCACAGATTTTGAACAAGAAAGGGTCGTCCCAGAAATAATGTTTAACATCTTTGAAGAATTTGTTCTTCTGTTGGTTCGACATTCCTTTCACAATGAAGTTACCCGCATGGTAATTTGCAAAGTCAGCAAACCATGGGGTGGTAGAATTTCCACGAAAAGAAACCGCATTGAGTGTCTCGAGAAGAAATGTTTCATTTATTTCCTTTTTCTCGAAGACATCTTGGTGAGGGTTTTCTAATCTGGACAGATGATCAGCAGCTAGATTCTCAGCTCCTTTTTTATCACGTATAATGATATCAAATTCTTGGAGGAGGAGAATCCAACGAAGCAATCTCGGCTTTGCATCTTGTTTTGCAAAGAGATATTTAAGAGCCGAGTGATCCGTATACACTACACATTTGGTCAAGATAAGATATGGCCGAAACTTCTCAAAAGCATACACCACGGCTAATAGCTCTTTTTCTGTGGTGGTGTAATGAGTTTGAGCCTCAGTCATAGTTTTGCTTGCGTAGTGAATAGGCTGAAAATGTTTGTTTCTTCGTTGCCCTAGGACTGCACCGATAGCAAAATCACTTGCATCGCACATGAGCTCAAAAGGCAAGTCCCAGTCGGGAGCAACGAGAATGGGTGCTTCAGTAAGCTTTTTCTTCAATGTTTCAAAAGCTATGATGCACTCGGGTGAGAAGATAAAAGGAGCATCCTTTTCAAGAAGATGGGTCATAGGCCGGGCGATTTGGGAAAAATCTTGTATGAATCTACGATAGAAACCGGCATGACCCAAAAAACCCCTAATACCTTTGACGGTAGTAGGATGAGGTAATTTAGCAATAACATCGACTTTTGCTCTATCTACCTCAATCCCGTTCTTAGAAATCTTATGGCCAAGGACAATGCCTTCTTTGACCATAAAGTGGCTCTTCTCCCAATTTAGACAAAGATTGGTGTTTTCACACCTTTGAAGCATTTTATCTAAATGGGAGAGACATGATTGAAAAGAATCCCCAATAACTGAGAAGTCATCCATAAACACTTCCATTGTTTCCCCGATCATGTCGTGGAAAATGGCCATCATACATCGTTGGAACGTGCCAGGAGCATTACATAAGCCAAAAGGCATACGTTTGTAGGCAAAAGTTCCGTATGGGCAAGTGAATGTGGTCTTCTCTTGATCCTGTGGATCAATAGGGATCTGAAAGTAACCCGAGAAACCATCAAGGAAGCAATAGTACTCATTCCCTGCTAATCTCTCAAGCATCTGGTCCATGAAGGGTAGAGGAAAATGGTCTTTACGGGTGGCGTCATTCAACTTACGTTAGTCGATGCAAACACGCCATCCCGTCACCAATCGAGTTGGAATTAACTCGTTATCTTCATTTGTGATAACAGTAATGCCACCCTTTTTCGGAACACAATGAATTGGGCTGACCCAAGGACTATCTGAGATTGGGTAAATCAATCTTGCATCAAGAAGTTTGATAACCTCTTGTTTGATAACATCATGGATTTTTGGATTCACTCGTCTCTGATGTTGAACTGCGGGTTTGAAGTCATCCTCCATCAAGATTTTATGGGTACAAAACTCAGGATTTATACCTTTGATGTCGGAGAGTTTCCAAGCAATTGTTTGCTTGTGTGACTTCAAGATTTTAATGAGAGCAGCTTTTTCATCTTCACTCAAATCTCGAGCAATAATGACAGGTAATTTATCATCACCTTCAAGGAATGCATACTCGAGATGAGGAGGTAAGTCCTTAAGCTCAACCTCAGGAAATTCTTCAGTTTTCTCAACTGACTTGATTTCCTTGTTATGAAGTTTGATGGGAGGGAGAGGAGGAGAAGTATCCAGATTTGACACTTTCTCAAGAAGAATATCTCCCTCCAGATTAATCTCATTTTGATTAATCTCATCAGGAATTGAATCACTAGGATGAGGGGTTGATGATGGATCATCATTGAGCAACTTCTCAATAAGAAGTATGTCTCCCTCAATATCAATTGGAGCGTGATCAATTTCCCATGGAACAGAATCACTAGCCAAGTATGCTTCAATCTCATCTAAGATGAAGTCGCTTCCCTCAAACGGAGTGAGAGAAGGAGTAGAATTGGCTATGATAGGCTGAGAAGATGTGGTGGTATCCCCACTCACAGAATTATGAGCATAACCAAGAACTTCTTGAGAGTACTCGTCAGAAGCAACATCAATGATATCTATTCGGTTAACTGATTCAGAATCATAATTTGCGGAGTACCTCGAAGTTTGGTCAAGGTTGAAGGTGACAGCTTCATTACCAACACGCAATGTGATTTCTTTCTCAAATACATCTATGAGAGCACGGCCTGTTCTCAGGAATCCTCGACCAACAATGAGAGGAACCCGATGATCGGCATCAAAATCAACAACCACGAAGTCAGCTGGAAAATGGAACTTTCCTACTTTCACAAATACGTCCTCGGCAATGCCAAGAGGACGGGATATAGAACGATCAGCAAGCTCGAGAGTCATGCATGTAGGAGTAAGTTCCGGAAGAGAAAGTTTCTTCCATACTGAATATGGCATAAGATTAATGCTTGCACCAAGATCTGCTAGGGCAAAGCATTCAACCATCCCTGGGAATACACAAGGTAAGAGAAATTTCCCAGGATCTCCAAGCTTTTCAGGAAGCTTCTTCATAATAACTGCTGAGCAGTTCTCGTTAAGAGGAGTCTTAGCCATTTCAAACAGCTTTTCCTTATTGCTTAACATGTGTTTGAGAGTCGATGCAAACTTGGGCATCAGCATGATAGCATCCGCAAAGCTTATGTCAAAGTGTAACTCTTGGAAAATTTGGAAAAATTTATCCATTTGATGACTAGCTTTCTCGCGGAGCTTTTGCTCATTCAAACGTGATGGGTAAGGAATAGAAGATTTGGATTTCTGATTCTCAACAGGAGCTACAGGAGGTTCAAAAACAACTCCTTGATTTGACTTGGGTTTCTGGACCACTTGAGGTTGGACTACCGAAGGTTGGACGTGTGCGGTACTTCGTGGGCTAGAATAATGCACCTTGTCCGTTGTTTCCTTGGTAACTTGACTCATTGGCACAGGTGGAGGAGGCATTGGAGTCGTAGGTCCATTGTGTGTCCTCGGTTCACTTTCCACTACCTTAGGGAGAGAAGAAGAAGAAGAGGTAGTAGGAACAGCAGGTCCAGTGTATGAAACACCACTTCGGGTTGTGATCGCCTTAGCATCGCCCCTCGGGTTAGCGATCGTGTTGCTCGGTAAAGTACCTGAGCCCGAGGGTCGATCATTTAAAGACTTCTTCAGATCAGCAATCTGACTGACCAACAACCTGTTCATTTCATCTTGGGATTTCATGAACTGCTTCAGTAACTCATCAGATGATGGTACTGGAGGAGTAATGACGGGAGGAGCTGGAGGGACAATTTGAGGCCGTATGTTTTGATTATAGCCAAAATTCCCTTGATTAGGATTCATATTCCCATGAAATTGATTCCCTCGATTGAAATTGTTTTGATGAGGGTTTCCTTGATGTTGGAAACCTTGATTGGGTCCAGGATAGAAATTACCTTGGTTTTGATAACCTTGGTTCATTCTAGGTTGGTTTTGATTCCGGTTGTGCATGTTATGATTCTGGTTGAAACCGGGTGGTGCCTGATTAGTGTTAGCACGGTAGTGTGGTTCATTTTGAGGACGGTATTGAGTACCTCCTTGTGAACTACCGGCTAGAGCATTGGCCTCAAAAGGACTACCATCGGTGGCAGTACAATTGTAGTAAGCATGAGGACCACCACAAGTAACACAACACTCAACTTTCTTCACTTCAGCATGTGTTGGTGTCTGAGTGAAGGAGACTTTCTTCTGGTTAGCAAGAACCAAAGCCTGAACAATGTCTGTGAGTTTATCAATCTTAGCATTGGTGCTAGATGTACTCACTAGGGATGAAGAAGAAGAAGGTCCAGCATTAGACTGATATGTCTTAGCTCTGAAAGGACGGACCTGAGATTTGTTCTCAATGATTTGCAAGGCCTCTTTGGTGGTCTTGCTCAAGAAATTACCTCCCGCGGAGGCATTCAAAGAGTCTTGATTAGTCTGATTGAGACCATTGTAGAAAGTATCCATTTGCATTAACTCGGTAAAACCGTGATGCGGACACTTGCGAAGAAACTCTTTGTAACGATCCCATGCCTCCCCAAATGATTCATCAAATCTCTGAGAAAATTTCATTATCTCATTCTTAAGACTTGTGGTTCGGGATGGAGGATAGAACTCGTTAACGAATTTAGTGACCAGATCTTCCCATGTCTCAATAGAACGAGGGGGTTGTTTCTCAAGCCAATTCCGGGCTTGTCCCTCTAAAGAAAATGGGAATAGAAGAAGCTTGATAGCTTCATGTGGGACATTCTTGTACTTGATGGTAGATGCTATCTTGTTAAACCATCTAATGTGTGCATGAGGATCATCCCGCTCAAAACCATAGAATTGGCTTTGGGTTACCAGATTAAGTAACCCGGTTTTGAGCTCGAAGGTATCAGCTACAATGGCTGGAACAACAATGGCATCTCCGTAACCCTCGATGGGTGCTTGGAGAAGCTCATTCATAGGTTTGTCTTCTGCCATTTCGACAGGAGGTGGTGGTGGTAGACGTTCCTCAGTCACGGCTGAAGGAGCTGAACGTCCTCTACGTCTACGAGGAATGTTTCCAAGTTCTGAAAGTGGACTTGTAGAACTGGAAGAACGAGTGCGCATGCACTATGTATAAAAATCAATTTTCAAAACAAATGAGGCAAAACACAAGTGAACTTAACCAATAATCACAAATGAAATGGCTTCTTTGAAAAAGGTACACCAAATCACAAGTGACACAAAGGCAAGTTTTAAATCTGATGTTCGGGAACTTATTAATGGTCGCACCCCCAGTTAGGTAGTGCACTGCCTTGATTTGCGGTGGTTGATTTTTATGTATATTTTAAGTACCACTGAAAAGACGTAGGTAAGATTTGTGCAGATGGGTTCAAAAACTTTTGGACAATATTTTTGTTATCGTCCCGTTTAACCAAATCGTATCTCTTCAAGAATCACCTTAAAAGAGAATACAAAATAGAAAACGTTTCGATTGTTTTGTTGTTTTATATTTTTTTTTGGTGTTTTAACACTTTAGGAAAAGTGTTAATGACTTTTTTAATTTTCTTATAACTTTACAAAAAACTTTTTACAAATGATGGGTATGTGCAACAATGGATCTGAAAATGGCTAAACACACGCTAAAGCCTCCCCGGCAGCGGCGCCAAAATTTGATCTGTGCCAAACCGTCAAGTCTAACAGACTTAAAACAGCTTAAGTACAAATGCAATGAAGATCAGAGAATATAGTGAATTCCCGGGTCGTTATGTCCCAAGGAGACTCAATGGTGTGTAAAACTGATTCAGATGAAGGAGTGATCACTAAGGATAGTGATCTGTAAAGGCTTTGATTAGAATTATTAAACTACTGATTGATTGGAATAGAATTGGACACAGAATTGGAAAGCACAACAATCAGATGAAAGAAACGTAAACGTAAGTTTTAAAAACTACGTATACGCACAAAATAAATAGTGAATCTAAGAAATAAAAAACCTAAAAATATAAAAATGACATTTTTGGAATCCTAAAAATAAAAGAAAATTATTAGAAAAAGAAAATTATTTTTAACACTATTTAATTAATTATTATTAATTAAAAACTATTTTAACTAATTAATAAATACTCTAAAATAGAAGAAAATACAAAATAAGGCTAGAAAAATAAACTTATGATTCTGAAAAATCTAAAATACTATAAAACTAATTTTAAAACTAAAAATATATTTTTTCACACTTTTTATTTAATTATTACTAATTAATAACTATTTAAATTACACTTAATTACTAGAAAATATAAATTAAACTTAGAAAAATAAAATTTTAACTTGGAAAAATCTGAAATAAGATAAAACTAATTTTAAAACAGAAAAGATATTTTTTATGCTTTTTAATTATTTATTACTAATTATTTATTATTTATTAACTATTTATAATTATAATAAATACTAAACAGAAAAGGAAAAATATGAAACTTTTTCTAAAAATCCTATATGATGACAGAAAACAAAGAAAAATAGAAAAACAAGATTTGCTTATTAATAAGATGAAAAGAAAAATCAAAAAGCTAGAAAATCTTAAATAAACACTATCACTGATTTTTAATTGGACTTTTTCTGGATTTTCTTTTTGAAAACTACTTTAATACTGATTTTATGAAACTTTAATGAAGACAAAAATTTTACAAATCACTTATAAGCAGTTTTGATGGCTTAAAAGCCCAACAGTGCTTGAATGAGCTTATTTGGTGGAAATAAGCTCAAACAAGCTTACACACTGAAACAGAAGCTAGAATAAGATGAAATAAGTTACAAGCTACTGAAATGAAGCTAAAAAATGAAAAGAAGCACACTGATAAGCTATAAACAAACAAATAAGCACTTGTAATTGAAACAGAAATGGGACAAGCTTTGAGCTTAGTGCAGCCCTAGCAAACGAGTGCCAAAATGAAATCTTAAGCTTGAAAATCCAAGAGGACCAGGTTGGCTTTCCAAAGAACTAGAGAACACAAGATTTGGACAACTAATAAGCTCAGTGCAAGCTTATCAAAGTGGAACCATCAACTGTGCACAGGACAGTTTTATGAAACAGGTACTCACAAAAAGCTAAGAAATAAGCACTCAAAAGGCTGAGAAACCAAGAACTAGCATTTTTGTATTTTTCTTTAGCAACTAGACTTTAAAAATCCAAAAGATTATAAGCTGGATCCTATTAATAAACCCACGGTGAAATTCCAAATTTTATTCAAAAACGACCTTATGAGATTTTGACTTTTTGATAAAAACCAAAAGTTTGACTAAGATGGATTTTGATCTGATCTTAAGCACTTAATATGTTGTATTAAGGTGTAATAAGACTAACTAAAGCTAGACTAACAACTTTTAAGCTTGTAAAATGATTTTGACAATTCACAATCCCCAACAGTTAACTGTTAAGGGAAGAAATTGAAGTTTTGACTTTATTGCAAACAAGACTTGGTTTTTATGACTAAAATGATTCAATATAAGCTCACTTGACACAGAACAACAACCAAAAACAACTACAACACCTTCTAACACAGATTAGCATGCAATACCAAACACCCTTAATGAGGACTGTTTTGAAGATTTTTCAAGACAAACCACAAATTTAAACCATGAAAGTGATTTCAGACTTTGTATAATCCTAAATTAGAACTAATGAACACTAAATCAACAACCATAACAACCATAAACTAAGAATTGATGATTATGCAGTTTTAACTGTAAAAACCAAATTTTTGTAAACTACAACTTGAAAAGAACAAGCTACTGATTTTAAGGTTTAAACACACTTGATTATAACTAGATATCACAAAGAAACAGAAATTGAAGCTAATTAACAACTATAACAATGAAATGCCAAATTGGTCAAAAGTGCTTACAAAAGCTTCCAAGCTCAAAACTGAGATTCAGAACCAATGAACACCCCTATAAGCTTACCAATAAGCTACTAACCCAAGGCCATCCATAATACACCTTGCTCCAGCTGTGAACACCTTCTCCAAGTGATTTTTTTATTTTTCACCTATTTAATTGGTATTTTTGTGATTTTTGACTTTTTGAAGCTAAACTGAATTTTAGTGTTTCTAATAGCTTTTATAAGCTATTTGGGAGCTTATGTGAGCTAACTCAGTCCATACAAACAACAAACAACATTAGCATAAATTGAGATTTTTGAATGAAAAATGCATAAACTGAAATTGATACTGAAATCTTGAAATTTATTATTGAAAAGGACTCAAATACACTTAATAAGCTTAAACAAAACACTTGGGATTGAAAACATACAATATAAGACTTGGATTAAAAAAAACGACTTAAGAAAACTTAAAATTACACTAGATACTTTGATACAATGCATCTCTCTCTCTCTTTATAGACTTTTCATCATCCCCATGTGCTTCTGATTGTTTCCCACCACATTTGAGCCCTTGGATCACTCAAAATCATCAGAACCGTCCACATGTGATTTTTGGCGCCAAATATTCTTCATAGCAGTTTTAAGCAATTAATGGATTTGGTTGAGTCAATTAAGGATATTTGGAGTTTAGAAGAGGTGGAGGGGACAAGGCATGGGGAGGGGTTTGAAAAGGATGAAAAACCATGGCTGGTATTGGTGATTGCAGTGTTGGTGAGAGGAGATGAACAGTAACAGTGGTATTGCGCGGTTTTTCCTTGGGTTTGACTTTCTTTGACCGAGCTTAATAACACAGGGAGGTCAAAAGGCTTGGCTGGGGTTCACAATGGTTGTGGACTGGCTCAAGGGTCAGCCAAATGGGGGCCAAGGGTCAAGCTTGGGTTTGGGCTTGGATAATGGATTGGGCTTGTTAGTTATAAGGTGTCCGTTTGGTTAAGTGGTAACAACAAGGACCAAAAGTGTAAAACTGCCAAACATCAGGGACTGATCTTGCAACTTTTTCAAACTTCTCACAAGGACCAAACTTGACAACTTTGATAATACAAGAACCCTTTTTGCATAAATTCCATTTTAAAAGTCCAAGGACTAATTTTGCAAAATTTCAAAGTTTAGGGACCTTTCTTGCCAATTGACCAAAGAATCATTCAAGGATCATTTTTAACAACTTAGAATACTTCAGGTACCTTGAATGATAAATTTCCACATTTTTGAATTCCAGGGACTAGATTTGACAACTTTTAAAACTTGGGGGACTAAAACTGCCAATTTTGCAAACTTTATACATTTTTCATCTGATTTTGATATTTTTGCATTTAAAACACATAAAACACTTGTTTGTGATAATTTGATCATTTTGATGTGTTTCTGAGTGTTTTCAGATGATTTTGCAGTTTAGATTATACAAAAATGATGAGTATTTAGACACTCATCATACTGCTTCTCAAGGTACTGCATCTTAAGGTACTGCATCACAAGGTACTGCTTCACAAGGTGCTGATATTCAAGCAGATACTGCAGTTTCACTTCCGCCATCTCCACAAGCTTCTGCTCATGATTCTCAACAAGAAGAACACCCACCATCCTCTCCCAATGATAATACTTCAACAGATGGGCTTCAAACATCTGGAGGAGATGAGGGAGATGTGGCACCTGAGGGTACAGTCCTAAACGATTATGCTTTATCAAGATAGTTGACCAGATTGAAGACATCTTTGAAGAACAGGCCACTCAGATTCAGACGTTGAAGCTTAAGTTTAGAAGATTAAAGAGGTTTGTATGGCCATTAGTTCAACAGCATAGATTATGGGTCAAGTCTCAAAGGAAGCTAGGCAGGCCTGTTAGGCAATTTAAGAAGACCACCAAAGGCAAAAAGGTTAAACAGCAATCTTCATTCCAATTGGAGAGGAAATTGGAAGATAAGAATTTGAATGAAGAAGCTGAATCTCAAGGTACTAATGTTCAACCTCAAGGTACTGAAGTGCAAGTCAATATTGAAAGTACTGAGGAAGAAAGAACTGGAGTTCAAAGTATTGTTGTACAAAGTACTGATGGTAAAAGTACTGATGATCAAGGTACTGGTCTTCAAGGGACATATCGACAAGAATTAATTACACCAAGGGTGTTAGATTTTGAAGAAGAAGCAGGTCCTTCAAAAATTCCACAAGAAGAAGAAGCTGATACACCTATGGTTGAACATACTGCAAGTGATGAAATTGCAGCTGAGATATTGCACAATTTATCAAGACCAAGAGGTGTGAGTATTCCAGGAGTTGCTGAAGAACAACCTCAAGTTTCTCAATCTCAACCTGTGTTAGATCCAAAAGATAAAGGGAAAGGTAAAATGATTGAAACAAATAAGAAAAAGAAACTCACTTTAGCACAACTAAGGGCTGCTGAAGTTGCTAGGAATGAGGAAGCTGCTAAAAATGTACAAGAAGAATTGAATGCTGAAGTTGCTATTGAAGAAGCTAAGGATAAAGAAGCAGCTAAGAAATTACAAGAAGAATTGAATGCTGAAGCTGTTGTACCAATAAATAAACCTATTCCTGTTTCTGCTCTACCAAGAAGACCAAATCGTGCTAAGAAAAGAAATGCAATGATGGCTTATTTAAAAGGTCAAGGATATATTGGATTGCAGAAGTTGAATTATGTTGAGATGAAACAGTTATATGAAGCTATTAGAGAGGCTTATCAGAAGCATGTTGATAGTATCAAAGATTTTAAAGATGATGATGCTCAGAAAGAAGATGATAGAAAAGGAAGCTTAAAAAGAAAAAGAACAACTGAAGTTAAAGATAAACAGCCATCAAAGAAGATTGAGTTAAGATTTGATACAGATGATGAACTAAGGAATTACTTAAGAGTTGTAGAATTTGATTATTCTAAAGATGATGCAGAAAAGAAGAAGAAAAAATCACCAATAACTACTTTTGAAGTTGTAGAATCAAAGGATGGAAATTATCTGATGTTTCACAGAGAAGATGAAAGCTTCAGATTGTTTAATATGCTATGGGATCTATTGCACATAATAGATAGAGAGGATTTGTTTCATTTATATCATTTGGTGCAAGAATATTTTGAACACATTCCATCAGAAGGTGTTGGTTTAATCTTGCTTGGAGATCTCACAACTGATTGGGAAACTGAAGAATCAAGCACTGATGAGATTTGGAAAAATCAAGAAGATTGGGAGATAATCAGCTGGAGATTTTTTGAAGAATCTGGAGTACATGTTCTAGAGTTAGAAGATGGAACTATGATTCACATGTTAGCAGACAGAAGATATCCGCTTACATCAGACCTTATGAGGAGAATGCTAGAGCATGGTATGGAAGTTGAAGAAGATAATGAAACTGCACTTATGGTCATCAAATTGTTTATCAGATGGACAACTATGGCTGATGATGATGAATAACTGGTATGAATCTTTATTGAATAAATTATTTTTGAAATATCAGTACTTTATTCAAAGTACTGCTAACCAAACAGTACTTTCATCAAAGTATTGCTTGCGGCTTTAAACCAGTTAATGATTTTGAAAAGAAAACTTTTGTTAAGTGATAAATATTTTGAAACAAAGGTTAAAATAAATAAATGGTTTTTGAGATGGTAACAACAATAGGTTATCAATCCACCATGGTTACAAAAGGATTGGCTAATCCATGAGCAAACGGATCTGGTAAAGATATCTCAAATATGTTTTATAGTTGACAACTTGCTAATAAGTTGTATGGTAATCAACTCACCATATCAGTAAATGTGAAGAGTTGGCTAGCCCACAAGAAAATGGCTTGTGGTAAAGGCTGTGGAAAAACCATTATATGGTAATTAGTTTACCATGGATGAAAGAACTAACTAGTCCAAAAGGGTATAGCTTTTGGTAAAGACAAATCAAATCTGTTGATAGCTGATGATTTGTTAAAAATCATATGGTTATCAATTTACCATGATCTTACACACCAAAACATTTTGCTACTCCAGAGTTAATGGAATTGGTAAAGAGACATCAAAACCCATTAAATTTTTAATGATTCACCTCTCATAGGAGTTTACACACCTGGAAGTGATGAGAATAGACTGAAACTTAAAAGAATTAATGTACAAAATTATCATATGTTGCTGAGTTGCTGAAAAGATGGAGATTGCTGAATGATGCTGTAAAGAATAATTTCTAAAGAATACTTTGATAATGATGATATAACCACAGAGAATACAAAGATACAATCTAAAGACAAAGACACAATCTTTCCTTGAAGATGGAGATGTTAAAGATAAATTTACAAAGGAACTTGAAGTCAAGCAAGTAGAATTAAAGTTAGGGGAGGATTGTTGGGATATGAAAGTGCTGAAGATTGACAAAGTACTGAATAAACACAAAGTGCTGGAAGAAGTCAAAGTACTGTTAAGTAAAAGTCAAAGTACTGCTCGTTTATCAAAGTACTGTAAAGCAAGTCGGTTGTAATAGACTATTTTATAGAAAGTAATGTTTATCTAGAATGTTCTAAGAATAGTTTAGTATTACTTGTCGTACAAGGAATTGGAATTGTAAACCGATTATGGTTATCCTTAAGCCTATAAAAGGACCCCTAGATTGGCATTAGAGATATACGTTTTAGAATACTAAAGTATGATATTAGAGTTTTAGAGTTATTAGAGAATCTGTATAATTAGCAGATTCTAAAGTTTTAATAAAATTGTTGAAAGTTAAAGTTGAATTCTTCTTAGCTTTGTTAAGTAAATTCCGCATACTTAAAAGAGTTTGCTCAGTGTTTCATTGTTAATAACTTAAGATTTATCCGAGGTTATTAAACCCTTAACAAGCTATATAAGTTAGTCTGGTTAGAGTACATCGATCCAACAGTGAATCATTGAAAATTTAATGGATTTTATGTCTCTTTACCAAAGCCATTAACTCTGGAGTAGCCAATGTTTAGGAGTGTAAAACCATGGTACATTGATAACCATATGATTTTTAGCAAATCATCAGCTATCAACGGATTTGTTAAGTCTTTACCAATAGCCTTTTTCTTTTGGACTAGTTAGTTCTTGCAACCATGGTGAACTAATTACCATATAAATGGTTTTTCCACAGCCTTTACCACAAGCCATTTTTCTTGTGGGCTAGCCAACTCTTCACTATTACAGATATGGTGAGTTGAAAACCATACAATTTTTAGTAAATTGTCAACTAAAAACGGATTTGATAATCACATCAGAGTCGTACCCTCATGATGAGTGAAACTCTTTCTTGTTTATAAAACATGGTGAGTTGATTACCATCAGGTGTTACTCTCAAAATAATTTGTTGCTTTTATCATGTGCTTCAAAAAGTATTTTGCACTTTACAAAAATTGCTTATTTTTATTTTCATTAAAAGACTTTTACTGGTTTTAAGCTGCAAGCAGTACTTTTGGAGAAAGTACTGTTTGTCCAGCAATACTTTAAATAAAGTACTTGATTTTTCAAAAATTTTATATAATTAAGAACCATACCAGTATGTATGCATCATCATCAGCCAGAGTTTTCCATTTGATAAACAATTCAATGGCCATTAGGGTTGTTTCATTCTCCTCTTCAACCTTCATACCATGATCTAGCATTCTGATCATAAGATCTCTTGTCAATGGATATCTTCTTTCTGCTAACATATGGATCATAGTCCCATCTTATAACTCCAAAACATGCACTCTTGATTCTTCAAAGAATCTCCAGCTGGTAATCTCCCAAACTTCTTGGTTGTTCCAGATTGCATCAGTGCTTGTTTCTTCTGTCTCCCAGATAGTTATAAGATCTCCCAGCAAGACTAAGCCGACTCCAGTTGGTGGAATATGCTCAAAATAATCTTGCACTAGCTGATACAGGTGAAACAAATCTTCTCTATCTATCATATGTAGTATGTCCCACAATGAGTTGAATACTCTAAAACTTTCATCTTCTCTATGGAACATAATATAGTCTCCACCCTTTGATTCTACAACTTCAAATGTAGACATCTTAGACTTCTTTACTACAACATCTTTAGACTTAGGATGCTCAAAATCAACAACTCTTAGATAATTCCTCAGCTCATCAACTGTATATGTTCTCAATTGTATCTTCTTTGATAGTTGTTCATCATCAGCTGTCCTCTTTATGTTTTGGAAGGTAAACCTCTAACTAAATTGCCTTTAACCAGCTTGTTGATATTTTTGAAATTCACATGTCCTAATCTTCTATGCCATAGATGTGCTTCTTCAAGTGTTTCCTTTGCTACTAAACATGTTGCTCTTTCAGAAGAGTTAAGATTCTTCATATCTAGACTGTACACATCATTGGTTCTTGGCACTCTTAGTGTTACCAAGTGATCATCAACAAGCTTGAACTCCGGGGAAAGAATAAGACATTATGTGTTAGTGAATAACACAGGATGCTTCTTGTCACAGATCTGAGATACTGACAATAGGTTGAACTTGAGCTCCTTCACATAACGAACATTCTCAAAGTTTATGCTTCCTGCCTGGATGGTTCCTTTCCCAGTAATTCTACCTCTACTAGGATCATTTCCAAATGTAACTCTTCCTCCAAAATATGATTTAAAATCTGACAGAATCTCCTTGTCTCCTGTCATGCTTCAAGAGCAACCAATATCAACAATTAAATGATCTTTAAGCTCCTCTTCTGGGTTGCCCTGCACAAAGATGAAAGAGTTAGTTTCTTTTAGGAACCCAAGCCATTACTGACTTGTGTTCTCCTTGTGGAGTGACATACTTAAATTCTTTAAGTATGTAGTCTCTACTGTTTTTGAAAACATGATCAAGTATTTTTGTTTGTTCCAAAACTTGTGTTGGTTGTTCAATAAAACTCTCTTTTTCAACAAAAATTGTCTTTTCTGTTTCAACAAAATTCTCTTTTTCACCCTTACTTGCTGAAAGTACTGTTTGTTCCCCATCAGTACTTTCTTTTCTAACCCAGTTGGTTTTAACTTCTTGTGTAGATTTGTTAGATCTAGATACTCTATTTGGTGTGTAACGCCTTCTAGGTTGATATTAATTGGATCTCCTAGGGCTTTTATTCCAAAGAGTGCTAGCAGTACCTCGATTGGGTGAAAATCTAACAGTACTTTGAGAAGGTACTACTTGAGAAAACTTTGTCTTACCAGTACCTTGAAAATTGTTGCTTGAGGGTACTGGTGGTTTGGAAAAAGTTCTTTTATGGTGAGGGTACCTATAGTCTTTTGAGAAATTACTATGGTTAACCCTATGTGAGTGATTCCAAACAGGTTTATTCTCCCATTGGCTTTTGGTTAGCAGTTTTAGTCTAAGGGAATGTGCTTAAATACTCTGAGTGAAAGTCACAGTCCTTAATCAAATGATCAGGACTATAACAAACAAAACATAATTTTTGACCCGTAATCCCAAAATTTCTTCCTTTAGTTCTGTGACCAAAACTATCCTGACTTTTTGGTGAATAATGAAAACTATCTTGACTTCTTAGTGAATGACCAAAACTATCCCAAAAAGATTTAGCAGTATTTTGAAAAGTTTTTCTTGAAGGTACTGCAGAATGTGTAGCAGTACTTTAAGTTGAAGGTACTGCTGAACTCTTAACATTATCATCCTTAGGTTTCTCAACTGTTTCTTTTGGGGATTCAGAACTAGATGGACCTGAATTAGATTTACCAGTAAGCTTTTTCCTAAACTCTAGATTGTCTACTCCAAAACAAGAAACATATGTCCTAAGTGGTTGAAAACTACCAGTTGGTGGAGGAACTGCATTATAACCCTTATCTTTCTTAAATTCAGGAGGTGTTTGACTAATTGATTCCTCATTACTAGATGTGTTTTCTTCTGAGCTAATGAGTTCACCATCACTAGTTGTTATCTCCTCTTAATCAATTTTTTCCTTATCACTAGGTGAGTTCTCTTCTGTATTGCTAAAATCCATACCAAAACCTATGCCAGTTTTAATGTGTGCTCTTTTCTGTTTTTCAACAAAACTAACATGTGAAAGGCCAGATTCTTTCCAACTAGCAAATTTCTCTAACAATTCATCCCTTTCTTTAGTCGTATTTTCAAGTTCAGAAACCTTACATCCTAACTTCCATTCACTCAATTTTAATTGATAATCCTGTTGTTCATATTTTTCTGCCCAGGCCATTTCATTATTTTCATGAGTTATTATTTTGGCTTCTAGTGACTCTAAAGTTATTTGATAACCAGCTACCTCAGACCTAGCCCTTCTACAATTATATCTTTTAGTTACGTAATCTTTAAGCACTTTTTGATAAAAATTATTACACTTAGAACATACCTCAGAGATAGTGGGTGAACTTGGTGAAGTAGCTACCATAGCGAGCAGAACAAGTTCTTCATCACTTTCCATGCTCCAATCAAAGCTTCCAAGACCATCTCTTGATTCTAAAGCAGCAAATCCTGGTTCCTCATCAAAAGTTGTGCTCCAATCAAACTCTTCCATTGCAACCATAGAGTAGGTTACTGGTTCATCATCAAATTCAGCACTCCAGTCAACCTCTGATAGATTTTCTTGAGCAACCAAAGCTTTTGATTTAGTAATAGGAATTTCCTTTAGTTCAAGCTTGGGTTTCTCAATCATTCTATTTGCCGGATATTTAGCAAACTTGCATTCTTTTGCAAAGTGTCCAGTCTTTTGACAATTAAAGCACTCAATCTTGGATTTGTCAAACGTTATACCCTGTTTGGGTTTGAATTCAATGCATCTTCCTGTTTTCTTCATGAACTTCTTGATCCTTGTAGTGATCATGGCAACTTGCCATCTTATGTCAATTTCTTCAAGAGCATCCTCTTCAATTTGTGACAAATCTTCTTCATAAGTAACCGGTAAAGTGGCTTACTGAGCGAAGAATGAACATACAACCTCATCAGAGTTGATGGTGTTTGTTGGTGATGAGGTGGGGGTAGTCATGGTTGTTTAAATATGTTGTTTATCACCAACAGTACTTTGAGCAGGATAAGCAGTACTTTTAGTGGAAGTACTGCTTCTATTTTCAGAAGACAAAAAAGTAATGCTGTGAGATTTTGAACTTGTTTGGCCATTCATCTCATGCTCATACACCTTTAAATGGTTGTAGAGATCATCAAAGTCCATAGTGTCCAAACCAGGTTGTCCTCTAATCATAGTAGCAATCACATGCCATACGGATGGCAAACTTCTTAAGAACTTCAGGTTTGCATCTTCAACAGATACTTCTGCTTTATATAACTTTAGCATACTAAGAAGATTTTGGAATTTGTCATAGGCAGCATCAAGACCTTCTCTTTCACCAACAGTGAATGTTTCAAACAATTGCTTCAACAGATTTCTATGCATCTTCTTGTAAGCATCATTACCTCCAAATCTTGTCTTAAGATCAGCCCATAGTTGTTTTGCATCCTTAGCATCATGGAACTTGAGTAGGTGACCATCAGGAATAGCAGACAACAGTATGTTGAGAGCCTTTTTTTGATTTCTTACTGTAGCTGCTGGCAAGGTAGGCTTAGGTGGTTTAGGTTGTCCAGGAACTTCTACAGGTTCTTCAAGAATGACATTACCATTGACAATCACATTCCACAGTGCATGGTCTGTAATAGCAATGTACTGCCTCTTCTTCATGCTCCAGAGATCATATTCTCCCTTCTTGATCATAGAAATTCTGAGTGAGGTGATGGATGGGGGTGGTGCAGCTTCAATCGACATCTTTAGGGTTTGTAGTTAAATCAGTTTTAAGGGTTTCTTCTTAATCAGAGTTTCCACACAAGCTCTGATACCACTTGTTGGATCGATATACTCTGACCAAACTAACTATGTAGCTTGTAAGGGTTTAGCAACCTTGGATAAATCCTAAATTACTAATAGTGAAACACTGATATAACTCTATTAAGTATGCGGAAACTACTTCAATAAAGCTAAGAAGAATAACTTTAAACTTCAACGATTATATTAAACCAAACTTTGAACCTGCTTGATACACATATTCACTAACAACCCTAATAACTCTAATATCGTACTTGCATGTAAGTCGTATCTATAATATTCTCTAATGTTGTGTTTTTCTAATGCCAATCTAGGGGTCCTTTTATAGGTATAAGGAGTACCCTAGTAGGTTTACAATTACAATCCTTGTACGACAAGTAATACTAATTCTAATCTAAGAATATTCTAGAATTACAAAGCTTTCCATAAACGATATAGCATAGCAGTCCTTTAGCTTTGCAGTACTTTGACGCGAGCAGTACTTTGACTTTCATTAAACAGTACTTTGACTTTCTTTAGCACTTTGACTTTCTTCAGTACTTTGACTTTTATATCCCAACAAAGAAGGTTATGACCAACTCGATCAATAGTAACCACGTACACGAACAAATCTGAAACATAGATTCTGGCACTGTACAACGGTTAGGTTTTTGTTCGAACAAGTATTAAAAATGAAATCTAACGAGACGGAGAGGGCTATATGGTGTGTTTCAGATCTGAAACACGTGGAGGATATGATATAAGTGGTGTCTCGTTCAGCAAAACATCATCCAAAAACTTACTAGACATCAAGATCCATATCGATTGGTTGCAGATGGTTCTTCTCCAACCGTCGGATCTTTGTCGAGGGGTATACAAAACACCTAAATCTGATTTACAAAATAGAATCATAAGACTAAGGAATATCTTCAAAATCCATTTTATGGTTCAAACGATAGTTCAAATCCATTGAAAAACAATTTCAAATATAAAATTTTTTACCATAACAAGATCACTACACTAAAATCAAAACATAAACCACAATCTCGGCCACTTTGGTTTCTCGATTATGAACTGTAGTCATATTGTCGGAAAAAGGCGGGTTCTATGCGTTTTATTCTCGTCAACAAAATAAACAACTTTTGTGGTCGGATTATATCTGAAGATGGTAGTGATTGATAATGATCCGTGACTAAGGAGGACCTAATAACGACATTAGCAACCAACGTATATGATAGAAAAGGCAGCGCGAATGATTTAGTGGCGGAACTACACAAATCAACAACAATTATTGTTTTGGTGGCGGTAATGGCCACAAAAGTAGTTCTCTATGTGATGAGAGAGATACATTTATCACGTTTGCTTAAGAATTGCCCTTATGATTTTTACTTATTCAATTTAAATTTAATACTCAAATTACACATGTCCTTTTTCTATTGGTTCTTATAGCTTTTATTTTAAGTTTGGTCATCACATGAACGCAAATATATATATATATATATATATATATATATATATATATATATATATATATGATAAAGATCAAATAAAAAGACAAATATCCGTAAAAAGATAAAATGATTTTTTTTCAAAAAAAAGTTTTCGAAAAAATCTCAAAAAATTCTACAAGATCGGGTATGATGGTGCATGAAAAAGTTGTGAAAAACTTTGTTCTAAAAGTGGATATTTTTTTCGAAAAAAACTTATGAAAAAATACGTTTGCGCATTAAATCGTTTTTTTGTCCATCAAAAATTGCTTTTTGCACCCAACTTCTCTTGACTTTTTTCATCAAAATAATATTGCGCATCTAACTAGAACAAGCTGAAAATTTTGTGCATCCAAATTTTTTTGCGCATCAAAATTCGTTTTTTGTGCATTGAAAAAAACGTATCAAAACTCAAAATTATAAAAAATATTTTCACAAAAGTCTTATGCACCAACATACCCGATCTTGTGAAATTTTTGGAGAATTTTAAAAAAAAAAATAAATTTTTTTATTCTTTTTACGGGATATTTGTCTTTTTATTTTAACTTTACCCTATATATTTATAGTTTAGTAAACTTATCAGGAAAAAGTACCAAAATTTTTAAAATAATACCATTGTTATTGCACAAATATAAAAGTATAATACTATCATTGAATATTATAGTTGTATCATAATCCGTAACATAAATAGATTTCGGCATATAGTTCAATAAAAGTTTATGCGCCTGATTTATTATCGCCAATAAGAAACACCAACTAGCTTGAAAATTCTCTCCATAGAGACGTGCATAGTTAACCCTCCATGCACGAAGGATCGGGAGTCATATACTCATAGGATAAACGAGTAGACTTTACGAGGTGTTTGTATTCATCTCCCATACGTGTGAAGTTATCCTTTTCAGCATATAGAACATCCAAAAAATGCGCCAAATTGATCACAACCGCCAACAGTGGCCTTGGAATGGTTTTAGTTATGACTTATGAGGTACTCTCGATCAGTTTATATCTTTCCACAGATCTTCTACTTGATTGTACAACAAGTTTTGGGCATACTCCTCGTTGACATTATATTCCTTCATGTAACTTTCAACGCTCGATGAAACATGCTTTCTTTCTTGCTCCTCCTGTATTTATATTAAGAAAACTGGTTAGTTAAGCCCAGACATAAACTAGGAGTTTAGAAACTACAAAAAAAAAATGCCATTTAGTGGCACGCACTTTCAGTGGCAAAAATGTTATGTGTCACAATAGTCTGTTTTTAATGACACGTTTTTTGTGACACTAAAAAAAGTATACGTTTTAGTGGCGGTTGATGTGTTGTGCCATAATAACACCTACTTATTAGTGGCATGTATTTTCATATGTTATTATAAACTATCATAACTAGTGTCACACTATATGTTTTGTCGTTACATGCTACTTTTTAGCTTTTTAAATTTTTTGAATGTGCCACTATTGAAAATTAGAATTTTCGTTGGGCAGGCCGTTTTGAACATTTCCTCCCGTATTCCTTTTTCAATTGTCAACAATCCTTAATTATTCTCATTGTTGGGCCTTCCAAATTTAAACCACTGCTATAGAATCATCTCTTTTAAAAACGATATTTTGACATCCGCTGCTATAGAATCATCTCTTTTAAGAACAATATTTTGACATCATCAATCTCGTCTCTCAGTTATATCCTCTAAAGGTATTATATTCTTTTTATCTTGTTCCGGTAATCCGTTTTAATTTTTTTTTTTTTTTTTTTTTTTTTTTTTTTTTTTTTTTTGTGTAAACCGTTTCAGTATGTAATGGCTTGATTGTTGTATCAATTGTTTTCACTTTCGAGAATGTATACATGATTTCTTATTATAATAAATTTGAATTTAATATCATCATATGATTCTACGGTTTTTGGAAATCAACTATTGATTCAATTATGTTTTGGAAGTTTCTTATAGGCTCAAATAAATAGATGTACCATGTTTCTTTTCCTAGGCTATGTTTGGCGCGGAGTTTTTTAAAGTTTTTTCGAGAAATGAGCGGTAAGCAATGAGCTTTTTGATTTTTATTGTTCATTTGGTAAATGAGCGGTGAGCTTTGCTAATTTTTAAAAATAGTCATTTTTCCAATACTTCTTTAAGAAGTTGTGAGACTTATCATGAATTTATTTACTTTTGCATTTGTGTACTTATCTTGACCACTTATGTTTTGAGCAGGCACTTTTTCAATTCCATTAAATTGGTAATATTCATATACTCTCCAAAGGTACTTCGGTGCTTTTAGAGCTTTTGAAGCCTTAAAACACACTTCTAATTAGTTCTGGTCCATTGACGACATATTTTACATAAGATTGAAAGTTTATCCATGTGTCTTATAGACGTAATGAGGTTAAACTCAGTATGTAGCAAATTTATTATGTTTTGTTAACTCAAGTCTTTTTTGTTCTTGCAGAGATGAAATGTTGACTATCTAAATAACTTAATGTCGAGATATACATGTCACTATGGATTGGCTATCTAAACAATGATGAACCTATTTGAACATAAACCATAAGTTTTTCTTTCCCTTTAAGTCTTTGGTGTTCGCGGTTGTGTGTAATTGTGTATACAGGTTATCACTTTTTCGGAAACGATATCATTAAATGCCACAAGTGTAGTATGGTATTGCGTTAAAGGTATGTTTTTACTAATGTTTTGACAATAATAATTTAAATTACGATCAAAACAGAGGTAAACCTCTATTTTTGTAAGTTGATATTTGTGTTAAGGTCCTTCTCTTGATGGCAGAACATAGGAAATCAATTGGTACTATTAGTGAGGCTCAGATGTTATAGATGATATATGTGTTACAGATGTGATGCATATATCTTTGTCACTTTTGTGCTTCAATTTATTGATTCAACCATTTTGACATATGTAGCTCCTCTTTATCTTGTGTCTAATAAGTGCATTGTTTTGTTTATTTTTTTGCAGATGTGCTGGAAATATGTATGAGGACACTTGTAACCTTTGACAAGGTGTGGTTACTTAATGTAGTTGTAGGTTTATTTATGTAATTAATTGTTGAATATTTAGAGCTGTTTTTATTAGTTTTGTCGGATATTCCTTTCGTGTATATCAGAGAATGTTGTTGAACGATTCTAATGAAATGTAATAAAATTATTGTATCTAGTTTCTATGGTTGAAAGTAAGTTCCTTAACAATTAATTGTTCTGGAAATACAAAATTGGTATGATGTCACATATCTATTTTCGACATCTGTTTGTAACACACAATATTTGCCGCTAAAATTGGCTTGTTGTTTGGAATTACATGTATCTAGTGGCATAAAGTATTGTGTCACAAACTTCTATGACTATTCAGTGACAAATAAATAAGTGCCACTAAAGCCCAAAATGTTTGCAGCAACACATTAAAAAAGTGCCACTAAATCCCTATAGTGGCAATGCACTTAGTGACACTTATACATTGTGCCAGTGATTCCTGCATAGACCTTTGGTGGCACTTATTTTACCTTTAGTGGCAGTTTTTGTGTGCCACTAAATGGCATTTTTTTTGTAGAATAGTTAAGATATATGTGCGGGGACTACTAGAAAAGGGTGTACCTTGTGACCGGCGAGATCATTTAGGTGTCGACCAAGTATACCTGCGTATCTCTTCAAAAAAAAAAATATACCTGCGTATCTTAAAAGAGGAGGTTCAGAGACAGCCCATTCGAGAGCCTTTTTTGTGACTATATCACTCATGCCAAGATAACAAGTTGTTGTAAGCAGGTTAGCACCGCCAAGATTGACTGCAATTGAATCAAGCTCTTCAGTGGTTGGTATTTGTCCCTCATTTAACCATTGTGCTTCAACCATCAGGACTCTAACAAAATCTTTCACTTGTGCATGACAATGCATATAGTCACGTGCTTCTTGAAAGGTTTATGGATATTTCCAATATACGTATGACCGGATTCGAACTCGAGACTTCGGGATTGCACACATTACGTATGAGAATTAATGTTTAGAATAAATAATATAAATGTTATTACTAAATTATTTGGTCACGAAATAAATACTTAACGAAAGTCAATATTTAACGAGTTTTGACTAGCGGTCGTTAAATGTAAACTAAAAAGACTAGAGATGAAATTAGTAAATGGGAAGGATCTAGAACCCCTCTTGGGTTCCCTTGGCCGATCGGTTGGGTCTCCAAACCCAATCCCACTCAAACTTGTTCTCCAAGATAAGTTACCTATAAATACAAACCCTTGTATTCATTCATAACTTAATCTTGGTGACTATCAAACCTAATTTCTCTTCTTCTTTTCCTCCCGTTGTGTTTGGTCGATCGATCCCCAATCCCTAACCCTAGGGATTCGATTTTCCATACCCAAGAACAAGTATTTGGTTTGTTCGTGATCAAGAACCTAGCTTTTCACATAAATTCGATATTAGTACGTGTGTACAAGAACGAAGAACAAATACAATTGTGTTTGTGGGTATTTTGGTATTCGACATCTAAGGGGGTCGAATTTATAAACCCTAATTTTAGGGTTTAGGGTTTTGTTCATTGTTCTTGATATCGTGTGTTTCTTGATTTGCTAAAAGGTACGCATGTTCTTTTAATTCGATTAATTAATTTACAAGTATTATTCCTATTATTTATGCTGCACGCTTTGATGATGTTTACTTGTTTTTGATAATTGTTATGATTAGTAAAACCCAACAGTGACATCACGAGCCGTTAATATGTTGTAATTAATTACCGAAACACATAAAAGTTGAATCTTTATGATTATTACATGCTTTTATTGGTTTATAGGGTTTTAAAAATTTGGAACCCTAATTTTTTTAATATTGGGTCGATTACCCTTTTTTTTAATTAGGTTTTATTTTTTTGTAAAACTTGTAGAAACCCTAGGGTTACATGTATATTTTATGTGATTTTCATGAATAATTGTTATGTGCCATGATTATATGCGTATCTTGGTATTGTAGTTGTTATGAGGAATCCATAGTGGAACATGCATGTTTTGTCATGGATTATTGTGTATTGTTTGTTTTGATTAATTGTTAAGTAAAATTCACATGTTAATTAGTTTGAAAAATATAAAATTGGGTAAGACTTCAATATATCTAATAATAATTCGTTATGTGCAATATGGTATATCATTAACTTTGGCTTATGCAATCGACTTGTCGATGTATGTGGCTCACTTGCATTGGTAGGTGAAAACCCTAGTTAATATTTTCATGGTTTTTACACCTAGAATTGTTTATTAGGTTTTATCGAAAAAATTATGCATGTGGCTAATTGTTTTACATATATTAATTGTTAAGTTATACGTATATTATTTGAGTTCGTTATAATTTTTATTAAGTGCCTTTTGTTTATATTGTATGACACGTTAGTAAGCAAAAAGGGTTTTTTGAAAATAGAAAATTAAATGGACTAAATAATAGCGAAATTTAATTTGTTTTCTAAGTATTAAATCTTGAACTTTTAATCGACTGATGCGACTGTACTAAATGGTTAACCTCAAATTTTACTTTAAAGTTTGATGGGTAAATTGATGTTACATTTGCAATAATGGAATTTGGATTTGTATCCGTTAAACTCAATAACGTTTATTGATGAACTATGTGTGCATTTTTTTGTGTATATATGAGTGTGAAATAAGTGAGAGTGAAGAAAGTTAATGATTTAAATTGTAAAAACGTGTTTAAATATCTAAAAAAGTTGCATTGCTTTTTATAAATAGATGTATTTTATTCTAACAACTTTACCCAATTTTTAAGCAATTGTGTTTTCTGTTTATAAGTAGTAAAGATAAAAACAAACATATAGTTCGATGAAGCTCTTATCTTTAACATCTTGCAATCTACCAGCCATATTTGACATAAAAGTTATGAATAAAATTTTGTATTGTCTCGTGTAAATATTAATTCCCCATTTATTATGAAGTGGTGATTGGGTGGCGAGTATAAGCTTTTTTCTAGTAAAATCAAAACCTGAAAATTCGGTTTTGAGTTTTCAAAATTAAAGCATGTTGGTGAGTTAGATATCTTCAGTTTGGATTCATTCGATTTTGAAAACATGATTGTGAACTCTAAATCTTTATACATGTAAGTGACTACAAAAAATAATTTGAAGATTTATGCTAAGTAACGGACACAATATATGTAACTACTTTGATGTACAAATACTGAAGTGGAAAATATGCCCTTACATGATTTGAAAACATGTCGCATGCTAGAAACATACTTAGTTTGCTAGTTTGTCTTAGAAAGTATGCTCGATATGATAACGCTCTATCAGATTGGTAAACATCATTTTAGAAATTAATATATATATTTTTGATGTTTTATCACTAATAAGAATAAAAAATAAATAGATAAATAGATTTGATTTTCCGTGTTTTGGTGAGTCCCCGTGACCGTATCTTTCGTTGGCTACCACCAAAATGGTGCACGTATGAGTTTTGAATGACCTTATTTGAGAACTGAAATATCTAGAGGGGGCGTTGTTGGGGGACCCTTAGTCGTTAGTGGTACCCCCTAAGTCACTTTTATCCACTCTCTGTACAGGGAAAAATATATTTTTTTTTTTATCGTTTTTTGTTTCGTATTTTCTGTCAGTTATACTTCTAACTTATCAAACTTAAAATGAACAAAAAAAAAAAAAAAAAAAAAAAAAAAAGGTGCCAATATCCATTGTATGTATAGAAGTTCAACTATTAGACCACATTGACGATGTCGATATAATATTCAATGTTCAATATATTATTATGGGTATGTTTGGCACAATGGGCTGGGGCTTTTATTATAAGTCGAAGTTGAAATTTGTATTTTGGTAGACTTTTTGGCAAATGGGCTGGGGCTTATTATTGCAAAATTACTAAAAATGATATAATTAAATGAGTTTTATGGTATATGTTAGATATTTTTATGGGTAAATATGTAATTTATGGTTCATAAGCCCCAGGCTAAAGTTTTTAGCCCCTTTTATGGGGCTAAAGTTTTAAGCCCCTATTTAAGCCCGCATGACAAACGAGACTTATTTTATAAGCCGGCTTATTTTAGAAGCCCAAGCCCAATAAGCCCCTCCATAAGCCCTCCCCAAACACACCCCATATGTAAGTTCGTGTCATGGTGCACAGGCTATATATAATATGTATGGAAATGACATTGTACGACAGCTCACAACAAATTACTCTTGTGTACAAATCGGCCTCCGATTTGCTTAATCCTTGGAATATTTTGAGATGTCAACTTTATCTGTTTCTAGTCCTTCCTTTTGTTCATCTCCATTGTCTTCAGCTGATAATACGCATAGCACGAAGCAAGATGTTATTCGCAACAGTGTAATCTTCCATGATAGTATATGGGGGGATCAGTTTCTTGAGCATGATGAGGTTAAGTTTGCATATTTTTACTTGCATTGCATACTTTTGTTATGAACGGAACAAAGGTATACAAATTAATTATTTTATGTACGCAGAAATTCAATGTAGCTACAGAGAAACAACTAATTGAGGAGCTCAAAGAAGAAGTGAGAAAAGAGCTTATGATACGAGCTAGTAATGAAGCCAGCCAAGATATAAAGCTTATACAATTTATCGATGTTGTTCAGCGCCTGGGCCTAGCCTATCATTTCGAAAAAGAGATCGAGGAATCCTTGCAACATATCTATGTTACATATGGCGATCAGTGGATTGGCATAGAAAGCATTTCACTTTGGTTTCGACTGCTACGACAACATGGCTTCAACATTTCATCTGGTAATTAAATAAAACTTAAGAACCTTGCATAATAATTGACTCTTTCACTGCATTACCTAGCCTGTGTACCATGACCCAACTTACATAAAATATATCGATACCAAACGTATGAGCACTACAAAAAAATTGTCATTTGGTGACACATAAAGAAAGTGTCACTAGAAGTAAAAACATGTCACTAAAAAATTAGATTTACTGTTTGTGTCACTAGAACCTCTATCACTATACTCAACCTTCCTGGTAATGGAGTATGTCTAAATTCATCTACTTGGTTTGCTCGTGTTACAGATATATTCAAGAACTACAAAGATGAGAATGGAAAGTTTCAGGAATCGTTATGTGATGATCCTCAAGGAATGCTTGCTTTGTACGAAGCAACATATTTGAGGGTTGAAGGAGAAGAAGTACTAGATGACGCAAACGAGTTCACTAAAATCAACCTCGGCATTATATCCAATGATCCATTTTGTGACTCTTCTCTAAGAACTGAAATACAGCAAGCACTAAAGCAGCCACTTTGTAGAAGGTTGCCAAGGTTAGAGGCGGTGTGTTACATACCAATCTACCAACGAAAAGCTTCTCATAATGAGGTCTTGTTGAAGCTTGCAAAGTTAGACTTCAACGTGCTTCAAGATATGCACAAACATGAGCTAAGCCAAATCTGCAAGTACGTACATATATAGCGAGAAAAATTCGCTTTGCCATATTATTCAACTTATATATAACTCGATCAACTATATTTAAATTTTAGTTGACTCTAGCTAACTAGCATGAATCAGAGGGTGTTTTACATGAGCTGATTTATATAACTGAATCTGTGTTTCATGCATGGTTTTATCACTTTATGATTTATATTCATAACTTGCATTTATGTCTCAGATGGTGGAAGGATCTGGACATTCGAAACAAGTTACCTTATGTTCGAGACAGATTGATAGAAGGCTACTTTTGGATACTAGGAATCTATTTCGAGCCTCAGCATTCTCGTACAAGAATATTCCTAATGAAAACATGCATGTGGTTAATTGTTTTAGATGATACATTTGATAATTATGGCACTTACGAGGAACTCGAGATGTTTACACAGGCTGTCGAAAGGTATTTAGTGTGTATTTTGCCCTTGGACTAAAACAGATCTTTGTGCATATCTATATTAATTATAATTAATCATTTATTTAGTGCTAACTGTATATTATATATCTTAGATGGTCCATAAGCTGCATGGATGAGTTACCAGAATACATGAAACTAATATATCATGAACAGTTCAGTGTTCACCAAGAAATGGAGGAATCACTTGCAAAGGAGGGAAAAGCATATCAAATCCATTATATTAAGGAGATGGTAACTAATGTTCATATTCTCTAACTTTATTTTGACTGACTTTCATAATTTCAAAATATTAGTCTACATCCATTAGTAACTGCAAATATCGAACGCAGGCCAAAGAGGGCACTCGCAGCCTTTTATTAGAAGCCAAATGGTTAAAAGAGGGGTACATGCCAACATTAGAAGAGTACCTTTCTAATTCACTGGTTACTTGTGGCTATGCCTTGATGACAGCAAGATCTTATGTTGCCCGAGACGACGATATAGTCACCGAGGATGCCTTTAAATGGGTGGCCACACATCCCCCGCTTGTGAAAGCTTCATGCAAAATTTTAAGACTTATGGATGATATTGCAACCCACAAGGTACGTACATACTAACATGCATACATATATACTCGATATGATCATGTTCTTAGCAAAAAAGTATGGTGTTACATACCACCTACATAATTTTTGTAGGAGGAACAAGAAAGAGGTCATATTGCTTCAAGCATCGAATGCTACCGAAAGGAAACTGGTGCATCAGAGGAGGAAGCATGCAAGTTTTTCTCGAAACAAGTTGAAGATGCTTGGAAAGTTATAAATCGAGAGTCGCTCAGGCCTACAGATATACCATTTCCTCTCCTTATTCCTGCAATCAACCTTGCACGTGTGAGTGATACCTTATATAAAGACAACGATGGCTACAATCATGCTGGTAAAGAAGTCATTGGTTACATCAAATCGTTGTTGGTTTACCCTATGATTGTCTAAGATTCAAGTAGTCTTAATGGAACTTGCTATTTCACATATTCCATAATAATGTTATGTTACATGAGTCTTGTGAGGTTATTATCTGTTCCGTTGTAAGTTTTCTTTGTCCATTTTACATGTGTGTACACACATAACTTTCCTTTAATAAATTTTCAATAATGTATGATGCAAAAATCATCGACTTCAATTCTGAGCTCCAATATATGTTGTCATGAGTGTGAAAATGCAAAAATCATCGACTGCCAAAATCTGCAATCTTCTCAATCAGAGATGCTTAGTCAAAGTACGTACAATCCCCAAAATCATTTTTATTTCTATCATTAAGTTCAAGGGACATATGCAAACTCATATGTGATCTATCTGCTTTTTTATGAAGGTAGCTCTTATTAGGTCAACATAATTCTGCAGATCACTTAATAGCTTTTCTTGGTTCATAAGTTTTTATCACTCCCTGGTTTCATTAACAAACAAGACATGGTGTGCCCACACGGCCATACATAATTTGTTTTTTTCCCGACGTCGTATTTGGTTACACTCATTGCATTAATGGAATGATTTGATAAACGTGCTTAAGTTTGTGTTTTGAGAATTAGGGACAAGTTTTTTTTGTCACGTATATATTTGCTTTAATTAGTTCCATTAATAGGATATAGTATTATAGTGTCTAATCACGGACGGAACCAGGACACGGTGTGACCAGGTGCACTTGGAATAAACTAAACAATAATGCAAACACAATTTTTAGAGACCGGGTGCATTTAAGAGAAATCGATGTTTTTTAACAAAATTAACACTACGACACAAATATTCATGGGTGTCCCGGGACCCCCCGGGACACCCCCTGGTAGGGCTGTAAACGAACTGAACGTTCAGTGAACATTTCATGAACGGTTCGGTAAAAAGTTCGTTTATGTTCGTTTATTTATTAAATGAACGAACATGAACAATATTATACGATCGTTTAATTAAATGAACGAACATGAACAAAAGTCACGTCCGTTTATTTATGTTCGTGAACGTCCGATTATGCGTTCGTTAACGTTCGTTTATGTTCATTGATTTATCTATGTTCGTATATCAAATCTTTTAATTGTATAATTTTTAAATTAGTTTGTTTAAACAAAACGACACTTATAAAACAATATTATATGCATAATTTAACAAAGTTTATTATTGTTTGTCTATGTTCATTTATGTTCGATCGTTTATGTACGTTTAGCGTTCGTTTAGTGTTTTAATGAACGAACATAAACGAACATGAACAACTCATTTTCTTAATAAACGAACATGAACAAGAAATTTCGTCCGTTTAAGCGTTCGTGTTCGTTTATTTGTCCGGTTAAAATTAAATGAACGAACATGAACAAGGCTCTGTTCGTGTTCGTCCGGTTCGTTTACAGCCCTACCCCCTGGTTCCGTCCCTGTGTCTAATGACTAATGATACTCAAGCTACGAGCCACTCTTCTGCCTATAATGAACCCTCCCTAACTACTTTTGCTACGAAGCGAGCATGTGCGCCATAAGCTGTTTAATTTTAATATGTCAGAATGTTTCAAGTGAAATACTGTTGGAATTATATAACATGACAATTAATGAATAATCACAAAACATCAAAGTATACATGCATAAGCATATAGGATTTATTAACGAATAATTAATTACCATAAACAAGAATATGCGTACCTTACTTGATTCTAGCCGAACAAGAATCAAATCCACAAACTAGCAATTAGGAAGAACCCTAATTTGATTTAATTAGGATTATATGAATTACCCCTTACCGTTTTGTAATTCAATCCAAGAATACTAACAATATTGTGTTAGTACCACTTTCTTGTACACACGTACTCATGCTAGTTTTGATTAAACAAATAACTTTGTTTGGAAAAAGGTTGAGGATCGACACCCACAAGGTGTGGTCGATCGTTTTAAGCAAACACACGCAAACCAATTTTTAGGTTTTAGCTTAATGAGTACAAGAGATGGAAAACACAAGACCCCTAGCCTTGTATATATACTAAACTAAACTTGGTGAACAAGTTTGAGTTTGAGTTAGATTGGGTTGGGTATCCTTGGCCGATCGGTGGTGTTATCCCACAAGGATTTCCGGAACCTTCCCAATATTTTCAATCTAGTCCTTTTCCAATTACATTTAACGACCGTTAGTCCATTACACTAATTACTTAACGTCCGTTAGTTATTTTGTTTAATCAATAAATAAATACAACATTTATATTTAATTATTAACTTTAATTCTAATACGTAAAGTGTGCAATCCCGTGGTCTCGAGTTCGATCCTAACTCACGTCTACTAATTTATATCCATAAAACCAACAACTCCCACTTGGATATATCTTAATAGAGTGATCACATCGGGTAGCGTCTAACAACACTTCGATGCCTCTAGTACAAACTGAGTAAGGCTCCTGGAAAACCTTTTCATGATTTCTCATTATTATTATCCTTTTGTTTCTAATGCCATATTAAATAAAGATATGAAATTAAGTCATTCTTTATAAAACTATTATGTTTCTCGTTGTAAGTGATTGACCAAGATTACCAAATCTTCTAAACATATTTAGGGGAGATTTTGGGTGCGGTCGCACAAACATCTTGTCAACCCTACGAGGGGCCCAGCAGTATTAAACTCCAAATAAATTTGAATGAACAAATTCTATCTTGACTACGAGACTAACCCACAAACTTTGTAACAATTCTGAAAACAACCCTTATGACTACCAGTTACGTATAGCGTTAAGTTGATCCACAGAAGTGCACTACATTCATGACACTTATCTGGTATATCAAGTCTGAGGATAACTATTCATAATTTACTTATAACAATATCCACAAAGTAAATTATGTAGTTGGGATAAGTCCTATATTCAATTCATTGAATATCATCTGAAATTGGTATGCATTCTCATCAATATACTTTCAAGTATATTCTACCACATCTCTCAGATTTGTCTTAGTTTAATGATACTCCCATATCATTAATCAACAACGGACATTTAGAATAACTTAGTTACTCATGGATTTAAACATGCAAATATAGGACAACAATATTATAAATGAAAATAAACACAATCCAAACTTTATTTCATCAAAATAATAAATGTTTTACAATATCCATTATCCAAATACTAATCACAGTTATGCATGAAACTATTACGTTTAGAAATAGACGTTCAGGTGCACGCATAGTCCTTACAGATCTACGAATGGGAATCACTTCAACTTCTGGTGGAGGACCCAGACTATCAGGTTCTACCGGAAGTACGTTAGTGTTTTCAGAAGGTAATGCATCTTCATGATCATCTTCCAGATCATAAACTCTCCCACTGAATTCTTGAGATACGAGATCACTTTCAAAAAAATCTCCATACCTAGCAACAATTACTTTATTTTCAGTTGGATAGTAAAAGTAGTAACCTATAGTTTCCTTAGGGTATCCTACGAAGATACACTTTACAGATCTTTGTTGGAATTTATCTGCTGAGTCACGTCTAACATACGCCTCGCAACCCCAGACCTTTAAATAAGACAGGTTAGGAGATTTACCATGCCATATTTCATATGGTGTCTTATCAACCTTCTTTGTGAGAACCATATTTAGAATGCGAACAACAGATTCTAAAGCATAATCCCAAAAGGATAAAGGTAGAGTAGTAAGATTAAACATAGATCGTATCATGTCCAACAATGTACGATTTCTTCTCTCAGATACATCATTTTGTTGTGGAGTATATGGAGAAGTGAGATTCTGGACAATTCCATTCTCAGCTAAGTAATCTTTAAACTCTTGGCTTAGATACTCGCCTCATCTATCGGATCGAAGAGCTTTAATCTTCTTTCCCAATTGCAGTTCTACTTCAGCTTTGAAAACCTTAAATGTTTCAAACACCTCATGTTTATGCTTAAGTAAATAAACATAACCATAAGGGCTGAAATCATCAGTAAATGTTAAGAAGTAGCTAGCACCTCTCTTTGACACATGTCTAAGTGGTCCATACACATCAGTATGAATAAGACCAAGTAGATTAGAAGCTCTCTCCATATTGCTACGAAAAGGTTTCTTCGTCATCTTCCCAGGTATGCATGACTCACATTTATCAAATGATTCATCATTGATATTTTGCAAAAGCCCTTCTTGTTGCAGCTTATGCATGTGAGCCTTGCCTATATGAGCAAGTCTACAATGCCAAAGATAAGAAGAATTCAAGTCCAACTTTATTTTCTTATTGATGCTAAACATCGAATTATTATATTTGTTAGATTCATTTCCAATCACATCAATTTCAAACACACCATTCACAGTAATGGCATTAAAATAAAATACACCATTTAAAGAAACAAAAATTCCATTACGTGAAATAGTATGAGTAAAATCATCATCCAACAAAACAGAAAAGGAAACAACACCTCTAATTATAGAAGGTGCGTAACGAAAATTGTTCAATAATAGTACTAAGCCCGAAGGCAATACTAAACTAAACATTCCTATGGCTTCAAGAGCTGCATGTGCGCCATTTCCCACGTGCAGATATTGCTCCCCATAGTATCATATACCCAGGAATTTTTATGATTTAGAGTAAATAATTCAATGACAAATAATTACCTGAAGAACCGGCGCCCAAGGACCCTTCGTACTTCATCTTATTTGCCCGCAATTCATCAAGATAGAGAGCACAGTTTCTCTTCCAATGCCCAACGATCTTGCAGTGGTGGCATGCTTGATCCTTTTTAGGATTTTCCTTCCTAGGAGTAGGGTACTTCTTGGGTTCTGGTTGATAGGCCGTAACCTTTTTACCTTTGTCAACTTTCCCATTTCCCTTCACTTTCTTGTTGTTCGCACGCTGCGGTTTTGGCTTATTTATTTGTCCACCCTGAATAGCAAGTACCTGGGGAGTTGGAGCCTTTTGAGGTAACCCTTTCTCATAGTCAATTAGCAATGTGTGTAGGTCAGTAACTGTCTTCCCCACGCAGTGCATATTGAAGTTTCGAACAAAACCATTGAAATCCTTGTTAAGGGATCTGTTGATCAAGTTCACGACCATGTCATCTTCATAAGTCTTGACAAGTGCCCTTAATTGGTCCATGTAACTTTTCATTTCCAGTACATGAGCACTTACGGGTTTACCCTCTCCCTGCTTACAGTTGTGTAATGCATCGATCAAGTCATAAATCTCGACAGCAGCTGGTTTCTCGAACATAGTTCGAAGTTCATTGAGCATATTATATGGGAAATAATTTTCGAACTGCTTTTGAAGAGCAGGTTCCATCGTTCCCAACATAAGACAAGCCACATCATTATGACGCTTATACTCAATTTTCCAAGCGTCCTTTTCAGCTTGAGTAGCTTCAGGTCCGGTTGGTTCAGTAGGACAAGGTTCATACAGATAGTTCAACCGGTCAGCAACTCTACAGACAATTCTCAAAGATCGGTGCCAATCATTGAAATTCTTAGAGCCAGTCAACTTTTCTCGATCAAAAAAGCTTTTGAACGCTGAACTTAGTGCAATGTTAGTGTTATCGTTATTTTGAGCCATTTCTACAGAAAAAAGTTCAAGTACTAGTATTTTCGATAATACAATTTTTCAAGAAAATAAAATATACCCAACGGTAATATAAACATATAACCATATAATTTTCTCGAAAACTATGATTCAAATTATCATAGGTTCATTACATCAGTTGATCTGCTAGCAACGAACGCATATAATAAGGTAATCTGTCAAACATTAATTGGCAAACAATTTCCAACTCCTAGATCATTATGGGATTTATATTTTCCAACGCTATTGCAAATATAAACATCTTTCATCCCATCTTATGCCATGAGTCCAGTTCTCACTTCCTACTCAACTTAAGTGTCTAACTTAAAGAACTGCAAATATGTCCATGTAAGGTCTGACTTTACATAGAGATTTCCTCTCCATCACAATCTAGCCAAGTACTGTCATGACGTAAATTGCTACTTCAAGTGTCCCTTTAATTAGATGGCATATAACTTAATTTAAAAGGGTACTAGTTTTGATTTTATGTGGTCAAATCAAATATATACAAAGATGTCATGCATTCATCTTGTAAGATAATTTTAATAAATAACTTTTTATTACCAATTCATAAAGATCAAATTATTAAAGTTTTGATTGAGGTATTGGGTTCACCAATCAAGGAATTTAGCGTTAATTATCGTCCATTATACCATACTTTTGCATAAGTGTAAACACTTAGTGTTTCGGGTAATTACCACCAAAGTGGCGCATGGAATTAAAACTAATTCGCCCTTAAGATGATTTTGTACGCATAGCCTACTTGGTAACTCTAATTTGACTCGCAAGCAAGCGGAGAGTTTGGTCAGCGCTGAAGCAATAACCTCCCTCTTTAGGGTCACAATTTAATGCGCTCCCCTCCTAATGACCCATGTTCCTAACCTTAGCGGGAAAGTAGAGGTAAAAAAGGAAACGTATGTATGACCAAGTCAAGGTTCTCCTCTGTGTTAACATCTTCGAAGGATCCACCCCGAAGGGTGAGAGGGTTCGATTGACGAATTCCCAACTGGTAACTACTGTGAATAAGTAGTTTGACATCACGAGAGATTTTAAGAGGTTAACTTGAGCTTCGAAATGTAGCTTCCGAGAGAGTTTGAAAGAGAGTTTGAAGGGGAGACCTTCGAACTGCTCTCAGGGTACGTCGTCAAATACATTAAGAAATGAAAGCGAATAGAATTATAACTGAAATGCTCCATCACTTGTGAAAAGAAAAAAGTAACGATAAGTAACTATCAATTTTATCTTCATACTCATCATCTAAATAAATATTCAATAATTATGGATGAAACATATTATTTCAAACGTTAAATTAGTTTCTAAATGTGTGACATTTAAATCTATCTTGATGTTTATAAAGCAAAAAGATACGTTAAACAAACATATACATTGAAAATTCCAGTAAAATGATACGTAAAACTTACTAATAATAATAGATTGAAATTTCTATTTGCAACTTTTCATACTCTAACTTAGACACATACGCAATGTCTAGAAACTTTAATAATTAAACACCTCGTCCCACATCCCATCCAATCCAAATTATAATAATAAAAAGCTACAATTATTTAAAAGCAATAATAAATTTATATAATTAGTTGAACCTAGATTTATATAAAAAGCTACACAGTTTTTTCAAAAAAACAAAAAAACAAATGGCCATTAAAAAGAGCATAAAAGAAAGTGAGCATGTCAATTTCCAAGAGTTGAACCTAGATGATAAAATTAATAGGAGAATTTCAGTCTTCCTAACATTTCTTACTAATTTTCTTCCTAACAATATGACAATGACACATTGACACGTAGAATAATAAATGACAAAGATAAAGAAACATAGTTGGTGGATCGTCATTTTTAAGTGGTTAGGAGGATGATTTAGGAAGAAAAATCATGGATGCGTAGCATTACTTTTTCATCAATATCCTTGGAATATTTTACAATTACGTAAATAGCCATGACCGGATTTTAGGGTGTGCAGAGTGCACAATCGCACAGGGCCCCCAAAAATTTATGAGCCCCCGATTTTACGATGCAAAGCTGTTTTAATTCGGTAAATGGGGTAAAAGTGATGAAAAGGTACTCTAAAACATAAGAGTTTTGACATTATGAGTGAAAGGAATATTAAGTTTGAATGATTGAAAGAGAAAAAAAAAAGAAAAAAAAAAAAACAGAGTCATACGACATGCTGGTGCAGGAAGATGCTGACCAGGGTAATGTTTACTTTGAACCCTAAGGTTTATGGATGTTACACTTTTATCCTACTTTTTTTATTCTATCCCTAGACAAGTACAAATGGATTCACATTTACACTTTTAGCCCAAGATTGAGATAGTTGTTAAATCTATTCCAAATTGTTTATTTAGTGATCTTCTTTTTACACATTTTCTATAAAGAGCTTTTAAACGGGTCCGATCGTTCTTACACATAAAATGTGATAAATATAGACATGCTATACATTCGTTCTATTGTTTTCGGATGCTTGCCTTTTTCTATAGTTGTTATACACATATCTTTTTTGACGAGTTATATATATATATATATATATATATATATATATATATATATATATATATATATATATATATATATATATAATCGTTGGTGTTATTCGAGAGGCCTATATTGTCAAAATAGCACAGGGCCCCCAAAATCCACGAGACGGCCCTGTCAATAGCCTTATAATTACATCAATCTTCATTGAAAACTTCAAATTACTCATATGCATCCAAATTTATAAATTAAGTATAACTAAATAACTTTAGTTCCTAAATTACTTTTTTAAATGTCAGCTATCACTATTTTACCCTTCTATAAATAATAATTAAACCCTATCGAAGTTTAAAAACACACCGTGATAATTAATCCTTATGACAATACACCCAATGTAACACCCCAAAATCACAACTTAGCAGCAGAAGGCAAATTGGGATATTACATGGAGGATCATAGTCATAAGTCATAGAAAAGGACTCTAAAGGAGACGTTTTACTAAAAAGTTGTTATCATTTCAATAAAGACATTGTTTTGATTACACACATAACATTTCATAGTTTGAGATACACCAAATATCGATTTAATAGTTTATGAAAATGATAACTTTATTCGAACACCACATTCAACATTCTGCCCCGTCCACTCCGTGCCTCCGGGATCTCTTAGATGTTACCTGAGATAAACATGCTTAAAAAGTCAACAAAACGTTGAGTAAATTCATAGGTTTATAATTAATCATTTGAACACAAGATATGGATGATAATTGCTTCGAAAGACAATTAATCATAGAAAAATTTAGTGATTATTATGCCCTAAGCTCATGACACCAATACTCAACTGCATACACCTAATTACTGGTGTACGTAATAAATTTGCCCCCCAGGAGGTAATAGCCAATTACCTAATGACATTCAAATATGGTGTGCCCCGGTTATTTCCGATAACCAAGACGGGGTCGTTACTCCCCATAGTACTATCCACGATATTTGTGTTCACTCGCCAGTGACTAATGGTTCATGATGAAGGGGCCTTTTGGCAATCAACTTAGGCATCTATAATAATCAGGCAAGAATACATTTGCAAAAAGACTTGTGTTCTAATTTATAGCATGTATCTCCCTCGCGGGGGTTTAAAAACAAGTAAAAGCGATGCTATGAACTCACCTTAGCAAATGAAATCTGAATAGTGTAAAATCAAGTGGTGGAAGCACGCAGTACCGTCACGCGACCTATAATCAGTATGACAATACTTTATTTATTACGTTTATATTTGACTCGATAATGTTTAAATATATCAAAAGTTTAAGTTGTTGATGCTTGTGTGGCAGCATTTAAGTTTAAATGATGTATTAAGTGGTGGTTGATATTTACTCTAGGGAATGAATAGGTAGAATGAATAGAACATGACGAGACAGATAAGGCGAAGACTTATGAATAGCTAAAAGACTTCGCATGGAAAACTCTTTATGGTTACATCGCTCTTAGAACATGTGTGATTAGTTACATGTGTTTAGTGAGTATGAAAATATGATTTTAAGTAGGATAGTATTATATTTTAGGAAAAATCGGCATGGTTATGTTTTAATATATGGTTTTTGAAAATAAAGTGGTTGTTTGTAAAAATAGTCTCCGTTTATACATGGTATATGTATATATAAATAAGGGTCACAAATCTTAGTTTCATTTATATTGATTATTGTTATTTTTAGTTTATAAAATCATTGTTTTTAAAATAGAGTTACTCTTTATTAATTATAAAGAAAGAAATAAAGTTATTTTTACATATTAAAAGAAGGTTTAGTTTTTATATGCGTAAACTATTATGACCGTATAAATTTTATTTATACAGTTGTTGTGTCGAAATAATGTTGGTTGAGTACTAATATATATATATATATATATATATATATATATATATATGGAAGGGTTATTTTCATAACCAAGAAAAATGCGAGAACTGCGAGAACCAGCATCAACTAATCAGAATTTTTTAGATATTAATTTTTATTATTTAATTCAAAAGGGTATGATGGTAAATTTACCTTTTTTATTTCTTTTTTAATTTTTTTTTAATAAAAAAACGCTTTTTTAGTTCCTAAATTTTAGGACCTTTTTTTTTGAAATATATATTTATTTTTCTGGCAGTGTTATTTCAAAACGTGAATTTGTGTTTTTCTTTTATATTATGTACGTGCATATGTGTTTTTCTTTTATATTATGTACGTGCATATGTGTTTTTCTTTTATATTATGTAAATTTACAGATATTTCTTATCTATGCACATGTGTATATCTTATTTATACACATGTGTTTTGTGTATGCACAATATCCTTAAATAAATATTACATAAATATAAATACAAACACCAAAACTTTAACAATGATTTATGCAATTTCAGATTTTACAAATTGTATTACTCTAGTGATATAATATTCAACTTTATAACAAACGCTTATGTTTACACTTGTATTCAAATTTATTACAAATATACGAAATGTGCACATTTTTATAATCCAATGTCTTTAACAACTTGTTCATCTTTTAATCGTGCATATGTATTTCTCTCCTCGTTTAAGAACCCATGCAATCTGTACATGTGTTTTTAAAAAATACATATGTTTTTAATCCTTTTGCACATGTGCCACCATCTTAATTCTCGATCATGTTAATTGATACAAGTCTGTGCCAGCATCCTCAACGTCAAGTAACATGCAACCAGAAATTATCATTCAACATAGTACATAAATTATGAAAACAGATTAGGAGCACCAGGATTCTAAACACATATGCACCATTTCATTTATACAATATTAACCTTGACCCACACACATGCATTATTTCATCTATATAATATCAACCTTCCAAAACATATTAACCTTCACCCACCTAGTGTAGGACACATGTATATATTCACACTTGAACACAAAAAAAAAAAAAAAAAAAAAAAAAACATATCTACAAATGGAACACTTGTATGTATTCAATAGCTTTATCAGCAAAAAAAAGTAGTAGTCACATAAACTAAACATGAATATTTTATCAAGCACACACGGTAATTATGCACATGTATCTTGGGATGTTTACAACATCTATAGAACCAAAACAAACCAAACAGCCATCCGGAAATAAACTACTACTAAATAAAGATTTTGTAAAACAAAAACTAACCAAACAGACATTGTAAAACAAAAACTAACCAAACAGACATCCAGAAATAAACTAAAGTAATGATGAAACCTTAAAAACATATATGCACTTTCAATGAATCCCCTTAAAACACATATGAATACCCCTTGAAACACATACAAACAATTATAACACGTATGCATACCTCTTGAAACACATTCAAATCTTTTGTGCTACTACTAGGAGGATCGGGCTATTTATTTTCCTATAATATTTGACATAATGTCGCGTCTTTTCCAAGTAAAGAACAAAAATATGCTTTACCTCTTGAAACACATTGAAGTCAACTATGGTCTCATATCTGTCATCTACAAATTAATAAGAATACAGAATAAAAAAATATAACAGTTGAAAACATGAAGGAGTAATAAACCAAGTAAAGAATACATTTATCTCCAAATAACTCCATTCGTGCGTAATCATCCCGTGCATTATATATAATAGGATAACTCCAGCAATTGTTTCCACCTCTTGTCTATAAGAAATATTGATGTCACAGGGAATGGTAGCTGGTCACGCCTACTATTTTTTGAAGATGTATATCCAAGATTGAGTGGTCGACGGCCTCTAAAAACCCCCCTCATTTATTAACTGCACAAATTAATAAGAATATAAATTAATAAGAATAAAGAATAAAAAAATATAACAGTTGAATACACGTCGTCTTCAACCCTAACTGAGCCGCCTTAATCACCTCCACGTAACCACCAGGCACACAACCGATTACAACGACGCCGTTCTCATCAGATCCACCGTTGGAGGAAGCATAATAATTAATTGATGATGATAGTAGATTTGATATGTACCTTTTGTACTCGGGATTTGTTTTTGAACATACATGAAAACATTTTTTTAGATCATCCATCAAAAATCATCACCATCGTTAATGATTTTCATGTAGAGAGAGGCGGAGTCGAGAAGAAAAAATTGGAGCAGCTAGGGTTTTTTTCCATCAGATTCATATGAATAAGAAAATTGGTGGCTAGGTTTTTTTTGTGTGTGTGAGAGATTGAGGGGAAGATACAGTTTTTTTTTTTAATTTAATTGATTGTTTAGATCGAATAAAAAAGGACGGTTTATTTGGAAATAAATGTAGTTTTACTTTCTTGCCCTTGCAGTCCTTCCAACACGTTCCTTTGTTTTTCATTTATTTACAATTATGCCACCTTTAATTATATCCATTGATCAAATATCTGATGAAACCTTAAAAACATATATGCACTTTCAATGAATCCCTCTAAAAACACATATGAATACCCCTTGAAACACATACAAACAATTATAACACGTATGCATACCTCTTGAAACACATTCAAATCTTTTGTGCTACTGCTAGGAGGATCGGGCTATTTATTTTCCAATAATATTTGACATAATGTCGCGTCTTTTCCAAGTAAAGAACAAAAATATGCTTTACCTCTTGAAACACATTGAAATCAACTATGGTCTCATATCTGTCATCTACAAATTAATAAGAATAAAGAATAAAAAAATATAACAGTTGAAAACATGAAGGAGTAATAAACCAAGTAAAGAATACATTTATCTCCAAATAACTCCATTCGTGCGTAATCATCCCGTGCATTATATATGATAGGATAACTCCAGCAATTGTTTCCACCTCTTGCCTATAAGAAATATTGATGTCACAGGGAATGGTAGTTGGTCACGCCTACTATTTTTTGAAGATGTATATCCAAGATTGAGTGGTCGACGGCCTCTAAAAACCCCCCTCATTTATTAACTACACAAATTAATAAGAATAAAGAATAAAAAATTATAACAGTTGAATACACGTCGTCTTCAACCTTAACTGAGGCGCCTTAATCACCACCACGTAACCACCAGGCACACAACCGATTACAACGACGTCGTTCTCATCAGATCCACCATTGGAGGAAGCATAATAACTAATTGATGATGATAGTAGATTTGATATGTACCTTTTGCACTCGGGATTTGTTTTTGAACATACATGAAAACATTTTTTTAGATCATCCATCAAAAATCATCACCATCGTTAATGATTTTCATGTAGAGAGAGGCGGAGTCGAGAATAAAAAATTGGAGCGGCTAGGGTTTTTTTCCATCAGATTCATATGAATAAGAAAATAGGTGGCTAGGTTTTTTTTTTTGTGTGTGAGAGATTGAGGGGAAGATACATGTTTTTTTTTTTTTTAATTTAATTGATTGTTTAGATTCAATAAAAAAGGGACGGTTTATTTGGAAATAAATGTAGTTTTACTTTCTTGCCCTTGCAGTCCTTCCAACATGTTCCTTTGTTTTTCATTTATTTACAATTATGCCACCTTTAATTATATCCATTGATCAAATATCTAATGGTCTAGATCGGTTCTCGTAGTTCTCGCAATTTATATGGTTCTGAAAATAAACTCACACTATACACATATATATATATATATATATATGTGTATATATATATATATATATATATATATATATGTATATATATATATATGTATATATATATATACATATACATATATATATATACATATACATATATATATATATATATATATATATATATATATATATATATATATATATATATATATAGGGAAGGGATCCGATAAGAAGAAAAACTAAAATGAGAAGAATAAGAAGAATTTCTAGCCACACATTTCAAATAAGGGAGAGATTTTCAAGGGGAGATGCATCTATTTTAATAGGTGCATCTCAAATGTGTGGTTGTGGTTTCTTCTTATCCTTCTCATTTTAATTTTTCTTCTTATTTGATCCTAACTCTATATATATATATATATATATATGTAATATATATATATATATATATATATATATATATATATATATATATATATGTATATATATATATATATATATATATATATGTATATGTATATATATATATGTATATGTATATATATATATACATATATATATATATACATATATATATATATATATATATATATATATATATATATATATAGAGAGAGAGAGTCCGGTTCTAAAGAAAAGTATAATTAGGTAGAAAAGTGAGAAAAAAAGTTATAAGGTAGATTATGAAAATGTTTGAAAGTTCTGGGTTAAAAAAGAAACAAAACACAAAAAAAGAATGAGCAGTCTTTTTTTTTAATCCAGAATTCCAGATACAAACATATACACAAACACCATTCAAAAACAAACACTGGCCTCACCATCACCACCTCCGTCGCCGCCATCACCGTCACACCACCACATACTCCAATACATCACCAATCACTTCTCACAATCTCCATCACCACCATCATCATTCCCGTCACCACTCTACCGTCATCATCTCCACCGTCATCATCTCCATTGTCCTCTGTTCCGTCATCATCTCCACCACTCTATCTTTGCCGTCGTACATCCGTTGAAAACCAGAAGAAAATTTAAATCAAGCCAGAGATATCCAAAAATTGTAAGTTTTTAATTACATACTTTTAATTTTTTATGTTATTTTAGTGCATCATTGTGAACATTATAAAATAATCAGTGTTATAGGGGAATGGAATGACATTTAATGAATTTGTATGTTTAGAATTACATTTAGTGCATCTGAGTAAATAATATGTTATAGCACTTGTTTGTATGAATAAGTGCATCAGTATAAACATTATGTAAACAAGTGTAGATGATTAGATTATAAGGAATTTAATTTAGTGCATATTTTTGTTAGATTAGAGCATCGCGAGATAGATTAATGCATCCATTATGTATTCTTAGAGCACCGCGAGATAGATTAATGCATCCATTGTGTATTATTAGACATCGCGTGACTTGTTTCGTCATTTTTGTTTGATTAATGCATCAACAATTAATGTTATGGAAACTGTTAGATTCATTAGAGCATCGATTAAGGCATCCATTTTCTTTTTACGATTGTCACACACGTCACAGATTCTTTTTACGACTTATGATATAGATTTATGTTTTTAGGGTTGCTTTCTGGAATATTTATGGGGTTGTATGACCAAAAACATCTGATAATAGGTGGCATGCTTGATGGCATAGGAATTGGCATATCATATGCTATCGTCCCTCTGTTTGTATATTTAGTGCATCGATGAAAATATTAGGGCATCTATTAGTATGATTAGTGAACTCAATATTGTAATAAGATTGTTTTGTAATTATAATTAACACAAACTTTTTATATGATGTTTTCTTCTTGTTGTTGCAATAGTTGGTATGCAAGTTTTTGACCCATGATTTCTTGATCATCGTTCATTCCTATAAGCATTTTTTTCTTGTTTTCTCAGATTGAAGCTACTATCATGCCTAAAGATTATAGACACGAGGTGAGGGTTAATTGGGACTGCTGGCTATGGTATTAGGGAACTCCTTTACGCTGATAGAGTAACGTTGTCAAACCGATATTTCTCAAGTTCTAATGCCTTTGATCTTACTAGGCTGAAAACATTTCGTTCTTTTGAGAAGAAACAACAAAAAGGTATATGACCCTTCTACTCCTCATATAATATTGAATAACCATTTTCAGATTATTATGTTTAGTAAGACATGTTGTAGCAAATATTTTGATGATTAACTGTTATAGAACATGTTGTTGTAGGTAGTATTTAGATATTTAGATGTGCTTCTGACTTATGTTGTTTGATGTTTCAATAATCAGTTTTGTTGCGACAAGGATGAAACTGTGGTTCAAAACTAGTTATTTGACCCCTAACTAGTTATTAGAATAACTTAATCCCGAAGCTAGATGCTAGTTTAATGACTTAAGCTGTAGTAATAAGATAATCAGTGTTTTAACTTACATTTAAACACCCCCTAAATGTCTTTATCAGAGCCGGTACACCCACTAAATGTCCTTATTGAAGCTGGTAGATAGATTAAGAAGGTTCTCATCCGCTGATAGCTTCACTTTAAGAGTTTATCCATTCATCTTAGATTGTAGAACCCATTATTGTTTCTTGCAACATGATTTAGATCTTTCTATAGTTATTAATGAATAATAAGCGTTAGTGCATCTGTTTGTTTGATTAGTGCATCCGTGTGGGGTGGGATATGCATATCACTCAAGGTTTAAGAAAATTGAGTTACGTTGTAGGTACATGTAGCAACTTTATGGTTGGTGTAGTTTGAATTAGTTTCTAGTAATAGTGAAAGTGATATTGATTATTTGAATAAGGGTATTGACTGATGAGGGTGTTTGAGATTGCTTGAATTATAGCATTTTAAGGATGCTTATAATTAGTTTCTAGACGAATATTGATTTTGTTGCATCGGCTCACTTTGGATCAAATTGGATTAGTGACAGTTTCTGCACTCTAAAAGCTATTATAAATGAAATTGGTAATAATAAAATATTGGAGATGTTAAAAATAGAAGTGGTTGAGAAGTTATTAAAAGAGGTTAGAGCAAATGACGTCAAAATAATTTCAGTTAATAAAAAAGGCAAATGAGTTTACTAGTTTCATAGTTGCGGGGCAACTGGTAAATCTCAATGGCATGTTCGTAATATTGCTCAAGCTCTTAATTACAAGGTTGTTAGGTTAATTTGTTGTTATATTGATTAGATGTTTAGTGAATGTGAGGAGCATTTAGCTTTTAGCGTTTAGAATATTATTATTGTTTAGCAACGAGCGTTTACGTCATTTTACACTTTATAATTAGAAGTGCAGCTATGATATGTTACCAAAAGCTTTTATAAAACAACCAACTAACACCTATGCCTTGTAGCCGGTGCTATGCTTTATTATATATTTATAAAAAAAACTTGCTTACTATATAAGTAACAAAGTTATTATGTTTTGGTATCAAGCTCGAGTAGTTAGATATTTCATTTACGGAAATTTACCTTCTTAATGAATATGAGACCATTGTCTGCTGGAAATGGGAATTTAATGAAGGTGGCTCATTTGTAATCTTTAAACTGGAAGCATGAGTTATTCTAGATGAAAAGTGAATATGTCCACTACTTTATTTGCTACTGGTAAACACAAATGCAATAAGCTTTGTAAGAAACTAGATATCACTAGATGCACTCATGATGCATGATTATTTTCCCTTGTTTGGCATTGCTCAAGTATGACTGCTAAGAGGATTGTTTTAGCACTACTATTATGGTTATTCTTTTCTGAAAGCGACCTGTACCATGTGAGAATTTGGATATGGCTAGTTTCAATCATGTAGGAATTGAGATGGACTTCCTTGAGTAAGAGATGCTGCATGCTTTTTTGGATCATATGTTTCTGCAAATGACTAGAAATAACTGAAGTGTCCTCATGTAGTTGCTGGTGTTTGGTTTCATATAGGTGACTGTGATAGACCTGATATGGATTCTAATAGAAGTTTTGTGTGATGTTTTTTTCTTCGTTAACAAACATCCCTGCAATAAATATGTAAAATCATGTAAGGGGTGGTTAAACTCACAGTAAGTTCGATAATATACAAGTTTTGTTGTTTTTTTTCCTTTTGTACAGGTCAAAACAAGCCGCTTTTGGTCAAGAATAATTGATTAATTGATCTCCCAATTTGCATGTGTCAGATGTAAACTATAGATATTCTTGATAATTATGGTTTAAGGTCGAATTGGTGCAACTTTAGGTAAACCTTTAGGCTCATAGTTGTAGTAATACATTCTACGAGTAATACATGATGTATTATAGTTAGCCAATTCACTATATTTGATTTTTAGCCCCGTTTTCTAAATCATATATAGCATCTCAATTAGAATGCATATAGATAAAATTGCGCATCGTTTCTCTTGGACACAAGTTGTATTAATAGTTTTGATCTTAATTGTCACATCATGTTCTCATCTATTTTGAATATGCGTCACTTTCCCCGACAAGTCCTCAATAGCAGTTTAGTAATAACTTGTTACCATGATGATAGTTAATTTGTGCAGGTATGCACATTTGTAATTAGGCTTGAGTTAACCGTTCATGCAGCGTTTGGGTTCTTTAGTGCATTCGTTTGAGGTACTCTGCTGCATCGATTTAGGCACTTCAGTGCATCATTTTGAGGTACTTTAGTGCATCCATTTGAATCATAGTACCGGTTTTTAAGTAACTTAATTAAGCCAAATAGCATGTGTGTATAGCTATTGAAAATAGGGGTTTCAAAATGGGGGAGTTGGGTGTTTGGGTCATAATAGGCACTTTCTTGTTTAATAATCTAAATCTTGAATAAAACGTTTAAGGAGGCTGATGCTAATTTAGAAAAACTTTTGTTGGCTTTCAACACGTATGACCTTCCATACTCAACTTAATTTTTTTGGAATTGACCGATTTTAGATAAATTACAACCTAAGTCGACCCATTCATATGAAAACAAGCCGAATTGTCACATTTATTGTTGGTTTTGGGTTTTGACCTTTTTTTTATGATTAGTTGTCTCGTGTTAAATGGAGGTGAGTCTAATGCTGGAACTTTTTAACAAATTTCAGGTTGTTGGAGATACTAAAGGTGTTATGTTTGGTGGTTTGTATGAGGCACCCTTGAGACCATCAACAAAGAAAAGATACCAGGTATCCTAAATTGAGATACTTCCTAGTTAGTATATATTAATTGATAATTCCTAACTTAGATGTTTAGCTGAGATACTTCATAATTACTATGAAATGTTAAGCGTATGTATAAACAAGTTGTGATTTAAGAATTGTATCTGATGGACGTGAATGTGGATTTTGTGTTGTGATGTTTGGGATTCCGCACATAGGTTATAAAGCATTTATTTTGTTGCATCGTTGAAACTGTCATTCAATGTTGACTGAATTCAGGTAGAGAAAAACAACAATGCTCTCAGCTTTTGAATGGGTCTTCTGAATTTGTGCATCGTTGTTACTATCATTTGTGCTGACTTTTTTTTGTCACTGTAACAGATTCTGCTCACCAAATCAGTAATGGGCATGACCGCACACTCCATCAAATTAGAAATTGTATCAAGCTTCTGGGCGTTGATGTGAAGATCAGTTCGAGATTGCTAGTTTAGTATAGCTTTAGGCCTTAATATGTGTATGTGGTTGTTTGCCTATTCACACAAAAACATTAGTTCATGGAAGCTGTAAAAATTAATCATCGTGTAATAAATTTATCATTTTCTGGACTTTTATATAGCTAATTTTTTTTATAATTCATTTTAAATTTGTAGTTACAATTAAAATTGAGTACAAACATGTAGAATATAGAGATGTTATAATTTTTTTTTAAACAAACAAATCTAAAAGGAAGAAGAAGGACGAATTTACAAAATTTACCCCTATAAAATAAAGAATGTAACAAATAGGTCTCTTGAGTTGGGAGGAAAAAAAGGAAGGGGAAGGGGGGTGATCCAATGGTGGAGATCACTTCTCTCACTTTTCTATTGAGATAGACTTTTTAAATGATTCAATCCCTATATTGGTAAAATGTCCTTCACCCGCCAAACACCCAAGTCAATCGTACATGACTCGAACTCGAAGCGATGCTTCCTAGATTGGGCTTGGGCCCGGTCAATCGTGCATGACTGGACAAGGCGTGTTGCGGCCCAATGTGAGTAACATTCGGACTCCCTACAATGAGAGGTGGGCCGCGGGCCAACCCCATGACCATATTATACCTGAGTTTAAATTACAGTAGATGAAACACAAGAATAGAGACTTGATCTTAAAATGCTAAAAATATTTTTGGAAGGATACTTCGTATACACTACCAGTGCATATACCTTGGAGCGGTAATGAGGCATATGGTGTTCCGGTCTCTAGATGACCATGCCACCCAAGCCTCGTTGAGGGGTGGGCTGTGGCCCAGACTCAAAATCAAACGCACCCTACTGAAAACGGACAATAAGATGAGTAGAGTCAAAGACCCGACACCAACACAGTTAATACCCGGTTATACAAAAGGGGTCCTTTGAGCAGGAAAGAGAGGGGGTCAAGACCTTTGTACTTCGAGGGATGTTGGGTTTAGCCATGACTCGAACAAGTCCTACTAGGATGTCTAGGGGTGGTCGTTGAGTAGTAAGTAAGGGGGAAAAAGAATGACGACTCATGGTATTACTGACGAGGCTATAGGTCATGATACGATCCTAACATGATTGGTAACAAACGAGTCAAAATTTTACCCGTAGCCCTACCCAACATTCACATAACCATGATTCAATATTCCCATGACCAATTTACTTCTAATTCACACAACGCATCACAACTTATAATTTATAACAACAATCTTTCTTTTCACTTTTGACCAAATCATGAACAATTAATTAACTTTGTTATCACTTTCAGTATCAAATAAAATTTCTATAAAAATATTCAATAGAAACCTTTTACAAACAATACATTAATAACAACAATAGTTTTTGTGATGAAGTTTGAAGGGGGGAAAGGTGTGGACTTGTGAAGCATTCGATGGTCTTTAAATAGGAGGGATTTTGGAAGGATTAAAAGTTCCTTTTGATCATAGAAGATGGAGATGACTATCTTCAGGAAAGCTCTCTTTCTACTATCAAATTCATATGTTGTATTGTCACTTGTGATTCTTCCTGGGAATATGAAACTGAGATAGGGATAGATCGAGCATGGTGTTCTTGCTTTTCGAGTTGACTTTGATAGATGGTGATGACTTTATTTGATTATCACTAAAAAAGGGTTGATGGAGGGTTTCTAGATGGGAAAGTATGGTGTGGGATTTACCAGGAGAAGAAGGAGGCGTGGCTTTTGCGATAAGAGAAGAAAGGGAAAAAGACAAAGTGTGTTGAGAAGATGGTAGGATTATTTAGGTTTTATTTTTATTAAATGTGCTTTATTATCAGTATTATTAGATAGTTTAGGTATAGTTATAACGCCCGCACACGCGCGGGGTTTGTTCTATTTTTTTGAATAAGATAACTTTATTTATTAAAAAACAAATAATTTAATCATTGTTTTGTTTTATTTATGGTTTTTAATTTTGTATTATATGATGAAGAGAGCTCGATTATTTGTATTTATAATGCCCGTAAATGCACGAGATTTTTATAATACTCTTGAATAATGTATTTTATATATATTAAAAAACCAAAATGTTAATTTTCTTGACTTAGACTTGAATAAGCTTTAATGCCACCTGAGTTGAATAATGTATATACTCAGTATGATTTAATACATATAAAGCCTTGCAAATAATATTGCAAGCCAACCATGTATATTTGATAACACATTTCAACAATAAAAGTAGTACATATAACTTTAAGTTGCACACAGAGAGACACATGACATTTTGCCTCAATGTGTCCACTTATAAATCCACTTCTTTCCCACATCCTTTCTCTCCATCTTCGATGATTTGGGTCAATAAGCGCTGGGTAACGGTGATGAACCAAGTATCCAAAGCGTTATCAACCTGAATGTTCTTGAGAAAGGCAATAAGTACTTCATGTTTAATCTTTCGAAGGCCAAATTCTTCTTCCATTTGCACTATTCGGAAATAATATTCAATAATAACGTTAGTTATGGGCCTTTAAAAGAAGCGAAATTAATTTAAACTACACAAAGACATCGTACTACAATAATTCAAATCAATAACATGTAAGTATATCTCACATAGTATGGAGTAAGATAAAAAGTATTGTTCTTATTGTTCAAGAATATTTTGTTCTTTTGGAGGATCTTATCATGTCTAGCAGCTATAAAATATCCAAATCATCACAAATTTTGGTCACAAATCCGGTTCAGCTTAATTACTAAATTAATAATGTTTTATTCTCCTAAAATTATGACTTACAGCTATGAATTGTTTAAAATGAACTTAAATGCAAGAAATCATCATCACCACGGACCATGTAGTTGAACCGTATAACATAGGCTACTTATCAATTATCACAACTAATGGATTAACATCTACTAAGTGCAGGTTTTTCCAGCTCAAACCATTATATAGTCCTAGATCACAACCAAAAATTAAAATCAATCTATAGTACCATGTGTATGTCTAGATCAATAAAAGTTAGATGACATGTATGCTAAAGAGAGATATATCTATTGACAACACCTTCTGTTAGCACCCATATATAGAAAATAACATTCGAGCCACAATATAGAAAATATTAAATATCTTTGAATTACTAACTTTTAACCCATCAGCATAACAATCTGATATAATCCATCCGGTATGTGCAAACAATAATGGCCAAACACGTGTGATGATGCCACCGATTGGAACCACCAGGGAAATTATCTTAAGACCTTTTCAGCAAGAAGTAGCAATAACCATGTTTATATTGAATTTTGACTTTCGCCTGTGACCTTTTTAGAAAGTTATGTGCCATTTCAAGATTCTATAGAAAGATTTGCAAAAATAACTTCTTGAAATGAGTATTCGGTATTCTATATTTGACTGTCATTATAGACGATAATCCTTTCATGAAATTAAAAAGAACTCTACTCCTAGATTATAACTAAACAAATATAGTTATTTTATTCATATGTGCACTAATTACTCATATAGATAATGGATCAAATTGGTTAAACGGGTGAAAGCGGTCTACAGTTTTCCAAAGCGTAATTTTCTTCATCTAACCTCTTGAATTATAATTTTATAATAAGATTACTGACAAAAAAAAAACTTTTCTAATCATATGTTTGGTTCACAGAACGTGAGCCGACCTATTCTAATCCACACAAAAAGTTACCCATTTTGAGCCATTACTCAAGCCATCCGACCCACCAAGAGTGCGATATCATATACACACCTTTAGTTTCATGTAATCTACAGCAAGCCATAGATAATCATGTATTCTTGGGAGATGAAACATAAATGCCTTTGAGTTTGGATCTTCTACCCATCAAAAAGCAAATTTAACACCTAAGATATCTTAGTTTGATCGAAATGTGACTTTTATTGGAAAAGCATACAAAAAAGCATACAAAAATGTACATAAAAATGTACATAGTGAGTGCACAAAGCATCTCCAAAAAATCTACAAACAACACACAAAAAAATGCTAAAACCTGGAAGTTGTACCTGGATGTTGCCGGGGCGAGTGTTTGGCAGCTGTATAAGCTTACGTGGCCAAACCCACAGAAACATACCCGCTTCAGCCACCATTTTAGCTCCCAAACGTACCCATTTCAGCCCCTAGTTCAGCCGTCAATCCCACACCCATTTCAGCCCCCGAGCTGACCCATTTCAACTCCAAAAGTACCCACTTCAGCCATCATTTGAGCTCCTAAACGTACCCATTTCAGCCCCTAGTTCAGCTGTCAACCCCACACCCCTTTCAGCCCCTAAAGTGACCCATTTCAGCCCCAAAAGTATCCACCTCAGCCACCATTTTAGCTCCCAAACTTGCCCATTTCAGCCCCTAGCCTTCTACGATTTTAGATTATATACCCAGTTTGTGTCACCCAACGGAGCTTCAACATACAAAATTTGAACTCAAGTCTTCTTATTAAAACTTCTAATCCTTCACCGTCATACTGATCTAGAAATTATTATACCACAATTGCGTTATATAAGTCATATAACATAGATAAATAGATTGGTTGCATAACTTTCATGCAAGTAATATTCACTGTTTGTTTAATCAACAAAGCGCAAACATAAAGATTTAATTAACTATGCAACTTGTCCTTTTTCCTATTTTTCAAGTCAAAAGCCAAATCTAGTAGTAGCAGCGGTCACTTGTATAATTAGGCATGCAAACTTGTAATTCTGTTATGAGTCTCTGAGGATCCATCTTAGTAGTTCTAATGAGAATCCATCCCAGTAGTTGTAAGTGGCCTATCAAACAGATGAGTTGTTCTCTAGCATTTGTATCTACCAGGCATTGGTGCATCATAATCATTTACCTTCAATACATCAGTAGACCGTCCAAGTGAGTCCATTTCATATCCAATGTTATCGATGGAAACTTTTTTACTCGGAACATCTTTCTCACTAACCGGGTTCCCAACCAGGTTCAGATTTTTCAAGGTTCCCAATAAAGAAAGTATCTAAAATTAGTTACCAACTTATTTGAAAGCACTTATATTTTCTTCTTACAACGAATCCCAAAGACCCCCTATGCTAGCTTATTTCAAAGTACTTAGCTTCGTATCACGAATCTCAAACTACTTACCTTAGCCAAGATAAATTATCAGCATCGTATGATTCATATGCAAATGAGCCAACGAAAAATTATTTGATTAAATACTTGATCCATCATGTAATTAAAAGCAAATGGAGCTAAATTACCGCAAATTGTTTTGAGGTACGTACCATGTAGTCGAGTGTCTCACTTCCCAACGCGTCACTCGTTCCGTTCCGTCACATCAGCTAGCTTGAAAATGTAACTCCTTTTATACCATGAAAACTGCAAATTTAAAATATCAACTCGTTAACATGTTGGTTACAATTTCTGTATAACTAATGGCGTATATGACGAAAAGTAAAACTGTAGGCTAACCCCCTCACTCGATTCCGCAAACTTTTCCCAGCTCATGTTGCATTACTTACATGACACATAGAAATCCGTTTGCCATCTTCCCAAAATGTGAGACAACTCTTATTAACGATCAACGCTTTTACCCATGATATACCGACACAAAAATTGAACTCTTGAAATATAGCCCAATTCAAATTAGCTGATAAGTCATCGCTCGGACAGATGTATGATATGTGGCATTGTGTTTTCGGAGCCCCCGTCTAGTTATTGTGTTATAATCAATTTCTTGTGTTTTAGTATAGGCGAACCAATGCAACCGCTACCGAAACCCCACAACTTACGCTGCACATTAAACATCTCTTAAACAATAAACACAATCACCCATTGCAAATATACAACCTATTATAAACAGCTTATCTACATTAAAAAATAATCAGGTACCAAAATACTTAGCTTAAAGTGCTTATTGATACATAAAGAGTTGTATCTAAATGTACTAAACTATACCAACCCAAAATCGATAGCACTAAGTTTCCTAAAGCAGAAAGACACAAAATGTTACCTCTTTGGACTTTCGGTACCTCATCAAGCTGGTGATTCAAGAAATCATCATTAACTCCTCTTTCAAGGCAACAATTACTGAAAGAAATAATTAAACACTTAACACATATCATCAATCTCACAAACCCATTAACCAAATTAAGAAGCACCAAAAACTCATGTGACAGTTCCATCAAACAACATAAATTGACAATAAGAAAAAACTAAACTAAAAAAATATAACCATCATTGATCAACAGCTTACACGAAGGCATGGTTTGACATAACCTGTTAAAAACAAACACCAAAATAAAAGATCAAAAGAATGTTGGTTATAAACATGTGTGGTGATTCAAACCAAAAATTAAGATAAAACGGGGTTAAGAGTTACCTGATTTTGACGACGATGATGAGGAGATTATAATGTTGGAGATGCGAACTGGTGGTCGTGTTGTTGTGGCTGGGTGGTGGTGTGGAGGCTGCATTGATAAGAATTGGAAAAACATAATAATAGAATTTTAGGGATGGAAAACATAATAACAGAGGGTCTTTTTTTTAAAGATTTTTCTATAACTAACATAATTTTAGAGGTATATGCAGAAAAATTACTATTTGATTGACATTTAAGTTTTAACCCATTTGACATCCTCCCTTTGAAAGTGAATTTGTTTGATCATAAGAGATAAACAAAACAAATAACCATAACCATATAATAGTGGTAACTCTCAAATAACCATATAATAGTCTTAACACAAATTACTAACAAATAACCATATAAGCATACGCAAACAATATAACACAGATAAATAATACTAAGTTCAATTCCAAATTCAAAAAAAATTTGAAAAAATCATACCCCATCAAAGTTATGATATAAAGTTTATAACTTTAAATAAATAACATGAAAAAATATAAACATTCAAATCTTTAAGAATAAAATCCAAAAATCTATGTAACCAAATCAATAAAATAAAATAATAAAAGAAGAAGATTACCTGAACTTGAAGATTTAAGTTTCTCTCTTGTTTTAGGAATTTATTTTCATTCCAAATCCAGTTAGGGTTTTCATTGATTCGATCTAAAGCGTTATTGAAGAATCGGTGATTGATTGTAGGTTCTGGTTGATTTATATGTTAGTGATTTTTATATTTGGTAATGATTATCATTGAATCAGAGATTTTATTATACCACGGATCAATTTGCGAATGAAATTGACGAAACAATCTCATCAGGGAAGGGAATAAAATCTCCAAATTTTATTATCATTGGTTGGGTTCATGGAAGGGAATTTGGGAAGAATGATCAATCATCAGGTCGGGATTAAACTTTAGGAAGAGGAGCGTTTTTTTCTTCCAAATTTTACACTTGGGTCCTCAAGTATTAGCTATTTAATCATAACTACATGTGTATTTTTCATCTTTTTTACTTATGCATATACAAAATCGAATTTACATTCTTTTTTGTCAAATACGGAAACTTTTACCTTTTATTATATTAAAGATTTAAAATAAATAAATAATAATTAAAAAAATATTACCAAATAAGGTATGGTTTGATTTTTTTGAAATGAAAAATTCTCACTAAGGGTTTTGTTTTATTATATAAAAGATTAGGTGTATTTCGTGTCTCGCTGTTCGGATTATAAACGCATCATCTCGAAATGGGAAAAATGTAATATTTATATTTTCGGACACATTTTTTAAAAACTGATACAATGATATGATTTTTGACTTTATTAGTTCGTTTTCATATTTCACGGTTACTTATATGTTATTGGTACGCGTGCGGTTTTGTAAAACGAGAGAAACCTCTCGTGGGCGTGATTCATTTATCTGTAAATATCAGGAATGATTTATTCTCATCATTCGTCTATCAAAGCTACTCGGGATTGCATAACGTATTAAAAATCGAAATTTGTACACTAAAATGCTTAACTTGGCTCAAATGATCTTTGATAAATGATTAACTCAATGTTACAGCAATTAATGATAGTGAAACTTTACAGGTGGCTACACTCAATATTAAAATCAAACATGAGTAGGTAAACGAAGGTTCCTGAAGGTTGAGGAACTAATGAAAAGAATGTGAATAGAAATTGAATTGTAGGGGGGAGGTGTGAATTGTTTAACTTTTTATCTATTTTATGCTATTGGTAATTGAACCAAGGGACCTTGAATCAAATGTGAAGGTTGGCTTTTTGTTTTTTTACAAAAAACAAATTTAATTATTTAATTGTTTGTATTATGTGTAAACTAGGCGAGTACCCGTGTGTAACAACGAGATTTTATGACGGAAAACAATCATAGTTGTGATATTTTAGTTAAGTTTTTGTAGAACATAAATTTATCAAAATATAATTGAAAAAGGTTGTAACACGCACTAATTCAATGCAAAGAACAATTTTTAACATCCATCAAAGAGCATATAAAAACATTTAGTGAAACTGAAAAACGAAACATTACATCATTTATGTAATATGATATATGTTATATACTTTTAGTAGAGTTTATAGTAGAGTTTGTAAATGAATTTTTATATATTTAAAATGTTGGAATTAAATACAAAAAACGTATATTTTTTAAGAAACTACATTAAAAAAAAGCCGTCAAAAGTTGTCATGCATATTTTTCTATATTTTTTTTGGAAACAATTGTTAAATAAACTATTACATTAAGACAATATTATTTGAAATTTTATGTGGGAAAGTAAATATAAGATTAAGATTTAAGTTTAAAAACACTATTTTTTTAATTAAACATACTCATTTTTAAGCTTTAAGAAAAATATTTGCTTTATATGTAGTAAAGATGGCTTCACTTAGTTAAGTTGTTATATAATTTTGTTCGTGTTTAATATTTTATGAAATTAGATTTTAAAAATCAAAATTGTTCTTTTCTTTACACAATTAGCTTAACTATAAAGTCAATCTATTCGTGTTACATGCTTAAGTGATGTAATTAAATACTTAGTTAATAAGAAATAAAACTTAAAGTAAATGACATAAAAGGTTTTCAACGTTCAAATTCTTATTAGAAGTAAATCAAAGAATTTATATCCAAGTGTTTGCGGAACAACACTTGAGATTGAATGACAAGTATGGTATAGTTTCCTATCTAAACTCAAAGAATGTGGATATAAATTGAGTTGTGGGGAGGGGGGAAGGAGAGGTGTAAATTGTTTAACTTTTTATCTATTTTATGATATTGGTAATTGAACCAAGGGCCCTTGAATCAAATGTGAAGGTTGGCTTTTTCTTTTTTCACACAAAACAAATTTAATTATTCAATTGTTTGTAACGAGCTGGGGTAGCACGCGCGTTGCTGCGGGTTTGTTTTGTTATTTTATTTTTGGTTGTCTTTTTTGTTTGTTACGAACGTGTTTGTTTTCTAGTCGATTTTTTTTTTTTTTTTTTTATTTTTTTTTCTATTATACGTTGTTAACATTAGTATTTTAAAAAAAATATATAATATTTTTTTTATTACATTTTCGTTATACCTTAGAATTTTTTTGTTTTATCAAATGTGAAAATGTATTTTTTTGTAAAAGTTATTGGGCTTCTACAATACATTGGGCTAACCTTTAAAAAAAAGAAGGGAATGACACATTTAAGGAGTCCAATATGCTAAGGTATATTTTTTGGGGAAAGGTTATCTTTGTTCCTTTTATCATCTGTCAGTTGCAAAATTAGGCTTCCCTCGTTATTGCACCGCTAACCTTGTAAATTGGGACTTTGCTGGATCGATCACGGTTTATTTCAATTCAGGTAAACAATAATCGTTGCATCATAGATAGAGACGTTCTTGTGTTTTGATTTACCATGTTCTAGGTTTGCAAAATTTTATAAGCATGTTACTTTACTATTTTCGTCAGCACCACTGTGTTTTATTAGGTGTGTTGTATACTTGTATGTGGCTGTACTTTTTTTAATTTTTTAATCCATCATGATTTTTTGGATTTGGTGATTCGAAGATGCTTTTAGGTAAGTATATAGGGTGTGTCATGTTCTGCTTTGGGAATCTTACATTGGAAACGCAAGTAATGAGGTACTGTTCTAGTTAAGTTATACTACCTCCGTCCCATATTAAGTGTCCAGTATGACTTTTTTAAGTCTTTTTTCTTCAACTTTGACCTTAAATATATTTGTTCGTGTTATATAATACTTAATGAAAATTATATAAATGAAAATACATTTAAAAACTTAATCCATTCATATATCTTGCATCAAATATTATATAACACGGACAAAAATATTTAAAGTCAAAGTTAAAGAAAAAAGACTTAAAAAAGTCATAGTGGACACTTAATGTGGGACGGAGTGAGTAGTAATTAAGTGAAACAATATTTTTTTTGGCCTATATAAGTTGCTTTTGGGTAGCCTAAGATAGTTGTCTTTATACCTTGTAATTCTTTCAAAACTTTGTTAAGAAAATGGTGTTAACTCCTAACTTTGATCAGTTGAAGGATGCGTGTGGTTCCGACTAACTTCACCACGCGTTTAAGTTCCTGTTTATACAGGAGCAGACTGAGAATGAGGGTTTCATTTTTCTAATTGGAGAGAAATGTGACGATGTCTGTCGCCGTCTTCAAAGGAGGACTGAGTTGTTAGATGAGGGTCGCAGGTTTAGTCCTTTTGATGAGGTTGCAAATGATGGTCTTGAATGCTTACAGGAAGCACAGGCTAGGGACCGTGAGATTCTTGTTGGGCTTATCGTCGTGCTTGATTTGGCTAGGGAAGGACGGTTTGAGAAAAACAGTCATGTGTTTAAGATGGAGTTGTATGATTAGGGTAGTGGTTTGTGTGTCTGTTTGATGGGTACGCTGTTGTTGTTTATGTTTGATGTTATGGTCTTGTGTGCTAGATTAACATGATGTTGTTAATCTGTAGCGATGTGTTTGTAACTTATGTCCAATATCAATAAATGTTACTTTGGGCTGTGTTTTAATAAATTTTGTTTTTATAAGTTTTATGATTGAGTGGCAGTTTATGTTTAATGTAATATAGCTTTGGTGGTTTATATCTCAATGTGTAGCTTTTATCCAAGGAAATTGCATAAGTCTGAATTGAAGGACAGTTGGTTAGGAATATTCTATGGCAATGTATTTTTCTTTTTACTTAGTCTGTTATTTGGTTATCAATTTCAGTCGAGAAACTTTACCAGCGGTATTTTTTTTTGTAAATCAAATTTGTTTTTAACGTATTATATTTTTTTACTGTTGAATGTATCAGGAAATGGCTCCTAAATTTCCTAATTGTTTGAAGATTGCTAGTGAAATTGGTGATCGTCGTGTTCATAAAGTCCTTGAGGCTATTTTCTTGCGAGAAGAGAAAGCTTATAAGGATTGAAGAAGTAGAGGCAAGGATTGACCACAGGCATGGACTGATTGTTGAGCTGAAAAAGTTGATGGGTGATTCTGATGTCGAGGAGTGTCTAGCGTACTTGAAAATTGTGGAACAGGAGGATTTTGCTGAAGTTGGTCGTTTGATTCGTATGAGACATGCTGCTGCTTTAAAAGCTGGTGAGAAATCGAGCATTCTCAAGAAACTTAAGAAACTGAAATGATTTAAAATGCATAAGTTAGACTGTTAATGGTAGCGGTATGTGTAATATATTATATTATGATAAGTAAGGGTCTTTTGTAACACTTTGTGCTGTAGAAATAGTATGCTCAATTAGCAAGACTGTATTAGTATTGAATGGTATGTAGTTAAGTTAAGTGTAATGCTAGATGTGGATGTATTTTATGTGGTGTATCTCATGTTATAACTAGAAATGTTGGTTATTAGATAATTTGCTGTGTTTTTTTTTTTTTTTTTTTTTTTTTTGTCAATAGTGTAAAGAACTGTACGTATGAAGTTTTGACGTTGTATTGTAGAAAGTATGAAATCTGTTAAAACATTAGAAACTACAAATATAGCTGCAAATACTGGAAGTAAACATAGATGTTGCTCCATAAGTGAAATTACAAAATATGCAGTCACATGTCCCTTTTCCACTGCGTCTAAGGTTGCATGTTTATTATTATTCTAGCTACATATTTACAGCAACCTATGCTGTGAATATGCACTAGTATAGTGCTCACAGACTTAGATTAGTAGTTACAGCATTTTTCATTCTTGCTGTCAAAAGATAGAAGTATTTTCACATGCACTGGGTGGAAATTACGGAGCTGACAAAAGTGTTTTGTGTGATGTAGTTGCTAATTCTTTTTTTTCTTGGGATCCATTGTTTCTTCTGGGAAAAGCACTCTTTTAGCGGATTTTTGGCTTGTGTCAGTTCCCATGTCTGATTTTGATCTTGTTTGCATTCCAGTGTATGCTGGTGGTGCTGTCTTCAGCTCTGTAATAGGTTTATAAAAATACATTTTTGAAGTTTGGTGTATGTTTTATATTTGAACATTTAGTGTATTTTATAAAAATGGTTGTTACCTGATGAATGTTCCCCTGGCGTCTTCTCTTTGCTTGGTGTTTCAACTATTTGAGGAGTCTCTTCTGTTGTTGCTATGATGTCTGCAAACAATAAATGATGTGATTATTATTTTATTTACAACATAATTTTATGGATGATTTTTTTTTGATTGTTTACGTTTGTGAAATTTTTTTTAATGTTACCTGGAAGTTGGTTAACTGCTTGTTTTGATGATTCACTTATTTCCAAAAGAGGTTCAGCCACTGGTGTATACTCAATAACGGCGGGTGATTGTGATGATGTTGGCATACCTGCAATAACCACATGATGTTATTAGTATTAAGAAATGTATAATTTTTCTTTAAAATATAGAAATAGTCGTGTAAATTTTTATGGGCTTACTGTGTGGACGATCTTCAATTTGTTGTACTTGTTCCACATTATCCAAGATGTCACTAAGGATGAATTCCACCGCACCTTCTTTGCAAGTAGGACTAAAGTAGAATTGAAATATATGTTGTTGGCCAATGATGCTGCCAATTTCTGGTGGGAAAATGCGTGGGTCTGGGTTGGCAATTGATTTTACCAAACTGGGACAATCAATTCCTACTATTGTATCTGCTTTTGGTGTGAAAAAAGTAAATTGTGCCAACTCAGTTGTATCTGTTACGGAGACTTTGAAATTGTACGTGTATAGATGAGCTAGTTAAAAAAAGATTTTGTAACAACTTAAATTTTTTATTGTTAATATTGTTACCTGTAAACTGTTGATTCTATAATTCCATGGTCTTTGCATTTATACGTTTCACCATCTTTTTTGGCTTGAGGTTGCACTTACTGCATGAACTATAGTACCAATCACGCTCTGCATTGACACCGATAATGGTGCCTTCGCAAGTGAAACGTACACCCTGTATTTGTTTAATTTAAGTTGTTAAAATGAGTGTTTGTATTCACCTATTATTAGGAATGTATTATAATAGTGGTTTCTGGACTAAGTTGTATCTTTAGGATCTACGATTCTGGCTGGTAGCTAATTGTAAGAGATAAAGTTGAAATAATGGAGCGGGAAAGTTTCAGATGGTATGCTGTCAAACTTTATTGTGCGGCTGAATAAGAAGGATGTTGGGTTTTCAAGAGTCTGCTGCCAATTTTCTGTTTTGACACATTCAAAATCTGATATGCGGTACGCCTGGCCAGGTATAAGTATACCTTTGAAATGTTGAATGTCATTTGCTTCTACATTTCCTTGTATTGCGTCACCCTGTATAAATTATTTGATAATTAGAGTGTTGAATTATAATAGATGCTGCATAAGTTATTTGATAATATTTACCTGTCTATCTAATAGAATCGCCCTATAACCCTTTTCTATTATACTTGGAGGATCTCTTGCTGTCCATGCACGATAAACTTTCAGTTCAGCAACTTTATTTGTCATGCCTGGTTTTAGCTCTTTAATGGTTGACAACTCCATCCTGCAATGACTTAAGAATAGTATGTTTAGTGTTCATGCTAGATGATAATAAATTAAAAAATGCAGTCTAATTGTAAACAATGTTAATGTAGAGAATGATACTGTAAGATTTAGAGAATGTAAAATTATATCTATCATATAATGATATGTGGAAAGACCTTTGTTTTAAGAATCATTTCTAAAAAGTCTTTATATACTATATTCTTTGTTAATGTTGTTGGGTTATCGTTTTGTTTTTTAATAAGAATTTTTAGGCCATAGGGTGTTGTAGATCTAGAAAGTGTGACATAAAGCTGTCCATGACCGAAAATGGGTTCTGGAAGGTAGATTCCAATCTTCTTTAGAGACTGCCCCTGGCTCTTGTTAATCGTCATTGCATAACACACTTTGATTGGAAACTGTTTTCTTTTGAATATGAATGGAAAGTTAGGATCTTTCGCGGTTAAGGGTATTTTTGGAATGAAAACTTTTTCGCCCATCCTGGTTCCTGTGATGATCTCTGCTTTAATTAATTTTGACAGCAGTTGCGTTACAATCAGTCTTGTCCCGTTACAAAGACCACCCCCTAAATTAACATTTCTGAGTAGCATAATAGGAGTTCCGATTTTCAATGTAAGGTCGTGTGCTGGTAGACCTTGAAATCTGAGTGTGTTGAGGTACTCGGGTGGGTACAGTAACTCATTTTCGGGACCATTTTTTTCTAACGGAATTGCTTCATCTAAGCTTAAGTAAGTAGTGCTTTCCCGATGTATGAGTGACAGAACTTGTTTGTTTATTGTATCTGCTGTTTCATTTTTGGGGCAAACAATCGCCTTTTCTTGTAGAATCTACGCAGTTGGTGACTCCAAAGTATCTTTATCACAAATAAAGCTGATAAGCTCTAATAGTGCGCCTTCAGTGTCTGGAATAACATATTCTGCAAGAATTGTAACCCAGCTAGCATTGTGTGGATCTTCTTCGTCAGGCTCGCCTATTTTACCGTCTCCAATGTCCAACAGCCATGATGCAAAATGTTTGTTTTTTTATTTTTCGTGTTCGCCAAGGTCCGCTTGCATTAACCTCATATTTTGTTTAAGCCTATGCAATTTGAAATAGGGCCAAAGGTATGATGCAGTTATAGTTGCACCAACTATATCTGATTTTGTTCCCTTTTTCTTTACTGGAAGAGTTTGCCTGAAATCTCCGCCTAACATTATTGATTTTCCACCAAATAACTTATCTGGTTCGCTTAGGACATCTTTAAGGGTTCTATCGAGAGCTTCAAAACACCTTCGGTCGTTCATTGGTGCTTCATCCCAAACAATCAGCTCAGTTTCAGATAACAATTTTGACAAAAGCGTGTTTTTTTTATGTGACACATTGACTGTTCGGTCAATTCCAACGGCAATTTGAATCTTGAGTGAGCTGTTCGGCCTGCTGGAAGTAGTAACGATGCAATTCCTGAAGATACGACAGCCAAGACAATCTTCCCTTCTGAGCGCAGTGTGTTGATGATCGTCTTCCATAAGAAAGTTTTCCCCGTCCCTCCGTGACCATACACAAAAACCAATTCTTGTCTTTTCTCAGCTGATGCTTGCACAATAAGTGTATAAATTTTCTTTTGCTCTTCATTAAGTTTAACAATTGAAGCTGCAACATCTTCTTTTAATTTATCTCGATTGTAATTTTTTTCTTCCATTAACAATATGTTGTTGAGATCGTCAATAAGATGGTAAGGTGGTGGTGTGAAACCAAAATCTGTTATTGATCTGCAGCAACTATTCAATATTATTTCTAGCTCATATAAAAGATATCCTTTTATTTCTGGGTGATTTATGTGGAGATATTTTATATGAGCCATTGTAGATGCTTTCTTTGGAATGTCGTCGATCATGTGTGTCCAATGCCTTTCAAAAAGTTGTAGCGGATCTGCGACTTCACATTAGATTAAAATATGAGCAAACAGAGCACGTAACTCTGATGCTGTTGCTGATGCTTCGGCTTCTTGCAATGTTGTGTCCCACTCTTTGTCATCTTCAAGGAGTCCTAATGCCTGGCATGCTGCGCGGTAGTTGGGTAGCACACATTGGTTTACTTTGCGCACATCAATGAATGATTTACACCCTTTTTGATGACATAGTAGCATTCTGAAATAGAAAAGTTCACCAGCTGCAGGGTGCACGTATGCCAATCTCCCAACTGCCGATCTACTTTTGTGTTTTCTTTTTTTCCATGTCTTCAAGTGGTCATACCAAATGAATTCGTTCGGAAAGTCTAAGTATGTTAAATGACGGCCTTCTTCGTATAGTTTGTTGAATGTAAACCATTAAGTAAGGGTTGTTAATTTTCTTCCATCGTCACCAAAAACAGCCGACAAAGGTTCTTTTTCTCCAAACTTTATTTGTTGCATATCTTGTAAATGAACAGCTAGAATCTGTACCGCCAGCTCTCTATGGTGGATCGGGAAGTTTAGTATTCTCCAGCATGCTTCGTGCGGACATATGAAACGACCGTCTATAAAGTTCTTGATCTCATCTATCTCTATCTTCGGAGTGTTTGTTGATGTAGTAGCTTCACCCAGAGGCTTTACAATTCGTGCAGCAATCCGATCAGCGCCTTTGGAAATGTATTTGAACAAATATTTTATAAGCATACTCCATCCACAATATTCGACATTTATGTGGGCATTGAACATAAGACAAAGTGACCGGTTATATGGTACAATATAGCTGTTGTCTAACCGTATGCTCCCTCTTGTAGCGTAACTGTGCGTTTTCCGTCGCCGGTAATGTACATGACCATTGTCGACAAAGAAAGTCTTGTCGTTGTATTTTTTTGGAAAGTTCTTGCTACAGCTCCCATCTTGCATACATGGTGCTTTTGTGTTAGCAGCTCCGCAAGGACCGTGAACCATCATGTCTACAACGATCTTGTAAGCTTCTGGGTCACTTAATCTGTCTGGTAATTCTGCCGAGATGAACTTGTCAATATCTTCAGCTGATTGGATTTTGTCGGTACAGTCTAACCATAACAATGTGTGGCAGTGAGGAAGGCCACGTTTCTGGAACTCAATTGTATAGAGAACTGTAAAATAAGATATTTGTAAGTTTTTAGACAGCACACGAATAAATTGTTGTGAGTTTGCAATTTTTTTTTAAATGTGCAAATGAATTCTGTGGGTTATAAAATAAAGCAAATATAATATTTATATAATGTATTATCACCTCCTTTCGCGCGTCCAAATATGTTGTTGTCTTTAAGTACGTTGACAAAGTCTTTTACTTTTTTTTCAAAAACACGCACTACAATGTCAGCTCTGTCTGCACTTGTCAATTGTGGATATCTTCTCATGTACCTATGAATTTCTGGCCAGTTGACGTTGCATGTGAATGTGATGAAAAACTGTGGATTCCCAAGTACTCTACAGATAGCAAGAGCATCCAAATAGTGGTTGTACATGTATCTTGGACCTCCGGTAAAACTTGAAGGTAGAATAATCTTTTTTCCTATTTCAGAACCACAATGGTCTCCCCTGGAAATCGCGTCATAAATGCCTGCTAGATACTCGCTGCGAATGCTACTTTGCTTAGCTCATATGAAGTCGAGACGGTCTTGTTCCAATGCACAGTAGACAGAGATGACATATTGTTGAAATAGTCTTCCGCCGTTAAACAGTAGACCATATTGGTGGGGACGCTCATGGATTTGATACATGTAGTACATGTTCATAGATAACTTCATTCCACGTTCGTCTTCAGTCGTTGGTTTAAGAGTCATTTTCGTATTAAAACCTGATTGACCATAGATAAAGAGCAGAGGCAATTGTAGAGACATGTAAGATGAATGAAGCTTGTCTATTCTTTGCGGATGTTCACCCTTTTTTTGTATGATAACATCGTAATCAGACACACTGTTAGGCCCACTTTCAAAAAGTATACCACCAACCATGTTTGAAGTTGGTAGTTGGTATTCGCGAGCACCAACCACATTGTAGAGCACAATTTTAAAATCAGGCAGACTTTGATTGCCACAAATATCTCTTGCAGCTCTGAATAGCCTAACCAACTCATTATGTTCGTCAAGAACATGTACCAATGTTTCAACAATTTGTGTTTTAAGTCTCCCTGAATTTTGACCACCAAAGTATTTCATCTTGTTCTCAATTTCATTTTGTGTGTCGTATATGTATAGCTACAAGAATCTTGGGTCTTCATCATTAGGTGGACATAACAATCCAATCCAATGGTGAATCTGACCAGAGATCTTGAAAACGTACGGTCCTCTGCCTTCGTTAACGGTGTCATCTATCTGTGCAACAAATGATGTCATGCTGAACATCTGATTATAAGCTCGAATGTTTTCCAAGAACTCTTTGTCCTTGAACAGTTGCTGGACAATTTCCGGTGGCGTTAACTCTTCTTCAAGTTGTATTTTTCCACCTGCGCAACATCGATTATATCTAGGGAATCCTCGTGTAGAACCACTCTTTACTCTTTCGTTGTACCAAAACGCTGCACCACAATGTTGGCACTTCCAATCACAGTCTCCCATGTCAATATATGAAGATGTTCCATCTGTCAAGTAATTAGTGTTAACAACTCTGTTCGTAACTGTTGTATTAGCTATAGTAGTTAAAAAAAGAAGAAAATAAAGAAAGAAAGTGAAAGAAAATAAAGGGGAAAGCTAGCTGTACATTGAATTTACCTGTAGCATGTGTGGATGTTGTATTCTTGGATTTGTTAGATCTGGTGGATTCCCGATGTCTTTTTTGCCGTGTTGTTGTTCTTTTTTGTGTTATACTTTCCGAGGATGTTGCTTTGCCTGGTATCATTGAAATAAATTTTTTTGTGGTATAATAAGTAAAGTTGAATTCTTTTGTTATCTATAACATTTATTAGTAATTATTTACCTGCTACAATGGATTCTGAATCTGGTTTGTATGTAATGTTATAATTGTCCTCTATGTTCGTATAAATGAAAGGACGTTCCAATCTACCTGTAAAAAAAGTATAAATAAGTAAATAAATAAAAAATTAAAATAATGAGCCACACATGGTATTAAAAATAGTTTTATTATCACTTTCATTAATATCATGTATATTATAATATTTATAGTCACCTTTATTTGCATTAGCTGAAGTATCGTTACTCTGCGGAACAGAAAATGGCCTGATAGGATTAAAGGATGGTTCGTGGCACTGTTGTTTTCCACATGGAGCCTGAAAATTAACATCTGCATTCCTTTTCTTTGATTGTTTGACACTCCGCAAGGTTGCATTTGGGTTTTCACAATCTGTGCGGTGATAGCAAAATAGTTGTGGCTCGCATTGTTGTTCTACATTTGAACAATATCCATTCTTTTTTGCCGAAGACGTAGCTAAGTACCCTGTTGTAACAGTTGGAATAAAGAAAGTTAGTTACATATGATAGTATCAAGTAAATTTTCCCTTACCTTGAATAGTCATTGGTATGGTAGATTTTTTTATAATTACCTTTATTTGAATTAGCTGAACTGTTGGTATGCTGCACATCAGAAGCTGGTATAACAGCATCCGAGGTTGCTTCTTGGCATTTTCTTTTTTCACATGGACTCTGTAACGCTGAAGTTGCAGGCTTTTTTTTAAATTTTTTTTTATTTCGCGAAACCAAACCTGCTTCTTCACCATTTGTAAGTTGGTAATAAAATAATCGTGGCTGTTGTTGTTCTTCTACAGTCAAACGATATTCGTCGCCTCTTGACAAAGGCGGTGGTATGCGGCCTGTTGTCATCGGCGCAGTCTTGTTGTTTAAGGACTCAGTTTGGTGGTAAATTATACCACCATTGTATGACAGGCTTCTGTCTGGGTTCGTATAACCAAGCTGGTATGTACAACTATTTATACTTTCGGTTTGTTTTTTATTCAGGAAACCATAAAGTAACTGGTAGCACTTTTCTTGGTTACCCAACAGCTGTTGCATATCAGATTTATTCATCGCATCGTCTATTTCTTTTTCTGTTACAGAACCTAGTTGAACCTTATAGTAACTATTTTCACATGGTTTACATACATTTTTTCTACTATTAAAAGGAATCTTGGATGTGGTTGCATGGTTTTTGTTGGGATATGAAAGTGCTGAAGATATGAAAGTACTGTAAACTGCAAAGTACTGGAAGAAGTCAAAGAGTCAAAGTACTGCTAAAGACAAAGTCAAAGTACTGCACTATGAAGTCAAAGTACTGCAAGAACAAAAGAACTGTTATATTCGTTTATAGAAAGAATTGTATTCTATGTTTAGATTACTTGTCGTACAAGGTTACAAATTGTAAACCGACTAGGATATCCTTGAGCCTATAAAAGGACTCCTAGATTGGCATTAGAGGTACGATTCCAAAAAGAGTTTTAGAGTTTACGAATTAGTGTTTTAGAGAAAAGTTCGATTATCTTAGAGTTGTATTAGAGTATCTGCATAATAAGCAGATTTAGAGTTTATAATAAAAGTTATTCTTCTTAGCTTTGTTAATTAAATTCCGCATACTTGATAAAGATTGCTCAGTGTTTCTTTGTTAATAACTTAGGATTTATCCGAGGTTATTAAACCTTAACAAGCTAGTTAAGTTAGTTTGATTAAAGTATATCGATCCAACAGTTTTCCATATCACAGTAGCTTATATCAAAGATACTGAGACTGTATATTACTTATATATGTAGACAAACAACTAATGTTAGATTTTTTGTTTTCTTGTTTCACTCTCTTTGTGGACAGTAGTTTTTTTAAAAAAACAAAAAAAAAACAGAATTGTCAGACCAAATACAGCATAAAAACATAGCACCCTAATGAATCATAAATGATAGCAAGCACCATAAATGTAGTAATAAAAATGGATCAATAAATATGCAAAGATATAATAAATTCAACCTACATACCTGTGTTAAGTGTTTATATGACAATGATATGGCTGTAGATACATTTTTTTTTTGTTTTACCTGTTGGCACCTGGAAATTTGATTTGTTTTCTTTGGAATGTAACTGAGTTTTTCCTTGTGTGTTTGCTTTCTTTTGATGTGCAGGAAGAAACTTCTAGCAAAGTAGCAAGTGAATACGTGTGGGTTGGAGGGAAGCAGGTACAATGGAAATTAATGCAATCTCTGTACTACCTCTTGTGTACATGTGCACTCTCAGATAGTAGGTTGTATATACACCCGTTTTTTGTGGGAATTTGTATTAGAAACGATGAACAGTAAAGAAGCAAACACACTTCACCCAATGGGGTGATGCCACAATGGTTTTATGTGTATTATACCATGTATAGGACCAATCAAATGTTGACACCACATCATTTATACCTTGTATTCTTATACACCCTCCAACTCCAAATAGTATATATATATAATATGTGTAAACTAGGCGAGTACCCGTGTGTAACAACGAGATTTTATAACGGAAACAGTCATAGTTGTGATATTTTAGTTAAGTGTTTTGTAAAACATAAATTAATCAAAATATAATTGAAAAAGGTTGTAACACGCAGTAATTCAATGCAAAGAAAAATTTTTAACATCCATCAAAGAGCATATAAAAATATTTAGTGAAACTGAGAAATGAAACATTACATCATTTTTGTAATATGGTATATGTTATAGACTTATAGTAGAGTTTGTAGATGAATTTTTATATATTTAAAATTGTTGGAATTAAATACAAAAACGTCTATTTTTTAAGAAACTACATTAAAAAAAAAGGCCGTCAAAAGTTGTCATGCATATTTTTCTAAATTTTTTTTGGAAACAATTGTTAAAGAAACTATTACATTAAGACAATATTATTTGAAATTTTATGTGGGAAAGTAAATATGAGATTAAGATTTAAGTTTAAAAATGGTATTTTTTTTAATTAAACATTACTCGTTAATTACCCATACTACTCTGCAACGATTAGGTACACTGCCTAGAGGGTTGTAAAGCTTGCTCGCAGAAAAGTAAGTCTTTCGACCTCGAACTCACGCATCAAGTTTTTGGTGCCACTTCTGGGGAATAGAATAGCTAGTTAGTTTTCTATCTCGATTAGTTCTACTCGCTTGATTCCAATCAAGTGAGCTTTTTTCTTTTACTTAGCTTTCTTTTAGTCTACCCCCTTCTTTGTGTTTTTTGTTCGTAACCTCGTCACTTTTCGTCATGAAAGGTGACAATCCACCCAACAACGATCCACCACATCATCCAATACCACCACCCAATCCACCACCACTCGACCCGCCAAGAGGCCGTACTCTTGGTGAATACTCTAGACTGATCCATCAAGGCTATAGGAACATCATTGAGCTCCCACTTGAAGCTCAAACTACGTCCCTGCGATCCAACACCATCCGGTTGGTGCAAAACGGATGTGCATTTCATGGACTTCGTTCCGAACATCCTAATTAGCATCTCAGAGATTTCCTAATCGTTGACTCCATCGACCTTGATGCTACCACTCGGGAGACCACGCGCTTGCGTCTCTTCCAATTTTCTCTACGGGATCAAGCTAGTAATTGGCTTGAGCGACTTCCCGTAGGATCCATATCAAGTTGGGATGATCTCACCACCTGTTTCCTCGCCTAATTTTTTCCACCGAGGAGAACCACCAAGCTAAGGAATGACATCTTGATGTTCCAACAACGTCAAGGCGAAACCCTTTATGAGGCGCGAACTCGATTCAAGGACTTACTCCACAAAGTCCCACACCACGGCATTGATCTTTGGCTCCAAGTTCAAATCTTTTATGATCATGTCAATTTCCTCACAAATCGATCCATTGACCGAGCGGCCGGCAGAAGGCTTAGCAATCTCAATCCAGAAGAGTCATGGGATATCATTGAATAGTGATAAGGATTTAAAACATACGTTTTTAGGGGGTCATATAAGCCCTAAATCAACACAGTTTATATCCGTTACTACTTAAAATTGTTCCTTTTCACATTATAGGTCTTTTGGAAGCAAAATGCTGGAATGAAGCACATTTGGACGAAAAGGAGCGAAAACATGAAGAAAGTGGCAAAGTCAAGATCAAAGGCACTCCAGCACACCTGACGACGTCCCAACCAAAGGGCGACGTCGTCCCTTTATAGAAGACTTGATTAAAAATGCACGCGACGGCTTAGCGGAAATTCTGGTTCTAAAGCCTGACGGTGTCACGCCTAAACTCTGGAAGGCGTCACTCACAAAATCTACACTAGACGCCCAAGAACCAATACCCAGACGACGTCCTGCATGAAGACTAACGGCGTCACACTCTTCAACTGACGCCGTCCCAACGATGACTTGGCCCAGATAAAACCCTAATGACGGCGACCTGACGGTGTCACTAGCAAAAGGTGACGCTGTCGCGATTGTAAATCTATATATAGAATTCGATTTTTCTATATTTGAAGAGGTAGAACTTTGGAGAGCACCATTAGGCTTCCGTTGTGTTTACTTAAGGATAATAGGATACCCGGGGGAGATACCTCAGTACTTGGCGATCCCGAATATTCTAGAGGAGACTTACAACTTATAGAATTGTGGAATTAGGCACCACCCAATGACTAAAACATGGAATACAATGCATCAATTAGGCAAGGATGTGACAATTCAACCGACCAATAAAAGATTACTAAGGAGTAAGAAAATCTAAGTAAACACGTTTTAAATTATCATAAGAACACACTCCTACAATCCATAGCTTTTATCTTAGTTATTAGAAATTAGTTTTAATTTAATTGTTTAGTAGTGTAATTGGTAAATTACCAAACCCCCACTCTTCAAACCCTGAGATTTTACTTGCTTTCATAAAAAAATATAAAAATAATAAAAAGAATCGCCCTCACCCTTACCTTTTCGTAATACATCTCAACTATCATCTATATTCTCCTACGGAACGATCAACCCCCTGGGCTTACCCATACTACACTGCAACGATTAGGTACAGTGCCTAGTGGGTTGTAAAACTTGCTCTTTGGAAAGGAAGTTTTTCGACCCCGAACCACCCAACAGGTACCGTGGTCAAAAGCTCATGGCGAGCTTATTCCCATTTCGATCAGCTCATTTAGAGCTTATTAGCTGTTTTCAGTTGGGTACCGTGATGTTTTCATTTGGCTTCGTAAGCGGTTTTTCCCTTTTGGTCCGTTTCGTTCACTTCTTGGCGACACGAATTGGAGCCGAGGCTATATTGCCTCGGCATGGTAAGTTACTTTGTGTTTGGATTGTGACTAGTGAATAAGCCGGTATGTTAGTGCAAATATTACGATATTTAATCTATACATTTTCATTTGTTTTGTTGATGACAAATATGTAACTTGTAATACATAACGTAAAATGTATAAGTTACTTGTAATTATATATTGTCTCAACACCTCTCGACGACTCAAGTCCTTGTATGCTACAACACAGGTTTGTACATGTTTGTTATGTTGCGTTATGATCAAACCCCCAACAAACCATTAAAACATGTTTAGTTAAATAATTTATGTATAACAACTAGTGTTTACATATTGGGTAAATATTTACATAACTAGTATGTATTATAAGGGGTAATATAAATGGGTAGAAAACTTAAGTATTTGACCCATTGACCAAATACATTGAATGTAGTTGGGTAAAACCCTAAAGTCCATGACCCATACCCAATGTCTAGATACAATGTACCCTTGGTGGGCACTCAAAACCATAGACTAGATGCATTGCATCTTGTAAATACATTGAATCTACTTGGTACCCATAACCCATGACCCATACCCAATGTCTAGATGCATTGTACCCTTGGTGGGCACTCAAAACCCATGGATCATATCCATAACCCATGGTATTGACCCATACCCATAAGACTAGATACATTGTACTCACTAGATACATTGTATCTAAAGGAATACCCATGGACCAACCCATGACCCATAACCAAAAAACCCATGGGTAAAAGGGAGCGTCCCACGGATCCCCAGTAATACACTGGACGGATCCCTCAAGGGAGGGATCCGGGGAATAGTGGCTAGTTTTCTTCTATAAATAGTGAGCCACTTATTACCATTTCTTACCACTTTCACACATAATTTCTCTCCACCAAATCTAGGATATATAGATCATTAGGAAACATGTAAACCACCCTCATCTCATATGATCATAATGCTTCTAACTCTCATTTGTTGTAAGCATGTTAGGTCACTAGCTTAATAGAAAGAGATAAAGGCGATTGAACAATAAATCAAACACACACACACGATATGAGTAGCACGGTTATGCGTAAGGCATGAGTGAAAGAAATAAATTGAACAACCAACCCTCAAGTGAGGGTTATACAAGAGTATTTATAGGAGGGAAGCTAGGGCAACACTCCTAGTTCCCATCCTTTCTCCTATGGGCTTGGGCCTAAGCTCATGGGCCTTCTACATAAGCTTAAGGCTAATAACAAACATAAAGGCCATAATTAAGCTAACTATTACATATGAATCACTAACACTTGATTTAGGTTTAGGAGTGATTCCAACAATCTCCCCCTAAGTGTTGGTGATGAATGAATATGAATGGTGAAGGCTTTGATGTAATAGTAGCTTTGACGTCTTCTGACATTCTTCTATCTTGTGAGAAGAATTGCCTTGATTTGAACAATCTCCCCAGTGTAGAGAAATTGTTTTCTTTAAACAGTTTTGCTTTGACGTCATCTTTAACTTTGTTCTTTGATTCTTGTTCTTTGTGATGGTAGTGATAGTATGTTGTTGTTGTCTGCATCAAGTCTGCCTCAGGTCTGCTTCGCTGCTCCAGTGTCTCCACGTCATTCTTCAACATGCTCACACGCTCTTTAATGTTGGATAAAAGTACTGATGAAGTTCTTTAAGTCTTTAACTTTGTAGATTCTTTGGATTGACGAAGAATCATTCTGACTTTTGTGTTGCTTTAGGATAGAACTTCCATTAGTGATGATGTAGGCATGAGCACGTGAAGAATCTGCACGATCATTCCGCTCTAGAGCTTCCATAAGAAGAAAACATGAAAAACGGTTAGTAATAAGCGGATCCGACACTTACAAGTTTGAATTTCGAGAGTGTTAACAGCATAGTGTGAAAACACAACTCTAATTCTCACAAAGGCCGTTCCTGAACTGGAGTCCCACAAGTGAGATAACACGATGTACCGAAGTACACCTACAGTTCAGATGAGTCGCTGAGGTACTCCGAAGCATCACCTCACGACTGTAGACGTTTGAGACACACTAAGCGTAATCCACAGGGAGTTACCGAAGTGACCTGCTGTCAGGGCTGTTTGATGTTGACCCTGGCAGGAGTTTCCATTCAATCAGTGAGGATCACAGATGTGAACCTCTCATAAATGTTCTCGACAGATTGCTAAGATCTGTGAAGGACTCGATAACGTACCACTGATGTTCTTATTATTGAACATCAAGTGATGAAATGTCAAGTGTTCCTAAGAGATCTTTTGATGAATCTCGTGGCTCTAGACTCAATAGTGCGTTTTGGTTTTCCTGAGCGGAGACTAGGGAGAGGGTCTCCTTCTTCAATACCAGCGATCTCTAAGAGAAAGCCAATAGTTTACGTAGGGTTCCCTGTGAGAATGAAACAAGCTTCTGTTGAGAGAAACTTAAGTGACAAAGAAGGTTTAGTGCATGCGTCACTGGGTCCATGACGACTTTTAATCTTCAATACCGGCGTCACTAAGTGACAACCAGTAGCATATGAATTGAACCCGATGTCTGCCCTAAGTTGAATAATTTGGAGGGTTGTTTCTTTTCACCCTTTTCTTTGCATTTCTTTTTAATTCTTCAACTCCTTCTTTCTCCGATTCTCAATTTCTCCTTTTTATAATCGTTCCTAAGGACTTCTAAATGCTAAATATTTGTGATGTCCTTGGGTAGATCCCTCCGGCTCTGGCGGATCATAGGACGATTATTCCTAACCTTAGTCACCTTATTACTCCATGACGAACCTATGTTGCCATAAAACCAATTTTCAAGAAAATCTCTTACAATGGTTATGATTGAAAAACATTTTGTACCACTATAAGAAGCTATTTTGCATAAATACTCCCCCTCCACATGTGCTTAAGAGTTTTTACGGAAATCTGCACAGTGAGGAAAGAGCACGCACTTTATGAATTGATCAACTCAAGATAGGCAATCCCCCGCGAGACACGGTTACGTTGCATAGTTAAAGAGTTACATTGTCAGCTTTTAGGTGACAACTAGCTCTAATAACTACCTTGAAGTTGTTGACAAACCTCGAAAGGTTGTCAAACCCGTCAGAGTTCATGTCTACCAAGAGTTTCTCGAATGGTACTTTCTACTCAGACAAATCCTTTGCAAGACACGTTTACATTACTAGCAAACTAGCTTGAAATTATTACCCGTCCAGGACAAGTCTTTTCGAGTTACTAACAGTTTAGTACCGTCAATTCGTTGGTTAAGTGTATAGCTTAAAGATTCATTTGCATTAACACAACATATTTCTTATCACAAAATTTTCTCCCCCTCAAAAATGGCATATAAAATGTTATTTTTGAAAAGTTGAGAATAAATATGACCATTTCGAGTGTTGCGGGAAGATGACCACTATAAACAATTTGTGAACAAAGTTTTAATTCAAATACTCCCCCTCAACAAGTGATATAAACGGTTGAGGTTTTGAAAAATTATACGGGGAAGTACTTGTTTTTTTGAGCAAAACCTTGAAAAATGAAAGGTTTGATAGGTTTTACTCAAAAGTAAGAAGCTTTCGCTCCTTTTATAAAGATTGTGGCACTGAAGCGTACCACAGGGTCCTTTCTTGACAAGAACGGGTTGTACACTGTTATTTGTGCACAAGCCATAGACATATATAATCACACATCCAAAGTAATAATGAAAGAAGCGGTTCAAGGGGTACCAGGAAGTCCAGTGATGTTGCCAGGAGTCCGAACCGGGCGTTGATAGCCGGTGATGTTAATCCTGGGTCGACCACCAACAAAGCTTTCCAATGTTCTGAACTGATCCCGTCGATACAACCTTTCATCAATCATTCTGATGATCCTCTGCACATCCCTTCTGTCCTGAGAGTTCCACCGCTTTTGAGACCCTATGCCTTCATATATCACCTTCAACCGATAAGCCAATCCGTCCCTAACCTTCTTCAAAGTGTGATCCCCAAACTTGTGAAGATCTCTACACGCCATCAAGCAATTTCGTTGAAGTTCACTGCGATAAACGACGCCGAATGGTTTGCTGATGAGTGTGTATTGTGGAAGCTGGTTGATGTCGGGAAGATCTAGTTGAGGTGGAGTGAAGTTGACACGGGTCTGATATGATTCAACTGCGAGCTGGAGATCTTCTACATGTTCCTGTATGACTATGCTTCTGATGAATATTAGCAAGGACTTGATGTATTCACGTTGTACTTCAGTCGAGAATTGTCTCATGCGTCCCTGTACTTTGGCAAGATACAGATCTTCAATGTCGTTGAGAGACAAATTCTGAAAGTTCGCTTCACTGAATGCATAATCTCTTTCGTCTTGTCTTTTGACCACGATATTCTTGAGAAAAGTGTAGTCCCATTTAGACGAAAGATCAACATGTTTAACAGCAACGATTCCTTTAGTACTGAACACTTCATTTTGAGACTTCTGAACTTGGCAGCTTCTGTAGTAGATTTGTCGGCGTTCCGGCCAATGGTGAATCCCATACATTGCATCACGGTCATACAATTCCACATTGTTAGAAAACATGTGGGTAGCCTTTTCCTCGATGGCTATGCAGTTTGAGTATATGGCTGCCAGGAACGGAAGTGTCAGAGATGTAGCTTATTTCCTTGAATCATCACTGCCGCGTAGAAGAAATTCTAAGTCTTTGTTGAAGAAATAGCGAAATGGAATCTTAGGTTGATCTGGTTGGCCAATTGTTGGTAGAGATTTAGACCAGTCAGTGTAATATGGAGGATTGTCCCATTTGGTGAAGTCGATGTTTGCTTCTGGGTTGAGCCAATCCATGTTGTTAGACATGGCTCGTGCTATATTATCGAGGTGATATTCAACTTCGATAGCACTTTCCGAGCTGTCTTTGAGCACTTGAAATGCTTCATTCTTGATTTGCTTCAACTCGGATTTCGTCATCTTTTTCACACGGAATTTCTCTTGCAAGAACTTAGCATGCTCCAATGTATTACCGTCTACCAGATCTTGACCTTCAGCTGGGTAGGGAGTGGAATTAACAAGTGTAGAAAACCATTCAAATTACTCTGTGTCATCTTCATCTAGCCATGATACGACGTCAGCTTTGGGCGCCTTCTTCTTCTTTTTCTTAGGCCTAGATGAGGATTCTGGTTTCTGTACTTTGTCGAGAGAGGCGGGTTGTTGTTGGGGCTCATGGAATTCTTCATCGTCACCACCCGTATACTCAAAATGATCACCGGTTTTCTAATTCTCGGGTGGTAACTCAGAAGAATCCTGAGGTTTTTCAGCAGAAGAACGAGGAGGAGATCGTCTTGGTGGTGAGGTCCTTCGGGGTGGAGGTGGTATTGAGGAAGATTCACCAGATTTCTTTGGACGTTTAGGTGCAGAGTCTTTGTCCTTATCATCGTCGTCTCTTAGTCGTTTTGGTTGACTTGCTGATTCTTTGCATGAAGTCCTGAGTTGATAGTCTAATAGAGTCTCAAAAAAACTTCGCTTCATCCGAAGTGAAGGATCCAGCTCTTTTTGACATTTGCATCACCAATTTAGCGATTAACTCAGTTTCAGAAAGGTCAGATTCTTTGCTCATTAAATTTTTAACCAATGCAACGATGTTTGGAGTAAGTTGTCTGGAGAATACTTCTCGAGTCACACCAGGGACCGTATCGAGAAGAAACTTGTGAGTATATTATCTTGCCGTCTTTTCCAATTCCTTTTGGAAACCTCCACTGATAAACTTCTGGATTTGTTCCCTTTCTGTCAACAATTCTTTTATCCCGTCTTGAAGAAAGTTGATTCTGTCAGCAAGTTGGTTCAGCTTTTTGTTGGTAACATCCTTCTTCCGTACTTGCTTGGCAGCCTTAACAATCCTTGTTTTAGCCTGGGATAACCAAGAGTCTGTTGGTTTCTTCACAGATTTGGATGTTGATTTGGTTGATCTTTTTGATGGTGGTGGTGAAGAGTGAGAAGATGAATCTGATGATGATGAGATGTGAGGAGATTCAGGGTCCTTAGGAGGTTCAAAAGTTTTCTCCTTGGAATGGGTTGGACTGTCTAGAAGAAGTTGATCATAGTTCACTTCGTCATCTTGTTCAGTTTTAGCTTGTTCTTCAGCCTGAATCCTAGCTTCTTCATCTGCTTTAGCTTGAGCTGCAGCTTCTTCATCAGCTTTATCTTTCTCTGATTTCTCAGTTTCAAGTTCCTCAATGTCATGCTCAGTAGAATCTTCCACGTGCTTTTGTTGTTGCTCCAAAGTGGTGGCACCAGTTCCCTTATCGGGTCGATTAATCGCATCAGGACCTGGTGTAGGTTGAACTCCACCACTTGACCCTCCGGGGCCACCCATTTGATCCTTAGCAAATTCCTTAGCAACGTGTTGGAGTCTAATGAATTTAAACATCTTCCTGTAGGATGTATCCAGTTGCTCTTTATCTGAGCTTGAGCTTTCATCATAAGGTACAAGTACTGGAGTCTTCCCTTTTCCTTGGATAGCTGGTGGAGTGGGAGGTTTTGCTACTGAAGGAGGTGCTTCGGTTGCAGATTCAGAGTAGAAGACCTCTTCGTCCGATTGTGTATCTTCAGAGCTTTCGTCCACTAGCTTTCTTTGTGGTTCAAGCTTTGGAATGGGAATAGGACCAGCTTCCTTAGAAGGAACAGTCTTTTTACGAGGAGGATTATTCTTGGGAAACTTCCTCTGACTCTCAGTGCTTATAGCACATCCTGCACTGCCTCTTCTGGTTCTCCGTGTAGGTGTTCCAGAAGACTTCTCATCGAGATGACCAACTTTGCCTTCTTTTACTGCTACCAGATACCTTTTGTATGTGTAGAGCTTTTTGATTTCGTCAGACAGAAGGTGATCAGGTAACACAGCACCCTGTTTCTTTGTTGACGATTCCTTGATTCTGACAGTTAAAATAGGCTCAGTCAACATGTCGTGATTGTCGGGGTCATTGAGCCTCTTGGGAATATCGGGATGAAGTCCAAGTGCTCTCTGGATCAACAGTTTAGTGTATCTGACATAGGGAATCTTTGAGCCAAACTTTTTGAGAAATGACATCATGTCATCCCATATCAGAGCTTCAAGCTTGATGTGCTTCATGTTGATTAATGACCAAAAAATTTGCAGTTCTATGAGCTTGGGATGCTCATAGCCGCTATCACGACCAGAGACAGATTTGGTAATGATGATGTAGAGAGTTCTCCACGGTTGAGGAATGTTCTTAAGCTCCACATGAGAGTGCTTAGTGATAATTCCTGAAGCTTCATCATAGCCAATATCAATCAAGAATTGCAAAACTGTCTTCAGCAGGTGTGGCATAGAAGTCAGTTGGCTCGATGTCAGGGATGAGAAGAACAACCCGTAAGTCTGCATGTGTGATGGTGACTTGTTTGTGATTGAGCGTCACAGTTACTGCACTTTGACCTTTGATCCTCTGCATTGAATTCCAGAACTGTTGCATGTAGATCTCCGGTACTGTAGCAGAATGTGAGAGCATGTTCTGGTAGGGATGATTCTTAAGAATATCCATAGCAATCAAAAAGGAAGATTCTGAACATGTGAGGGTTTCAAAGTCAACCCGAAGGTTGTTCTTTCCAATCTTTCTTGGATAGCCATTAGGGAAGATATCAGCAATTGTGAGAACATCTGGTGCATCCACATTCATTTGAGCAGCCATGTTGTGATCAGAAATAGCATTAGCCGAAAGAACCAACATATTGAAAGACATAATGTTAGTCAACAGAAGGTTTTATTGTCTAATTATTGAATGTACAATGTCAATGATTGTTACGAGTCCAAAGTCACTTGTTTGTCCAATAGTCCAATGACGTCGTGATAAGTTTCGTGAGTTAGTTAACTTTAAGTTTTAAATTTTATGTTATCACTTATTTAACACAACATATTAACTGTTTAGGTTTATTAGTGACATTATTGGTTTCGTGACATTATGATTTATTTATTAACAAGTTTGCACGCGTAACAATTCATAATGAAGGTTTGATCAAGGCTTAGGCGTAGAAATGGTAGCTTATGCGTAAACAGGAGAAGTATAGGCGTAGACGCAAGCTTATGCGTAGGATCCTTACTTACGCGTAAGAAATATTACGCGTAGGAAAAGGGGACCTTATGCGTAAAGCTTACGCGTAGGCGTATATAAAACCTTACGCGTAAGGCTTACTCGTAAGAGTAGACCTTATGCGTAGAGGTTACTGTTTACGCATATCCTTCACAGGATACGCGTAGTCCCTTTGTAGAACCTTACGCGTAACAGTTACGCGTAAGATTTCTCTTACGCATAACTTTCTACGCGTAAGGTGATCCTTATGCATAGAGTTTCAATAACCTTGATTCTGAGTATTACGAGTAGCAACCCTGAAATAACATCATCATAAGATCAATATTAACACTAACACTCATTCTATAACAGATCATGGCATGAAAGCATATCAAACAGTTACGCGTAGAAAACTTACGCGTAAACCAAAACCCTAATAGTTCATAGATTACGCATAAGAACTTTAGCCATAGGATTTGCACCAAAGTTATTCTGATGGTTTTTAGATGTTATGTGAGTGTAATAACCGAGTTTTAACATCAAACTCCCAATGAATCAAAAATACCCAAAGCGATGAACATTAAACCCTAATCTCTAATTTTCAATCAATTAGTGTTTCTAGGTTGTTTTAAGGCCTGGATATCATCAATACATCATGATATCAACATCACACAACAATCTTTTTGACCAAAACATTCACATTTGAAAACACCCAAAACCACGCATAAACCCTAATTTTCAAAATCACTCAATTCGTGTATCTGGGTATGTTTAAACGATGAAAATGTATTCATTGATGTAAGAAAAACATTTTGGCACTATCATTTCAATCATAAACACACAAATTTGATCATGTGTTCATACGCTTATGCGTAGAACACAAAATCCCTTCTAGGCAAAAATCTAACCGTTAGTTTGAGAAACAATTCAAAACCCATGTTTAGATTGATGCAAAGAACGTATAAACACTTACAAATTGATGAATGAAAGCACGGATTTTTTAAACGATTTTGGATCGTAGATGATATTAGATGAAAGTAATAAATGTGAAAGGTTAAAGTTAGGTGGAGGTATTTTATTAAAAGTGACTTTGTGCTTTTGGCAGTTTCAGTCCCTCCACCTTTCTCTTTTTCATCCAAAGCCATTTAACTTCCATTTTGGTTACCAAACATAAGATTTTGGAAAAGAAACTTGACGACACTCCCCCTCGACTTAAGAAATAATGAAAGGTTATAAATATTAGTCCGAGGAGTGTCAGTAAACCAGAAATGAGACCACCATTTTAAAGAATCAACCGGGATAGGATAACATGCAAGTACACGGATGTTTTGAAACAATTAAGTATAAATTTTCTCCCCCTCAACACTTGATCGGAAAAATACTGAATTTAGAAAGATTATAGTGTTGACGGAAGAAATGTACTTGCCATGTTGAAAGAAAAATAGATAGAAGAATATTTTTGTTGTTTTATCTTATTTTATATTTTTGTATTTTGTTTTTGAAAAATATTTACAAAAGAGATTTTGGTTTTTGACTGGTTTTAAGCCTGTTTGAAGAGGTCATCCAATTCCTCTTGAGTCAAACACCGCATACCAATCCGATGGACCAACTCATTAAACCTAGCGGGAGGCAAGGCTTTGGTGAGTAGATCTGCCAATTGGTATTCTGTACCCACGAAGTATAATTCAACTGTACCCTGTTCCACGTGGTCCTTGATGAAATGATAGCTAAGATCGATGTGCTTTGATTTATAATGCTGAACTGAGTTGCACGAGATCACAATGGCACTCCGATTGTTGCTGTACATCGGGATTCTGACAAATACGTAACCATAGTCTTTGAGTTATGTTCTCATCCAGATGACTTGAGCACAACACGCGGACATGGCTACATATTCTGCTTCGGTTGATGACAGCGATGTACAATCCTGCTTCTTTGATTGCTAGGACACCAGTTTATCACCAAGAAATTGTAGTGCTCCTGAAGTACTTTTCCGTGAATCTAAGCATCCTGCGTGGTCAGCGTCTGAAAAAGTGATTAGTTCAAAACCAGAATCCTTCGGATACCAGATCCCCAAGTTAATGGTTCCCTTGATGTATTAGAGGATTCTTTTAGCCTCAGAGAGGTGGGTTTCAGTTGGTCTTGACTGATAACTGGAGCAGAGATAAACGACAAAGACAGTGTCAGGTCGGCTAGCTGTTAGATACATGAGAGACCCAATAATACTTCGGTATTTGGTAGGGTCCACTAATTTCCCATGTAAATCAGCATCTAGCTTCTTGGTATGAGCCATTGGTGTGGCATAAGTGTCACAGGTTTTCATTCCAAATTTGTTTAACAATTCAAGGGCATATTTAGACTGACTCAAGAAAATACCACGGGGTGATTGATGAACTTGCAGTCCTAGAAAGAACGTAAGTTCACCCATCATGGACATTTCAAAATTTTTCTTCATTAGTTTAGCAAAAGCGATTGAGTACTTTTTATGTGTAGACCCAAAAATGATGTCATCCACGTAAATTTGAACAATAAAGATATGTGCCCCGTGATATTGTATAAAAAGAGTAGGGTCGACCGAACCTTTGGTGAATTTATTAGCAATGAGGAAAGATGATAGCTTATCGTACCATGCCCGAGGAGCTTGTTTGAGACCATAAAGAGCTTTGTTCAGTTTGTAGACATGGTTCGGGAACTCGGGATCAACGAATCCTTCTGGTTGGCTGACATAAACCGTTTCTTTTAGTTGTCCGTTGAGAAACGCAGTTTTGACATCCATCTGAAAGACCGTCATATTCATATGAGCCGCGAACGCGAGAAATATCCGAACAGCCTCAAGACGAGCAACCGGAGCAAAAAGATTCTTCAAAGTCTATTCCCTCTTCCTGATGATAACCCTTAGCAACTAGACGTGACTTGTTTCGGATTACGTTCCCTTCAGCATCCAATTTGTTTTTCCAAATCCATTTGAGACCAATGACGTAGACCCCTGTTGGTCTTTCAACCAGTTCCCATACTTCAAGACGTTTGAATTGGTTGAGTTCTTCTTGCATGGATTCAATCCAGTTGTCTTTTGTCATTGCGTCTTTAATGTTTTTAGGCTTAGATTAGCAGACAGTGAGTGCATAAATGCAATGTTCACCATCTGTGTGAAGACGTTGTCTCGTAACGACTGGTTGATTCGGGTTGCCAATAATATTTGCCAGAGGATGGTCTTTTGTCCATTGATGTGTAGAGGGTTGATGTTGGTATACATTGTGCAGATTCTGAGGATTCAAATGGTTTGTTGATGATTCCGCGACATCAGGTGCAGCAGTGTCATTAGCAAACGGGTTAAAGAACGCATTTGGATCAAAATCTGCAGGTGGGGGTACTTCATTAAGAATATCATCAGCTGGATCATCATTGTTGGAAGCGGTTTGTTCAACTGTTGTGGTAGAGTCAACTGGTGGTGCTTCTTCAACAGAAGTTGTTGTAGCAGGTGTATCAGGTATAAGAGTATTATCAGGTTGAGCAGCGGAAACAACGGATACACCTAGAGCACGTTCATCAATATCGTCACTGAACAGAGGAGCAAATAACCTTTCCATTTGTTGACGAGTGAGCTGGGGGCTTTGTTCAGCTGATGATGGAGTTTGGGGAAAGTTCAAGCGGTTGTGACCGGGTTCCAAGCTGTTATACTCAGAAGCCATTTCCGTAAGTTCATCAAAATGAGCATGAATCGTTTCCATAACCTGTTTTGTACGACGATTCCAGATCTGGTAACCTTTAGAATTCTCACAATATCCAATGAAGACTCCAATGTCAGCTTTGGCTTTGAGCTTTCCAAAATCATCACGATCATTATTTGGATAGCAAAGGGATCCAAATACATGAAAGTGTTTGAGATTCGGTTTATGGTTGTGGAGAAGCTCAAACGGTGTTTTGTTGTGGCGTTTAGTAATCATAGAACGGTTTTGAGTATAGCATGCAGTAGATACAGCTTCTGCCCATAAGTAATCTGGAAGTTTAGCATTGATTAACATTGTTCTTGCAGCTTCCACTAACGTTCGATTTCGTCTTTCAACAACTCCATTTTGTTCTGGTGTACGTGCAATAGATGTCTGATGTTGAATTCCCACTTTCTCATAAAATTCACGAAGGGTTTGGTTAACAAATTCAGTTCCTTTGTCTGTTCTGATTTGGTGGACGGTGTTCCGGAGCTGAACTTGAATTTTCATGAGAAAGGTGATGATCATTTGTGGAGCTTGGTCTTTGCTTCGAAGAAAGTAGACCCAAGTCCATCGTGAATAGTCATCAACAATTACTAAGATGTAGCGTTTGCCATTGATTGTTTGCACGCGCATCGGGCCATACAAATCCATGTGAAGAAGATGAAGCACATGCTGAGAGCTGTGTTCCACCTTTGAAGGAAAATGAGCACGAGTGCTTTTCCCTTGTTCACAGGCTGAGCAATGGTGATCTTTAGAATACCGAAATCATGGGAGTCCTTCAACTAGTTTGTGTCGAGCAAGGTTGGTGATGGTTTGAAAGTTTAAATGTGAAAGACGACGGTGCCATAGCCAGGATTTTGTTGATGTTGCCTTTGAAAGTAAGCAGATGGGAGATGAAGCAACCATGTCCTGCATAGATATAGTGTAAAGACTTGAGTTACGCGAGCCAGATATAAGGTCGTTTCCTTGTAGATCACGAATGAAACAAGATTTCTCCCTGAAAGCAACCTCCAAATCTCCATCACAGAACTGACCTACTGAAAACAGATTGTGACCGAGGCCTTCCACATAATAAACCCTGCTAATTTCGATGTTCCCATTGATATAGTCTCCGTAGCCCATGATAGCTGCGAAGTGATCATTCCCGAATCTGACAGTGCCAATGAACTTTGCAATAAAGTTTGATAACAGTTTAAGGTTGCCTGTCATGTGTCGGGAACATCCGCTATCAACAATCCAGATAATGATCTGTATCACCTGCATTACACACAGACGATATAGATGGAATAAAAGTAGATGTGGAACCCGAAATGTTAGAGGGTTCCGAAGCAGTTATAGTAGACATACACACATCAATAACTTTAGGCATCCATTTAAATCCTAGTGTGTTATATATCCATTTCTGCCATCTCCAACTAGTATTTGCTTTAGTCTTAGTAAATGCACTAGGTGGTACTACATTCTTAGGAGGTGAAACTGGAGCTACAGGGACAGCAATGCGTTTCTTAGAATCTAAAGAGGGCGGTTTACCAAGCACAGACTTAGAAAGATTAGTGGGCCTAGAGGTATTCTGATTCTTAGGATTCTGTAAACGAGAGATGATAGCTTTAGCAACATATTTGTCATGACAATCAGAATTCATACTTTTACGACAAATAACACAAGGTGCATCAGACTGAATATCAAAAGTACTTAAAGGTTTAGCATTTGTTACAACACTATTTCTATTACATTTGCCAGATGTAATATCTATAGTGGAAGCAACGTGAGTCTTATTCATAGTCCTAGGGTGTTCTTCTACTTTAGCATTCCTTATTGATCTTTTCTTAGGTCGCAACTTCATATTCTTCGATGTAGTGCTCCTAGGCTGTGAAGTGCGGACGTTTGGAAAAGACGCAACTATTCCTGTTTCAGTAGAAGGAAGCACGTTAGCAACTTGTGTTTTGGTAGTAGGGATTCTAGGTTCATGGTTACTAAGTGTTACTGGTGCTATTCTCTTAATCACGGTAGGCGGAAGGAGTTCATACTTTCCTAACATTTCTCTTAACTTAGAGATAGTGTGAATCAAATCTTGATTTTCAGAACGAATATTACCAGCAAAATTCATTACTTCTCTGGTGTGTGCAAGATAATGATCAAGTTCGTTTGATGCTTCATGACGAGTCTTATTGAGTAAATCAAATATGACACCATATTCCTGTTTAACTTTTACAAGTTCTTGTTCATATTTTGAGATTTGACTTTTCAAAGACACGTTTTGATCATCCAGTTGCTCAATTTTAGGATCAGAAGATTTTTCACGCAACTGAGCGATTTTGTTTTGAAAAACAAGTTGTTGATTGTGAATATCTTTTTGACACCAATTAAGACGACGTTTTGCATTGGAAAGTTCGTTAAGCAATCGTTCATTTTCAGCTTTTAAAGACTCGATCTGAAGCACATTATAAGTATTCTCAACAGTTACGATAGAGTCAAGAGTATCAGCAGAGATATAATCAGATGCATATGACACAGAATTCAATAACACAACATTATGGATATCAGCACAGATAACATCATTCAAGAGTCGATCCACATCTTTTCTCAACATTTTCTTTTTACGTTTAGTATTGGAAATAGATGTTTCTGTTTTCTCGAAAACGACCTTCATCACTCCAAGTTCCTTATAAAAGTCCCGTTCCCAAGACAATGCACAATTTTTCAAAATTTTAACATTTGGTAAAAGATTTTTCTGAAAAATGTCTCTTTGTTCTCGCGCCAGAGGCGATTGAAAATGTTGAACTTTGATTTCAGAATGATATTCTATCTCATGTTGTAAAGTTTTGAGGTCAGCCATGAAAATGTCAAAATATCTAAGAATTTTGCGATTTTCAGGTTTTGAGTTTACTTCACTGATGGAAGGTAAAGGACCATAAATTTGTGCATAATCTGGTTGGGGATTAACATTAGAAGACTCAGACGTTTTTATGATAATCCTTGGTGTGTTAGAAGAATCCGTTGATGTGACGAAAGTGACCGGTTTTGAATAATTAAAAGGTTTGTTGTAAACAACAGATTCTAATTTTGATCGACTCTCGTCTTCTGCATCTAATTCCTCTTGACGATGATATTCAACAACACTCATAACCGAATTATCAATTTTATATTCTGCACTAGAAACTTCAGGATTTGGTTTGAATGCTTTGGTTGAAAGCTTAGGTTTGTAATCAGCAAGATTCGGTCCATATCCATTTGGATTGGGTTTTAAAGTAAACTTTTCAATAGCAGTTACTGACTCACCATGTTTGTAAACAGCAGTTTTAAACTCTTTAAGTTTGCGTTGCAAGCCAATAATTTCTTCAAGATGATCATCTATTCGTTTCGTTGAATGCTTTTTGTATGCAGAGAACTGTTTTTGACAAGTTAACAACTCAGCCTTAGCTTTTTGATTTTCCAAGGTGAGAGCGTTAATTTACTTTTTATGTTCATGTTTCAATTGTTCTATTTCAGACAACAAAGCATTCTTCGAAGCATCTAGATCACGCATCTGTCTGTCTAAATATTTTTCGTTTTGATGAGATTTAGTAAAGGCTGCTTCAAAACCTTTTTCACGTTTTTCTTGAGTTTTGAAAAAATTGAGTTGCTTTTGTAAACATTCAAAATCCTTGGTTAACAGTGCATTTTTACTTTTTAAGACCTGATTTAATGCACAACATTCTTCAATTTGGGATTGCTGGTCTTTAAGTAACAGAGCAAGATCTGGATGAGGCAAAAGTTCGGCTTGTTCAACGGGAGTCACAACATGATCATTATTTAGATCCTCAAGTACAACCACGGAGTCAATTTGATTATCAATGGAAACCATAAGGTCATCTTGATCGTCAAATGTAACTACGAGGTCTAATTGAAAATCATCAGAATGAGATGTAAATGACTCATTTTGAACATTCTGAGCCTTGCCGGATTCAGATGTTGGCGGAGATATTAGATCAGAGATAAATATGGTTTGTTCGGGTACCTGAGACAAGCCATGAGTGTCATACATTGGGCCTGTGTCACTCATGTGTAACTCATGCATATTAGCCATCAACATAGCTGCTGCATTGGCCTGCAAGTCCTCCATATCATCATCTGAGTCTGCATCTGCCATAAAACTCTGTTCTTTGTCTGTGAGAGATCCACCAGCTTCATCCTTAAGATCCAAAAGAAGAGCCTCTTTGAAATAAGCACTGCCCCTAGTCATCGGCTTTGGGCATGCATTAGCCAGGTGTCCCTTCTCATTGTAGTTGTAGCATCGAAAACCATTCAACCCATTCTGAGCATTTCCCTGTTCCACCACTTTAGCTTTGTTATTATTCCTACCCATAGCATTAAACCCTTGACCACTGCCCATCTGACGACCATAACCACGATTCTGAACTTCAACTCATCCATTGTTCACAACAGCCTGATTTCGTGTGTTAGATGAGGAACGAATACGATTGTTGGATTTGTTGGTATAACGGCTAAAAGCATTAGCAATCATAACAAATCCTTGTTGCAATGCTTCGAACGGATCGGATTCCTCATTAGCTTCACTGACAAATGCTTGAGCATTGTTGTTGTTGTATGGAACCAATTGATTATGTTGAGATTGTTTTGATTGATCATTTGGTGTGGTAGTGGCAGTTGGTTGAGTTGTTGGTTGAGGAGGATAACTATTTTGAGCATACAAGGCAAGTTGTTGATTTTCCGGATGTGCAGGTGAAGCAATTTGAGCACGGAGAATCCTTTCCCTATCAACTTTCGTTTCATGAGGCTTCAAGTAATCGTACAACAATCCGTATGTAGAATGATGCATGTTCTTGCTTGTCGGAGAAAAATGACATACTTCTCCCATTCAGGACCAAGACTACTCAGGAACTTAGTATTAACTGCTATTCTTGGCATGATGATGTTGTGTTTATCCAAATCATTGATGATGTCTGAGAATCGATGATGATAAGACTCTAGTGTCTCTCCAGGTTCAATCAAGAAGTGTTCATAAGCCAAATAAAGTTTGGATTCCATATCCTCCTGATTGAGTGCAGATCCTTCCATAAGTAGATGAATGTGTTCCCACATTTTCTTTGCAGTCTTTTGAGCATCAACACATCGAAGAATTGGGTTTGGTAATCCTAAAAGGATATATTTCATTGCAAGCTCATCAGCTTCATAGTGTAGAAGTTCTTCTGGATTCAAGTCTGCAACAGTAGCAATGTTTGATTATTCATCTCTTGGTGGATTAGCATTTGGATCTCCGGGTACAATGACAGTAGGCATCTGAAATGTACCTTCCAAGATAACCTTCTTTAAGAACTTTCCATGTGGCTTCTTCAGATCACAAAACCTAAAGAACCTAATTACCCATTGATCGTAGTTTCCTGGAGTGAGCATTGGAGGTCTATCAAGTGATCTAGCCTCATGAATTGATTGTTGGCTGCTTAAAGCTTCACACATCTTTGCAAACCAAGTGGGTTCCTTAATAGTGTTCCTTGATGGATGTTGATTGAAATCGTTTGTGTAGGGTTGAACTTGAAGACTTGGTGGCGTTTGAACCATTTGTGGTGGAGGAATTGCTCCAAGTTGTGGAGTATGTTGTTGATTAAATTGTTGTTGATAAATTGCTTGTTGTTGATTCCATTGTTGATGTTGTGGACTTAGTTGTTGTTGTCATTGAGAATAAGTGTAAGGGAAATAGTTAGAGTATGGTGGTTGTGACATGTTAAAAACTTGTGTTGGTAAAAATGGATCTTTGTAGTCGAATGAACCTTTGTTGATGAAGTATCCTTAGGCGTAGAAATCACAATAAACCAAGTAGCACTTATGCGTAAAAACACCAAAGTTACGCGTAACAATCAAGAGTTACGCATAGGTTTAGCTTACGCGTAAGTAGGGAAAAGACACTAAAGTTATGCGTAGACACAAAGTTAGGCGTAGAAACTTAGGCGTAGGATTACCTTATGCGTAAGACTAGGCTTAGGCGTAAGATGAATCTTATGCGTAGGATTTCTACGCGTAAGCTTTATGCTTATGCGTAAGTTTAGGGTTTTATCCCAAGTGATCTTTTACACTATCACAGTGCAAAAGATATTCAAAGTCGACGTATTTTCAGGCTTATCCAAGCAAGAAAACACGGAGTAAACCACGAAACTGAAGATCAAACCACGGATAAAGTTACGCGTAGAACTAGGGTTTTGATAAGCATAACTTTACTTGTAAAAATGATTTTGCCCAAAGTTGTTTCTAAACCAGATTTTTGTTATGGAATAGCTTCAATATCACCAAAATAACACAAAAGTGTGAAACTTGATGAATCAAAATGGCTAAACAGGTTACGCGTAGAACGACACCCACGAACAAAAAAAAGCTTAAAAACTACGAACCACGCATAAAGTTTGAAACTTTTTGCCAAAAACAGTTATTTTAACACCTTAAAACATTGAAAGTACAAGAATCTTGGATTAAAAAGTGTAAAAAACGTGTTTTTAAGCGATCCAAAGTGTTAACCACGTTTACGCATAAGACCGAAAACAAAAACTTCAAAAATGAAAGTGTTAACCCAATTATTTGGCGATTGATACCACTGTGAGGTCACTAGTTTTACAACACAAGCTTAATAGAAAGAAATAAAGGCGATTGAACAATAAATCAAACACACACACACGATATGAGTAGCACGGTTATGCGTAAGGCATGAGTGAAAGAAATAAATTGAACAACCAACCCTCAAGTGAGGGTTATACAAGAGTATTTATAGGAGGGAAGCTAGGGCAACACTCCTAGTTCCCATCTTTTCTCCTATGGGCTTGGGCCTAAGCTCATGGGCCTTCTACATAAGCTTAAGGCTAATAACAAACATAAAGGCCATAATTAAGCTAACTATTACATATGAATCACTAACACTTGATTTAGGTTTAGGAGTGATTCCAACAAAGCATACTCCCGAAGTAATCCTCTAAAGCAAGCTTAGAGATCTTGCTTCCTTACCTACTGAAGTGATCACCCATCACAAGATACAAGCACATGAAGATCTTATACAACAAGCTTGGGAAACTTGTCATCTTCATTCATAGAAGACTAACTACATCATGCTTTGGGTTCTTGATGTTTAGTCTAGGAGTTCATATCCATTAGACACATTGTCTTGGATATTGTCTAGTATCATATTCTTGTATCTATCACTAGACTAGATGGTTTATGTGTTTGTGCCATAAAACACAAGGTTTGTTATGTTGGGCTACAAAACATAACGGGTGTCATAGATGTGTCAAAGGCATTAGTGAAGAGTGCCGAAGATCCGTGTTGAAGGCATTAGTGAAAGGTGCTGAAGGATCGTGTAAATGGCATTAGTGAAGAATGCCTAGGTTGTATAATCGAGGAGGTGCATCGTTATACATATAGAATTTGTTTAGATCCAAAGATGGTGATATCCTTGATGGTGTTGTAAGAAGGAGTGGATCTCCTTGAGATTAGGTGTTGTGTTGTGATGGGTAGTAGTTCCTCCATAGTAATGGAACTAGGTGCTTAGCCTAGTACCTAATAAAGGGTAGGCGATGTTGTGTAGGTGTGGTTCACCTTGGAGTGAAAGAACCCGGTGGTTAGCCTAGCACCGTATAAAGGGTAGGCGACGTTGTGATAGGTGTGGTTCGCCTTGGTGTGAAAGAACTCGGTATTTAGCTTTGTACCGGAAAAAGGTGTAAGCGACGTTGTGAAGGCTTCTCCGCCATAAGGAGTTGGTGTAGTGATTACGAACTCTCGAGTAGGTGACTCGGGGAGTGGAGTAGGGCAAGGAAGGTGTCCTTGTAGCCGAACCACTATAAATCCTTGTGTTGGTTTGTCTATCCTTTTACTTATCGCTTTACTCTTATTCTTTTTTTATTTTCTATGTGGTTGATGTCTATGTTTGTGACATATACTTGGTCTTTCATATAGTCACAAACTACATTTAACACTTTACATATTATGACACGCTTGATCAAGAAAAAGCAACCGGACTAATAATGGTGAAACTTGATTTTTAATGAACCTTAAATCTTGCGGAATCTTATGTGATATTAAGGGGTTGGCCTTACATGCCATAATGCGTTAAATGCATCCTCGCGTCGAGATTAGCAAATGCAATGGTTTATACTATATTTGATACAAAAGTTTTAAGTTTGAAACGGAAACGTATTCACCCCCCCCCCCTCCCCTCTACGTTTTCACAATTGGTATCAGAGCGGGTTGGCTCTAATTTTTAAAACAAATGATTTTTAAAACAAATGATTTTTAAAACGAGTAAGGTCCTCGTATCAAATTTTTGGTGAAGTCAAGCATAATATGAAAAGTGTTTTGTTGATTTTTTTTCTTTGAAGTTTTGTTGTTAGATATCTCGCTAATCAAGTTTGATTAAAGGTAAAAATGGTTAATATAACTTCACTAAAAAGTCTACAAAGGTTAAACCTTTTCGTCGGGTCAAAACGTACATTTTTGTAATTCTGTGTCGGATCCGCGGATCCCTCAGTTTACACTGGACGGATCCCTCAAGCAAGGGATCCGTGGACAGAAGACAGTTTTTGTCTGAAATTCAAAAATTCATAACTAATTAACCGTAAGTCGTTAGAAGTCGTGCCACCTATCGTTTTAAAGGTATTTGAGTCTACTTTCATTTAAAAATGATTTCATAAACTGATTCAAAACAAAAATTTATAGAATCGTTGATTTATAATAGAAAGTCATTTTTCGGTCATAACTTTTGCACAAACTTTTGATCTAATTGGAGACGGATGTTTTCATCTTTGAATAACAATATGTCCTCTTTTGAAATTAAGGTTTTGATCATATTTATAAAGGAAACTAATCAAGCTTGGTATACATGTTTAACACAAAGCGATGAAAAGAACTTTCGTATGATATGCTAAATGATAAATTGTTTCCCTTGCATTACTTGATTATTTGCTTATCTCAAATAGCTTTTGTGCTTGTTTGATTGATTAACATATGTGATTTCCTTACCTTTCTATTCATTCTATTGCTTGTCGATTTAGTAAATTTCTACTAATCAATGTGCTACTTGAAGGAGTGTTTGGGATAACATCTAGTTGTGTCGAAAATGTTAGTTTTATAAGTTGAAAAATGTTTAAAACATATAACACACTAAAATGGCTTTTTGATTGAGTTTGTCATGTGTGCAACATAAATGTTTTATGTGCCTATATGATTTATTGATTTCATATTTTCTTGTATCGTTTTCTAAAAACAACAAGAATGTACATCGGATCATAACCTACACTTGTGTTGATGATGTACTCTCCCGTTTTCTTTTTCATGATCGCTCTCCAAGCTTCATAGTAGGATTGACAACTTGATTATTTCATCCGATATACTCAAGTAAATTATTTTGCAACGCAAATATAATTGTTCATATCCGAAAGTCCAAACTTGAGCTTTCCAACAACATATGTTGAACTAGCTCATCCAACCATTTTTTTGTTCACCATATGGAAAACTTTTAATTTTTTTTGACACCTTCGTCACCTTAGCTGTTTCAAGTATAATATTAATATAAACGAAGCAAAGTATCATCATTATTACTCTTCTATAGGCCATTGTAGGAATATAAATTTTCCTAACTTGAGAATGAATACTGGAGAACTTATTGCACTAGAAACTCAATTTGACCTAACGGTTGAATTGCTTCCTTGAGAGAAGTTGGGTATGTGAAATCGCCCATAAAAATGGTCGTGTTTAGCCGTAATTGAGCACCGCTAATAATAGTCTCATATTTATTCTCTCACTTGAGAAATTTATACTCCTATGTTTTCCTAAAGTAAGTTTACAATGGAAATACTTTGCATGGTCTTAGGATTACTAATCAAACAAGTTGTAAAATTAATTTTTCTTTTAGTTAATCACAACCACTTGCCTCATCAAGCGATTATCTTGCCTTGATCGAGAAGAGCTACATGACTTCATGGACGAAGCTCATTGTATGCTAATTACCATCAGTAATAACTAGATTGTCCTAAACTAGCACCTCACAACTCTTTTGTCTTGAACACCATCATGTGATCTTTCCTTTCAAGACACATACCTTGCATGTCATTGTTAGTGTAAATGATTTACTAATCTAGACCGTAAATTTGTTTTAGGCTTCTTGAATAGTTCTTGTAAAGTTTGCTAAACCTTTGTGTTATTTGTGAGCTCGATCTCTTTTTGATTGCCTATATGTGATCTCTACATGTTCTCCTTACTTTGATTAACGTGTATACTTGTGTTCTTGCTGTAAAAACCATTAGTTACCATCAATCATTTTCTCTTGATCATTTAAGTCCATCTTCATGTAAGACACTTAAGAGACCGAGTAAATTAGGATATGTAGGTGCTAGACCTTGATAGAACCCAATCACCTCTTTTTCACCTCATCTGTTAGCCGGATCCCTAGACGTAAGCTAGCCAGATCCCTCTAGTGAGGGAACCGGTGGAACCGTGGAACAGTAGGAACTTTATCTTTTTAGATAATCATTTCAAATTTCCTTTTTCCCATACAAGCACTTGTTCAACACTTAGGATTATCTGTTTCCTATATGTTTATAAATGAGTTGCATTTATATGAGTCTTTACGTGTTCTTCCTTTTTGTTTCATGATTTTATGTGAACAATTTATCCATTGGTATAAATGTTTTCCTTTTGTACTAACTCTTTTGGATTCTTGTAGGATAACAATGGTCGATTTCATCATCAAGTCAAGTTGTGCTCATTCGCACATTTTTTTGTTATTTCTAATCTTGCATCATCCTAACCATCTTACTCCAATTTTATCACTACTCACAAAGTCATCATGTCTACCACCTCTATTGAGTCATCAACCAAGTCAAAGATTCACCTTGATACCTTTCATCACCTCTACCTCAACTTCCATACCTCTTAGTCATAATGATGATTTCTATCATTATCAACGTGTCCAAAGGTCTAGTTCATGATCTACGTGATGAAGTATGTCTCATGTTCTACCACACCCTATTTGTGTCAACCACATCCTACAAGTGTTTCACTACCACTAAAATTCATGGTCGCTCAACCATCCTTCACAAATATCTATGTTGTCAAAAGCCAAGTAAATTTCGTAATGAAATGCGTCTCATCCCTAAGCACATTTTTTTTCTTACCTTGAACAAACCTTACAACCTCTAAACCAACCATGATGATGCAAGTAGTAGGATTATTCTCTTTTTGACACTAATCTTTTCTTTGTAGGTTCATACATATACACTTTGATATGTATGGGATTCTCGTCTATTAATGGACGAAATTTTACACTAATTTTCTTTTGTAGGTTCTTCTTGACGCCCTCGAGCTAGGGGAGCTTCCATCGAGCTTTTACAAAGTGCATCATATGACTTACTCGTCCTAGGACGAATATAATTTTTCACTAACTTTTTGTTTTGTAGATTTTCAAAACACACTAGGAAAACTTGACGCTCTCAATAAAGGTGAGTTTTTCGTCAAAGCAAAAACATTGGAAATTTTGCAATACTTTCGTCTTAGCCTTCCTAAAATACTTGACGCCCTTAACAAGGGGGAGCAACCGTCAAGGGGGAGCATGCACACATTCATTCTTCAAAATTCCTTTATGTTTCAACAAAAGGGAGATTTCTTTCTTATCATATATTTTTCCTTTTTCTTTTCTTCTTAACACTAACCTTGATGTAGGTTGAGCCTCAAAAATTCGATCCATTGAGCCATTGGAAATAATGGTTATAATTCAAAGGATCTTTTTTTTTTTTTTTTTTTTTTTTTTTTTTTTTTTTTTTTTTTTATTCTCTAGGTTCCTCTTAAAGGCGAGATCACCGCCTTTTGAAGACGTGCAAGCTCAACGACATGAGTTGCTAAGCTTCGTCATTAGTGTTTCGTGTTGAAGATATTGGCATGGTGTGCCAATTGGAGCAATAAGGTGTTTTTCTTTTAACTTTACTATAGATGATGCAAACTCGCCATTCTTGGGAGAAATTAAGGTTAAAGGACACACCCTTTTTGTTCGACAAAAGGGGGAGAAGAGTGTAAACGGAGAAGGTAATATATAGGAACTATGGACACAAGTAACTTTGACATTTTACCTATCTATTACGTTTACATATATTTTGTCATCATCAAAAAGGGGGAGACTGTTAGTGCAAATATTACGATATTTAATCTATACATTCTCATTTATTTTGTTGATGACAAATATGTAACTTGTAATACATAACGTAAAATGTATAAGTTAGTTGAAATTATATATTGTCTCAACACCTCTCGACGACTCAAGTCCTTGTATGCCACAACACAGGTTCGTACATGTTTGTTATGTTGCGTTATGATCAAACCCCCAACAAACCATTAAAACATGTTTAGTTAAATAGTTTATGTATAACAACTAGTGTTTACATATTGGGTAAATATATACATAACTAGTAGGTATTATAAGGGGTAATATAAATAGGTAGAAAACTTAAGTATTTGACCCATTGACCAAATACATTGAATGTAGTTGGGTAAAACCCTAAAGTCCATGACCCATACCCAATGTCTAGATACAATCTACCCTTGGTGGGCACTCAAAACCATAGACTAGATGCATTGCATCTTGTAGATACATTGAATCTACTTGGTACCCATAACCCATGACCCATACCCAATGTCTAGATACATTGTACCCTTGGTGGGCACTCAAAACCCATGGATCATATCCATAACCCACGGTATTGACCCATACCCATAAGACTAGATACATTGTACTCACTAGATACATTGTATCTAAAGGAATACCCATGGACCAACCCATAACCCATGACCCAAAACCAAAAAACCCATGGGTAAAAAGGAGCGTCCCACGGATCCCCAGTAATACACTGGACTGATCCCTCAAGGGAAGGATCCGGGGAACAGTGGCTAGTTTTCTTCTATAAATAGTGAGCCACTTCTTACAATTTCTTACCACTTTCACACATAGTTTCTCTCCACCAAATCTAGGATATTTAGATCATTAGGAAACATGTAAACCACCCTCATCTCATATGATCATAATGCTTCTAACTCTTATTTGTTGTAAGCATACTCCCGAAGTGATCCTCCAAAGCAAGCTTAGAGATCTTGCTTCCTTACCTACTGAAGTGATCACCCATCACAAGATACAAGCACATGAAGATCTTATACAACAAGCTTGGGAAACTTGTCATCTTCATTCATAGAAGACTAACTACATCATGCTTTGGGTTCTTGATGTTTAGTCTAGGAGTTCATATCCATTAGACACATTGTCTTGGATATTGTCTAGTATCATATTCTTGTATCTATCACTAGACTAGATGGTTTATGTGTTTGTGCCATAAAACATAAGGTTTGTTATGTTGGGCCACAAAACATAACGGGTGTCATAGATGTGTCAAAGGCATTAGTGAAGAGTGCCGAAGATCCGTGTTGAAGGCATTAGTGAAAGGTGCTGAAGGATCGTGTAAATGGCATTAGTGAAGAATGCCTAGGTCGTATAATCGATGAGGTGCATCGTTATACATATATTATTTGTTTAGATCCAAGGATGGTGATATCCTTGATGGTGTTGTAACAAGGAGTGAATCTCCTTGAGATTAGGTGTTGTGATGGGTAGTAGTTCCTCCATAGTAATGGAACTAGGTGCTTAGCCTAGTACCTAATAAAGGGTAGGCGACGTTGTGTAGGTGTGGTTCACCTTGGAGTGAAAGAACCCGGTGGTTAGCCTAGCACCGTATAAAGGGTAGGCGACGTTGTGATAGGTGTGGTTCGCCTTGGTGTGAAAGAAATCGGTATTTAGCTTTGTACCGAAAAAATGTGTAAGCGACGTTGTGAAGGCTTCTCCGCCATAAGGAGTTGGTGTAGTGATTACGAACTCTCGATTAGGTGACTCGGGGAGTGGAGTAGGGCAAGGAAGGTGTCCTTGTAGCCGAACCACTATAAATCCTCGTGTTGGTTTGTCTATCCTTTTACTTATCGCTTTGCTCTTATTCTTGCATTACATTGTTTATTTTCTATGTGGTTGATGTCTATGTTTATGACACATACTTGGTCTTTCATATAGTCACAAACTATATTTAACACTTTACATATTATGACACGCTTGATCAAGAATAAGTAACCGGACTAATAATGGTGAAACTTGATTTTTAATGAGCCATTAATCTTGCGGAATCTTATGTGATATTAAGGGGTTGGCCTTACATGCCGTAATGCGTTAAATGCATCCTCGCGTCGAGATTAGCAAATACAATGGTTTATACTATATTTGATACAAAAGTTTTAAGTTTAAAACGGAAACGTATTCATCCCTTTACGTTTTCACACTATCCGTAGGATAGTTTGGCCGATTAGATAAAATTTGATGATAACCTATGATTGTTGGACTACAAATGTGATGATTTGGCCATTACAAGGATTTGCTAAGGCCTTGTGGTCCCGGGAAGAACTATTTGCCGAACTTAATAAATTGGACTCGTGACTACATTGATTGACTTGGTTTAATATTTTATATGTTAACTTGTTTGACGCGAAAAGTAAAACCGAGGGATATTAAGGTAGTGTTGGGAACGGGCTCAAATTAAATGACCCGAGGGAATTGAAATTGAATCGTGACTCGAAATGAAAAATAACTCGTGAAACTCAATTTAGTCTTTGATTTAATATGGGCAAAACAAAAAAAATGCTAAAGTTATTATTAGAAAGTAAGAGTACACGGTGTGGGCTCGTTGTGCAAGCTCGCCGTCCACCGTGTCGTTTCGCCGTGCCCCGCCGTGACACCGACCCCCCTCGCCGTGGGGCGCCGTCGGCTATCTCTTCGTGGTGACGACGAGAAATTTTTCTGACACAAAGTATATCCAACGGATATATATCCGTTATTAAACGGATATATATTAAAACTTTAATATATATTGTTTTTAAAAAATAAAAAAAACCCCACCACCCCTATTTATATCATCTTCATCTTCATCATTTACAAACATCTTCAAACCCAAAATCTTCCATTCTTACTTAACCAAAAAAAAAAATCTCACAATGTCTCGAAAACCAAATGACGGAGGGTACTTCACAAACCTACTTAACTCAAAACCCACCACAATACGGGGGTTCTTCAAACCCGTCAACCCCCTCCTCGACCAATTCCAACCTGTCTCCACAAGAAATAATGCTTAACCAACAATATCAGTTTCAACAAGGATTCGCAAGTTACCCCGCCTGATTTCAATCGCCACAGTTTTTTAACCCGTCACAACCTCCACAGTTTTTTAACCCGTCACAGCCTCCACAGTTGCCCCAAATGGAATCACAACCGTCCGGTTCACAATTCAAAGTTCCAAAAGCACGTGAACCGGCAAAAGGCAGAGGCAAAAAGACGAAGGCAAAAAAACATGCTGTAGATTTGGACGCAGACGACGACGAAGATGTTGAAGTCATAGAACAAGCAGACAAGAGGAAGTGGACCAAGTATGAAGAAATGCTACTTGCGCAATGTTGGATAGAAATTTCCCAAGATAGAGATATGGGAAATGACCGTCCTGAGGAGTTCTTTTGGAACGACATTCTCGACATGTTCAATTTTAAGACCACCGATAACCAGCGTGGCAAGAATATGATAACTGGTAAATGGTCGAGGATTAACGGTGATTGCCAGAAGTTCAACATTGTTTACAAACATCTTTAGCGTCGAAGTGGTGAAAATGAGCAGGATCATGTCGAGAATGCCAAAGTTAACTTTACGCAACGTTTTGGTGGGAAGGAGTTTGCGTATGAAAAATGCTGGAGTGTTTTGAAAAATTATCCCAAGTGGGATGCCGAAGATCCTATTGACATTACATGTCTCGAGGATATATTCGGGCAGGACAGACGACCTCGGCCTAAAAGAGATGGATGCAACGAGCCGCAAAGAAACAGAAGTCGACTTCAACGTCGAGCGCTGCAAGCTCTGGTGGAAGTCAATCGAGTAGTTTTTCGGGACATATATCCGAAATATATGCTCAAAAAGCCAATGCTCAAAGGGCTTGTTACGAGGCGAGGCGGGAGAAGGAAAAAACTCTCCAAGAGAAGATCGAGATGGATTTTCTGATGATAAATCCGAGTACGAATCCTGACCCGGTAAAAGCAGAAATCATCCGCAAGAGGCAGGAACGTCTAATCAAGAAATATCAGCAAAGAGATGATTAGGTTACGTATTATTAGTATGTGTTGTATTTTTTTTTACCACGTGTTGTTTTTTTTCGTATCGTTTTTATTAGTAAGTGTTTTTTTTTTCCTTATTATTGTGTTGTGTATTGTATTTTTAATTTAAAAAAAATAAATTTAGTTTATTTGGAAATGAAAATTGAATAAAAAAAAAAAGTGGTAGTAGTGGGCCCCAAATGAAGATGTTGAGGTTTGTTATGAGTGAGGAGGGGTTTGTTGTGGTTAGTTGTGAAAATGTGGGATGTTGATGTGGCGCTGAGGTGACACGACGAAAAGGCTAAGCCTTGTCGTGACACCTAGTGCTCTAAGGGGATAATTTAGAATTATTATTAATCATATATAATACGGAGTAACAAAAGTAGGATTTATAAAGAATTATGTAGGCCTTTGGCACAGTTGGTATTTTGCAATGAAGATTTGGACATATAACCCAGCCTCTGGGGTTCGAATCCGAGCAAAGGCCGGGGGTTTTAATCCGGCTGTTACTCCAGCAAGGTATCTTGTGTGAAGGCAGTACGGTTTCCTCCAGAATCCTGTGACCCTCATCGGCTCCAGCGTGGGCCCGGTTAAGACAACATAGTCTGGACCGGTGAGGTAGGGACTACGTTGTCTATGGCGCGTAGTTGGGTTGAGTCTAAGTAGAAATTCGCCTTTCAAAAAAAAAAAAAAAAAAAAAAAAAAAAAGGTTCTTGGATGAAAAAAAGGGGGGAACATGTCAGGTTTATTGGACATTTCGAGGCACGCTACATGTAGGTTACCATATTTGTATTGTTAGATTACTTGTTGGATTAATTAATTGGTTGTTGACAGGTAGTCGGAATGCTTTGGGATTTTTGCAACACCGGAATTGAAACATAAACTTGGACTTGGAATATTATTAGACTTCGGACATTTTTATTGAGACACGAAACGAATATAGTACATTAGACTTATAATGAATTTAATGTATTCGATTCACAACGGGTAAACAATGGAAATAATGTCTAATGAACAAAAATATTTTATATTCTTTAAATATTCCACGAGAAAATTATTTTCAAATAAGGTCTTTTGACTTGGAAACGTTTGATAAACGAAAAAGTTATGGCGAAATTTTGTAAAGTTTATAAACTTAAGGTCTTTTCAAAAGAATTTTTTTATTTTAAGTCTAAACTTGTTTCAAATGATAAAACGAATATATTTTGTACAAACAACTGTGATTATGGAGAAAATACCGACGACTACCAATCGACTCATCTTACTTGATACGTTTATTTTCCTTATCTATTTGACTTTTTCCTTCATCTCTTCTTGACTTGAATTCTCGTCATATTCTCCGCGGCGATTCTGTTGTTTGTTTTTCCTTTTGGCGTGTATACTCTTGAGTGCGTGTCTTCCTACCATTACACTAATGATGATACCAAACTCTAATAAAAGGATAAAACAAGATTTATATGGAAATAGATTTGGGAACAGGAATAGTTAATTTTTGTAAACTCTTGAGCATTTGATTTCTTTTTATGGGATATATTTTGAGACGAGTCTTTATATTATTAGGGTGTGCCGAGTCCGTTGTGTCGTGACGTTCTACTTGCCGTTGTGCTATACTTCTCTTGATTTGTTGTGTTGTGCATTGCTTGACTAAGGTGAGTTTTCGTAGCCCCTTTTTCATAATATTTTTCTCGGGGGAAATGGTACTCAAATGATATGTTAAGCTGTTTTAATGTTGTGATTTACTGTTTTCGTGTTTTTAGACAATGTGCGTTTGATTGCAATATGTGCATTCAGTGTGATCTATGTTGTGTGTTCATTTGTGCGCAACTGCTTAACTCCGTTTTTTATCCGAAGCATTGATAGTACTATCGGGATTATTGGAAATCGTGTACACATGTCATTTGTGAGGTTCAGTTGTTGCATGCATCGTGGTTTCAGTTAGTGCTTATATTTTTATATCATGCTCACTATTGCCCTACTCTATATTATTCACAGCTTAGTGGTTTAACTCTTAAACCTACGAGCTCACCAACTTTATCTTGACGTTTTCGACTATACATTTTCAAGTGTTATTGAAGTTGCTTAGAAGGTTGAGTTTTGGCCTGGCTTAGCAAGACTTAAGACAAGACCCTCCCTGGGTGTATCCCGCGGAGTTGCAGTTTAACTTTTCCTTTTGATGTAGTTTGAATTTGAAACTTATGTTTGGATTCTAGATTTTGTACTTATCTCGGTTGTGGGAGTTTTGCGACTGTGATCTATCGTATGTTATGCATTCTAGTATTTCTCTATTTAGACACCTTGTGTTCTTGATCATGAAGTCATACCCCGTAAATGCTATTCCGCTGCGCCATTTTTGGGGTGTGACAGCTCGACCTTGTTAAGAATCTGTGCAAGACTCATTCTATGGACAGAGTGTCACGTAGGAAGAATTTTGGAGAAAACATACTCCACTTTTCATGTATCAAACATAAACATGCAGCAACAATATCGCAATATGAAGTTTGAAAGTATGTTGACTTAAACTCATGTCTCTTAGTTGCAGAGCAAAACAATGAGTTACCAATGAAAAATCACCAGTCTCGTCCTATTGGATATGTAACATTCCTTAAAATAAATGCTACACATAGTGATGGTCCAAAAAATAATACTCGAGGACGGAGATGTAACCGTGGCCGAGGTTGCAGTTATCCTCATGGTCACAAGTCACAACCATACATATGATCGAAACCATAGTTTTAATGGAGGTTGATTATATTGTTGTGGCCGTATTTCTAGTCAAAGAACTAATACATACTATGCGCCAGACTACAAAGACCAATCATTTAACAAGCTGATGGTGAAGCAAGTACTTCCCAAAAAACAGAAGGTTCTTGTTTTCGATGTGGAAGCATGGAATATTGGTCAAAAGCTTGTCGCGCAACGGACATATTTGTATGATTTATGTGGAATCTCTTAAAGGAAAAGACAAAGAGAAGTGAATCTTGTGGATCAACTTGATTCCCAAATGCCTGAGCTAAATTCCTCATACTGTTTTTATGATTTGGAATTTTGATATCAACATCGTTGAACTATGAATATTTCCCTTTTTATTAATTATGCATTTCCTATTTCATAACTAGGATTTCCCTGCTTTTATTTCATGTAATAATTCCCATTTTTCAATAATGTGATCTTACTACTATAACCCTTATTACACACTTATTATTATTTTGACAACTGAAGTTTAATATGGGCTCCAACGGATTAAAAACATTTGTGAATGTTGCCAAATAATAACAAACATATATAATATAATAAGATGACCTACTTGACTCTAAATTTGACATAAAGTCACATGTTGTATGTATTATTTTATTTTATTTACTTACATATGAGACAATTCATTAATTGATTAACATATACTGTGTTTTGTAGATAGTGCAACTTCAGTAGTATATAATATGTTTTACTCTTTTGATAATACTATAGGCTAATTTGCATATTATGTTGAACTATGTGAAAGCTACTAAAGTGCTTATATAAATTTGATTGGAGAAATAAAATTATAAATGTGTTATTGTATCAAGTTCTCTTTATTATTCGACTTTAACATAAAGTCAAGTGAAAAATAAAAACACATGTCGTCATAAACAAGAAGTTTATGTACCCAGATTATTTATTATGTGACATGACCGGTTCGACCATCCCAAGTCAATAATGATGCAAAATATATAGAAGAACTATGAAATTCTTCAAAGATTATTTTGATTGTTCTCAAATGAGAATAATGATTTACCCATGGTAAATCCAATTAAAAAGGGGAATGAACACCTTTCTGGAAAAGATATAAAGGGGATGTACGTAGGCTTATACATCCACTATATGGATCATTTTGAGTTTTTAAAATCGATGCATCATCAAAATGATCTTCAAAGACGCAACTAAAATTAGCGTGATTAGTGGTTCTGCTTATAAGAATGCGAGCATTTTTTTCCAGATTATATCTTTGAAAATAGTGGTGAATACTTTCAAGTATTTATTATTGGAATAAATGTTGATAATTTTGTAGCTCATATTCGTAACTAAATTGCTTTTGTTGGAACGTTTATAAAACGTTTTCAGTTGATTACAAAGCCAATAAATATGAGAGCCAAACTATTATGGGGCATGCTATTTTAAATGAACAAAATGATTTCGCATCATGCCAAAATTTATAATAATTTCTTGCCATTACAATGGGTTTGAAGAGCCCATTTGGTTTGTGGATGAGTTTAGGATTAGGATTTAGCTTTGAAAATGGTTGATAGTATTAATGTTGTTTGTTTTGTAAAATGTATGAGAATTGATTTTTATTCAATATTATTATATAATAAGATGGGTCCTTTGCTTATATTATAAAACAAAAAAGTAACATAAAGACAAGAACCTGACAAATAAAAAGTAACATAAATTCCTTTTGTCAGTAAAGTAGTCACTTGTGGGTAATATCGCACAAACCGAATAGGGAAGGTGTCAAATCCTGTTTTAAAACCGACACCCGCATACCACATGAAATATTTCACTGTGATACTATTTCAACAGGGAAAATACCAGCTACCAAACGGGCCTTAAGTCACAAACTATATATTCCCCATCTAAGAAATCTATAAACTGTGCAGTGTATATTCTCGTGAATCTACCACTATGCACAAAGTGGGATGTTGACAATGATAATTCATTCACAGGAAGAGAATAAGCAATTAGAATTTGGAATGAATTAATAATATAAATCTTAATCATCACAACATTAATTAATATGAACTTAAAGGTCAATGTATAATTCACTTTTCTAATTTAGTAAAGGCCATAATTGTTTAGTGACCTAAAGTTAAAGTACGCTGCTAATGCTCCAACTAATATTTGTGTCCCAAATGGACAACCAATTATTGGTAATGATTCTATGGCATGTATGATGCGTGATAGAATAATCGAGTCCAAATATAAGGTCCTCGAATTTGTAAGAAATGGAGCAAGAAATTAAGATGGGCATATCGAGGTAATAAAGACCCCATAATAGTCTTATAATGAGACAATTGAAAACCCTCGGGCATGTGAAAAACTATGAGATCTCAATACTTGATATAATATAATGTATTTGTAATCGAAAAGAAGCGAGTCAACGTCGATAGTACTATTAAGTATAACATTGCACAAGATAATGAATTTGTAAATAAATATAGCGCTACAATCACGAAGAGGATCATGAAAGTATATATGCAAGATATGCATGAGTAAAATGACTTCCATAAAGTAAAAATGCTCAAAAAGAAATTAATGGTTTATTAAAGTCTGACGAGACACGTTTTTGGGGTTGAAGTCCATACAGATAAACGTATAAATCTTATTGGACATGAATCGGTCTTTGAGCAAAAAACAAAATGAGAATACTTATTTATAAGTCTGGCAGTATGAAAAATAATTAGTTTGCACCTAAAAGAATATAAGAAAAGTTCTGACAATACTACTTGATACAATTGAATAAATCATTGCATGCGTGAAACTAATATGGGCATATATGCTATAATCGCCTTAGTGTATACTTATTCAAATGGAATGGTGTCATAGACTTTATTATGTTTGTCCATGAGACTTTATAAAGGATTCGGATTACAATATGATATAAGCTTCACATTGGTGGAAGTTACTTGATAATCATATATCATTTCTCTTTAAACTTATTGGCAATATATAGCAAATGTCCTACGAGAAGGCATTAGAATGTGGTGAAACAAACACTTTGATATCTTCATGGTAGAAAGATATGGGTTTATATTTTACTAACGCATCAAACCAAGTTTAGTTGGTTACGCAGATGCAGATTATTTGTTGTATCCCCATAAATCTAGATCTCAAACTGGTTACAAATTCATGAACGGAGGTACCGCATTTCATGGCATTCGCAGAAGCAAACACTTGTCGCAACGTCATCAAATCATGCTGAAGTTATTGCTCTATTGAAGCTCGTAGAGAATGTGTATGGGTGAGATCGATGACACAACTCAATTTAATTTAATGTGGACAAGACAAAAAGAAAATTCCAACTGTGATCTATGAAGATAATGCAACTTGTGTCGCACAATGAAGAAATCATATATATCAGAGTGATAGGACAAAACATATGCAAGATTTTTCTCGCACATTCAAGACCTAATAAAGGAAAACCAAACTGAAATGAAATATGTTCAATTAAGCAAAGTTCAACATATTTTTTCTAAACAAAGGCATTCAGGCACTCCATACTCCGATCTTCATGAAACACGTTCTTGATATTAGAATGCGGTATGTGCAAAAGATATAACAACTTATGGATGTTAACATGAAGGGAATTCAACTATATACTGCACTCTTTTTCCCTTGACTAAAGTTTTTTCCCACTAGGTTTTTTCAGCAAGATTTTTAACGAGGTAATACTACTAAGGTGAACTCTATGTTGACTACATTCAAAGGGGAGTGTTATGAATTATTGGTGATGGATGAGCACTATATACATAGTGTTATGAATTATTTTTTACTATATTAGTTACTATGTAAGATTTCCACATTTGTCAAATATGTGTAAGTCACTTGTCTCCCTAATAAGTGTAGTAGATAGTATAATGCATGCATGTTTGTACTATAAATACTATATGAAAGTAACGAAATGCAAAGCATCAAGATCAGCTTTCGTAAGTGACCTTTTACTTCTCTTCTTTGATTATCTAATTCTATTGAAATTTTTATAATTATATTGTCATAAGCCTCGTTAATCCTCACATTTTTAAAGTTTAACTTTTTATATATATCTATATCTATCATACATAAAGGGTGTTTGGGATTGCTGTTTTTACTACTTCTGCTTAAAAAAAAGTGTTTTTATGGTGACTAAAAACAAGTGATTTTGAATAGAGTGTTTGATTTGATTCTGATTAAAAATAAACAGATAAGCACCTTTTTTTTAGCCTTTGGCAAATTATGCTTATTTAATTAAATTTTATCAAATGTGTATTAAATTTACGCTTTCTATTTTTGGAGAATAAAATTATACAAATACGAAACAAAATATATGTACGAAAGATGTAATAGTTTATTGGTGATGGATGACTGATCATTTTGAACATCAACTATAACGAGATAAGAGCTCTAGGTGTCATGGCTAAGCAAATCTTTTTATTCGGGGTCGACGGGTGTCACATCATTATAACAAACCTCAACTAACCACAACTAACCCCCTCTTCACTCACCCCCCCCCCCTCCCCCTCCCCCCACATGGTAGCGATCCAACTAAAGATTTTGATTCCAGTGGGGACAGATATGATCATGGTAGATGCGGCAACAAACCTCAACTTACTCATTTGAGGCCCACTACTTACAACTTTATTTTTTTTTTCAAATTTCTAAATAAACTAAATTTATTTCATTAGTAATTAAAATACATTAACAACATAATAATAATAAAAAATAAATACGATACGTAAAAAAAACGATACGAGGAAAAAAATACAACACATACTAATAATAAGAAACCTAAACATTTTACTAGTCATCTCTTCCGGTATATTTCTTCATTATTCTTTCTTGCCTCTTTCGGATGATCTCTGCTTTTGCCAGGTCAGTAGTCCAATTGGGATCTAGCATGAGAAACTTCATCTCCTTCATCTCTAATGCATCAATTTCCTTCTCCCGCCTCGCCTCGTAACAAGCCATTTGAACGTCGGCTTTTTGAGCATTCTTTTCGGATAATTGTCCCAAATAAGTACTCGATTAACTCCCACCGGAGCTCGCAGCGCTCGACGTTGAAGTCGACTTCTGTTTCTTTGCGGCTCGACTCTTTCTGCCACCATCTCTTTCGGGACGAGGTCGTTTTTCCAGGCCGAATATATCATCGAGACATGTAATGTCAATTGGATCTTCGGCATCCCACTTTGGGTAATTTTTCAAAATCTCCCAAGAGTGAACATACCCGAACTCCTTCCTACCAAAGCGTTGCTCAAAGTTCAGTTTCGCATTGTCGAGATGATTGTGGTCATTTTCACCACTTCGACGCTGCAAATGTTTGTAAATAGCGTTGAATTTTTGGCAATCACCGTTAATCCTCGACCATTTACCCGTGATCATATTTTTGGTACGATGGTCATCGGTAGTCTGATCATTGAACATCTCCATAATGTCATTCCAAAAGAAATCTTCGGAACGGTCATTTCCCATATCTCGATCTTGCGAAATTTCTATCCAAATTTGCGCAAGCAACCTTTCTTCAACCTTGTTCCATTTCCTCTTGTCTGCCTGGCCTACGACTTTCACATCATCGTCATCGTCTGCGTCCAAATCCACAACTTGTTTTGATTTTTTTGCCTTCGTCTTTTTCCCTTTCCCTTTGGCCGGTTCACGTGCTTTGTTACTTTGAACTGTGAATCGAACGGTTGTGATTCAATTTGGGGAAACGTTGAAGGTTATGACGGGTTAAAAAACTGTGCAGGTTGTGATGGGTTAAAAAAATGTGGTGTCGGAAATCGTCCGGGGTAACTTGCGAATCCTTGTTGAAACGCATATCGTTGGTTAAGAAAAATTTCATGGGGAGACTGGTTGGAATTTTGCGAGGAATGGGTAGACGGGTTTGAAGAACCACCGTATTGTGGTGGGTTTGAATTGAGGAGGTTCGTGAAATACCCTCCGTTATTCGGGTTTTGAGACATTTATTTTAAACTAGAGATATAGAAAGTAGATAAAAGTTGGTTGAATTGTTGTGAGAAAAATGGTGGTTTATGGTTTGCTATTTATAGGGGTGTTCAGTTTTTTTTTTTTTTTTTTTTTTTTTTTTTTTTTTTTTTTTAAAAGTAAAAACTATCCGTTAAAAAACGGATTTTTGAAAATTAATTTATACCGTTTGGTTTGTTAGACTCTCTTCTTCATTGTGCAGACGACGAGAGCGTCGACGGCGAAGGAAGGCGGTGCGGCGGCGAGGCACGACGAAGGTTCCAGCGTGGCGGCTAGGCAGACGACGAGAGCCACACCGTGTGCTCTAAGATATTTTAATAGGGAGTGATACTCACACTACATTTTTTGATGCATGTACAACAATTTGTGCATTACAGTCATAGACGGACCTTAATAGAGACCGGTGAGTACAATTTTGACCATTCCAAATTAACGGATATAGTACTCGGCCCTCCCAACATATTCAGCCAAATTCCGTCTATGATTACAATATTGTACGATACAAACTATAATGCACAAACTGTGATGCATGCATCAAAAAATGTGATGTAGGTATCAATATTATAATAGCTATAAAATTATTGGTCCTTAATAATTGGCGAAAAAGCTATGCTTCCGGGACAAAAAGTCTATGTCTTGAAACAAACTATATGCAATTTTATATCATTTTGCATACATCATAAAAGCAAACACTGATAATAAGACTGGGCGGCAAGGGATAGGTGAATGCAAGGTGAGTGGTTATGTCACTCGTGACTCTTGTGCAGTGTGTATACATTCACCCGTGAGGCTCACAATTCAAGAGGGCTTAAGGCGAGTTACTCACCTCATTGTTTTTCACGCCAACCGTTTGAGGCTTTTGTGAAAAAAAAAATAATAAATAAAAAAAAAATAAAAAAAAATTCACTACCCCATTTTCTCCTTATAAATATTCATCAAATATATTTTCTAAAACACACACTACATTTTATAACTACATATTTCTTTAAAAAATCATGTCTCAAGAAAAAACACCACCAAACACCAATCGTTTCTGAGGAAGAAATCCCCGAAGCAATCCACCGACACCCGAAGGAACCTTCAATTTAGGAAATACTCCTTCGCCAAACCAACAAATCAACTTCCGAGGACAATCATTCTATAACCATGCATACCAAAACGAACCATACCGTAACTCATATCCACAACAACATCAACAACAACAAGCTTTTAGCCAATTCGCACAACAATAACAACAAAACGCGTTTAGTCAATTTTCACAACAAAACGCGTTCCCATTTGATAACCCAAACTACTTGTCACAAACACAAAGGGGTGGTTCGTCATCACAATCTCATACACAACAAAACATGTCTCCTATTTCTGCATTTTCAAATGAAGAAATGTACTCCCCTTTTTTTTGGAGATGAATTTTATCAAAACCGGCCTCGTGAAGAATAGCCCTTCGAAGAATTGGCCCCGGAATCGGCACCGGCCAAAAAGGTGACGAGAAGACGCAAGGCTAGGACTTCTTAAACCGAGGAGCCATCCTGAATGATTCCATGGACCCAAGATGAAGAAATTGCGTTGTGCAAAGGTTGGGTTCATGTTTCTGAAGATAGTGCCAGAGGTAACGCGAGGAAAGCTGATGGATTTTGGACTGACATAAAGGCATACATAGAGAGCAAAACAAAGATGGATCACCGAACGTACAATATGGTTTGTGGTAAACAGAAGACAGTGCGCCCGAACGTGGCTCGGTTTTGTGGAGTGTTCAATAACGTTAAGCGTATGAATCCGATAAGTGGAGCAGGAGACGATGATTACTACAATACGGCACAACTAAACTTTGAAGCTGAATACAGTCACACGTTCACACTCAAACATTGTTGGGAGGTGTTAAAAAGCTGTGAAAAATGGAATGAAGTTGAAGTTCCAAATTTTTTAGCAAAGGAATCAAGCGAAAGGTCCAAGAGATACAAGTCATCTGGGTCTAGTTCATTCAACACTGAAGCTGGGGATGCCAGTATTAATTTGAATGCTGAAGCTCAAGAAAACGAGGAGGATGATGGGCAGCAAGTTCGACGACCACCGGGCAGGGACACAGGAAAAGCTGCGAAGAAGAAAGGTGTGCGCTCAACGGCATCGTCGAGAACTATGAATGACGAGACATTGGCACAGATGATGATATCGGAGTTGGCACAGCAGAATGAGCGTGTCATACAATTGAAGATGAAAGAACGGGCTGAATTTATGGCAATAAAAAAAGGGAGGTGGAAGTGCAAGAGTATAAAGCGAGACAAAAAGACATGATGTTCTATTTGCAATCATATGGCCACTTGACCGGGGAAGCACGCAGAGCCATGGAAGAGGCTAGAGAGGGGATCAAAGCGAAGTGGGGTTTCGGGTTTTAGTTTTCATTTCGAAGTTTATGTAATGTTTAACTTTCGTATGTTTGTGTTTTTAATAATTGTAGTTTATGTACTTTTTAAATTTCGAAGATTATGTAATGTTTTAATTTCGTACGTTCGCGTTTTTATTTCATTAGTTACGTTTATATATTTTGTAAAGTAAAAAAAGAAAAAAAAACGTTAAGGTGAGTGAAGGAGAGTGCCTTGTCCACAGAAAGGTGAGTGAAAGTGAGTGGAAGTGAGAGGTGAGAGAAAGCTGATGTGGCGCTGATGTGTAATTTGAGTGCACACTTACCTTGCCCTCGAGCCTAAAGACAAAAAGTAATCACGATAAAAGTGAGACCTAGTTGACAACATGCAACAGAGGAGTTGACAACTTGGCATGGTATTCATTTTCACTTTTGTCAATGTTTTCCTTAGAGCATGTACATCAGTCACGGCATAACGCCGTTATTGGCCAAAATAACGTCGTTAGTGGCGTTAACCCCGTTGGACCCTACGTGTTATTGCACCGTTAGCCCTACACGTTAGTGGCATAACGCCCGTTAAAGGCGATTAAGAAAAAAAAATCAAAAAAATTTCAAAAACACCCCCTCAACGGCTAGTGTCCGTTATTTTTTAAAAAAAAATTACAAAAAACCCCCTAAACGGCTAGTTTTTATTAAAAAATATATAAAATAAAAAAAATAATAAATAAATAAAATTTAAAAACATTTTTTTACCACTATAAATACCCAACTAAAACACCATTTTTTTCACACTTCCATAATTTAAATTCACAATTTATATACTTTCTCTCACACTTCCATAATTCAAGAATCAAGTTCGTTCACAATGGATCCAAATCAATTTGGTGAAATTCGTCTGCATTGGTCAGACGTTGATGACGAAGATGACTTTCAATTTATGGCGTCCGCGTACGAGTATCACCTTCAGTTGGAACAAGAAGAAGCATCTCAACATCCTACTCGTTCTTGTAGCCATATATATCGTGAACATGAGATTGCAAAAGAACGTCTGCGCAACGATTATTTCATTGAAGGTTGTAAGTATTCAAACCGGAATTTTCGTAGAAGATTTCGTATGAGCCGGAAACTATTTCTGCAAATAGTTGAAGGTATTGAATCTTATACTTCCGATAATATTCCAGATCATTTTACTTACTTTAGGCAAACACCCGATTGTACGGGTCGAATGAGTTTAAGTGCTCTAATGAAGTGTACCTCTGCCATACGCCAATTGGCGTACAACACCTCACCCGATGCATTTGATGAATACTTGCAAATGGGTGCGAGTACTTCAAATTTATGTCTTGATAATTTTAACAAATGCATTATTGATTTGTTTATGTCAGAGTATTTAAGAAAACCAACATGGGCCAACATTCAAAAACTTTATCAACAACATGAAGAAAAACATGGTTTTTCGGGAATGCTTGGTAGCATTGACTGTATGCACTGGGAATGGAAAAATTGTCCAGTGGCTTGGCAAAGGCAATTTGCTAGGGGTGATAAAAAAATACCCAACAAATATGCTTGAAGCTGTTGCTTCTCAAGATTTATGGATCTGGCATGCATTTTTTTGGGATGACGGGGGTGAATAACGATATTAATGTTTTAGACCAGTCTCCGTTGTTTGACGACATTCTTAATGACAATGCCCCAAGAGCACCTTATATGGTCAATGGAACTAGGTATGAACATGGGTATTACTTGGCTGATGGAATTTATCCACAGTGGGCAACTTTTGTCAAATCCTTCTCGGCAACAACTGACGAAAAATATACGTAATTTAAAAGGAGACAAGAAAGTGCCCGAAAGGATATTGAACGTGCTTTTGGTGTGCTTCAAGGCTGTTGGAGTATACTACAACAACCGACACGTCAATGGGAAATTGTAGAATCATGTATTCTTGCATTATTTTGCATAACATGATTATAAAAGATCAAAAATTTGCATTACGTGACTATAACGAATTGTGGGTGGATTCGTCAGCAAATTTGAGACAACGAAGATGGGTTGAAAGATGTGATACTCACAGTCGTAAGGCAAAAGAAATACACGACCGACAAACGCATACCCAACTCCAACAGGACCTTATAGAGCATGTTTGGCAGAAGAATCTTGAACGACATGGACAACAACAAGAGAGCGACAATGATGAATAAGTATTTGCTATGTTTTGTTATTTTTTTTCTTTGTCAATTCCTTTATGTTGTAACGTTTAATTTGCGGTGTGTTTTTTTATTTCGTTGTAATTTTTTTTTTAAATTCGTATTGTAATATGTTTTCAAATTTAATGTTATGTTTAGTTTAATAAATGAAGTATTTGTTTTAGTTTAGGGGTTAGAAATTGAAAATATGAAATGTTAAAGTTTAACTTGGGATGCTATTGATGTGAGTGTTTTTTAGAGATGTTAAGGTGAAATGTTAAAGCTGGTGTGGCGCTGACGTGACTGATGTTATTTTATAACTTGAGTTACTGATGTAATTGCTCTTATACAAGGCACTTATTGTGAGTGGCAAAACTAAAACTTAGTTTGACCGAATAAAATTGGGAAACCTAGATTTTAAATTTATTGATCCATAACTTCAATAATTTTTTTTGTGCCATTTGCCCAAATACAAACGATATAAGTTATTTAATTTAGTTAGTCTTATTCGTCCTTCATAGTGGACGCCGAACGAAACAATATTGGGACAAAATGTCCGGTTGATTAAACAAAATGCAATGTCATCAATTATGTACATAAAAACTAATTTATTCATCTTTCATATTTTTTTATTAAATGTCCAATAATTCAATATGTAAATAAAATACTACATCATGCAACTTCATTTGGTTGTTTTTCATGATACATTCAACTTTAAAAAAACAAAGACGATGCCAAGCAAATCGCAATTGCAATCGATATTGATGTTATGGTGACAGTTAATGGCATCCTCCCTCGATCCTTCCTGAAAACCATGCCTTCGTATATCGGCCAGCTATTCACCACCACGAACCCAGCTATGAAAATCTGAACAAACAAGTTTTCCGATCTCCCCATGCTAAAAACATCAATCATTCCTTTCACAAATGATAATAGGTTGATCACTGAAGCAGCTGAAATCGGAAAGAACAAGAGCGATGTAACTCCAAAGTCAAAGACGCCATGTTCGTATAATCTATTTTGTTCTTCATCGACTACTTTGCTAGTAACATTAAACCCGAATGACGATAAGCCAATGCTTTTAAGTGACCACTGTAGCAATGCAAATGGAAGGCTTGAGAGTCCCCACATTAACCACATTCTTTGGTAGCTCCACCACCTTTGCATAGATCCTCCGCCAAACACCACATAATCTGTTGTAATTATATAACATGACATTCATATAAATAACCACAAAACATCAAAGTATTCAAGCGGAAGCGTATATGATTTATTAACAAATAATTAATTAACATAAAAGAATATGCGTACCTTTTCTTGATTCTAGCCGAACAAGAATCAAATCCACAAACTAGCAATTGGTATGAACCCTAATTAGGGTTTATAGGATTATGTGAATTACCCCTTACCGTTTTGTAATTCAATCCAAGATACTAACAAAAGTATGTTAGTACTACGTTCTTGTACACACGTACTATAACAAATTAAAGTAATGCTAGTTTTAATCAAACAAAATAATTAAATTGGAAAAGGTTGATGATCGATCCCCTATAGAGGGTATACGATCGTTTTTAGCAAAACACATACAAACACCTTTTAGGTTTTAGCTAATGAGTCCAAGAGATAAATTACAAACACCCTTGGTTTTGTATATATACTCAAGCAAACTTGGTGAACAAGTTTGAGTTGTAAAAGGATTTGTTTCCTTTTTCCTTGTGGCCGATCAGATGGGTATCCCACAAGGGATTCCGGAACATTCCCATTATTTACAACTTAGTCATTTTCCAATTACATTTAACGACCGTTAGTCCATTACACTAATTACTTAACGTTCGTAAGTTATTTCGTTTAATTAATAAATAAATACAACATTTATATTTAATTATTTAACTTTAATTCTCATACGTAAAGTGTGCAATCCCGTGGTTTCGAGTTCGATCCTAACACACGTCTATTAATTTATTGTCCATAAAACCAACAGCTCCCACTTGGACATATCTTAATAGAGTGATCACATCGGTTAGCGTCTAGCAACACTTCGACGCCTCTAGTACAACTCGAGCAAGGCTCCTGGAAAACCTTTTAATGATTTCTCATTATTATTATCCTTTTGTTTCTAATATCATGCTAAATAAAGATATGAAATTAAGTTATTCTTTATTCAACAATTCTGTTTCTCGTTATAAGTTATTGAGCAAGATTACCAAATCTTCTAAACATATTTAGGGGAGATTTTGGGTGTGGCCACACAAACATCTTGTCAACCCTACGGGGGGCCCAGCAGTATTAAACTCCAAAATAAATTTGAAGGAACAAATTCTATCTTGACTACAAGAATAACCCACGAACTTTGCAACACTTCAGGAAACAACCCTTATGACTACCAGTTACGTATAGCGTTAAGTTGTTCCACAGAAGTGCACTATATTCATGACACTTATCTGGTATCTCAAGTCTGAGGATAACTATTCATGATTTATTTAATAACAATATCCATAAAGTAAAATCATGTAGTTGGGATAAGTCCTATATTCAATTCATTAAATATCATCTGAAATTGGTATGCATTCTCATCAATATACTATCAAGTATATTCTACCATGTCTCTCAGATTTGTCTTAGTTTAATGATACTCCCATATCATTAATTGACAACGGACAATTTAGAATAAATAAATTTATTCACAGATTAATCATGCAAATATAGGATACAATATATTATAAAATCAAACATACCAAATATTTGATTTATTATAACAATTGTTTAACATCCCTTATCCAAATACAAAATAGATCAATGCATGAAAATTCCAGTTGATGAATTATGTCTCAAGTAATGACAATCATACTTGTTGACAATGCATAAATCAACCAACTTGATCTATCGTAATTTTGAGAATACTTATTTCAAAAATTCAATTAATGAAGTCCTTGTATGTGTGCATTCAACAATCCACATAATAATTCATAAAGTGTGTGACATCCTCTATCACCATTTTATGATAATTTAAACTTTCAAACATTTTAAAGTTTAAAGTATTCTTATTCTTTTAATGTATAATGCAACTGCGCTATTAGTAGCACAACTAGTTCACATGGCTATTAACAAGGATGAAATCCTACCATGACTAGTATTGAGTGTCATCTCAATTAAACCAGCATCATTGTATACAAACAACAATATGCTCATTAAAACTCCGTAAACTTTAATATCTTATTGTGTAATGTTTGATGTCTTTCAAACTTTCAAGTTTGAAGCTGATGACAATTTGCACAACAATTGACATATTGTTCATCCATAGAATCTAGGAGCAATTCCAGGTTGAGGATGTAATTCTTTTAGAATATTCATTACACAAGTTATCTAATAACTTTTATTTAGATATCAATGTTGTCAAATCACTTCTTATTCAAGAATGATACAACAATTTTAATATACACAACATGATGTACATGATGCATCAACATGTCAAACTTAGAATTCATTCATGTTCTATCTTGTCAAAAGATATTTATCCATTTCCCAAATGATATATCATGTTTTATTAGAATCATTTATTTTACTGCACATGTTTATTAACAATAAACATGTATTCCTAGGTTATATGTTTTAATTCTTAAATCTTACAAGTGAAGTTTCATTCCAATCTAAGACTTAACATTTAGCTTACAAAGAATGTTACTTCCTATATGTTATACAACATATAAGATTTAAAACCTTAATATAATACTCCCACTAGCTTTTAGGAATATTTAAAGTTTATCTTATTTCAATTATAAATCAAAACTAGAATTTAATAATTAAACATAAGAATAATTTCATAGATGCATGCATTTATCCATTCATGAATTATTGCACTTCGTACACTTCCAAAGATTATATATATATATGAACTCAAAAAACCTTTCGATTACTTACCGTCCTCGCTCAAGTAATTTTTCAAGAAAGAGTTTTGATATTCCATTGTCATATTTCATATTAATGAAAACAAGTATGACAATTATCATCTTTATATATTTAATGTGTCTATAAAGAATATTCAATCACAATTAATTGCTTAAGTATGATTAATAATCTTGTCATAAAACGTGCATTAAATATGTGTACAATATTGTCCATATGATTTCTACATAGAAATTCAAACCACTAGGGTTTTTCATCTCTTTGAAGAAACTCATTTCTATTCTCTAGTCTAACTATTAAGATAAACCAAATTTCCAAAATTGATTATCTTTATGGACAACATCTTTAACATTCATAGTATGAGTAATTTACCCAATTCAATATTTGGTAATCCATCATAATGATTATCAGGTTTACTATAATCCTGTAACTCATGTTCCTAGCATATAAGTCAAATATCTGAGATATCCTTGCAGATCTATGAACGAAAATTCCATCATCATGAGGTCTATCATTTCATATCTAGCCTCATCATGATATTCACTAGTGTGTTTTAGAAGATTATGTATCTTGTAATTTTATCTTTCAAAACAAAAACACCCACTTGCTTTTTGTAATATATAGACTATCTATATATACTTAGCAGTTAGAGCAAAACTACATTGTTCTCCTTTTGGGACATTACAAATACACATTGATAATTCCTGACTGTAGTTTGTTAATAACCTATTCATAAGTAGTTTAACAAATTCAGAATCTTCAATTTTAAAACTTAATGTGATTCATCACATTCCATAATGAAATGGTGTTTTAACAATCTTCTAGGTTGGAGTCAAATTGAGTATATTCAATCCATACTCAATTTTCTAACCTTGTTATTTTAAAAAAAAGATGTTATGGTTATCTTGAATCAAACAAAACAAATAGAGTTTGATCTTCCTAACTGAACATACCATCAACTTGTGGTATTCATTAGAATTTAATATTGTAAGACAATCTAACAATATATAAGATAAACATATTCATTTTGGCTTACCTATTTACCAACTAAGTCAACTTAATAGTATAATAGACTTTTCAAGCCAAATGCATGCTTTATAACACAAGTACTTTTTAACCAAGTCACTTCATATCCATGTCTTATCAAGCAAACATAAATTGTTATAATCCCATTTAACGTTATAAATCATTGATCATCTCAATGACTTCTTGTATATGTCTTAATTAAAAAACATAACAAGTTAACGTCTTACTTTATTATAAGTTTTAAAAGACTTTATGTTTATGTCTTTACAATGAATCATAAACATGTTTAACTAAAGTAATTATGAACACAACTCTTGGTTTCAATAGTAATTTCAAGTTAATTTAATTACTTCACAATAATGTAGGACTACATTATTTTTCATTTATGTCATTCCAAAATACATAAATAAACAAATTGAAGTAGGATTAGATTACTTCATTTAATTTTATGTCATTTTAATAATACATAAATATTTAATTTGAAGTAGTCTTATATATCATTTTGACACACGTTCTAAATACTTGTCTAATTTAGAAACTGTAAATATGTCCATGCAAGGTCTGACTTCACATAGAGATTTACTTTGTTGTTGCAATCTCGCCAAGTTCTCACATGACGTAAATTGCAACACCAAGTGTTTCTTAAATTAGATATGTACAAGTTATATTAGAATGTTAGTCTCTTGCCTTGCAGTCAAGATAATCCATTAAATCATATACCTATATGTTGTACCTTGCACACAATATAGATTTCTCCCACTTGTGCATTGAACAACATCATGTAGCAGATAAACAACACGACATATGTTTGTTTATGTGACTAATATGATTGTGTCATTGATATTATCATAACTAGTAGATGTAGAACCACTTCATTGTCTAATAAGGAAACGTACATGACTATCCTTGAAAACATAAGTGTCTACAAGTGGAAAGTAATTATCGTAAGAGATAATCTGGGTTACTACCAAGATGACAAAGCTTGTAACTCCCATTGAATAAGAGATCATTACATTAATTCCTTATTCAGTAATAAGAACACAACACTCCCACTGGATTTGACAACATTGAAAGTGTTTCATTAACCAGTAAAAAAAATAGTGTTCTATTTACTTCCCTACACTTTTGAGAAAGTCCATACATAACAATTACTTATGTACTAAAAGAGTGTATTCTACTATGTAGATGATGAATTATTCATCAATGCTATTAACTTGAAATAATTGGGCATGCAATTTCTTTCTTAATAGTTCTACTATTCCAACAATTGTAAGTAGTACTTTTAAATGGTCAAAACAAAACAACTAGATAAATATAAGCTAGTTTGTCTTTTACCAATTATACAGTAATTAGTCTAGCTTCTAATTTAATAACTCAGAAATATGCAATTTTCTTAACTATTAAAATTTGCTTACGAGTTATGTATTTAGAATTTAGACAATTCTAATTGTCCTATCATACCTTTCTTCATTCATGAAAAGGAATATGATTGAATCTAACTCTTTCTTATGTAAAGAGGACTAGGTTTATTCTTTTAGTAAGATTGACTCTACTAAAAACCCTTACATGTGTAGATCAATTTACCAATACAGGAATAACCTACGTTTACGATTTAATGTTGCATTAATACATTTAAAGAATTAGCAAAATTCAATTTTAGTATTTTCGATAATTAAACTTTTCAAGAAAATAAAATACCCAAGGTAATATTCATATAACCATAGAATTTTCTCGAAAACTAGGATCCAAATTATCATAGGTTCATTACATCAGTTGATCTGCTAGCAACGAACGCATATAATAAGGTAATCTGTCAAACATTAATTGGCAAACAATTTCCAACTCCTAGATCATTATGGGATTTATATTTTCCAACGCTATTGCAAATATAAACATGTTTCATCCCATCTTATGCCATTGAGTCCAGGTCTCACTTCCTACTCAACTTAAGTGTCTAACTTAAAGAACTGCAAATATGTCCATGTAAGGTCTGACTTTACATAGAGATTTACCTCTCCATCACAATCTAGCCAAGTACTGCCATGACGTAAATTGCAACTTCAAGTGTTCCTTTTAATTAGATGGCATATAACTTAATTTAAAAGGGTACTAGTTTTGATTTTATGTGTTCAAATCAAATATGTACAAAGATGTCATGCATTCATCTTGTAGCATAAATTTAATTAAAAAAAAACTTTTAATTACCAATTCATAAAGATCAAATTATCAAAGTCTTGACTGCGGTATTGGGTTCACCAATCAAGGAATTTAGTGTTAATCATCATTCATTATACCGTACGTTTGCATAAGTGTAAACATTTAGTGTTTCGGGTAATTACCACCGAAGTGGCACATGGAATTAAAACTAATTCGCCCTTAAGATGAGTTTGCACATTTTATGGCTTACTAAGTAGCTTCACTCGAACTTACAGGGGGCAGAGGACCAGGTAAGCGCAAAGCATAACCTTAGACATCCTTTCAGTGTGACTGTGCGCACTTCTTAATTAACCCCTTTATAGTTCATTCTATTGGGTGAGCCGTTCAGACCATTTGTACCAAAATCACCAATCAATTAAACTATTGAAAACTTAACTCTTCCAAAACAAATCAAATTTCACCATTGTTTAGTCCGTATTATTTTTCTATTCAAAATTACCATTTGCTTAAAACTGTCTAACATAATAAACAAACTAGTAATAAATAAAAAACAAACAACTAAAAAACAATGCGCACATAATAAACAATTTATACGTGTAAACAAGTAGCCACATGCAACTTATTCGATAAAACCTATCAAAAATCAATGTCTAGGTTAAATTAATGTATATATTAATTAGGGCTTTCATTCTCTCAATTGAGAATGAGCCACATACATCGACGAATCAATTGCGTAAACCCATAATTAATAATATACCAAATTGCACATAATTGATTCATTAATATACATAATTGGAGTCTTACCCAGTTCAAGATTTATCGTAAATAAATATATCTTAACAATTAAAAAATATCAAAGTAACTTATCCATGACAAACATGCATGTATTATCATGGATTTATCATAACAATTATACAAATAGTCACAAGATCGCATATTAAAAATTCCATGACACATAACAAATTATTCATGAATTAATCACGTAACTAATATATTAATTCTAGGTTTTAATAAGGTTAGCAAACAATTTTCAAAACCCTAAAAAATTTATGTATGTGTCGACATAAAAAAAATAAGGTACGCCCCAATTCATAAAAAAAATAGACCAAACAATAATAAACATAAACCCTAGATACACATATCAAACAACATACAGTTATTTGTTTTATTACGCGTTTATGTAATTAATTACTCATTAAAAACCAATGACTCGTGATGCCACTGTTGGAATTATATAACATGGCATTCAAATAAATAACCACAAAACATCAAAGTATTCAAGCGGAAGTGTATAGGATTTATTAACAAATAATTAATTAACATAAAAGAATATGTGTACCTTTTCTTGATTCTAGACGAACAAGAATCAAATTCACAAACTAGCAATTGGGATGAACCCTAATTAGAGTTTATAGGATTATGTGAATTACCCCTTACCGTTTTGTAATTCAATCCAAGATACTAACAAAAGTATGTTAGTACTACGTTCTTGTACACACGTACTATAACAAATTAAAGTAATGCTAGTTTTAATCAAACAAAATAATTAAATTGGAAAAGGTTGATGATCGATCCCCTATAGAGGGTATACGATCGGTTTTAGCAAAACACATACAAACACCTTTTAGGTTTTAGCTAATGAGTCTAAGAGATAAATTACAAACACCCTTGGTTTTGTATATATACTCAAGCAAACTTGGTGAACAAGTTTGAGTTGTAAAAGGATTTGTTTCCTTTTTCCTTGTGGCCGATCAGATGGGTATCCCACAAGGGATTCCAGAACATTCCCATTATTTACAACTTAGTCCTTCTCCAATTACATTTAACGACCGTTAGTTCATTACACTAATTACTTAACGTTCGTCAGTTATTTCGTTTAATTAATAAATAAATACAACATTTATATTTAATTATTTAACTTTAATTCTCATACGTAAAGTGTGCAATCTCGTGGTCTTGAGTTCGATCTTAACACACGTCTATTAATTTATTGTCCATAAAAACAACATAATCAAGTATCTCTTTTCCGTAAGCTCCAAGAAATAAAAATGCGTACAAGAATAAGCCTTCTTCAGAATCCTGCAATAATAGTAATACCTTTAAATTCTTTACATTGAGTTGGTATGATGGGAAAGTTAGATTGATACGTACCTTCGTGAATAAAGGGAAAGAGTTTATGAGTGAAATTTGAGGCAAGAACGCATAGATAAAGATTGGAATCATCCAAAATGGACGAAGTGTATAGTGAGTGTAACATAGAGCTTGAAGTGGATTCATCGACTGAATGCCATATGTTATGGGACAATATTTGTTAAAAAATATTTCGAGAAATCCCATGTACCATCTTTGGATTTGGGTTAAGGAATCATTTAAGTTTGATGGTGAACCTCCTAGAAATGCAGCACGTTTTGGATTGAGAAAAACTGATTTCCATCCTTCACAATGAAGTCGAAAACTTGTGTATGTGTCCTCTGTTAGAGTTCCGTATCGAAATCCAATCTGAAAAATATTATAGCAGATGTAACTCATTTGTGACGCTTTGTTTTTAAAATAATGACTGATCATTTATCAATTCGTGTTTTTCCTTCCTTAAAAAATCGTATCACAAACTTATCTTTTGTGCAAATATTAAGGATCAAATGAGAAGAAAAATAAGAATGAGAAGAGTGAGAAGAAACCACAACCACTCATATAAGATGCACCTACAAAAGTAGATGCATCTCCCTTTAAAATTCTTCTTCCTATTTAAAATATGTGGTTAGAAACATTTCTCATTCTTCTCATTTTAATATTGCTTCTCACTAGATCTCTTCCCTTATGTCGACAACATAGTGTAGCAAAAGTCATTGTTTTCACTATTAAGTTTATCCGGACAAAGTAAAAATAAGGCTAGCTAACCTCAGAACCCCACGAAGTGTTTTCTTCAAAATCGCAGCTGGCTACTTTGTATGCTGAATGTTGACGCATGTGCCGGACGGTCCAACATCCGGCCGAAAACATGCGCCGGACGTCAAGACACATAGGCCGGACGATCATTCTGACGTCCGGTCAAAGAATAACAACCACCGACCATGTCAGCAGATTTTAGGGGATTTCCTACCACGTGGCCTACTAAGTAGAATAGCTATGGGCCTGTGGAACAGTGGCTGAACAGTGGAAGAATAGTAACATGAATAGGAAGTTGGGGTAGTATAAATACCCCGACACATTTATTACTTTGCATTAAGTTTTACACCTACATTTTTACTACATTTATTACCCTTTACTCATCTTCACGCCGGAGCTTGGTCTCGGGATAACACCCGAGGCGAGGCTAACGCGTCCGTACATTGTGCAGGAGACGACCATCTAGCTACCGGACCGCTAGGACTGGACGGAGACAAGATTTTGCTTCAACAAATTGGCGCCATCCGTGGGACCCTGATTCATTCTACCAGAGGATCGAATGACAGGTGCGGGACCACCACCTCCGCCGGAACCCACCTCTCCTCCGGAGCATATAGGAGGAAGTGGGGTCTTCAATACTCAAACCTCCGGATTACCGGAGCAAATACAAGCCCAGATGTCATCTTTGGAGGCTCTCTTTAGAAAATACAATGCCACAGGGACCGGTGTTATCAAACCGACTCGGCTCACTTTCACAGACGACGATGAGACGAAGGAAGGCAGCACGCCAAAACCAAAAGACGATCTCAGCAAACCTTATAAGGAATTGGCCCGGTCACCCTTTACAAGAAGGATAGTAGAGTTCGCTGGTCCCAAGTGCATAATGCCTACTAACTTGAAGCTGTACGACGGCTCGGCCGATCCGGATGATCACATCAACCGCTTCGTTGGAGCAGCGAATCAAGGAGAATGGTCAATGCCGGTATGGTGCAGGATGTTCCAACAGACCATGGATGGAGCAGCACAAGGGTGGTTCAGCAATTTGGAACCGGGAAGCATTGACAGTTGGGGTGAACTGAGAGAGCAATTCACTACAAGGTTTGCCCTACGACAAAAGAACCTGAAGGATCCCACGGAAATCACTCGGATTGTTAGGCAGGCAAACGAGACACTTCCGGTATTCAAAGAGCGATGGACCGACGAGGCTAGCCGGATTCCGGGAGTTCCGGAGCTCATGAAAATATCAGCGTTTATGAGCGCTCGTCGGTGCCCTGACTTGTCTAAAACGTTTTCTGATCAGGTCCCGAAATCCGTGAAAGAAATGATGACTAGGGTTGACGATTACATTCGAGCAGAAGAGGCTTATAAGAACACCGAGATGCCGAAGGGTGAAACGGGCGAGTGGTCCCGGAGAGGAAACCTTCAGGCTGCAAGGGATAAGAACCTCAGGGGACCGGACAGGAGAAGGAATGATAGGAGAGCCTGGGAAAGAGGTGACTCTAGACACAGGGAGGTGTTCTCTCCGTATGTGGCCCCGAAAGCAGACGCTCGGCCCCGAAACGATTTCCGACGAAACGATCTCTGCAAGCCTGATAATCACAGGGTCATGCTCTACGTCCTATCCAAACAGCCTAAGGAAATCTTGGCTACCGAGCATCATTTGAACCTGCCTCTACCACCACCACTACAGGGAAAACCAAGCAAAGAAAATGAGGACAGATTCTGTGAATATCATGGGGAGAAAGGTCACCTGACCAACGATTGTTATCACCTGAAGAAACAGTTGGAAACGGCCCTGGAGTCGGGAAAATTGGATCATTTGGTGAAGAATGTTCAACAAAGGGGACGATAAAGGCCGAGAGGCAATAATGGAAAAGGAAAAGTGATCAACATGGTTAATCATTATGTTGAAGACCGCAAAAGGAAGGCTCGATACTACGACGAGAAATGGCTGAACGTCCTTATATCTTTCCCACGCATAGCCACGGAAGATTTATCGGAGGAACCACTGATTTTGGAGGCGGAAATCGAAGGTTACTTCGTCAGGCGGGTATTTGTGGACGAAGGTGCTTCAGTCCAAGTGATGTATGAGCACTTCTTTAACAACTTTAGTCCATCCATTCAATCCAGGTTGCAAGAAAGCAATTCACCACTAGTGGGATTCTCCGGAGAAGTCATCCAACCTCTAGGGAAGATTGAGCTGGAGGTATGCTTTGGGGATCATGGTTTGTACAGAACTGTCATGATGAAATTCACGGTCGTAAGATCTCCTTCACCTTACAATGTGATTCTAGGACGTACGGGTCTAAGGGAGTTAAGGGCCATACCCTCAACCATCCACGCCATGATGAAGTTTCCCACTCCCGGAGGGGTAGCCACTTTGGTCACCAAGAGGGTAGTTGTCATGGAGTGTAGAAGATTTGAGGAAAGCCAGGACCCCATGGACAATTTCTCTCCGGAAAGCGAGATGGAGACGGCGAACCGGGAGATTCAAGGGTTACGACCGACGAAAGACATATTGGTTAATGCCGCATACCCTGAACAGCGTGTGACAATAGGAACAGGATTCTCCAGGGAGTGTAGGAGACAACTCATCGAGCTGCTGAGAAAAAATAAAGAAGTGTTTGCTTGGGAGCCAACGGATATGACCGGGTTGCCAAGACGCTTCATCATGCACTCTCTTAATGTGAACGTTTCAGACACACCGATCGCCCAAAAAAGGAGGATGTTCTCCCGAGAGAAAAACCAAGTGATTACAAGAGAGGTTGAAGAGTGGGTTAAAGCCGGAATAGTCCGTCTGGTCAGATACCCTACATGGATTTCCAATCCGGTGCTGGTGAAGAAATGTGACGGAAGCTGGCGGATGTGCATTGATTTCAAAAATCTGAATTCCTCCTGCCCAAAAGACTACTATCCTTTACCAGAAATCGATTGGAAGATTGAATCCGTTATGGGATATAAGTATAAATGTTTTCTGGATGCCTACAAAGGATACCACCAAGTTCAGATGGACAGAGATGACGAGGAGAAAACAACATTCTATACGGAACAAGGGACATACTGTTACACCAAAATGCCCTTCGGACTGAAGAATGCAGGAGCAACATATCAGCGCTTGGTAGACTCTGCATTCCAATCGCAGATAGGGAGAAACTTGGAGGCGTATGTCGATGATATGGTCATAAAAAGCCGGACGGAGAGAGATATGATAGCTGACATAGCGGAAACATTTGACAACCTCAGAAGGATCAACATGAAGCTGAACCCGCGGAAATGTTCCTTCGGTGTGGAAGAAGGGAAATTCCTCGGGTACATGGTAACATCCGAAGGTATAAGGGCGAATCCCCGAAAGACGAAGGCCATCATGGAGATTAAATCTCCAGGAACGTTGAAAGAAATGCAAAGTCTGAGTGGGAAACTAGCGGCCTTGAACAGATTCTTGTCAAAATCAGCAGAGAGGTCCTTGCCTTTCTTCAAAACTCTGAAGAATATCACAAAGGAGAATAAGGATGAATATCGGTGGACGAAAGAAGCCGAGGCAGCTTTCCAAGAGATGAAGAACCTGATATTAGAATTACCTTCGTTAACCACCCCACGACCGAAGGAACAGTTATCCGCATACTTAGCAGCATCAAAAGGAGCCGTTAGTGCAGTTCTAGTGGTAGAAAGGGACGGGAGGCAGTTGCCGGTACATTACGTAAGCCGGACCTTGCACGAAGCGGAAAGGAACTATGCTTCGATGAAAAAGTTAGCTTTATGTCTGTTACATGCATCACGAAGACTGCGAAGATATTTTGAGGCCCATCCCATTCGGGTCATCACCGATCAACCCGCTAAGCAGATATTGTACAAGCCGGAAGCTTCAGGAAAGCTTGCGAAGTATGCCGTAGAGCTAGGGGCTTACAACATCACGTATGCTCCTAGAAATGCGGTCAAAGGTCAAGTATTGGCAGAATTTCTCACGGAAGTACAAGTTGAATCCGGACACCCAGGCCGCCAGGGAAAGGATACGAGTGTAATGGAGGTAGGAGAGGAAGGAGAATGGCTGTTGTACACAGATGGGGCGTCCAATAGCAAGGGAGCCGGTGCAGGTTTGGTCCTCATCAGTCCGGACAAGGAGGAACTTACTTATGCTCTGCGGCTCAACTTTCCCAGCACCAATAATGAGGCCGAATATGAGGCACTGCTAGCCGGACTCCGGATTGCAAAGAAGCTAAAAATCAGAAGTTTGAATGTGCGAGTTGATTCCAAATTGGTTGCTAGCCAGATCAACGGAGAATTTGCAGCTACCAAAGAAAGCATGCAAAAATACTTGGCTCAAGCGAAAGAACACATAGTGGGATTCCAAAGCTTCAAAATCCGCAATATACCAAAAGGTATTAGTGGAAGTCCTGGAAAAACCTTCGGGGGAGGAACGTAGAATTGAAACCGTGGTGGAAGAAGAGACGGATAACTGGATGACGCCAATCATCAGATGTTTGGAAGAGGGGGTTTGGCCGGATGACCCCAATGAGGCCAGGAGTCTACGGATGAAAATTCCGCAATATACTATGGAAGGAGGAGTTCTGTTTAAAAAGGGATACCTAGTACCAATGTTGAGATGTGTGGGTCCGTTGCAAGCAAATTACATAATACGAGAGGCGCACGAGGGATGCTGTGGGATGCATTCCGAACCAAGAACCATAGTGGCGAAGCTTATGAGGCAAGGATATTACTGGCCCACTATGCACCGAGACACACGAGAAGAAATTAGGAAGTGTGACTCCTGTCAGATACATGCTCCGGTACCCAAACTCCCCAAAACATTACTAACCTCCATCATGGCCCCATGGCCTTTCTACCAATGGGGAATGGATGTGTTAGGCCCCTTCCCAGAAGCACCAGGCCGCCTCAAATATGTGATCGTGGCAATAGACTATTTTACAAAATGGATAGAAGCAAAGCCGCTGGTAAAAACGACGGGAAAAGACGTTATAAAATTTGTCTACGAAAATATCGTGTGCAGGTATGGCCTACCGGGGATCGTAGTCACCGATAATGGAACTAATTTTGTCAACGACCCGTTCAAAAAATGGTGCGAAGGGCTAAAAATTAAGGAGATAAATACGGCCGTCGCACATCCGCAGGCCAACGGATTAGTAGAACGTGCCAACAAAAGTCTGATGGAAGGGATAAAGACAAGATTAGGACGAGAGAGGACCGGATGGGTGGATGAACTACCTAACGTCTTATGGGCACACCGAACAACACTTAAAACGAGCAACGGGGAGACCCCGTTCAGTTTAACATATGGAAGTGAGACAGTGATACCGGCGGAGATTGGGATGCCTACATACCGGACGATGATGTTCCGGGAGGATCTTAATGAAGAAGAGCAGCGTTTGAACTTGGACCTCCTGCAAGAAAAAAGGGAAAGTGCTGCTATACGAGAAGCCAAGTACAAAACACAGATTGAGCAGTATTACAACCGGAGGGTCAAACCGGTGAATTTCAAAGTAGGCGACTTCGTGTACCGGAAGAACAAAGCCAGCCGGGTGGAAAATCAAGGAAAGTTGGGACCCAATTGGGAAGGCCCTTACCGGGTGATAGGAGCGAATCAGAATGGCTCTTATAAGTTACAGACGATGGAAGAAAAGGAGGTCCCTCGGACCTGGCACGCCATAAACTTAAGAAACTGTTTCTTATAATTGTTATTGTGATAAGAATCCCATGGTCATTATGTAACCTGACCTATCTATGTATGTTAGTTTAATGATGAAAGTATTCTTATGATAAGGAAAACAATTTTCTGGAAAGACAATGTGATACGTGGTTATTCCGACGGCTGGCCCCCGTCGAGTATGATTGCTAGATATATGCCCGGATAACATCCCGGATGCCCGAAACAAATTATTCGGATGCCCAGATGATGGATGCCCGAGCACTCTTGCCGGATGCCCGAATAATGGATGCCCTAAAACATATTAGGTTGCCCGGATATACGGATGCACGGCCAATGCGCCGGATGCCCTTTAGAAAGCTTAAAGGAAGTTTATCAATGTGAAATGGGACGAAAAGACGAAATACACAACACACAAAGATTTATCTAAGTTAAATACTTGATTACGTCTCAAAAAAGTGACGAACATGAGCCACAGAAGGTAGAGTGTTAATTATTACAATTATAATTGTTCAAATTGTTGTTTACAAGCATAAGTCACAAAAGCTTCCAGCATTGGCCGCTGGATTCTGGGTGGTCGGAGTGCCAGTCGGACTGGTGATGACTGGAGGCTGAGAAGAAAGACCGGCAGGGTCTTTACGAGGAGGGACTGCGGGTTCCATGCTCAACAGATCGCCTAAAGGTAGCCGATAGGAATCCGCTAGCTTCTGGATATAGGGATACTCGGCCACAAAAAGGTTGTTGAACTCAGCTTTCCATAATTTTGGAGCATCCCTGTTGATGTTGGCAATACCCTTCAGAGCCTCAACGATCTCCTCCTCTTTTCGACCCACACTTGCCCCAGTTACAAACCCAGCCTGATAGGTCAGGCTATAAACTTTAGCCATACTCTTTTTGTATTCCACACTACCGAATAGTCGACGAACAGCTCCCGGAAGAAGAAAGCGGACGGCATTTTGTTTTATTACCTCCGACTGGGCCACCTCGGCTGCCAAGTTCCCCTTCTCCACCTTCAACGATTCTAAGGCCTGATCTTTAGCATTTAGCTCATTTTCAAGCTTCCTGATCCTTTCGGCCTGAGCAGCAGAGGTTTCTCTCCACTCTTCCCTTTCCCGGGTCACCCTGTCCACCTCATCCTCTAGGTTCTTCCCCTTATCTAGGATAGCTTGATACTCGGTCTCCAGTTTTTTCAACTCTCCGGATAACCTCTCGTTTTCACCTTCGGTGGCTGTCAATCTATCCGCCAACCCCTGACAACCTTGATGAGTCTGAGAGAGCTCCCACAATTTAGACGACATGCCGGTGAACCTCTTTAGCAACTCGCCTTGGGCTATCACACTTTTGCCAAATTCTTCATAGGCCCGGCGAGTGAGCTCAATGTTGTTCATTTGTCTAAAGCTTCTTGCTCGGCCGGAGTGGGAAGATTATCAAGGAGCTTCTTGCAAGACCGATAAGAATTTATCCGAACGTCATCTCGAAGGGCCCAAGGAGGGATGAAGACGTTCGTGGCTTCATCTACATAATAAATAGAGGGAGTTAAGAAAATAATCGGCATACACGTAAAAAAAAAAAAAAAAAAAAAAAAAAAAGATGATAAGCGGAAGGCTAAAACGTACCGGAGTCTAGGTTGATTTTATCAATCCGCTTAGGGCCGAGAGAGTGGTGTGCCGAAAAACCTGAAGGACACAACATAATAAGTTGGAAGAAATAACAAGTATGAACAGCCGAACAATTTATACGTACATTCCTCGACCGGTGTCGTTTGACCGCCTTCCTCAACCGGAGGGGTATGCATTCGTTGCAATTGCTCACCACCACCAACAACATTATCTCCCATCCCTTCATTGGCCACTTTGCCTCCTCCATCCTCGGCGGCAATGTTCGGGGTCCCCTGCTCCGCATGAACATTCAGATCCGTCTGCTGGACATCCTCCGGACGGATCTGATTCAAAGGGTCCGGTTTATCGATAGGCTCTCCAGAAGATATGTGCTCAACAAATTGATGGCGTGACTTCTTCTTCTTGCCTTGTTCTTTGGAGGTCCCTTCTCCGGCGTTCCTTTTCTTTGCTTGCCGGGCCAGGGCCTCCTTCTCTTTCTTCTCCCTCAGAGCAACAACTTCGGCATCTGCTTCTTCGGCCCTCCTGGTCAGGGCATCTTTGGGAGGAGGGTCCACTCCCACGGCCAGAGGGTCAGAGGTTCTTTTTGGAATCCCCCTGTCCGGGTCAACTGCCGGATCTTTGCTCACCACCGTTCCTTCCCAGTCCGGAAGCTCAAGATACTCTGACATATTAACAACTGAAAGAAAGAATGCAACAACAAAAACAAGTTGATTAGAAACTTCAAAGGACAGAACCGGGGAGACAAACGTCAATCCCAGGGTGACAAGACTAAAACAAGTAATTACCATGACCCCGGGCATCTTTTAGAACGGGCTCGAACCCAGGATTCTTGAAAACCGAGGAGAGATGGCACATCCATAAAAGACTCATCGTCGGACTGCGCAACTTAATAAGATTCCCACTAAGTCTCTCGGCGTTCGTTTGGGAAAAGCCGGAGGGAAAAGTATCCGTGATTTTTGAGTCCTTGTGTCTCCATGCCATAGCAATAGGGATGGCCCGCCTGTCGATCAAGAAAAAACTTTTCCTTCCAGTGTTTTAGATTGGACAGAACCTCCTTGAAACACTTATATGAACCTTTACCCGTCTGGTTTTCAAAGGAAAACCAATGTCCTTGCTTACACAACCGGTAGAACGCCCGGAAGAGTGAGACCCTGGGCTGTATATTGAGGCTGTAACGTCTAATCTCGAAAAGCATCACCCGGTTCAATCCTAGCGGGACTAGCTGAGAAATGTGCACCCTAAAGTGTTTGATCACGTTCAGCAAAAAAGTCAAGAAAGGAACTCTAACTCCCCCTATCTCTAACTGCTTAGGGTAAATACCTATCTTATCCTCCGACAACTGATCCATAGTCATATCGTCCGGTGGTAAGACCGAACGTAGATCAGTGGGAATGCCATACTCGGCTACTATATCATCTAACTCAGATTGTGTTAACCTAGAAGTATGTACGTGCATATCAAACTTAGGAACGACCGGCTGTACGATCTCTTCATTGGTTTCTTCGGTCGGACGGACGGAAGTGTTTTCTCTAACTGGAATGTTCCCCTCGGTTCCAATATCGGCCATTTCTAAAAGATGCCGAGACAATTTACAGATATTAACAGAGAAAGGGCAAGACAAACCTTAAAAGAAGTAAAGAAGACGTCCGGAGATATGAAAACAGTTTGTATGTGTGTGAAAAGTAAAAACCAAATCAGGAGAAAGGGGATATATATATACTGAGGAAACCCTAGCTGACTGACAAGGCGTCAAATCAGTCAGAGATAGTGGTGACGTGGGCTTACGTGGGCCGTACACGACAGAAGGTGAAGCGATAGCGAGCGCGGGAAAAGCCCAAAAGGCCACCAGGCCCAACTAACCGGCCCATTCTCATGGATTCAGCCAGTTTGACTGGCACGGTGCAAACACATTTTTTCCCTTGACAGGCTTAACTATACTAAGTGTTACATCATCGGCTTCTTGCCAATAATATAACACTGGGGGGACATGTTGACGCATGTGCCGGACGGTCCAACATCCGGCCGAAAACATGCGCCGGACGTCAAAACACATAGGCCGGATGATCATTCTGACGTCCGGTCAAAGAATAACAACCACCGACCATGTCAGCAGATTTTAGGGGATTTCCTACCACGTGGCCTACTAAGTAGAATAGCTATGGGCCTGTCGAACAGTGAATGAACAGTGGAAGAATAGTAACATGAATAGGAAGTTGGGGTAGTATAAATACCCCAACACATTTATTACTTTGCATTAAGTTTTACACCTACATTTTTACTACATTTATTACCCTTTACTCATCTTCACGCTGGAGCTTGGTCTCGGGATAACACCCGAGGCGAGGCTAACGTGTCCGTACATTGTGCAGGAGACGACCATCTAGCTACCGGACCGCTAGGACTGGACGGAGACAAGATTTTGCTTCAACACTGAAACTACAATCTCTTTACTCTTTATTGATTTTGCATTATCTCGCATGCTACTTGCAGTGACACCTACAGATGAACTGTCGCTAATAACATGTCGATTGAGAAATCCTCCCGTGCCCATATACTGACCCATATACTGACCGCCTACCAAACCATCCATTCCAAGACTTAGAATTTGTGTCTCAGCCTTGAACTCATTTGCATAAATGTCATTTTTGTTGATGCTATGGTATCTTTGTGGAAACTGAACAAATGCAAGCTTCGGATCAACTTTAGGGTCCAAAAAGTAACATAATGCACGAAGTGGTGTTTCGGGATCGTTTGAGTACATGTCACAGTCTTGGACCAGCACTATTGGTGCATTTGTCATTATGCCCGACACTCGAAGCTTCATTATGAAATAAAATTTGTTAATATATAATAAGTGAACGAAAACTGATAGTTACTTAATCAGAAACGTGTTCTATAAAATGGAGCAATGTATAGGGAGTTCAATTACCATGACGTTAAGTGCTCCAGCCTTATAATTATGTGCTTTGTTGTTGCGTTTCTCTCGTGTAACATAGATTAGATTCGGCATGACACCACCTTTTACATCTTTGTCTACGCCACTATCTAACAAACTCTGCATTTGTAGAAATTAACATTATAAATCTAAGAAGAAAAAAAACACCTGCATTTTGTTCAAATGCAAAAACTACATGAAGCTGTATATGTTATGATAAAGGTTATAATAAACTTTGATTTTAAGAGGAACCTGGATGACTGTAGGATGTTGTGAACGTGTGAAGTTAGGCGTCCATTTGCTGAAAGCATCTTGTAATTCTGATTCCATCTCTCGATTCAACGACACGACACCGCTTTTCACCACTGCCTCTACCCTTGATTTCATGCTTTCGTACATTGCCTGCCATATATAGCAATGTTAGTCGTGATCAGAGGGTGCAGTGGAATTAAAATAACACGGAGTAGTCATAGATTGCATTAGTAATACACTATAGCAATGTTGTATTCTTACAGCTGGCACTCTTGTAACACTATATCGGACCACTAAGTTTGATCACATTGTCTTTCAAAAGATATTATTTTAATTTTATGCTAATATTCAAAAACTATGTTATCATAATTAAGAATGAATGATAAGTGTTGACGAACTGGTAACTCTTAAGCATTTCTTGTAAGTTTTGCGGATTTAGACATGTTTGATATGTTCTTTCATCCAAACTACCATAAGATTAACAAACAAATCAACCCAACTAATAATTCAATTCGTTAGGCCATAACCCGTCATGATTAGGGACGATGCCAAGGAAATGAACGAAATCATTATATCTAAGTGATAAGTTGAATGAACATATATATGTCTAGTTAGAAATAGGATTTTAACTACAAAGAACTGTTAAGATTCGATCCCTAACAACCTGGTTACTAGAAAGCGGATTACTCGATCTCGAAGATGTGGTTGACAGAAAAGAAAGAATATGCACAAGTAAGTATCCTAATCGATTGTTTGATTAGTTATTGAAAGAATGCGTACAAAACCCCTCCCCCCTCACCTCCTTTTATAGAGATGAGGGGGGAAGAACAACCGACTCTAACATGGTCTCCTAAGTCGGTGGTAAAAACAGGAAAAAGGAAAAACGGGTTGGGCTTGGGACACAAGCCAACCCAACGACCCTTAACTCTATTCGACTAGACTCTTGCTAATATAAGGACTAAAACATAACAATTTCCACCTTAGGCTTTATATTAGCCTATACCGACACTCAGCAACTCCAAGCAGTGTCGAAACTTAAGTCCAGGTACCACCTTCGTCAAGGCATCCGCAGCATTGTGTTCAGTACCCACCTTCAGAACTTCAACCGTCTTTGCTTCCAAGACCTCTCTGATAAAGTGATAACGCACATTGATGTGCTTAGTCCTTTCATGAAAAACATGATTCCGCGATAAGTGAATCGCGCCCTGATTATCACAATTAACTGCCACATTGTTAAGCTCCACGCCCAACTCTTCCAAGAGTCCCCTTAGCCAAATAGCTTCCTTCACAGCCTCCGTAAGGGCCATATACTCCGCCTCTGTAGTTGAAAGAGCCACCACGTGTTGTAGCGTTGCCTTCCAGCTTACAACACATCCCTGTACTAAAAACGCGTAACCAGTGATAGACCTACCTTTATCCGGATCCTTAGCGTAGTCTGAATCAACAAAACCTGTTATGTCTACATGGTTGCCACGATCTGTCCCATACACCAAACCCACGTTTGCAGTGCCCTGCAAATATTTCAAAATCCACTTCACTGCTTCCCAATGCTTTTTACCCGGATTCGCCAAATATCTGCTAACTACACTTACCGCATACGCTATGTCTGGCCTCGTGCACACCATCAAGTACATTAAGCTCCCAACCGCATTTGCATACGGCACCTTACTCATCCTTTCAACATCACAATCCCTAACCGGGCAATCCTTCAACGACAGCTTGAAGTGCCCACCCAATGGCATCTTAACCGATTTCCCATTGTCTATTCTAAAATTATTTAAAATCTTAGAAACATACCCGGATTGTGACACCCTCAGAATCTTGTGACTCCGATCCCTGATGATCTCCATACCAAGAATCTTCTTTGCTTCCCCGAGCTCTTTCATGTCGAACTCCCTTTTAAGCAAAGACTTGATAGACCCAATCTCAGCCTTGCTTTTACAAGCAATCAACATATCATCTACATATAACAATAGATAGATATACTCACCTGGTGCATAATTCCTGTAATATACGCAGCTGTCGTAACTACTACGCTTAAACCCATTGCTCAACATGTACTCATCAAACCTCCTATACCATTGCCTAGGTGACTGCTTCAATCCATAAAGGGATTTCTTTAACAAACATACCTTGTTACCTTGTTCATAACCCGGTGGTTGTCTCATGTAGATCACTTCTTCAAGATTACCATGTAAAAATGCCGTCTTTACATCAAGCTGCTCCAGCTCATAATCTCTACACGCAGTCAATGCAAGTATAACCCGAATAGATGTGTGTCGAACTACCGGCGAAAATACTTCATTATAGTCAATACCTGCCCTCTGTGTGAATCCACGAGCCACCAACCTCGCCTTGTACCTAGGCTTTTGAACACCTTCAATCCCTTCCTTTATCTTGAACAGCCATTTGCAGCTCACCAGCTTTTGCCCAGCTGGATGATCTACTAACTCATAGGTCTTATTCTTCCTCAGAGAATCCATCTCTTCATCCATAGCAGCTTTCCACTTAGAACTGTCTTCACAAGCAACTGCCTCCTGGTATGTTAATGGTTCATGAGTATCTTCTTCCTCTGCTGCAGCAAACGCGTAAGCAGCCATATTACTTTCATCCCGAAACCTCAAAGGTTTCGTTCTTGTCCTTGGCTCTCTATCCCGAACCAGCTGATAATCTGTGAGATCCGGTGTTTGATCATGATCCTGATCCCCTGCATCTTCATCATCGCCATCTTCCTGATCATCTGTCTGATCTTCCTCAAGCGAACGATTATTTAACCTCTGCAGTTCCACCTCAACCTGTAATTCCTCAACAGACTTATCAGTACCAGCACCAGAATCCTTCAACGTGTCTTTGTACATGACACTTTCGTTGAAGACCACATCCCTGCTAGTGACTATTTTAGGTGATTCATTATCAAGCCTATATAGCCTGTACCCCTTCACACCTTCAGGATACCCCAAAAGAACGCATTTTACCGCTCTCGGCTCGAGCTTACCTTGTTTAACGTGTGAATATGCGACACAACCGAAAATTCTCAACATCCCATAATCACTTGGATGTCCCGACCACATCTCCATAGGAGTCTTTTTCTCAATCGCTGTCGATGGTGACCTATTTATAAGATATGCGGCCGTACATGTCGCTTCCGCCCAGAAGGTCTTGGGCAATCCAGACTGAATTAATAAACAGCGTACCTTATCCATGAGAGTTCTATTCATCCGTTCTGCTAATCCATTCTGCTGCGGCGTCCCAGCAACTGTCAAATGTCTAGCAATCCCACTCTCAGTGCACAACTGTTCAAACTCCCGGTTACAGAACTCAAGACCATTATCCGTCCTAAGCTTCTTAACCGTCCTCCCAGTCTGATTCTCTACTAACTGCTTCCACTCTTTGAACTTTCCAAATGCTTCGTGTTTGAACCTGAGAATATAAACCCATACCCTCCTGGAATAATCATCAACAATAGATAAGAAATACCTCTTACCTCCCAATGATTCCACCTGAGACGGACCCCATAAGTCTGAATGAACATAGTCTATCACTCCCTGAGTAGTGTGCCTTCCTACACCGAAACTGACTCGATGTGACTTTCCCAGAACACAATTCTCACAAAAATCGAGCTTACCTAGACTCTTCTTGCCAAACAACTCCTGTTTTTCCAGCACCTGTAGTCCCGCCTCACTGATATGTCCCAGTCTTTTGTGCCAAACCTGGGCAAGACTGTCTTTTTCTTCAACACTAGCATTAAGCTCACCCGCCACTGCATGGCCATCCAAAGAGTATACGCAATTTTCCCTTCGGGTTCCAGATAAAACAACCCTGGAACCATTAATCACCTTGATTTTTCCTGACTGCAATTTTACGGTATATCCCTCTTTTTCAAGAGTTCCCAGCGATATCAAGTTTCTTTTCAATTCAGGAATATACCTGACATTGTGTAATACAAAACTTGACCCATCTTTCAGTTGTACCCTTACCTTGCCAATACCTCTGATCTTGCACTCCCTGTTGTCACCCAACAGTACCCTGCCCCCATCGCATTCCAGAAAATCAAAAAATAAATCTAACCTTGGTGTCATATGGTATGAACCTCCTGAATCCATGATCCAATCTAGCAGAGCCTCTGCACTCATAACCATCATCACCTCAGAACCGTCATAAATCGAACCACTAGAGCTTGGCTGATCATCTTTCTTGACGAAACCATTTGACTTCTTGCGATTATTCTTCGGACAGTTTCTCTTCAAGTGCTCCTCAGATTGGCAAATAAAGCACTTGAGTCTTCCACCTCGAGACTTCGATCTTGACTTTCCCCTAGACTGATGCGAATTCCTGCGATCAGATCTTCCCCTCACGTATAACCCTTCATCATCATCCCCCTTCGCCTTAGATCTTTCTTTGATTTCCTTTGAATTCAGTGTGGCCATCACATCCTCCAAAGTCAAAGCTTCCCGTCCATAAAGCAAGGTATCCACAAAGTGTTCGTATGATGCTGGTAAAGAAGTGAGTAATAATAAAGCAAGATCTTCATCCTCGAATTTTACCTCAATATTTGCTAAATCAACAACGATTTTGTTGAACTCATCTATATGCTCGGAAATCGTTCGTCCAGCCGGCATGTAGAATGTGTACAACTTCTTCTTCAGGTACAACTTGTTGGCCAAGGACTTTGTCATGTATAAAGTCTCGAGCTTGGTCCAAACCCCCGCTGCAGTCGTCTCCCCGGTAACCTCTCTCAGAACCTTGTTACCTAAACACAAAATCATGGCACTGTGAGCTTTCTTGTTTAGCTCAGCCTTTGCTGTAGCATCCATAGTCGCGGGTAAAACCTCCAGAGCTGCTTCACATCCATGTTGGATTAATAAAGCACGCATCTTAACTCTCCATAACCCGAAATCACCAGTTCCATCGAATTTCTCGATCTTAAACTTGGCTCCCGTCATTCTTTAAAACCCTTTATTGATTTGCTAAACCTTGTGATAAAATCCCCACAATCACAAAACAATAAAGTCCCTTGTGCAATACCCTTTATTATATTACCAAAGTATTAATATAATAAAAATACTTTTGACTTTAAAATAAATAAAAAGAAACAATCACCTAGACACCTTCACGTGGTGTCATTCATTCTCTTTTTCTTTATTAAAGTCACCTGCTCCTTTGTTTAATGTCTTTATCTTTCTTTCTTCTTCTTGGATTTCTTTCTTCGTTTAACACAACAAGAAAACCAACAACCAGTGGTCCTGTTCACCTTCTTCTTCGTTCCACAAAAAAAATTACACCGGAAAAAATTCCGATCAAAACGAAACACTGCTGCAACCTTCTTGTTGTCGTTAAACCCGGTAGCCCAAACAGAAAAACGACCTTTCTGCTCCTACCAGGAACCGAACAGCAAAGACCCTTCAAGATCGATCCTAGATAACCAGAAAACTTTCGAACCTAAGCTCTTGATACCACTTGTTAAGATTCGATCCCTAACAACCTGGTTACTAGAAAGCGGATTACTCGATCTCGAAGATGTGGTTGACAGAAAAGAAAGAATATGCACAAGTAAGTATCCTAATCGATTGTTTGATTAGTTATTGAAAGAATGCGTACAAAACCCCTCCCCCCTCACCTCCTTTTATAGAGATGAGGGGGGAAGAACAACCGACTCTAACATGGTCTCCTAAGTCGGTGGTAAAAACAGGAAAAAGGAAAAACGGGTTGGGCTTGGGACACAAGCCAACCCAACGACCCTTAACTCTATTCGACTAGACTCTTGCTAATATAAGGACTAAAACATAACAAGAACAAAAACAAAATAGTGATAGTAGAAGATACGAAGTAATAACTAGTCACGCACCTTTATTTCATCTGTGTCAGGAAACCAATTACCAGAATCACTTCCAAAATACACTTCTGGAGCCCTATCCACAATATTATGCTTCTTGCAATATGGTATCCAATGCTTAGCAAACTTAGCACACTCCGTAAATGCATAAAGTGTCATTTCTGATCCTCCGTCGTCTGAAATATACACGGACAGCTTCTCCGTTGGGTACTCATATGCCAACACTGACAACGCCGTGTTCACTACTCCAACCGGTGGCTCTTTAGTAGGATCAGCCGTGCATATAGTTATATCTTGTTAGCACTTCTGTTATTATAAGATCTTTAAGTTATATAAACAATCTGGAATTTTATTACAATATATGAATTACCGATGTTTACAAAGACTTTGACCCCTATATATACTAACCCAACCGACACAACTTCTGATGAAACGTTGTGACCAGGATACACTTTCAATTCGACCCATTACACCCCTAATCTATTTACAATGACATAATACCACTAAACTTTATTTTAACTAATGACACTAAGACCCCTATACTTTATAACTAAACTATATTTGGTTTAAACGACCAATACTCCCTCCTAAACTAAATATAGTTTAAGTAAGGTCTTCATCCTTTCTTGATCCGTCTTCCTATCATAGCAGTGTTGGCTCATCATCCTCTTGGATTAAATTTTCCTCATGCTCCTTTTCCCACTTTGGACATTCGCTTTTGTAGTGTCCAAGTTCTTTGCACTTGTAGCATCTTATCTGACTGTTGTCTTGATCACCATCCTTTTTCTTCCATGGTTTCCAATTCTTGCCTCTGCCACATTCGGTTCTTTCTTGACTTGAATTCACATGACCGCAATGTTCACATTTGTGTTCTTTGGTCTTTTCATCTACATTGCTGAAAAATAGGCTACTAGATCCATCTTCTTCCTTAACTGCCTTTTTCGTCCGTTCTTCAAAGGCTTTTAATCTCCCAATGGCTTCTTGAAATGGCATAGTATTCAAATCTGCGAACTGTTCTATTGCTGCAACTATTTGCATAAACTTTTCTGGCACTGAACTCAAGAGTTTTCGCACCATTCTTTTATCTTCCACTGTATGCCCCAAATTGCTTGCTTGTGATGCAATTTCACTAATTTTCCCGGCATACACATCTAAAGACTCACCGTCTTTCATCTTCAACTGTTCAAACTCTGATTCAAGTGTCTGAACACGCGCTTCCTTAACTCTATCAACTCCAACATGTCGAATTTTCAACGCATCCCAAATCTCCTTTGCCGATTTAAGGTTAGCAACTTGCAATACCATACTTTCTGGAATTGCTTGATATAGCATTGCAATTGCCGAGTTATCTTTCTTTTGATCGACTTCAGTTCCTTGCGTTGGTTCAATCACTTCCCAAATTCCATGGACATTAAATATCGCCCTAATCTTTACAGCCCAAATCGTATAGTTTGTAGAGTTTAACATTGGATACTGGAAATTCATTGTTGTCTCCTTTACGGTTATGATTTCCTTATTCTTATCATTCGATCCAATACCTGTCATCTTCCTTTTCTTTTTTCCTTTTCCAATCTTAATCTAAACCAAACGTCCCTAATACCTACAGTGCCATGGTTAACCAACGGTTTACCTACTGTATCTTCCAAGAATAGTACTCTGGTTTCCTTCTAACCAACTACTCTTAACTAACCGCAATCTCCTGGTTTTTTTTAAACCTATTGCTTTCACCAAAAACAATCCCCTGGTATTATCATAACCTATTGTTTTCCACCCAAGACAATTCCCTGGTTTTCAAAACCTATTGTCCTAACAACACCAAAACAATAATCCTGTTCTTAAAACTATTGTATACAAATCCGAAACAATTCCCTGTTTTAAAAACTATTGCTTTCACACCCACTAAAATGATTCTCTGTTTTCAACTCGAAAACTATTGTTTTACAAATCCTAAAAATTGTATTATGTTTTTTTTCGGTTGTAAGACAAATCCAAAAACCAATCGCTTCAATTTACTAAGAAACAATACCCTAGTTTTTCCCTGGTTGTCTAACAAATCCAAACCACTATTCTTAAATTGTAATAATTCTAAATTCCTACACTAAATAAACAATTCGAAATTGAAAAAACTTATCTCACTGTGTTCGGTTCCGTAATTCAAAATAATTGTTTTCTTCTGTCTCCTTTTTCGAACAGCAGCAACAAGAATCGTACTTTTGTTTTTTTTCAAAACTTCGAACAAACAACCACAAATCTTCTGCCTCCCTTGAATCGATTGAACCGTAGGCTCTGATGCCAATTGTTAGCACTTCTGTTATTATAAGATCTTTAAGTTATAAAAACAATCTGGAATTTTATTACAATATATGAATTACCGATCTTTACAAAGACTTTGACCCCTATATATACTAACCCAACCGACACAACTTTTGATGAAACGTTGTGACCAGTTATACACTTTCAATTCGACCCATTACACCCCTAATCTATTTACAATGACATAATACCACTAAACTTTATTTTAACTAATGACACTAAGACCCCTATACTTTATAACTAAACTATATTTGGTTTAAACGTCCAATATATCTAACCCTGGATGATACTCACTCTCCGCTACAGCTTGTCGAAGATTCTCTAGAAAAAACGCTCGATTGGACTCCAATGAACGCACTGCGAGGTCAACCACAAGAAAGCTAATATAAAATCAGCTACAAACAGAACAACTGTAATTGGAGCCCGGGAATGGATTAGATTACGGCAGTGGCGTAGGAGATGCAGAAAGACTATGGTGGCGTATACAAAGGAGAAAATACGGTTGAGCCATGTTTTGGACAACGGTTTACAGGAATGAAAAAGAGGAGTGGCCATGCTATCTATTAGTGTCGTTGATGGAGGATATTCAAAGGATAAATATTGGCTTTCGTGTATGAAATGTGTTTGTCTAGAAAAAGCAGATGGAACCAAATGTGACAGCTTTCTAAATATATATATATATGACCGATAAGGATTTATCACGGGCCACTTTAGTCATAGATAAATAAAGATGTTTTAATGTTTGGTCAAATCGTGATGACCAAGTAAACTTGGAACTTGGTGATTACTCAAGTTGCTAGCTTTCGGAGAACATTTTGGAGCACAAATAAGACTTGTTCTTCTTATATTAAGCCATGCATGTATTGAAAATTAACCTTATATTAAAAAGGTAACTCGGTTTCGATAAACAAGATAACCAAATTTTTTGTAATTCTGGCATCGTCGTGTTTCCATGTAGCAATACTATCACAAGCACCATCCCCATTATTGTGTACTTTTAATTGCAACGTATTTTGATTAACTAAAGCACATGGGCTTTCACTACAACAATCGGATGGACGGGCGAGGAGCCTTTCGCCGGGGACACCATGTCCCCGGCGAAAGCCACTAAACGACAAAATAAAATCTGACGTGGCACATAAATATGCTGACTTGTTACGGAAAATTCAGCGGATACTTTCTGCGGGGACATGTCCCCGGCGAACGTAAGTTAGATTTTTTATCAAACTTTGACCGGATAGTCAAAATTTAACGTAAAGTTTCTCCGGGGACGTGTCCCCGCCAAAATTATATTCCACTTTTACCAAAATTTGACCAAAGTCAAAAGCATGTTAATTGTTCGCGGGAAAATTCCCGCCAAACCTTTTCCCGAAGACATGTCCCCGACAAAACCTGCTATTTATAAAAAATACACTTGATTGTAACTATTAATACATAACTAAAACCCCAATGCGTGGATAGTCTTTTCATTACGTAAAAACCCTAAATTATTTTAAAATTAAAACGGCATATCTTTAGTTCCATCGTCTGTCGTTACAAAATATCTGGTCAAAAGAAACGAAGACTTGAATTTTGAGCAGCTGGGTTGTATCTCCAGGTTATCCAACGCTTGAGATTTATTGATGAGACTTGACGAAACAGAGTAGATATGTAGCTATGGGAAAAACAAAAATATTAAATTTATGATGAATTAATATGGTTCTTAATTCGTGTTTGTTAAATGTGATATTGTTTCTTCAGTTTTTATTCTTTGAGCATATGTAATTTAGTATTGGAAAAAGGGTGTTTGAACACCATAATCTGGTTAACTAAGAACATGGTCAGCTTTACAAATTCAGCATGTGCTTTGATTTATAAAAATACTTGACAGATACATACTACAAGAACAACAAGAACATCAACAACAGCAACTACAAGAACAACTACTACTTTGATCAGCAACAACAACAACAACAACAACAACAACAACAACAAGAACAACAACAACAACAGCTACAAGAACAACAACTACTACTACTACATACGAAGATTTTTCATGTCACCTAACAGCTCACGAAGTAATGCATCCGACTGACATGCTTGGTCATCAGGAATCCTTGCCATTTGAAGTCTTGCCTCCAGCAACCTTACTCTTGTCTCTAGCATATGTTTTTGTGATTCCAGCAAGTTTATCCTAAGATCTTTTTCACGGCAGCTCGAGCACTCTGTTGGTGCAGATCCAGAACCTTGAGAAGAGATTGTTCTTAAGTACTCGTCAAATGCATCCTTCCACATAAAATATCCGAACCTATTATCTTTTTTAGGCTGTTACATAATAAGAAAATTATAAAAGATTACAACCCAATTATTTGTATATTTACATAAATAAGAAATGTATGATTGTTCACCTTTAACAAAGGACATGAATAATATTGTCATCCAGATGAATGTTCTCTATGTGATGTTCTTAATTTTATATTTCCTGCTCTACAAGAACACATAAAAGGATTAAATGACTCCATCTCTGGTTTTGAAATTTGTGTGATGATAAGAGGTTGTGAGGTTGAGTAGTTTTGAGGATAAGATTTGGTAGTTTTTGGTGGGATAAGATCTCAAGTTTTCTTTATGTAATATATAGAGCAGATCTGGTAGCTTTTGGTGGGAAGTTTTGGCGCCATGTTTTTTGTGGGAATTCTTGGCGCCATTTTTTTGGTGGGAAGTTGAGACCAGTAATAATAATAATAACAACAACAATAATAATAATAATAATAATAATAATAATAATAATAATAATAATAATAATAATAATAATAATAATAATAATAATAATAATAATAATAATAATAATAATAATAATAATAATAATAATAATAATAATAATAATAATAATAATAATAATAATAATAATAATAATAATAATAATAATAATCGGTCATGTGAGCTCACCCTTCAGGCTTGGTATCTTGATGATGGTACTATTGTGGGAGATACCCTCATGGTCGCCAAGGCACTTGACATTATTATGACGGATGGTCCGGCTCGGGGGTTGTTTCTGAATGTCGATAAGACTGAATTGTTCTGGCCTGTGGAGGACCCCAGAAGCAGGGTGGAGGGTGTTTTTCCTAAAAATATCTCTCGCCTGGTCGATGGTGTCAAACTTCTCGGTGGTTCAGTTTGTTTGGATGAAAGCTTTTGTCAGGAGCTAGCTTTGAAAAGGGTTTCTAAAACTATCTTGCTAATGGAAGCTATTCTTAAACTTAATGACCCCCAGTGTGAGCTCCTTCTTCTTAGTAATTGTGCCGGGGTAGGGAAATTATCTTATGCTTTGAGGACATGTTCCCCTTTGCACATGCGAGAGGCCCAAGCCCGATTTGATCAGATGTTACGTGCTTCCTTGGAGAAGATTATTACAGCCTCCGGGCCAGGGTTTGGTGACTGGCAGTGGCGGCTTGCCACCCTCCCAATCAAGATGGGTGGGCTTGGCATCCATGCGGCTAGTGACATTATCCATTATGTTTTCCTCGCCTCTCGATTGCAAACAACTAATATGCAGGATTTGATATTGGCAAAAGCGGGCATCAATTCCCACGGTCCTTCGTTCCAACATGCTCTTGATACTTTTAACAGTGCTTGTAACACAGACACGTTCTCTGTCACCTCTGACGCTCCTGCCCCCATATGATGAAAACATTGGCAAAGTGTTACTTTGGTGTCATCGAGAAAGATCTTGCTTCCAAGTATTCGTTGAGTCCAAGACAAGTGGCTATCCTCAGTTGTACCCGGGCCCCACACGCACAAGATTTCCTATTCACCATACCCATTGACGGGTTAGGTCAGAGGATGAACCATCGCCAATTCCGTTCGGTATTGTGTTATAGGCTTACCATACCTATGTTTTCTGAAGGTAGTCCTTGTCCGAGCTGCAAGCATCGTATGGACAAATGGGGAGACCATGCAGTTCACTGTTCCAGTGAAGTGGGGGTGAAGTTCAGACATAACCTGGTGCAAGATATTCTTGTCGACATATGTTCCAAGGTAGGGATTATGGTGAAGAAAGAGGCCCCAATGGGGTTTCTTTCGAGGGACGGGAAAGAGCTACGCCCGGCAGACTTGCTGTTATTCAACTGGATCCAAGGTAAGGACGCATGTTTGGATGTGACTGGGATATCCTCTTTTACGGGTATTGATGCAACTTTGTGGGCTCCAGGGGTAGCCCTACATAATGCTGTGGAGAAGAAGAAAAGGAAATATGTGTCCAAATGTGAGGAAAACGGTTACAAGTTCATTCCATTTGCTTTTTCGACATTCGGGGAGCTTGACTCGGAAGCCTTGGATACACTTTCACGCATCAAGACGGTTGCTTTTAGCCACTCAAATAATGTCAAGAGTGGGGTTTTTATTTTTCACAGATTAAGCTTTTGTATTCAGAAAGGAGTGGGAGCCCAACTAGCGTCTCGGCTTCCCACCAATTTCTTGTAATTCCTTTTGGTTTTCTAATGAAGTGATGTTTTAAAAATAAATAAATAAAATAATAATAATAATAATAATAATAATAATAATAATAATAATAATAATAATAATAATAATAATAATAATAATAATAATAATAATAATAATAATAATAATAACAACAATAATAATAATAATAATAATAATAATAATACGTATACCATAGCACCTATACTTGCTCGTTTAACATGATACGTATACCATAACACCTATACTTGCTCGTTTAACATGATACGTATACCAATGCACCTATACTCGCTCGTTTAACATGATATGTATACCATAGCACCTATACTTGCTCGTTTAACATGATACGTATACCAATGCACCTATACTCGCTCGTTTAACATGATACGTATACCATAGTACCTATACTCTCTCGTTTAACATGATACGTATACCATAGCACCTATACTTGCTCTTTTAACATGATACGTATACCAATGTACCTATAATCGCTCGTTTAACATGATACGTATACCAATGCCCCTATACTCGCTCGTTTAACATGATACATATACCATAGCACCTATACTTGCTCGTTTAACATGATACGTATACCAATGCACCTATACTCGCTCGTTTAACATGATACGTATGCTAATGCACCTATACTCGCTCGTTTTACATGATACGTATACCATAGCACCTATACTTGCTCGTTTAACATGATACGTATACCAATGCACCTATACTCGCTCGTTTAACATGATCCGTATACTATAGCACCTATACTTGCTCGTTTAACATGATACGTATACCAATGCACCTATACTCGCTCGTTTAACATGATACGTATACCAATGCACCTATACTCACTCGTTTAACATGATACATATACCATAGCACCTATACTTGCTCGTTTAACATAATACGTATTCCAATGCACCTATACTCGCTCGTTTAACATGATACGTATATCATAGCACCTATACTCGGTCGTAATTTTAATTTAAAGTGATTTATTATTAATTAAAATAATTTTATAATTTTATAATTTTTAGGTTAAAAGTAATTAAAATAATTTTATAATTTTTAGGTTAAATTTAAAGTGATTTATTATTAATTTTAATTATTTAAAATGATAATAAAGAGTTTTTTTTAAATGAATATTGAATAATTAAACCTTTTCCCGGGGACATGTCCCTTGGGAAAGTTTTGGCGAAAATTTTCATTTTCCCTCCTCTCTTTTACTTTAACCCGCCATTACTATCCCCGGGGACTTGTCCTCGCCAAAACTATCGCTAAAAGACAAAGAATACCTTCTCCGGGGACTTGTCCCCGGCAAAAGTAGAAAGGAAATATTAACCTCAATAATTGACAGATCTGGTCATTCTCGGGGGAAAAAAAACAAAAACAAATAAACCTTCGTCTTCCTCCTCTCAATTCAGCACCACTACTCCACCTCCACCACCACTGCTCCACCTCCACCACCACTACTCCACCCCCACCACCACTGCTCCACCACCACCACTACACGCGCACCACTTCCTGTGCTGCAACCACACACGCACCACTGTGCACGAGCATAATTCTTTCCTGAAACCCTCTCCTCATATAATTCTTTCCTTAAACTCTATCCTCATTTAATTCTATCTTCCCATCTTATTTCTTCCTTAACCCCTCTCCTCATTGTTTGCGAAAGGTTAATTTTTCTCATCTATCTTTTCTCATTTGTTAATTTTTAAATTTTTTTGTTATTTGTTAATTACTGTAGACTGATTTTTGTTAATTTTTAATTTTTTGTACAGTGGACTGTGTCGAGACCAAGCTGAGAACCGAAGCCGATAACTGAAGCCGAGACCCAGACGAGTAAGTTTTGTTAAGTTTTTTTTGTTACTTGTTTCCTGTTTTTTTTGTTACTTGTTTATGTGTTAGCGGGGACATGTCTCCAGCGAAAGTTTCCTCGCCCGTCCTACTATTTATAACAGCATACCCTTGTTCTCAGCTTATTTACTTGTTTTTTTTGTTACTTGTTTCCTGCCATTGAACATCACATGTATAAAGTGCGTAGGTTCTTTATTTTCAACAATGTATTGTGGCATTCTATAGTGTTTAGATCTTGTATAGCAGAACTACAAAAAAAAATGGTAAATTGGTGTTGGTTTTTAGTGTATTCTATCATTAGAATGATAGTAGCAGAATGATAGTGTCGATGTTAAAACAGTGTGGTTATGAGTCTCATGTATAAAATCTGTATACAAATTAACAATGTAAAATCAGTTTTGAAACCTTTCGTGTGGTTAAAATCTAGGAATGAGTGTTGGTAGATTAGTATTGGTCTCGGGTCGTGACTCATAGGGGTCACGGGCTTGTAGTATTACATGTATGCAAAAAGGTTTTGAGAGTTTTAGACTTATTGTATGTATTACCCTGTAAAAATAACGACTATTACTCATATCTATCTATTCTTAACTTTTTCATAGATTCGTGAATTAAAAGTACAGAAGGACCTAAGTTGTACCACCGAGTTATTCGCTTTGGCTTGTGGACCATCATGTACTGCAGTCTCAGTCAACTCTTGCGTAGTCGACGGTGAGAAGTTTACTGTACACGACCGTGATTTACATCGTTCAACTCAAAACAACAGAATTTCAACTCCTAAGCCTGATGGAGGAATGCATTATGGCCAGCTTGAAGAAATTCTCGAGTTTTCATATATTTCATTCAATGTTGTGTTGTTCAAAGTCAAATGGTTCGACACTAATAACAGTAATCGCCTAAAACGTTGTACCTATAGAAACAACATTACGCAAATTATGACCGATCGTGTATCATTTCAAAATGAACCATTCATTCTTGCAACGCAAGCAACACAAGTCTTTAACCTTGATTTCCCGGGTAAACGTGGTAATTGGAAGGCCGTCCAAGATTCTTATCATCGAAAGATTTGGAACCCATATATCATTGTGGTAGAAGATAACCAGGATGTTGTACATGACAACAACTCATCACATATCACACTCTCTGCTGAGTTGGATCAGTTGGATTATAACAATATAAATATAGATGTTCAACCAACGGAAGTTGAGGCACCACCACCAATTATCACTATTGTGGAAGACGAAGATGATATTGATTATGATGATCACGTTCCTCATGATTTATCATCTAATGATGATGATGACCACGAGAATGAAGATGATGAAGATGATAGTACTAATAATGTTGAATTTTATGTTGATGATATGGGAGATTAATCTCGAATTGTAATTTGTAGAACAACACTTAATTATTTGAATGAAATGGTTATCGAGTGGTTAAATGTGTTTATTTGTTTGTTTGTTTGTTTATTTATTTATTTATTATAATTATCTTGTTAATATATACTGTTAAATGTGTCTATTTGTTTGCTTATTTATTTATTTATTTATTTATTTATTTATTTATATATATGTTTCTTCACTAATTTCTATGTTCGTTTAACATATGGCAGATGTTGTAGCTAGGTCTCACGGTGGCGATGGAGGTAATTCGCCACCTCGTGGTCCCTCGAGGAGGATAGGCACCAATTACCAGCGTAAGAATTTCTGAATTATTTTTCAATAAACTGTATTTGATTACATGTTATTTTAAATTGATAAAATGTTATTTTAAATTGATAAAATGTTATTTTATGTCATCATTACTTGAATTTGATTACTTGTAGGCTCTAAATCCAAAGCTGCCAACCCAAACGCCAAAATTAGGAAAGGCGGAAAGGTGGTACGTGGTCCCACAAAGAACACGGCACTCAAGGCGAAGAGGGCACTGGATGTTCGTCCTGTGTTGATCGATTTTCGGGTCAACCAGGAGGGGTTTTGGGGACACGTGGGCCCTCACTCTTCTTGGTTCTCCAACTATGTTGGGGAGTTGTTACGGGACTCGATTCCCATGTTTTACGATTCATGGGCTAAGGTTCCCGAAACGGCCAAGGCCACATCCATGAGCATCTACACGTAAGTTTTTTTAACATTTATTTTTTTAATTATTGTGTTTATTTGTTTAAATTTGTATATTTATTCAAACTTGTTTGTTTATTTAAATTTGTATATTTTTTTATTTATATTTTATTGCAGCACAACTTTGATCTCGACAGACACCTTGCTGGCCCGAATGGAGAGCAGATTGTTGACAGTATCGAGTATTATCTCCAAAAAAGATACGACGACAACAAATATAGATACAAAAAAGATAACTTTACGGCAGCAGATGGGGTGGAGAAAATTGAGGAGATCAAAAGTAAGCGTCCAGAGAACAAGACGCAAGAGGATTGGGATGCGTTGGTAAATTTCTGGATCGACACTTTATAATAATAATAATAATAATTCATTTATATAATAGTTTTTAAATTTTAAAATACGTAGGTTAAGCTTTGGACAAACCCCAAGAAGCAGAAGATCTCAGAGGTGAACTGACAAAACCGAATGGCGAACACGAGTTCTAGCCTTCACGGATCTCAGTCGTATGCTGCTATTCGCCATAACTTTGTAAGAAACTATTTAATCATTTTATTTATATATATACATGTGTTGGGTGTGTGGTTATTGATTTTATTTCTAAACAGTTGAGCAGCGAGACTGAGGCAGCGATTGGAGAAGACTTGATAGAGCTTTACCGTCAGAACCATATGAGGGGCGATGTCTTTGAGTCACCTATATCTGAGGCTAGATATGTAAGTATAATTTATTTTCAAAGTTACCCATTTTTGATGAAATATAATGCATCACGACTTATATATTACTTTTCTTGTTTTTTTGTAACTAAACAGAACGAGATGATGCGGATGCGGGAAGAGAGCACCTCCTATGGGAACCGCATGACTGACCGTGAGATTCTGCGTACCGTGATTGGTGGTAAGCAGCGCGGTCATATTCCTGGTGTAGGTCAGTTCTTACCCGGCGGTGGAGTGAAGAAGACCTTTAGCGCCTCCCGACCTCGTGATGCAGCGGATGTGTCCTCACTGGGGGAAACAGTGCAGAAACATACCGAAGAGCTCGCTACACAGAGGAGTCAAATGAACCAGGTCACGGAGTTTGTGAGGTCATTGCTGGGTTGGCATGAGCGAATACAGTCCGCCCCGGGATCAAGTGCTACTCCACCAGGTGGGTCGGGATCTGGAGAGGGTGGGTCGGGATCTGGTGCTACTCCATCCGGTGAGTCTAGAGATATCGGGGACGGTAATGGGGGTAGTGGGGTTTGAGATGCCGATTTATGTTACTTTAACATGTTTTGGATATGTTTGTAGAGAATAACATGGATTATTATGTCTTTTATGTGCATTATGTGCTAGGATTCCCGTAAATGGATTATACGTATAGTTTTGGACCATTTACGGATAGGTATTTTTGGATAGTTTTGTAGATGATCATGCGTTAACGGTTTAGGAACCGTTTTGGCGATTTTGGAAAAGGATAACTATGTTAACGATTGATGGGTATATATGATATTATGTTTAGCGAATTTGTGTTATGATTGGCATATTAAACATTGGTAAAACAGTTTGTGGCATATTAAAACAGGTTGTAGATTTTTTCCGGAAAATTTCCAGAAAAAATCTGAAAATTACCCATTTTGCAGCAATATTCTGCATAATGGGTCAGCTAGTTTTGCCGGGGACATGTCCTCGGAGAAGGTCCAAGAGCATATTTCAATTTAAAACTTTCCCCGGGGACATGTCCCCGACGAAAGAGTTTAACTCAAACAGTGGTTACATACTTCCCCGGGGACATGTCCCCGACGAAAGAGTTTAACTCAAACAGTGGTTACATACTTCCTCGGGGACATGTCCCCGGCAAAAGAGTTTAACTCAACAGTGCTTACATACTTCCCCGGGGACATGTCCTCGGCAAAACGTGTGCCACGTCGGACTAATAACGTAATTACGGTACTTAAATTAAAGTCCAAAAATAGTTTCCCTGAGGACGTGTCCCCGAAAAAAATGGATGCCACGTCGGACGTGTTTGACCGGCGACAATTGGCTGCTTGACCCACATGTCCCCGGTAAAAGGGGTAAACAGTCCCCGGGAAAAGTATTCCCGAGAAGGTATTGCCGGGGCACTTTTCGCCGGGGACATGTCCCCAGAGAAAGTGTTCGCAGGGGACATGTCCCCAGCGAAAGCCCTGAAATTTCGCCTGCTAAAGCGACGATTGTTGTAGTGTTTTCTTACAACTTTTAGTATCATGGTTTTTTTAAACCCGACGTACCGTGTGTCCCGGCTGCAGAAAGTATTTTTGCACAAAACTTGCACTTTGATTTCCTCACTTAATTTCCTTCTTCATCTACGGAGTACTTCATAGACGCGTTCATAAAAAGCCCACAATTCGGACTTGAAATTTTCTTCTGTTTTGGTTTTTTTGGCGGCAATGGTCCTTTCTGGCCCCTGGTTTCCTTTTATGACTTTTATGAACCGTTTTCTCGTTATCCGAATCTGAATCTATTTGAAAATCTTTCTGTGTCGAGCTTAAATCACCCTAAGCAAACACAATACATAAGTTGGAATTAATATACATTCAAAGAACATAATCACTGAGTTTAATATACATACTTATTGTTGTCGAGCAAGTGAGAACCACAAAATTATTCATTACTTCATTGCTTTATATCAATATGCGGCTATGCGCAAAGCCGCAAACTCGATATTTTAGAGTATCACCTATAAGCAAATTTGTCATATATCAGTTTTACAAAGCCGCAAACACGATATTCTAATTTTATAATAACGATTTCAATTTATATCCTTTCAAATTATCAGTTTTACAAACATATTCAAATAACCCTTTAATCTTATACATGCTACTGATGTATATGAACTAACTTATGTGAAACTCAGTAACAAAGTTTAAACTATATACAAAAAAGAAAGAGTAAAATACACTATTGGTCCTTAATCTTGTACTTAAGCATCACGTTGAACCAAAACTTGGCATTTTCATCGCCGGGAGTCCTTTTTCCAAGTTTTATAGTCTAAACTGGTCCTTTGACCATTTTTCCGTTAGTCAACCACCCCAGTCGCCGTTTAGTTTGTCTTTAGTCCAAGGGCGCAATTGTCATTTCCTTATTTCGATTAAAAATGTTTGTATTATTGCCACGTGTAATTGATAAGGTTTTAAAAGGTACCATTTTGAGGGGTCGTTTTAGTCCTTATTTGATCACTTTCGTATCCGTTATTGCTTAATATCGTTCCTTTTCACTTTTTAGGTCTCGTGAAGGCAAAATGCTGGAATGGCACTTATTTGGACGAAAAGGCGCGAATATATGAAGAAAATGGCCAAAGTCATAATCGAGACACTCACAGCTACTGAAAATAGAAGGCGACGGCGTCAGGTGCTATTGGCGACGCCGTCCCAAGATTTTTGTGACGGGCCAGAACCCAAAACTCGTATTTTCAAGCGACGACGTCCAGTTGTAAAAGAGTAGGCCGTCGCTACTCAGACGGCCTAGATGCAATCCAGACGACGTCAGAAGCTGAAGAGGACGGCCTCACGGACATAAGGTGACGCCGTTGCAAGGTTAACGTGGCCAAGACGAAACCCTAATGACGGCGACACGACGGCGTCACTAAACATAAGGTGACGCCATCGCAATTGTAATCTTATATATAGAATCCGAATTTTTCAGTTTTAGAGGAGAGTCTTTTGGAGTAAAAACCTAAAACCGAACCTAAGGTGTCTTGTACAGTATTTTAGGGTTTTAAACCCTATCTTACATCAAGATAAGTCTTTACTTCATTAATTCAATTATGTCTTTGATTATTTGTGTGTATGCTTGCATGTTCTCCATGTCCGGCTAATTTATTTGTGTGTTTGCTTAGGAAGTATGAAACTTAATTATTGAATATTGATTGGTTGTTTCTTATCTTAGTTGATTAATGATCTAGTAATGCGATAGGTCATTCGTTGTGTACTTCATGCTTGATTCATCTTTGTGAACCTTAGAATATAATTACCTGAGTAGTTGTAGGCTAAACCATCCAAAGAGCGCCTTAGAGTAGGAGTTTATCATCCCTAGTGGGTTTGTAGACAAGACCCTTTGGTAAGTTCAAAGAGTTAGGGAGAAACGCATACCCTACAACTTTAGACACACAACGCAACTAAGAATAAGACGTGACAACTCAACCATCAATAGGAGATAATTAAGGAGTAGTACAACCTAAGTAAACACATCTTTAAACTATCATACGAGCACACATTAATTAGACATAGACTCCCACAACCTTAGTTTAGAAAATTAGATAATAGTAGAGTAATCAGTAGAAATACCAACCCCCCAAATCCAATACCCGAGATTCGTACCTTTCCATTTTCTAAAAATATAAAAAGATAAAAAATAATCTTCCTCAACCTTAACCTTAGCGTAGTAACTCCTTACTAGCATTCCTATTCCCCTAGAGAACGATATCAATACCCGTGGCTTACCCTAATTACTACACTACAACGATTAGGTTCACTGCCTAGGGTGTTATAAAACTTGCTCGAAGAAAAGGAAGTTTCCTTGACCCCGAACGACGCGTGTAGCGTTATCAGTAATCTAACCCTCTTCCCACCCCATAAACACATAGAATGTATTATTTTTCGTCCCAGAACTTTCGTTACAAGAATTATCACAATTCATAAACCCTAATTGCATTTCACAAAACCCTTGTTTATTAATCAAAAAAGGATTTTAATCTATGGAAAGTAAAAAGACGTCCAGGTTATCCAGATGTTGATACCGTCCTATACGACTCTGCTAAGAAGAAATACGATACTGTTTTTATTTTGATTATAAACATTGGAATTTCTAATTGGGGTATTTATTTTTTGGCAATTAACTTTTGAGAATGTCCTAAACATCTATTGATATGTTTTCAGGTGGTAGATCCAATATGTTTAGCATGAGGGTTCATCACAACGGTTTCTTTAAATACTGGCATGGTAGAATATACATTGGAGGTATGAAAAATTTAGTTGATTTGGTTGATGTTGATAGTGTGTCAGTTGAATAGTTAGATGTTTTTATGTATGAATTGGGTTACGAGCTTGGTTCAAAAATTTACTATTACTTTGTTAAGCATAGTAGTAATTTAGATGATGGTTTGTATAACTTAAGTGAGAGTGCAAATTTAGAAATATTGAAAGATCTTGTTGATGACCATAAGATGATAGAAGTTTATGTTGAAACTGGTAAGACAACATTGGATGTTGATGAAATGTAACCAAAGTCAATTAGGACAGTTATTGCTGATGTGGATGCAACAAAGAAAAAGGTAGCTCTTGCTATTGTTCCATATTGCTCAAACAAATTGTTCTTATAAAACATTGTTAATAAATCTGTGGTAGTGGATTTTTGCCAGGTTACACATCAACCTTTGGAAGTCAATACTTTGGTACAATCTAGTCAGATGCCAGAAACAGAACCCTTGTTTTCATCTGTAGATGTTTGTCAAACGGAAGATGTTGTAGTTGATGTAAACCAACATATAGATAAACATGTTGAGCATATCCAAATAGATAGTCCTGAAGAGGTATGTCAAAATGATCAAGAGTTAGGTCATCAAGAGGAGGAAATACGTAATCCTATTGAGCATATCCAAAAAGGTAAATCTATACAGGTATGTGAAATTGATGAAGCTTTAAGTGATGATAATGCGAGTGAAACAGGTAGTTATGTGAGTGATGATGATGATGATGATGATATTGAGAACAATCAAGATGGAAACACAGCTGTTGATGAGGCAAATACTTTTGAGGATCCTGATGTTGATGTTAATCTATTCAAAGTGATTGAGACTACAGAGTTACCATATATAGGTAGCTCCAGCCAGATACCAGATGATTTTTTTTCAAGAAAAGTGAGTTAGATCTGTTAGATGATAATGAGTTTGCAAGTGGTTCTGAGAATGAGGATGAGTATGTTATTAGGAAGAAAAAATGAGGGCATACAACAAACAAAAGTTAAGTGAAGCAGCACAAGTAGAGGACGAAGTATACTTTTCTGTGGTCAAACTTTTGTAACTGTAAAAAAAGTGAAAGATAAGATCAATATGCTTTCAATAAATATTGGGAGGAAATTGCAACTCATTAAGAATGACAAACAAAGAATTAGGGTTAGGTGTGTTGGAAAAATAAATGTTTGTGCTACAAGTGAAGGTGTTGGGCTGGGAATAGCCCCAAAGAGGAAAACTGGTCCGATAACTAGAGGCCTTGGAAGAGATGTATATTTGAGATCACTCAAGGAGCAAGCAAAAGATTGCCCATGGTTGTTTTATGTAGCCAAAAATACAGCTAAATATTTATGGAGTGTTCGAACTTTCAGGGATGAACACAAATGTTTGCAATCAAAAGAGATTAAAGCTTGTGACTACAAGTTTCTTTCGAAGCAAATAGTTGACCAAGTTCTCATATATTCCAATCAGAGCTGTTCAAGATCAGCTCACTAAACAGTTTGAAGTTCAAGTGTCTATGAAAAAGGCATTAAAGGCAAAAAAATATGGCATAAAATGAGATTAGGGGTGATCATAAGCAGCAAACCCAAATACAATAGGTAGGATAAGTGTACAAACTGCAACAGATGCAACAAGTCCAACCAGAGTTTTCAAGAGAATGTATGTATGCATAGGTGATTTGAAGGAAGGATATAAAGCTTGTCAAAGAGAGTTGTTGGGGGTTAGATGTTGCTTTTATGAGGGGTCCTTTTCCTGGTCAGCTTCTTACAACAGTCGGTATAGATAGTAACAATGGAATATACCCTTTAGCCTATGCTTTTGTAGAAGCTAAAAGAAAAGACTCTTGGATTTGGTTTCTTGAATGTCTAAGAGATGATCTTGACTTGCAACCAAACTAAAACTACACTTTTATCAACGACAGACAAAAGGTGATGTTACCTTTTAGTTGATTATATTCACTTGTATTTTTGATAAATGCTACTTTTATTAGTAATGAATTGATATTTATTTGTTTAGGGTATCATTCTAGCATTAGCAACAGTATCCCTAGTGCTGAACACATATATTGTCCGAAGCACATCCATGGTAATATGAAATTACAGTGGAATGCTAAAGCATACAAGGAACATTTGTGGAGATGTGCAACAACAACAACCGTCTAATAATTTGAGGCAGCCATGATGGCATTCAAGAGTTTTAGCGAACCTGCCCATGCTTGGTTAAGTAAGACATCACCAACCCATTGGTCAAGGTCGCATTTTTCAGGTACTAACCAAATCTATGTCTAAGTGTACATCTTTTGTTCTACGACATTGTTCAACACTGTTGTTTGTATAACTCAAACATGTTGTATAAATGTGTAGGGAGGGCTCATTTTGATGTGTTACTTAATAACATGTGTGAGGTGTTCAATGAGAAACTATTGGGAGGTAGGCACCAACCCATCATTACTTCTTTGGAATACATTAGAGAATATTGTATGAAAATAATAGTGAATGTTGTGAATGTGATTGACAAGTGTGCCGGACCATTAACACCAAAGGCAACACTCATGTTAGACTTGATAAAGAAATAGGCTTATAAGTACACCGTTTTACGAGTTGAAGGAGATAATTATCAGGTCAGTGGATGAGGAGATGAGTGTTTTGTGAATGTTGAAGTTAGGGCTTGTTTATGTAGAAGATGGAAGCTTACAGGTATGTCATGTAAACATGTTGTTGCTACCCATCAGTATATGAGCTTCAATGGAATGCAAGTAGGATCTGTTGAATCATAGGTTCATCCATGTTACTTGCTTAAGACTTGGGAAGAAACTTATAAACACTACATCCAGCCAATAAATGGTTATCAACATTGGAATAAGTCACAAGTGCCTACAAGCATTTTTCCACCTAAACATCATAAACCATTAGGTAGGCCACGAAAGAAAAGAACTAGGGCTTTTACTGAAAATGATAATACTGACAAAAACAGTAACTTGTCACAGTCTAGTAAGAGTGTGGTTTGTGGTATATGTGGCAATGCTGGACACAACAAGAAAACATGTCTTGGGCAAGAAGGTGTAACAGGAAGTCAAGGCAGTACACAACAGTCTCAAAAAACAGGTTCATCCCAGCCAAAAGTTACAGCAAAGAAGAAGGCAAAGGTTACAGGTCACAACTTTGAAGGAAATGAAAAACCTTAGTGTCAAACTGATGCTCAATCTCAAGGTGATTTTTAACAAAGTGTGGTCCAGTCTCAATCTGAAAGTCAAGTTGATGCTGCTTTTGGTGGGTCTCCAAAACAATTTTGGATGAAGACCAAGATTATAGCAGCAAAGCTGTCTTCACCACAAAAAAATGTTGGTTAAGCATTTGAAAGCCAATGTTTTCCATCGAATATGTATTCCCTTAAACATTATTTGTTGTCTTTAAACAATGTCTGTTTTTGAACTTTGTAGACTACAAAATTTTATGCATTTGGAAATATATCCATTTGCATTATGTATGAAATCATGTAATGTTAGTATATGGGAAAAATTGTGTTTTAATTGTATTGATTTGCCAATTTACCCATTTCTACATATTGTTACAAGTTGATACGCATATTAACTGATGACTTTTAAAAAGTCTATTACTTTTCACCGAACTATTATCACAAACAACAATAAAGAATCAAAAATGGATGAACAACACCATATCAAGTTTATGTTGATACTCAAAGGTGGTGTATGTTCATCCATCTCTGATCATTTATCCATCTTTGATACTTGTATCTGTGTTATGAGTTTGATCATTTTACTAGGGTGTGGTTTGAATTGGATAATATTTGTGTGGCAACTGATGTGAGTTTGATTATTGGGGCAAGGACCAAGTATTAAAGGCATTACATTAGAAGGACTAAACCCTAAAAGTAATACTATTTGTACTGTACAAGGACCAAAGTACATTAACCCATGACTTTTTACAAGTCAACCATCACCACAAGACTTATTACAGACACCCTACCATCGATTCAAAAGGCAAAAAACCATCGACATTGTAAACCCACAAAATAAACCATAGACAAAGGAAAATGATCAGTATCAACGAGAAATCACAGAAGTTCCTCAAACGGCATATTTTCTCCTTCTCAAGAAGGAGTTCAGCTAGGGTATCTTGTTGACTAGCCTCTAGCTCGTTGGCCCTGGCGACTGCGTTGACAGCCTCCATTGTCTCACCGATGAGGGCTGCTTGGAGTTCTTGTAATGCCGCCTCTTTGCGGTGAATGTGCCTCTGCAAGTAGAGGATCACCTCCTTTGCTCTCGTTGTCAATGGTGGATCCAACCACCCATTGATCGGACATCTAGATCCCTAAAAAAATCAGAAATCAAACGTTTGAAAACACTTAAAAGCTTAAACCAAGATGAAACTATAAACATAACATGTTAAATTAACAAAAATACAAGCATTATTATATAAAGACTAGATAACCTCAACTGGACAAACAAAGTAACGCCTGCCAGCGTTACATTGTTCCAGCAGGTCTTTACTATTGCTCGCCTACCACAACCACAACGCACCATTATTACAACCTGATTGAAATTATTATGGATAAGATTTTTTTTAGAGGAGACTTTAGAGATGAGTGGTGAATAAGATTTTCTTTAATTAGCCACTAATCACTGTGGCACCCACAGAAAAGAGCATACCACACACTGTTTGATTAAAATATAGAAATAAGAAAATGACAATTTTGCCCTTGGACTAAAGACAAACCAAACGGCGACTGAGGTGGTTGACTAACGGAAAAATGGTCAAAGGGCCAGTTTAGACTATAAAACTTGAAAAAAGGACTCCCGACGATGAAAATGCCAAGTTTTGGTTCAACGTGATGCTTAAGTACAAGATTAGGGACCAAGAGTGTATTTTACTCAAAAAGAAATCAAATAACTGTAACTCTTCAATTTTAGCCATCTCATATGCATCACTGTCAACTAATGATTTTAATTTATCAATCATTCATTATCCACAAAAATAATTGCAAACTCACTAAAAATATTATATACCAATCATAGTGACTAGTTTACAATAACTTACATGATGACAATATACCATGCAGTGACACCATAATCGTTAACTATTTCTCGAATCTTATCATTAAATTTAATGAACAATAAATAACAATAGTTAATTACAACTTCTTTTTACAGAGCAACACAAAATTGTTCATAATTTTAGTTAGAAAAAACTTATTTTCATGTTGATGAATAGGTTTTTAAGTTTAGGTAGGGTTTTTTTTTTTTTTTTTTTTTTTTTTTTTTTTTTTTTTTTTTTAATGACGCATACTTGTATGTACACAATGTCGCAAACAAACCATATAAAATCACATATTTTCATAAAACTCGGCTCTTTCGAGAAAGTACTATAGCAAGACGGTTCCGACACGAACCTTCCCGAGAACTAAAATTTTGGAATTCTAGGAACCAAGAACCGTACCATGGTTCTAATATACGGTCCTTTTTCTGGTCAGTTTCAGTACGGTTTCCCGGTTATTTTGGTTCCTCGATTTTTTTGACACTCCTAAACCTATGTGTCGGCTATTTTGAACAACTGTTGAAATGAATGTTGATATATGCTCGATCTACGAATATACAAAATATTGCGTTGGATTTTTATTCGTGTATGAATACACTTATTAAATGGGGCTTTAAATAGCGTCCGTTTAGGAAAAGGTAGAATATTGCATAGGAATTACGAACACCTAAACTAGTTACACGTACGACATATGCACATGCGGAAGCTAGCTGGTTGTTAAAAATAAAATGCAGAACTGAATACAAAGCAAATCGCCAAAGTTGCACAAACTGATTTAATGGTAGTCTTGATAGGCATCTTTCCTTTGTCATTCCTCAACACCATTGCTTCATAAATCGGCCAACTATTCACCGTACCAAACCCTGCTATGAATAACTGCCCAAGAAAATCTTCAAACCTCCCGTTATTTATAACAATTTTCTTTATTCCCATCACAAACGCTAATAAATTGATGAGTGCTGCTATATTTACCGGTAACAACAATGGCAAATCCACCCCGAATTCAAAAATTCCTTTCTCATAGCGCTTGCTTAGCTCCGTGTCTAACACCTTGCTTGTCACATTGAATTCCATCGTTGACAAGCTTAAGGATGCGAGTAACCAATTAAATATTGATAACGGGAAACAAGAGCTCCCCAATATTAACACCATTCTTTGTCGATTCCACCATTTTTGGAACACTGAACCCGCTATCACGAATTCATAAAGATCTTTCCCATGTGATCCAAGGAAAAGAAACGCGTATAAGCAAAACCAAGGATCTGAAACCTGTACCACCAAATTAAAAAATCTTATAAATCAAGTAACCAAGATTAATTTAGTAGTATCAATATCTAGGACTACTAACCTTAGGGAATATTGGGAAAGAGTTTATGAGCGCTAATTGGGGCAAAGAGGCGTAGATGATGATGGGAATACACCAGAAGACACGTAAATGGTACTGAACATAACACATGCCATGTAAAGGGTTCAAAAACTTCATTCCGAAGGTTAGTGGACTAAATTTAGAAAGTCCTGTTTGTAGCAAGCCCATGTACCATCTGCTTGATTGACATAGAAAGTCATTAAAGACTATCGGCATACTGCCTAGAAATGCAGCTCTAGTTGGGTTACATGTGACAGATTTCCATCCTGAGCAGTGGAGTCTAAAACCCGTGTAGATGTCCTCAGTCAATGTACCATACCTAAACCCAATCTGAAATCCGTGCAATAATGATAAAATTAGCTTAACAAAATGAGAAAGTTACAATAGAAAATGAAAATATATACTAGTAAACTTTTGTCTCCTATAGTGTACCTCTGAACCCCATTTAGTATTCTCCTCATAAACACAACTAGCGACACGATGTGCTAATGCAAAAACATCTTCAGACTCCTTTGTTTCATTCCATAGCTTGTGTGGTGTACTATGGTTCTCGATGAGAACTTGTCTTTTAAAAAATCCACCAGAGCCCATGAATGTTGTGCCACCCAAACCATCCATTCCTATGGTGCATACTTGTAACTCGAGCAAATGTTCAAGACCATATGTGTCGGTCTTATTGATGTTGTGGAAGCGTTGAGGGAATTGAACGAACGCAAGCTTTGGATCAACGTTAGGGTCCAAAAAATAACATAATGCACGAAGTGGTGTTTTGGGATCGTTGGAGTACATGTCACAATCCAAGATAAGGATTAAAGGTGCATTTGTCATAATTGTTGATACTCGTATCTACAAAATGATCAACTAATTGTTAGCATCTTTATTTGTCTTTCTAAAAGAAGAGCCAGTATATGTGATCGATCAAGGTTGACGTACCAAGGTGTTAAGAGCACCCGCCTTGAAGCGATGTGGAATGGCTTGATTCTTTTCTCGCGCTAAATAGAAGAGATTGGGCATATAATGATCCATAACATCTTTATCTTTGTCACTTTTAAGTAGAACCTAAAATGTCATAAACTTTTGTTTCAATAAAGATTTTTTTTTGTATCAATATAGAATAATGAATACCTCGACAACCGTAGGATGCTGGTGACGTGCAAATTCAGGGGTCCATTTGCTGAATGCTTTAACCATACGGTCATCAATGAGTTGCTCAACATTAATAGATCCTTGCTCTACCACACCTTCAATAGTTGCTTTCATTTCTTCATACATTACCTACTCCCCGCAAAATAAACGAGACAATTGGTATATTACGTGCACTAAGATCCTCAGGTGTGAATTGGACAAATTTTATTTATAAAGTTGTCGCTATCAGGAGCTAGAAAAGATACAACAGTACATTATTCCAGTTAGAAATCAAAGTCACTGTTTTTCTTATGATGTCGTCTCCGATATTGTCTTTCCGCGGGTGTTTGGAGTCGAAACATGTTCGGCTACGAACATGCTCCTTTTTTTTCTTTGTTATGGTACTAGTTTTTCTGAAAAATAAACAATCCAACATCCCCTACAAATACTTATGATGTTTATCTTGAACTTCCTAAGTGATATTAACAAACGAAAACATTAGTGTTGATAAAAGAGAAGTCTACTCATAAAACAAATACTAGTAAGCAACTTTGTTCTCGTTGTGTTTCAAAATCCCATTACGTCTAAATTATCCTTTAAATGTGATTCTGTAACCATATTTGAAGTGGCGAATACACAAATATGAAAGGATGTAACACGAAAAATAATTAATTTAAATCCTAACTAATATAAACTGAAAATGACTATGTTGCTTTCAATTTGTGTGGAGACTAAAATATGCACTTGTAATTGGTGATGTAATGAAATTCTAAAATCCAATGAACTAGATCCCCTTTGATGAGTTAATTTGTCAATGAAAGTGTTGGTTAGTCCAATTTTCATCTACTCGATACATAGTTTAGGGCTAAAATTATATCTTTCACTTTCAGTCAGATTTTTATTTATAACATCAGTCTCACGTAAGACTAAACAAAGATTCAACGACTTGAACATGAAAACCAGAAACGTATGTGGAGTTTTCAGTATTAGACATAAAGCAACGTTGCATAAAAAAGGTTTTTAAGAAAAACAAAACACCCTAGTTCTCTCTCTTTTTGTGGCGATTATGGCGATTTAATATTTTACCCTATCATAGTAAATATTGATTGATCTATTATTGCTTCTGCTTCCTAATTGGTCCTCCATCAATAGTGGGTCGGTGACTATTGAGACTTAATTATAGATCAATTTTTGGTTGGTGTAGGGTATTTATTATACTAATTGGTCGATCATTCATAAAACAGCTGATACATTCCTTTACTGAATATATCTAGTCGGTTTCTTTCTCAGATCGGTTAGGGTTTATTTAGTTAGGGTATTATTTTTCTTATTTATTGTTTCTGCTAGTCATCATTATGTAATGTGCTTGGTGATTTACGATATAAAACCCTAATTAGTTAAGGTTTTTTCTGCGTTCGTTGAAGATAGACGTTGTTTGCTCTTTTTGGTTTTTGGTTGTTTTCTGTGATGATGAAATCGGGTTTCATGGATTCAGGTGGAGGAGATAAGAAACGGTAATGATTCTATGGACGCAAAGGTTGTAAATGGGGTAGAAGAGCCGGTTCTTGCTACCCCGGCTTCTAAGTTACATGTCGTTGATACTGTTGAACAAGAAAAAACGAATGAATGCGGTTCTATTTTGGATTCTGGTGTTGATCTTGCTTCTAAGATATGTAACCAAGAAAAGTAATTGCTTGATGGTAAAGCATTTTTATTGGACTAAGAGGAAAAACCACTCAAACCTACTATTGTTACTAGCAGTACTATGAGTGATGAGGCTACACATATTGTTACTATGGTTGCGTGTAAGAGTTATGAAGAGGCAATGAGTGGTGTTGCTTATGCTTTTATGCCTTCTGCTGACAAGATAGACAACATATCAGTGACCAATACTAATGTGGAAGCCCTCTCGTTTTATGCTTCTAAAATCAGTCCTGCAACTTCTACTAAAGTTGAATTTCGGTTTATTGAATAAATGTTACATAAGGATGTTGATTATGATGCGGGTTTGCCTTTAGATTCGGCGCAAGGGGTGAATGAGCGGATGAAAAATTTGCTTTATGGGTATTTATTGGTAAAAGACTTGCATTTGCTGTGGTTGACTATTTTTTGCGTAACAATTGGGGAAAATATGGGATTCAGAAAGTTACGATGAACGCAAATGGTTTTTTCTTTTTCAAGTTCTCGTCTATAAAGGATGTTGAGTCTATTCTCGGGGATTGACCTTGGAGGATTTGTAAAATCCTCATCTTTCTTAACAAGTGGTATCCATCAATAAGTGTTCTTAAAGAAGATTTATCTTGTGTTCCGGTATGGGTGAAGTTTCACGATGTCCCTTTGGTTACTTATACTCCGGATAGTTTGAGTTTGATTGATTCTAAAATCGGTACTCCTATTATGCTAGATTCTTATACAAATACCATGTGTTTGGAGTTATGTGGGCGTAGTAGCTATGCAAGAGCTTCGATAGAAATCAATGCATCCAATGAAATTCGTGACAATTTAGTGTTGGTCGTTCCTAAACTCGTAGGGGAAGGGTATACAAAGGAAACTATTCGCATTGAATACGAGTGGGAACCACCTCAGTGTAGTACTTGTTTGTTTTATTGTCATTTGAATGATGATTGTCCTAAAGCCGCTCCAAAACGTGTGGTGAATAGGATGGGTAAAAGCAAAGATATTCATTCGGGTGTATCTAAGAAGCTGTCTAATAATGGATTTACTGTTGTGAAGCAGAAAGATGGTAATACTAAAAAGTTCAATGCTATTCAAATGAACAAGTTTAAGTATCGACCGGTTGCTCCTAATGATACCAAGACGTCTCCTATGAAAGATAGCGCAAAAGAGGTGACTACATCTAGACACCCAAAAAAGGCTCTGAAAGTGGCGAACACTTCAACAAACATGGCGTCTACTTCTAAACAGCCTACAAATGATCGTAATGTGGTCAGTACTCTTAATGTGTTTGCTGCTCTTGATGAGATAGATGATTCTACTATATATGGAAAATGTTCAACCAAATGGTAATTACAATACGCTTATTGTTGATTTAGATGAAGGTGCTAATGTTAATGTAGCATCTAGTGGTAATGCTGCTACTAATGTTGATGGAGGACACGCGAAAAACAACGAAAACATCCCTAGGTCGCCCAATGTTGCTCCTTCTTCAAAGAGTACACCTGACATGGTTAAAGATAGAAAAAAGGTTGGTAATCGATATGTTTTTTAAGATTTGGAACTTGGTTACTTCGGATAGTGATAGTGATGATGATGAAGATCTTGAGGACTACAATAAAACCACAAGTTTTATGGCATTGATGGTTCTTAAAGTGGTAATAGAGTGGGCATGAAGAGCTTATTGGAGCACAAGAAGGAGGACACCTAAGATCAAAACCCTAATGATGATGATGAGTTCGATGATTGTGGTCTGACGGATGCACAATTGAAGTTTGCTAATGCATCACATTAATCTCCGTGGTCAGATTAGATAGGTGGTTCTTTTAATTTGCATAAGTATGGCATGCCATTTTTTTGCATGAAGTATTGCATAAGTATGGGCTGAGGTGTGAGACTCACCCACACCCGTTGTACTTAATTATTTTTTTAAGTGAATATTTTATCAAGAGTAACCCTTTTACCCATAAAAAACATCAGTCTCACGTCAGCATTTAAACTAAGTTCCTTCTTTCTTTCGAGTCTTTCCCTCAAACTCTGTTGCATTATCTATCTCTTTCCTTAAAAGTTTGTATATTTCCTATTGTTAAATACTAGTTTAATACTCGTGCGCGCACAGGGTTTTGACAAAATTTTTTATTCTGTATTAATACTGAATATTATGTCATTAAAGAAAATTACATATAATATATATAGTTATAAGTTTCGTGCACGCACGAAGTTTACACATAAATCATATTTATTTTAGCATTTTAGTTCAGTATATACACATATAAGAATTTGCCCATGAAAATTGTGATATAAGTACAGCTAATACTCATGCATGAGTTTTTCATTATGCATTAATATCCATCTGAATTAGATAAAATATTTGTAAAAATTTATGTTAGGTAACTCAAGATTTAATTTTATTTAGCTGACAAAGATGTTGATGTTGTTATTTAAATTTCACTACTGATATTATGTTGTACACATGATGCAAGTTTAATAGCACATAATGAGCGTTGATAAAGTTAAAGTATACTTATTTTATAATGAGCGTTGATATTATGTTGATGTTTTATTAAAAAAAATTCTAGATAGCCTTATATAAATAAATAAGAATTACATGAATCATTGTTATAAGTACAATCGCATATATTTATTTTTATATTAAAGTAAACCGTGCTTACAATTTGATAGTTATATTCACGTTTTCAGTAATTTAGCCGTATTTAAAATGTAAACTCGTGTCCACGTACGTTATTTCAAAAATGAAATAAATGAGTCCTTATTGAACGTAAAAAAATTGATACTTATAATCTTATGTAAATTTATATGTTGTTATTTTAAAACAACATATACATTGTATTTTTTAAGATATAAAGTTTAAAGGTATAAAGTATAAGGGGGTATTTGTTTATAATCCAAAGTTATTAAAAAACATGGAGGTTTATAATATTACACTTACCTCTATATAATTTTTAAAAAATCAACCACTAAAGTTTTATTAATTACCTTAACTTTTTTTAAGTTTTTGTTTTCACAAATTTGAAACCTATATTTTTATGTGTTTTTTTTATCAACCAAATTTCTCCACCAATTTTATTAAAGTTTGACCAAAATCAATTTAATTTTGACTTTTATTAACCAATCACATCACATGATTTTGCTTACGTGACGAAATCGAGCTCTCCTATTAACCTTATTTTTTTTCAATAAGAAGGGTTTTACAAAAACACTCCAAAATAATGTAATTCTTTTATTATATAAAAGATACTACTAAGACACATAACCACCCACATTAAACAAAACAAGAAAAAAAAAAAAAAACATTTCTATCTCTGAAATAGGTAATGCACCCACCCACATTAAACAAAACAAGAAAAAAAAATTCTATCTCTGAAATAGGTAAGGCGAGTATTATGACACAAAGGGAAAAAAAAAAAACCCTTTTCACCCAAGGGAAAGGTAGTGTTTTAAAGAGCAATGGAGGGAAATTAACCCATTAATTTCTCATTCGTATTTTCTGCACCCATAATTAACTCATACACTAACATAATACAAAGTCACCCACACATGTTATGCCATGTTTTCAATTTTTACTAGTTGATTACCTAGATCATATCAGAATTGCTTCAAGTCAAAAATCTTAAAAATTCACTACTTAAGTTTCATGGGTTCTTTTTGGGCAAATTCCTGAATATTAACAGAGTTTTTTTCTGTTTTTGTCTCATTAATAAATTAGCTTTTGAAACATGCTAGATGATCAATAACTATTGCGTAAGCAACAAAAACAGAACAACTAATTTAGTTAATTTCTCGATTTAACTAGCAATATTAGCAAAGTAGAATAATTTAATTATCAAATTAATTTGCTTATGGTGGTAAGTTTAAAATTCGGTGTTGGTACATGAAAATAACATAATTAGTTTCTTAAAGGGTTGGGTTATTTTGACCCCCCCCCCCTAGTTTTTTAGATTGACCCCCTCTATTATTTTTGAAAATTTTTTATTTTTTTTTTATTTTTTTTTTATTTTTATAATTTTATTTATATCAAAAAACTATAAACCTGTAAATGCGGAACAGTAAATATAAAGTTTAATAAGTCAAACGCATAAAACTGTCAGAAATACGAAACAGAAACTGACAAAAAACTGTATTGTACTGCAAAAAATGGGGGACAAAAGAAATATTCCCCTATAATTTGACAGGGGTTCCAATAGTGTATCCCTTATTAAAATAGAAAAAGAAGTACACGTTAAAAAGTGCATCTAAAATATATACTGTGACTATTTTATAGCGCAATTCACGATGAAAACAATATTACCGATCTCGCCGGAACAAAGTATGAAGAGGTAGGATTTAGACGGTTAAAAAGCGCACCTTAATTTCTTTTGTTTCAGGAAACAAAGATTTATCATTTGCAAAATGAACTTCAGGAGACCTATCCATTATATTATACTTCCTACAATATGGCAACCAGTGTCTAGCAAACTTAGCACACTCCATGAACGCAAACAATGTTAGCTGCGACCCACCATCATCTGACACATACACCGACAGTTTCTCAGTCGGGTAATCATACGCCAACACGGACAAAACAGTGTTAACAACCCCAACTGGTGGCTCCTTAAACGGATCAGCGGTGCAAACAAAGACATCGAGTCCAGGGTACTCACTTTCCTTAGCCACTTGTGGCAAGTTCTCTAGAAAAAGTTGATGGTGGATTGGATTAACAAAGAAAGCTTGCCATGCTGCCCATAAAAAAGCTAACACAAGATCAGCTATTAATAGGATCATGGTGGTTAATGTAGGAACGTAAAGAAGGTTACGACAATGTCGATAAATGAGTGCGACAATGGCGATTGCGTAAACGAGTGCGTAAATTCGATTGAACCATCTTCTGGGTGAGGGTTTGCTTATATGAAGTGGAGCTTTTAGCATGGCGTGGAGTTTTGCGTGTGTTTATTTGTGTTGCGGAATTTAGCCTCCTCATTTGCTATGGAAGTATATATAACTTTTATTTTATAAAAAGAGTAAAGTCCAAAATACATCCTTGTGGTTTGCCATTTGTTTCGCTTTACATCCCTAAACTTTTTTTTGGCACAAAAACATCCCTCCGTTAGTAAAGTTGGCACAAATACATCCCTCTTTTAGCAAATTCAGTTAGTAAGGACTAACGGTGCAATTTTTTCTCCGTTATCTCCTAACGGAAGAGAAAATATTTGCACTGTTAGTCCTTATCTTTAGTATAAAAAGAAAAGTTTACTCTTATAATTCACTTTACCCAAAAGAAGCTGCTTCTCCTCTCACCCTCTCCACCACAGCCAACTCTCAGGCCACCCATCTTCCAGCCGCCGGCTGCCGTCCCACGCCACCTTATCACGCCGCCATCAACAGGTTAAGAAGAGGATCGAGTTTCGTTGGTGGTGATAGATGACTCTCTTTCATCTTCATCCTGGTCTATCTCATTTTCCCACGCACCATAGCAGGTTGAGTCCTTTTCAAGGTCAAACAAAGATAATATTCAAGCCCGAATTCGAGAGGACAATTAGTACGTCTCTTAATAACAACGAGTTGTCGTACCGATTAGTCTACAGACGCAGTTACTACTGACCCCTTTAATTAATTCAAGTTTGATTTGATTGTTATATATCTATGCTATACAAGTGTTGTACGTACCTTCATATCGAGTCATGTCTTAATCTAATAGTAAGATCTCATAACGTGGTTGCGTTGCTGTCTCTTATTTGATAGAGTATATATCGCATCTTTAAAACGGTGGATAAACGTGAGCTTTTATGTTATGTTGGAGATGTGCCTATAAACACCCATTGGTCTTTGCTTCCGTAAACCAACAATGTGCATTGAATTGTTGATACTTACGAAAACCTATCATGAGCTAATAAACAAGTTGCAAATGGAAGAAACATGCTTGTGCAAATTTGTAACTGTGGTACATACAACATACTATTGGAGTGCCTTCATTGAACCTGCCTAAACTATTCGGTATATTTAATTTGATTGGTTCAAATTTACCAAATTTCATATACACAACTTTTAACATAAAAATTTGGTGCTCGTATGAGTTTACGACATCTTGACGCTTTGAGTTCGACCTCAATTTACTATCCTTAGCAAAGAGCGAATCGTCTCTTCCACGTATATTGTGTTTATTATCTTCAATGTTATCATCATAAAACGAAAAACACAAAAACGAAAAACATAAAACGAAAAACACAACTCTATCATCTTAACGAATTAGTTATAAGATTCACAAAACTGAACATATTTTAAGGAGGTTTTATGAAAATATTAATAGATTCACGCGTTCTATGAATATGTCTATAGCTTAAAATGGATTTCTCACGATATTTATTTACAATGTAACTTGTTAATTTTTTGTAACGAATAGTTAAATGTAAAATACACCGTTCATCTTTGAACTTGTACCTATATCACTAGCTGAGAAAATTTAAAGTCACCTAAGGTTTTTAATGTTCACTTTTTACATCACTTAATGTCCCTTTAACTGTTATCTGTCAATCAACATCCGTTATATCCTTTATGTGCCTTGCACATGAGGGCAAAATGATCATTCCACCTCTTGCCTTCATCCACTCTCGTTCTTCATCTCCACTCACAACCACCAATCATTTCAACCATCCACCACCAGTATTATTTTTTTTTTTCTTTTTCTTTTCAACATTAGATTCATAGTTATACAACCATATGCATATAGTGTTAAACAACCTCTTTAATCTTGAGTCACTATCTTTAATTATTACACAGCCAAAACACATCTCCTTTTCTTGAAATCGATTGAATGTTTTTATATATAAATGTTCGGGAAATCTACATAAAAATCCAGATATATAACTACAAGTAAGATAATATAATTATTATATATGAAACAGTTTACATCAACAACAACATGAACATAAAAAAATTAAAAACAAAAACATCTAATAATACATGATAGGCATATGGTACCAAAAGATAATTATTAGAGTTAATTACATAATTGGTCCTTGTGGTTTGTCGGATCTTGCAGAAAATGTCCCTGTGTTTTTTTTTTTTTTTGACGGGTCATGTCCTCGTGGTATGCAAAAGTTACGGGTTTGGTCCTTTGACGGGTCATGTTGTTAGTTGACCGTTAACTTGGCAAACCACATGGAGGATTTATGTAACTAACCAAAAAAAAAAAAAAAAAAAAAATGATTAAAAAAAAGAAAATTTGTTTAAAAAAAACTGATTAAAAAAAAAAAAAAAAAAAAAAAAAACAAAACAAAACTTTAAAAAAAAAAACGTTTACAACAAATATTTATTACACTTAAATTGGTGCTTATGTATAATGTGAGGGCCTAAGAGAACTTTTTTTTTTTTTTTTTAATTATTATACTTAAATTTTGGGCTTATGTACAACATGAGGGCCTAAAATTTTTTTTATTAAACTTTAAAAAATGAAAAATAAAAAAATTTGACCCTCATAACGTGAGGGCTTAAATTTTTAATGCGTACAAAATACGTATTAAAAATTTAATGGATGAAAACATATAAAAATGGATGAAAATATACAAAAATTTAATGCGTATTTTGTACACATTAAAAATCCATTTTGTACGCATTAAAAATTTTTGTACGCATTTTGCACGTATTTTGTAAAAAAATTTGTACGCATTTTGTAAAAAATTTTGTACGCATTTTGTAAAAATTTGTACGCATTTTGTAAAAATTTTTGTACGCATTTTGTACGTATTTTGTACGCATTTTAATGCGTATTTTGTACGCATTAAAAATTTAAGCCCTCACGTTGTGAGGGCATAATTTTTTTTATTTTTCATTTTTTAAAGTTTAATAAAAAAAATTTTAGGCCTTCATGTTGTACATAAGCCCAAAATTTAAGTATAATAATTAAAAAAAAAAAAAAAAAAAAAATCTCTTAGGCCCTCACATTATACATAAGCACCAATTTAAGTGTAACAAAATATTTTTTGTAAACGTTTTTTTTTAAACAATTTTTCTGTTTTTTTTAAGTTTTTTTTTTTTTTTTTTTTTAATCAATTTTTTTTTATTTATTATTTTTTTTTTTTGTTAGTTACATAAATCGTCCCTGTGGTTTGCCAAGTTAACGGTCAACTAACAGCATGACCCGTCAAAGGACCAAACTCGTAACTTTTGCATACCACTAAGACATGACCCGTCAAAAAAAACACCGGGACATTTTCTGTAAGATCCGACAAACCACAAGGACCAATTATGTAATTAACTCTAATTATTAATTACGCACTAAAAGTCAAGCATGTAAACTTATTAAATCCTAGCAATGTTCTATATTTTACTCTGTATGTGCTCTTCACTTTAGTTCTTGACCCAAAGGGAAAACACATGAGAAACACTCTTCACTAACGTTTCTTTAGGACAAAACATAAACATTCTCAATATGTATCTATAGAGGGGCCTTTGGATACATGAGTTCCAATAGCCAATAGCCCAATAGATCCCCCCCCCCCCCCCCCCCATAATAGAAGACATATCCATATCAGCAGCAGCAGAACATGCCTCCTCCATGCAGTAACTTCCACCTTATCAACACCCTTTGGAACCAAACTTGAATTCAAATTGTGGACCAACACACAAAGCCAACCAATCTAGCCGTAGGAAGAGGCTCAACTAAAACAGACCTTAGTGGACACACACAACACCAAATGACTTGCATACCTTAACGGGCAAAGGCGAGAAGTCATTATCCAAAATCCATACATGTATAAGTGTGTGAACAAAAAACTCGGCTTTCTCAAGAACCAAACAATTATAGCTAGACGAATAATGCAACAACAAACTCCTGTAAAGAGACTGAGAATTCAAATCACTAAAAGGCATAAAGAAACGAATATATCCTTGCAAAAGCCTAACATACAAATTACCACCATCCATATTCTTGTCATCATTCACCCTATTATTCTTACTCACACTGCCAAACACCGGAATCACCCAATTCTTTAATCCTTCCTCCTCTAAACGAAGGACACAAATGAAATAAAACTCTGCCACACTGTCTAGTATTCTATAACGTCTAACGGACCCATTCCGGTAATCAAATAGGAAAAACATATTTAACTAAAGACAACCTATCAACAGTTGTAACAAGATACAATAAGACACCAAAAGCTGAAAGAAAGCTAGAGAGTTTACGAGAGAGTTCTATTTTATGAATCCATCACTTGTTAGGGTTAGGGTTAAGGTTAGGGTTTTGAGTTTCAAAACCGAATAATCTGCAAATTAGGGTTGGAAAAGTGATGGAAAAGAACCAGCGTGACTGCCTGACTGGTCAGGAGAGTGTTTTTCGAGAAATTATTCGACGAATGCGTTGGCAACGTATATTTGTACCAGTGATGATGCGGCGAATATTGTGACGGCGAGGTCGTCGGATTTTGTTTGTGCATCTGTTGCGTATGTATGCGACATCATTGATTGATTGTTGAAGGATTGATAGTATGTGTGTGTGTGTGTTTTATAAAGAAAATATAAGATGAAGAAGAAAGAGGGTGGATCATATCAGTTGTACCAAAATAATTAACAAAAGCAATGAAATCGCCATTTTGCCCTCATGTGCAAGGCACATGGGGGACATAACGGATGTTGACTCACAGATAACAGTTAAAGGGACCTTGGGTGATGAAAAAAGTGAACAATAGAGACCTTGGGTGACTTTAAAGTTTCTGAAGGTTTCAACTAATGGTTGTATACAAGTTCAGAGACGAATGGTGTTTTTTTTAATCTATAATTAATATTTAGTTCAAAATTAGTAAAATTATCTATCATCTATTTCCCCTAATGTATATGTATGCAATTTTTAAAGGCCAAAACGCATATTAGTACCCTGAAGTTGGTAAATTGGATCATTTAGTACCTTGAACTTTTAACAGTGAAGAATAATATCTCAAACTTGGCAAATTAGAATTACTACTATCATATACTAAATTAACTCAATAATTTGTTATTTTTTAATTTATGCTAAAAATGAATTCACTAGGCCTGATGTAATATAAATGATTTGTAGTTAAATTTAGCATAATCAATCATTTTTTATTTTATTTTTTTGAAAATTTAGTTCATTTCAATTTTCTTTTAATTAGCATAATATTATAATTAGTTATTGAGAATAAATATATATTTGAAATAATACTTTATAGAAAGTTATTTTACCACATTACTTTTGATATGTAGATATATGTATTACATACTTAAGTGTTTGTTTTAAATAATTTTGATACAACAACAATTTAACTATTTATTTCTTCATATGCATATGTTAAACTGAAAATTACAAAAATTCCTATATAGTTAGTTATAAGTTTATCTAAAAATTGTCTGAAAAAAATATTTTATAATATAATATACAGATAAATTAACAGTAGTGCATTAGAAATATTTTAGAAATAGATGATATATATATATATATATATATATATATATATATATATATATATATATATATATATATATATATATATATATATATATATATATATATATATATATATATATAGGGGGTGTTTCTTGTGAGAAGACTATTTTTGGTGAGAACGCGAGAAGAGATCCTAGCCCTCCATCTAATCCCCTCCTTTTTTAGATCTAATGGCTATAATAAATCCCAATATTTACACTTCATATAAATAAATAAAAACACACACACGCCTCATTTTTAAAGTGTAAAACCGACCAAACTCTCCCAAATTACACCTCACTGAGAAACCATCACAGTCTTCACCATTTCACCACCATCTACCGCCATAATCATCACCGATCACCACCATCTACAACCGTAATCATCACCTATCACCACCGTCAACCTCAATCATTGCCATCACCTCCGTCCATGGCAGTAATCATCACCGATCACCCCAATCATCCATATATAATAATCATCATCATCATCTTATCACGATCATCATCATTAAAAATATCACACAGTTAACCATTAGAGAATGACAACTACTATCAAAGAATGTATTATACAAAGGTATTGAGTAAGTCTGAATTAAACTTTTGATTCATATACTTTTTTTAATTCAATGATTATAGATAAGTTCTTTCTTGTGTTTTATGTGTTTGATTTTAGTTATTAGTTAAGTTGATAACTAGATGAAGAAAATGAAAGATGAACATGTCTGCTGCTGATGGTTTGTCAATGTACATTATGTGTTTGATGAAATGCGAGTTGTTTTCACATATGAATATAGGGTATCAAATACCCTCACATGTGAATATATAAGGTATCGAATACCCTCACATGTGAAGATATAAGGTATCGAATACCTTCACATGTGAAGATATAAGGTATCGAATACCTTCACATGTGAAGATATAAGGTATCGAATACACTCACATGTGAAGATATAAGGTATCGAATATCTTCACATGTGAAGATATAAGGTATCGAATACCCTCACATGTGAAAAAATTTACTTATAACTCGATTTGTGTTGATTACTTAAAATAATGTATTGAGTTTTGATTTGCTATAAATAAGGAATCAAATATCCTCACATGTGAAGAAGTAAGGTATCAAATGCCCTCGCATGTGAACAAATAAGGCATCAAATACACTCACATGTGAAGAAATTTGATTATTAACTAATTATAGATAGATGAAAAAGGTTCCGTGCTTTATATGTTTTATGTTAGCTATTAGTTATGTTGATGAGTAATTTATATGATTATGTAAATTTGATGAAGAAAACGGAAGTTTATTTAGGATTTTTTATGCAATATACATACACGTTGGGTTTGGGTTTGAGTTTTGCTTTGCTAGTTTGGCTACTGTTATAGAAATGTGTGTTTGGCTAGTGTTATAGAAATGTGTAGAGTTTTCCTCTTAAAATATTTTGTGTAAAGGTGTCAAACTATGTGTCGTTTACTAAAGTGTATTTCACTGCCGATATATAAAGATTCCTTGTTGGCGTGAAGTAATTGGTGTCTCATTTGACGTCAATCAGGAATCTTCCGGTATGCAACCAAGGTCTATTCAAATCAAAAGAACTGGCATGTATAATCTGTACTTCACGCATTGTGAACCGAGACTAAGTGATATGGTGTTAGACAGGAATACCGTCTAGAAAAATCCTAATGGTTACCTTCCGGGTCGAATGACACAACGTTCCAACTTTTATGGGTTCATGTCGCTTGCGTTTTTAAGACTTGGGATCTTTTGGTTCTCTCAGTATGCAAGATTCTGGAAAAAAGGATCTTCATTTGCATAACATCAGTTATAAGTTATAACTCTAGGGATGTTTGGCGTGGCCCTGTGGTATTTTGGTTATGCAGAGTTTAATAAGAGTGTTATTTGACCAACAGGGAATACTGTATGGGCAGACCTTTGGCACAGTGAAGCGTACTGTATCAGACCTGATCATTCTTACAGTTTCTATGGGATATGTTGCTGTAAGACCAACCCTTAGCAGTCCTACTTTAAAGGTTATCATGCTTGGAGCAACCTTTTTTTATTGCTTCTGAAGTGCTTGAGCTTGCAGAATATGCTGGTGCCATCAGTGATCTTTCAGGAAACGTGCTATTATTTCTATCTTTGCATGTGGCAATCTTGGACGCATTCTTTATTCTTTGGATATTCACCTCCCTTTCTGCAACTATAAATAACTTCTGGTACTTGTTATTCACTAAAATTCATACTTATTTAATGTACTCTCTCTAATAGTATATGTACAATACTATCTCATATACCATACATCTTGCTTGGGAGTAGGCATTGAGATTTTCTCGAGCTGAATGCATACAAATATAGTTTATATGTATCTCTTTATTACCTTATGTGGGAAGCTACATGGGTTGATTCTTATGCCATATTTTGGTTGAATCATGGGCTGGGTTATTTTAAGAACACTAAATAACTTGAGAACAAGTTTTTACTTCGGTTTTATTACTAGGGACTTGAATTAATTGCTTATTTTAGAGGATGGCATTTTAGTTCACGAGACCTACATAAACAACATTTTTAACCAAAGTTTAAGGGGTTCTTTGGTTGGTTTTATTCTAGATGGGTTTTGATTCGGGTCGAATAACTCACACCACCTTCGCAAATGTTGGAAAATGCTTGTAAGTTGTATCTATATATGTCTTTGATACAAGGATTGGATAGATTAGTGCTTTGTTTAGGCTGTTTTTGGATCCCATTTAAGAAGAATAAACCTGCTCCCAAACAGTCATTATCTGATCTTGTATCTTTGTGGTGATTGTGATCGAGTTTTTCCTATGTTTCTTGTTCACAGGTTGATGAATCACACAGATTGGCAGTATGATTGTTATCCAGAATTTAAGGCAACACTATGTCGCAATGGTGAGCATAATGTCTTGCATCTTCTTGGCCATGACTAGATTTTTTCTTAATGCAACACTAGGTGTATGTAAGCAACTGTGCGCAACATTTGCAACTTAAAAGGGTTCCAATTATCTTTGATTAAATCCAAGCCTTTATCATTGTTACCTTAAATTTAGGTAATAGAAAATCAGAGACACAGTGATGACAATGTGCCTCACCCCAGCTCCTTTATTAAGCGAGCAATTTCCATCACTGATGTACTTCCAAGAAGTGATCTAGGATGCATGCTCCTATGATTGCATAGTAGAGTTCCTATATGGTAACTCATCTTCTTCCTATATGGTAACTCAACTGATGCATAAAAAAGGAAACGGGTCAAATGGGTTCAACATGTCAAAGTTGCCCAAACTTGGGTTTTAAATTTAGTGGATAATGAACTGATTTTTCCAAATTTATAATGATTTGTAATAATATAGTTTTTCTAATCAAATTTAAGACATTGATTCTGTATGATATTTTTCAAATTGGCGAAATTTGTTATTGGTTCATTGTGATAGTATAGTTGCACATAATATACTCTCTCACTCTCCTGTATATAACTATAACTATCAAATGTCGAGATCAACATATAAAGATGACCAGAGTTATAGGTCTACTTGAGAGCGTTGGTGTGGAGCCACAAGTGCAAAGGATTGGTAAGTATAAGAGTTGTGGTGATCTCCTAACACGTAAGAATATATCTGAAGAAAACCTTGAGATGCTTACTAAAGTGCTAGATAACATATATGGGAATTGGGTCAATACTATCTCTCAAGCCACAGGTGAATTACTTTTTGTTTTCCCTTATAATCTTGATGAATCAAATTACACAATTTGGACTGTTTAATTTACAGGAAAGAAAGAGGAAGATATCGAGAAATTAGTTAATGAAGGAGGTTACCAAATAGAGAAGTTGAAAGAAGATGGATGGATAACATATATCAAATATGATGATGAGGTATACACATTATATTAGTAATGGAACAGAATTCCTATGAATTCTCTTCCAAACTGTTATTCAGTAGTTTCTGAATTCAAAATGTTAGAAAGCATGGTTATTCATTTTAGAGGTAGTTCTAGTGCAACATAGGCCCACCTTTGTGATAAATATACCTGGTTATATAGATATGTTGCTGGTATTTTACTATTTCTGTAACCTTTTCAGGTAACATCTATGTTGAAAACAAAACTGGGAATTGCAAACGACAAAGAATTCCCATTTGTTGATTACAAGTAATAATCTCTCTTATGTGGCCTTCATTTTTTCCAGAATATGCATGTAACACCATAGTTTGATATTAGTACTATCTAACCTCACTGTTCACCTTATGCCACCGTGTCGTTTATGGCCTTAAATTGTCATCATTTGATGATAATGCTGGTTCTCACCAGAACTAGGGGTTTTCACATGAACCCAACTACTTATAAATGTTTCCAGCCTAATGCACACATCTTTCCACTTGAGAGTTGTATTTGTGTATGATTATTTTTTTTTTCTTGTTACGCATCAACCTGATACACAATCTCTATTTATTGCTTGCACCCGATAACTTACAGATTACTTTGTTAACCTCTCTCCAGGAAATACTCGAGAGTTATGAAATGGACATTGGGGTTATCAGGTGGCAAGGATCAGATAGCGGTAATTAGAGCCTCTGGTAGCATCAGTCATGTGCGAGGGTCGATTAGCTCACCTAGTTCAGGCATCATCGCTGATCAGTTTATTGAGAAGATTTACAAAGTAAGAGGTGTGTAAATATTATATAGTTTCATTGTTCTTAAACCCTTATACTGGATGGGACCATGATACTAATCCGGAATGTAGAACTTGTAGCAGCTTCCTTACTTTATATAGGATTATTTGTAGTTATAGAAAAATAACTTTTTTGCACCTACAACTGCAAATGAGCATATACTTTTTGTAGTTATAGAAAAATCAATAGTAAATACATGTACATTTACAAATGAACATATACTTTTTTCTTTGCGTGATAAAACACTAGTAACACGTACATCTATACATTAGCATATAATAAACTTTTTTCACTAGTAACACGTACATCTATACCTGCTTGAAAATGGTACTTGTATCCTATCCACAACATCCAATCAAAAGAAGTTTGCACGGTGCACTTTGGTCAAAATAGTCGGGTAGAGATTGACTATAAACCGGAAGCGAGAGCACAACACAAACCAGCTTTGTACCAGCCTGAATACCAACAAAATCAGCCACTTAAGGGCGCGAGATGTAGAAAAATCCCAACAAAATGAATGATAATGGCTTTTAGGTGAGACCAACTCGAAGCATATATATTTTCACATGTGAAGAAAAACGTATATGCCCAAGTATAAATTTCGTTAATTTTTCGTCACATGTGAAAATTTCGTTAATATATATATTGTTTCTTATGAGCATTTCACCCAACATTTATAAATTTTTCGTCACATGTGAAAATTTCGTTAATTTTTCGTCACATGTGAAAATTTCGTTAATTTGTATATCGTTTCTTATGAGCATTTCACCCAACATTTATACATTTTTTGTCACATGTGAAGATTTAGTTAATTTTTAGTCACATGTGAAAATTTCGTTAATTTGTATATTTTTTCTTATGAGCATTTCACACAACATTTGGTGTGTATCCTAGTGCGTCAAAATTTGCATTCATTCCTGCTATACTTCAACAACCAAAAATACTTGCACAACAGCTAGGATTGGTTCATGTTCTCAAGGTTTCGCTATATCTAACTCTTTAATAAGTAAAAAGAAAAAAAGAGGAGCTTTTAATAGCTTAAACCACAGCCTTATATAACAAAATATGCCTTGACACAAGGACTAACCAGTCGACTACATACAATCCTAGAACTGCAAAAATAGGAGATATTGATGTTTAATAGACGATTATTTAAGTTTTGTAAGTATATCTTCACATGTGAAAATTATGAGCAAAGATTGAATCATTGGTCTTACTAGCATATTTTTTATACTAGTAGTGAAAAAGTAGGATATATTGATGTTTTTTAGAAGATTATTTAGTTTTTGTAAGAATATCTTCACATGTGAAAATTATGAGCAATGATTGAAGCTTTGATCTTACTAGCATATTTTTTATACTAGAAGTGCAAAAATAGGAGATATTGATGTTTAATAGACTATTATTTAAGTTTTGTAAGTATATCTTCACATGTGAAAATTATGAGCACGGATTGAATCATTGGTCTGACTAGCATATTTTTTATACTGGAAGTGCAAAAATAGGATATATTGATGTTTTTTAGACGATTATTTAATTTTTGTAATAATATCTTCACATGTGAAAATTATGAGCAAGGATTGAAGCTTTCGTTACTAGCATATTTTTAATATTAGAACTGCCAAAATAGGAGATATTGATGTTTAATAGACGATTATCTAAGTTTTGTAAGTATATCTTCACATGTGAAAATTATGAGCAAGGATGGAATGATTGGTCTTACTAGCATATTTTTTATACCAGAAGTGCAAAAATAGGATATATTGATGATTTTTAGACGATTATTTAGTTTTTGTAAGAATATTTTCACATGTGAAAATTATGAGCAATGATTGAAGCTTTTTAAGAATATATTGACTACTTGGTCACATGTGAATATATTTATGTCTTAAATTTTTAAGATGCGTACAAAACTTAGTCACATGTGAAAATATATGTCTCGTAGCTTGGTCACATATGAAAATATATGTCTCATAGCTTTTTAAGATACATGAACAACTTGGTCAACTTAGTCACATGTGAAAATATATGTCTCGTAGCTTGGTCACATATGAAAATATATGTCTCATAGCTTTTTAAGATACATGAACAACTTGGTCACATGTGAAAATATACGTCTTATAGTTTGGTCACATGTGAAAGTATATGTCTCGTAGTTTTTAAAGATGAACAACATGGTCAGTTGGTCGCTTGTGAATATGTCCTGTAACTTGGTCATATGTGAAGATATATATCTCGTAGCTTTTTATGATTCGTGAACAACTTTGTCACATGTGAAAATATATGTTTATCTCATAGCTTATTAAAATGCGTAACTTGAAATTATATTTTCACATGTGAAAATATGTCTTGTATATGTCTTGTAGATTTTAAAGACGCGTGAACAACTTAGTCATATATGAAAATATATGTCTCGTAACTTGGTCACATGTGAAACTAGATGTCTCGTAGCTTACTAAGATGTGGTGATTAAGAATTCCGACATCTATGGGTTTTCCGCTTTTCCTTGATCATTTGCTACCTGAGAATATACAAAGATGTGGTGATTAAGATGACAAGCTGAATTGATTTGCAAAAGTTCTATGTTTTATCCTGTAAATTCTACTCATGTAACATGCCCAAATAGAAAGGAAAACAAGACAGACAATATACAAAGATTTGGGGGTAGCTTGGATTAGACTTTCATTAATTGGAGATACTTTTATTTTCCATATAGATTTACCAAAACTTAGTTTGTTAGGTATTAGTGAAAGCAGCTTGTAGTTAATTACTTGAAAATGCTTATCTCACTCAAAAAGCAGATAAGTAGTATCAATAAGCAATGCTAAACACTTTTAACCAATCCCCAACGTAACAGCTACTATGTATTTTTACGATCCCCTTCACTTAATGTGCCACTATTCAGTTTTTAGATAATTGTCTTTGCTGGCCGGAAAGGGGTGTTTGGATTAGCTTATCTTATGAATTATGGACATATTTGAACTTAAATAAGCTCATTAGTTTTAGTTTTGTTTTTGTTTTTTGTTTTTTTTTGTTTTTTTGTTTTTTTTTTTTTTTTTTTTTGCGCTTATAAGCTTATGAAAAAGTGAGCTTATGAGCTTTTCCAATTTCTATAAGCCCATAAAATAAGCTATTCCAAACACCCCTAAGTCACAAACAGTATGATTATCAAGAAAAAGGTTCTTTTTCACAAACAATATACCTAAAGATCATGTTTGAAAAAGTTATTATTCTGCAATTAGCAAATCAGAATAAGGTAAATGTGATAGTACAAAGTTGGATAGTAGATACTTCTGTTATGCTGATACTATTCAAGCATCCATAGGAAGTGTGAAAGATTGTAATACTGTATATTTTTGTATCATTACGGTGGACTTCAATCCTATGTGTATATATCTTGTCACGTATGTATAATTTCGTGTATACCTTTATCCCACTCTTTGAACAGTATCATACAAGCTTTACAATGGTGATTGAGTTAGAGTGGTTTCTATCTTTGTTGTACACACCCAATAAAGATGTTCGATTATACTTTTAAAAAGATTTCATTTAGGTTAATAGCTCAAGTTGACTGATTTCTTGGTGGCTTGCCTACATAGCTGAAGTTACTAATATATATTTTGGAAACCATGTCATTCATGATCAGTCGGACATCGAGTATAAAAAAGTTGCGAGACATATAGTTTCACATGTGAACAAGTTATTCACGTATCTTAATAAGTTGCTAGACATATAGTTTCACATGTGACCGAGTTAAGAGATATATTTTCACATGTGACTAAGTTGTTTATGCATCTTCAAAATCTACGAGACATATACAAGACACATACTTTCACATATGACCAAGTTATTCACGTATCTTAAAAAGCTATGAAACATATATTTTCACATGTGCCAAGTTGTTCACTCGTCTTAAAAGACTACGAGACATATGTTTTCACATGTGATCAAGTTATTCACGCATCTTAATAAATTACGACAAATATAGTTTCACATGTGACAAAGTTACGAGACACATATTTTCACGTGTGAAAAAGTTGTTCACGCATCTTCATAATCTACGAGACATATACAAGACATATATATTCGCTTGTGACCAAGTTGTTCACGCATCTTAATTATCTACGAGACATAATATTTCACATGTCACAAAGTGATTCACGCATCAGAAAAAGCTATTAGACATGTATATTCACATGTGACCAAGTTGTTCACATATCTTAATAAGCAACGAGAAATAGACATATAGTTTCACATGTCACTAAGTTATATTAAAAAGCTACGAGACATAGAGTTTCACAGTGACCGATTGTTCACGCATCTTATAAAGATATAAGACATATAGTTTATACATTAAATGCACGTAGATTTATAAATAAGCATATACATTATTTTCACGTGTGAATAGACTTTCTTCACTAGTAAATATACTTGCATTTATAGATGAGCATATATTTTTTTCTTCGCATTTGACTGAACTTTATTAACTAGTAAATGAACGTACGTTTATACATGAGCATATGCTTTTTTCTTTGCGTGTGAATAAACTTTCTTCACTAGCAAATACATGTACTTTTTTCTTCGCGTGTAAATAAAATTATCCCTATGACTTCAGTATTCAAAATAAGAATCATATAATAATTGGTATTTCTAATGTACCATTAAAAATCAAGTTTCATACAATGTCAGACAAATTCAGTATTCTGAATGTTCAATACAAAAATGAATCTAGCAATTGAGGTCCTAAAGTCCCCGATAACGTTGAGCACTAAGACATATATCTTGGTTATGATTCACAGGTTCTTTTATGAAAGACAGAACAACGGAAATTAGTTCATCTTGATGCTTCGAGAACCCATGATTGGCTCCTTTAACAACATGTAACTTGTGGTTCGGTATAATCTTTGCAAAGGCTAATGCCTCTTTGGCTCGAATAATTGTATCATCAGACCCGTGAAGAAAATTAGTAAACCAACCTAGCGCTGCAACTCAGATACAAGATTGATCCATGCTCTAGTGTAGAAGAAAATTAGTAAATAAATACCACAGCTTGCAGAAATTTTAAAATATATATTAATCTATTTTAGAAATGAAACTATAACATACCTTACCGTAGAAGGTGATACGGCTGTTACGACAGAAGCATAGTGCATAATCATCTGGACTACATGAAGAACACGTTCCCATAAGAAATGACCAAGAACAAAGTCATCAAATGGATGCCCAATGCTCAACAAACATTAGCTACATAAACATGAAAGTAACTGAATTTTATTATAAATTTTTATTACCAAAGAAAAGAAATATACTTTTCACCTCATGTGTAGTGCAGATAGGGGTGTCAATCGGGTTATCGGGTCGGGTTTGGGGCTTATCGGGTCGGGTCTACCGGGTTTTGAGAAAATAAAAACTAACCCGCAACCCAACCCTATAAGGAATCGGGTATATCGGGTTGCGGGTTATCGGGTTAGATCTATCGGGTTATCGGGTTGCTTGTTAAGGAAAATAAAATAATACCAATAATCAGAAATTCCTTATGCTATCAATCACAACCTCGTAAACGCATAACACAAACATGTTAAAAAACAATCTTAGCTTCTTTAAACAAGTTATTATTATTATTATACGTCAAGTTCCTTAACTTTAAAAATAACAACACTAGACATTGCACTGTGTTATTATTTGAAGCTGTACAATATAATTGAACAAAGGTTAGCAAAAGTCACAGGTAAATATAAATGCAAATGTAACTAAATCAAAGCTGGCATAATGTCATGCATATTCAAGTCTTATTTTCCATCTTTAACAAGGGATGACATGCAGCATGCTAAGACAAAGTTCGTAGCATGTGTTTATAAACACGATTTTAAACAGATCCTACTTTTATGCTCCATGTCTATCAAACAAAGTGTGAAAAGCAATTGAAAGTGTTGTATGCTAGACAAAATAAGTATTGCATGTTAATAAAGAAAGGTTTTTGTTCAAAAATTAAATGTTTGTTAACATGTCATTATATATTATCGGGTAGACCCGATAACCCAATAAGGAATTAACTAAGACCTTAACCCGATCCTATTAGCTTATCGGGTCTATCGAGTTGACCCCGATAAACCCAATAAGCTAAGTTGGACCTGAACCAACCCGACCCTATAAGGTCTTATCGGGTTTGGGTCGGGCCGGGTCAACCCATTTGACACCCCTAAGTGCAGATATGACCAATGGTTCATCAGAGTACCCCGTGCAAATCTGAAAAGAAGACTCCGAAAATACTGATGCAATTATTCATGAATAGGTTAATGAGTCAAAATTCAACCAAAGTGTATTCTTGATGCATATTTGCACATAACCTATTAAATTGCCCTATTTCAGAAACTTAGCTATTAAAATAACATAAACTTAGCTATTAAAATAACATAGTTTCTTTTATCATATGTATTAAACTACCCATGTATCAAAGTAGTTGGGCAAAAAGTGTAATAAGTTAACCTAACCTGACCCAACCAGTTTCCATTTGTATCTAATAGTAACCACTGTTTTGACTAGTTACCAACTTGCCCAACCCACCCATTTTGCCGCCTCTAGTGGTAAGAGATGAAATGGAAATTTTGCCTTTCTAGTATTTTCACCTAATATTTAGGCCATACGATAAGCATACCTGTTGTATTTCCGTTCCGCTAAACCCTTGCCACCCGATTGTCCACCCACCACATTGATAGCCCAGATTATCAGCAAGACTTCCAGCAACCAAAATCTTTGACCCATATTGGGTAGGGGCAGGATTAGGTAATTACTTGTTTCCCATTCTTCAGCAGCACTAGCGATTTCCTTACCGCCTCCCTTGCTAGTTCTCGGTGTGCCTATATTTCTCAAAACATAAATAGCAAACAAATAAATTAGATAAATTGAGTGATCACTTAAACAAACCGAGGACATCACTGGCATTATCTTACATGAAACATAAAAACAAAAGGAATCAGGTACACATCGATCTATATCTTCATCAACTACTACATAATCAAGGTATTCATCAACATAACTAATCTATTAAAACATATAATGTATAATAGCCGAATCAAAAGAATCATGCATTCACAAACCACCAGGACACCAGCCTAGATCCACATACAGTGCAAAAATGATAATGGATATTACGAGTCAAGGGGTGGACTTATTAGGCTATTTGAGATAAAGCTAGGTAAATTCACCATCGTCACTTCCTTTTGAGGTGACGGTGAAATTAGTGTTGACACCAGCTAACACTTTGAAAAGACCTTGAAATAGCGCAAAATGATGTGCAGACACATCACCAATAACCCAGAACTACTCGTTTGAGAAGACCTTAAAGTATATGGGTATAACCAACCTTCATCTGCCTATTTTCATTAATGGATAAATATATTGATAATAAAATAAATGCATAAAGAAATAGTTATTTCCTAATCACCTAATGAATCTTCAATAAAATTAAATCTAATCTCATCGGGTACCATCTTTGTTGTCATGTAAAGTTACCTCACAATCGCATAATCCACCTATGGATGCAACTAAATCTTCGCCTTCCATTGTTACAGAAAGCGAAAACATTTCAGAACATGTAAAAGATTAGTGATACCTAAACGTGGCAAGCAAGACCCATTTTCCACCAATGACCCATTTTCCATGTACTAGTACAACAACACTCCATGTTTTCACTGAGCACAATACCCCCACAGGTCACAACTCAATTAAATTCGTGTGGTTAAGCCTCACAAGGGTCCTTATATAAGCATCTTTTAGCTTCACTTTAGTCGTTACTAAATTCCTCAAGACATTTGATTGCTACTCCACCTCAATTACATTCGTGTGGTTAAGCCTCACAAGGGTCCTTATATCAGCATCTATAAAACATCAATATGTCCCAGAATTAATCCCAGAATGCTTTACAAGTCAAAAATAGAATGCTGAAAATAAACATGAACCTTCTTGGCATTTGGGTCTGGGATCTCCTTTTCGATGTCATCCTAACCCTGGTAACCAAAAAATAACAATCAGTTCTCGATCCCAGTATAGATATAAAGAGAGTAACTGAACTTGGTATATTACCTCAGGTTTCTTGTCTTCAGGGTCAGCAATGAACTCCTTGCCATCCCAATCTTCAGGCTGTCATCAATTTGAAATCGATTAGAAGGGACTCTCGTAACATTGTATAAACAAACTTATTGTCCATGTATATGAATTTACCTTTTTGGCCTTGGGGTCCTTAATCTGCTTAGCTGGGAGAAGGTCCCAATCAGAGTACAAGCTTCGTGTCTGCTTCTCTACATTATCAATGAGGATAGAGTAGGTAGCATCAGGGGGAGGATGAAGGTATAAACATGTGAAAGCTGGTCGGTTTCACAAGGGACGTCCTTCTTGATCAATTTGTTTTCCCCGTTGTATGTCAAGATGGCGTGAACCTTCTTAGTGGCATACCCACAGATATCATGTCCAAACATAATACTGCCGGTTAAAACATTTTAAGCTATGAGCAATACAAACATGAGAAATTATTTTTGATAGTTTGGAAGACGGGTCTGTGATAAATAACCTGTATGGGGTGTCACCACCGAATTTCTTTTGGTCTACATCCACCGCTAAGCAATTTCATGTAACCACCACCACAATCAAGCTTCTGCTCATGCTTGACAGAAAACTGGAAGATGAGTGTTTTATCCTTATTGCTGAATTCAGGATACTCAGCTGAAATGGCGTAAAATCTGCAGTCTTTACTGGTCTTGATGCCTATTATTCAGGACAGGAACAAAGTTTGTCAACAACTTACATCCACACAAATACTTTTGATGTAGAAGCATTTACAATCTCCGTAAAAAAGCGAATGGATAAAGTGTTTACCTTTATCGTTGGCATCTCCATTCCATTTACCAGATGTGTAATTCCACTCCAAGCCATGTTGTCTTCTTTTTTCCAGTCTGATTTATCCCACCGGCTTTCCCATCCATATGAAAAATAGCTATATGAACGTGAAACTTATTTTACAGAAGAGCTAAATTTTACACAAGGCACATGCTGAATGCTGATAAATTATGAATGTTGAGTCCTGAAACTGTCAAATGTGAAAGTGACAACTAAACTATGAATTCGTTATTGTATGTTTTTCTGCTTGGAACCATGACAAGACATGCATATTGAAGTTCAAACAAGCCACGTGCTGAAAGCTAACACTATAATAAAACTGTCTCTGTCAAGGGATAGGCATATTAATGTACAACTATCACCGTCACCTAAATCCACACTCATCAAAAGAATTAACAACTCATCTTAAACCAGTAACATGCACGATTTCCGGATATAACATCAAAGAGGTCAACACGCCCAAAAGCATAATACACTCTACTCCTAACTCTCATTAAAACATGATCATTAATTATTTTACTTAAACATAATATGTCATCACAATTATCTTAAATCACATAAATTCTAAAAACCGACCCTCATTAAAATTTTGACCAAATCCTAACAAAGTCAACAGATCTCATCTCTACGCAATCACGTCAACCTAAAACAATTCATACTAACTACATTCACATCAATCTCAATTAACTCATCACGTAATCTCACACAAACAAATTCAGCATTTCACTAAATTAACAAATCAAAACCGAACTCATTAAATATGCAGATACAACATTATAAAGCGAAACACACCTAAAATAGTGATACACCTAAAATAGTGATACGCTACTGCTAATTTCAATTATAGCTTGATTTCCTTGCTGAAAACTTTCACACGCGAATATATTCTTACAAAACATAAATAATCGTCTATAAAACATCAATGTCTCCTATTTTGCAACTCTAGTATACAAAAGACGCTAGAAAGATCAAAAGCTTGATTTCCTTGCTGAAAACTTTCACACGCGAAGATATTCTTACAAAGCATAAATAATCGTCTATAAAACATCAATATCTCCTATTTTTGCAACTCTAGTATAAATAGAACGCAAGTAAGACCAAAGCATCAATCCTTGATGAAAATCTTCACACGCGAAGATATTCTTACAAAACATAAATAATCGTCTTTAAAACATCAATATCTCCTATTTTGCAACTCTAGTATAAAAAAGACGCTAGAAAGATCAAAAGCTTGATTTCCTTGTTGAAAACTTTCACATGTGAAGATATTCTTACAAAAAATAAATAATCGTCTATAAAACATCAATATCTCCTAGTTTTGCAACTCTAGTATAAATAGAACGCGAGTAAGGCCAAAGCATCAATCCTTGCTGAAAACTTTCACACGTGAAGATATTCTTACAAAACACAAATAATCGTCTATAAAACATCAATATCTCCTATTTTGCAACTCTAGTATAAAAAAGACACTAGAAAGATCAAAAGCTTGATTTCCAACTCTAGTATAAAAAAGACGCTAGAAAGATCAAAAGCTTGATTTCCTTGCTGAAAACTTTCACACACGAAGATATTCTTGCAAAACATAAATAATCGTCTATAAAACATCAATATCTCCTATTTTGCAACTCTAGTATAAATAGAACGCGAGTAAGTCCAAAGCATCAATCCTTGATGAAAATCTTCACACGCGAAGATATTCTTACAAAACATAAATAATCGTCTTTAAAACATCAATATCTCCTATTTTGCAACTCTAGTATAAAAAAAGACGCTAGAAAGATCAAAAGCTTGATTTCCTTGCTGAAAACTTTCACACATGAAGATATTCTTACAAAACATAAATAATCGTCTATAAAACATCAATATCTCCTATTTTTGCAACTCTAGTATAAATAGAACGCGAGTAAGACCAAAGCATCAATCCTTGCTGAAAACTTTCACACGTGAAGATATTCTTACAAAACATAAATAATCATCTATAAAAAATATATATATCTTCTAACCGGACGCCGCCTCCAACGCCGGAGATTAAGATCAAAACACTAACCTAACGCCTAATTTCAACTAAAATCAACTTTAAAAGGTAACGTATCTAAAACATACAAATTACATAGAGCATCATATAGCATCTTCTGATATGACAAGTTCTAACATTTACTGTACATAAAAATGAGGTACGTTCAACCGCCATGAGTTTCTCTCTATTCATAAGTAATATACAAGACCTTGAAACTCCGGAGGTTTTATTACATGAACTAAGCTAATAATGGGCGCCAACTAAAAACATCAACCTATCTTCACATGTGAAGACAACTAGCATTTCAGCGAACACCTAGTGTGCGTTGACAAACAACGAGAGTTCAACTTTCAATTTCTTCATCAAGTATACATAATCATCTATTTACTCATCAACATAACTAATTACTAAATATATAGAACAAAATAAATAATTTATCTATAATCATGAATCAAAAGCTTAATTCGAACTTACTGATGATGATGATGATGATGATGATGATGATGATAGATGGAGGATGGTGGTGATTAATGATGATTGCGGTGGTGGACAGTGGCGAACATAGTAGTAGTTGGTGCTGTTATGAGTGATGGTGAGGATCACGATTACGGTGGTGAACGGTGAACAATGGTGAGGATCATGATTACGGTGGTGAATGGTGAACAGTGGTGATCGATGGTGATTACGGCAGACGGTGGAAGACGGTTGTGATTTAAACTGTAATTACAGCAGTGTAGTGGTGGTTTGAACGACGGTTTAGTGGTGGTTCGAATGACGGCGATTTGTGGTGGTTTGAATTGCGATGATTTGCGGTGGTTATTATAAGAGAAGATAGAAAGTTTCACCTCAGGTTTTAGATGTGTGTGTGTGTTTTTTTTTATATATATTAGGTGTAATTGTGTAAAGAATTTTTAATATATAGTTAGTGTAAATGATGATTAATGTTAGCCATTAGATTTAGAAAAAAGGAGGATTAAATGGAACGTCATGATTTCTTCTCGCGTTCTCACAAAAAAAGAGCTTCTCATTTGAACGCTTGTCTATATATATATATATATATATAGTGTATCTTTATTTTGAGAACCCTGTTAAGTGCGAGAACTGCGAGAACCCATCTATGACCATTAGATGAGTTGATCAACGGTCAAAAATGAGTGTTCCATTTATGTAAATTATTAAAAGATCATGTTGGTTATTGTAACTAGTATAAGGGTAATTAAGGGATATCACCAATTCATATTTTTTTTAAAACCGTCCAAAAATATCCCATGTTAATAGGATCCGGAGATTATTTAACTTAATTATATCACTTCTTTATTTCTCTGGACTCCATCACCAAAAAACCCTAGCCGCTCCATCACCAAAATACCTATCACCGGAAATATCAATCTTGGTTGACCATATCGCCGGAAAATGACAGGAGCAACTTCTGCTTGATTCGTATATATATCGTATTTTTGGTCAAGGATAAAGAAAAGACATCGACAATTTTAAGGTTTGGTTTTTTCCTTTTATGTTTTACTAATCTTGTTTGAATGTGTAGTTGAACCATACGATTTTTAATACTGTTTGAGATCAACCGATTGGAGTTTCAATTTCTTGTACGTTGGTGTGACGAAGATCCGTCATCCGTCTATACAAAAATTGGATCTTACTTTGTTAGTTATTGTTTTTTAAATTAAAGTAGATGGGAAAGAGAAATTATTCAAAAATTGTTTTTGAGATGATGGGTGATGACAGAAGAGTCAAACTATCAAAGCAACTGATGAGGTAATGTGATGGTTTCATTCGTTTGTATAATACGAAGTATTCTTTTATGGTCGTTTGTATAAAACGAAGTATTCTTATACGGTCGTTGTTGGGGAGTATTTTATTTATTTATTTATTTTTTGTTAACAGTCCGAATTCTGATTTAATAATTTGGGCCGTAGTGTTTATTTACATGTAAGACAATAAAGTCATATTGATATCGTGATTTTGCTGAATAAGATTCTCTCATTTATACGTATAATATACAACTTGTGATGATAAACTAAAAGCAGCAGTGTCTCTGTTACGTAATTTAAGACAAGTAAGGACAAGGAGCATGTGTTAAGTGCAATATCTCGTTGTTGATTAGTGGATCACGTATTCATGTTGTTATGTTGATGATGTAAATTAAATCTCTTTTTGCAGGAAGTCAGCTGCTTGCTTACTGGACTGAACATGGATGTTTAACATGTATGTTCTTAGTTTAACATGTATGTTTTTAACATGTTTGTTCTTTGTTTAACATGTATGTTTTTAACATGTTCTTGGTTTAACATATATTTAACATGTATGTTTTTAACGTGGTTATACAAATAATTTTAATTTAATGGTTATAGCTTCTTTATTTTGCATTTAACATGTATGTTCTTGATTTCTGATAAATTTACATTATCTAAAAAACATATAGGCACTTTACTATTTAGGCCCTCATACATGTGTTTATACGTGTGTATATTAGTTTGCGTTTATTTTTCCTAATTTTTATATTTTTCTTTATATCAGATACAGCTGAATTAAAAGAATGATGACAACGAGTGTGCACATTTGTCCGTCTTCTGAAACATTGAAAATGAGCATGCACATATGTCCAACTTCTGAACTTTGATGACTACGAGTGTGCATATATGTCCGACTTCTAAAAATGTTGATAACAAGGAGTGTGCACATATATCTGTTTGCGTTAAATATTACTCGTACACACGTGTATAGATCGATTAGATTCATGTATTTCGGCTTCTTAGAAATTTGTATTTAATTGTATATCAATCGATATTGGATTTTGTATTTAACATGTATGTTCTTGGTTTCATATATATTTACTTACTTAGAAAACATGTATGCACTTCACTATGAAAAACATGTATGTTGAAAAAACTATTTCAAAAACCAAAATAATAAAATTAATTCATAAAAACACATATGCACTAAATCAGGTTTTAAACATGCATGTTCAGAAAAAAGAAAAAAAAAATAAAAAAATAAAAAATTGAAAATTGAATGTTTTTAAAAAATAATATTTTTTTTTTTTAAATAAAAAATAATATAAAATTGACTTTTACTATTATACCCTTTTGCATTAAACAAAAAGGTTTAATAATTCAAAAATGCTATGTTGCATTGATATGCTGCACAATATGCATTACTAGTAGTACATAAGGGGTTCTCGCAGTTCTCGCACTTAACAAGGTTCTCAAAATAAAGGCCCCCTATATATATATATATATATATATATATATATAGGGAAGGGATCTAGTAAGAATAAAAATTAAAATAAGAAGAATAAGAAGAATTTCTAGCCACACATTTCAAATAAGGGAGAGATTTTTAAGGGGAGATGCATCTATTTTAATAGATGCATCTGAAATGTGTGGTTGTGGTTTCTTCTTATCATTCTCATTTTAATCTTTCTTCTTATTTGATCCTAACTCTATATATATATATATATATATATATATATATATATAGAGTTAGGATCAAATAAGAAGAAAAATTAAAATGAGAAGGATAAGAAGAAACCACAACCACACATTTCAGATGCACCTATTAAAATAGATGCATCTCCCCTTGAAAATCTCTCCTTTATTTGAAATGTGTGGCTAGAAATTCTTCTTATTCTTCTCATTTTAGTTTTTCTTCTTACCGGATCCTTTCCCTATATATATATATATATATATATATATATATATATATATTGGTGCAGGCGATCCGGACCCGACCCGCGAGAAGACCTACAGGGAAAACAATTATAGATATTATTATCTATGATTTAATATTCCATGTTTATTTTTATTTTTAATGGTACATTATTTGGTTTCCTTTTATCCATTTATTTTGTTACCTATTTTATTGGTTCTAGGATCTATTTATAGGGGTTTTGGTTATTGTAAACGGGGGTTTTTGGTTTTTGATTAATGAACTTGTGTTCTTAGAACCTTAGGGTTCAAGTTTTAGTCTTTGATTCATCCTTAGTATTTGAGCCATTTGATTGCTAAGAAAAACTGCATCAGGTGGTATCAAGAGCTTTGGTTAATTCAAATGGCTATGCGTGATGAGAACTACCTTTTTACTCGCCGAATCGCCGACCGAGGCAGCGATAAAACCGTGTTCGATTCGCAAGATCACACGATCCAGGAAACTGACCCAAAGGATGTCATCTGGGATGAGATCGTTGGGAAAGAGGAGCATCCTGAAGAAGGCGATGGTTGCAAGTTTCAGGAAACCGACTCAGAGGCTTTCATCTGGGATGAGAACTATGGGAAGGAGGAGTATCCTGGGAGTTGTAGTACCCTATATTCATCACATCCTTGTTTCGATTGTTATGGAGACAAAGAGGTGCGTAACGAAGATTATTGGTGGGTTACACGAGCCTTGAACGTGGTTGTTGTTCAAGAGGGGGGTACCGTTCAAGAAGAGATTACCGGAGGCAGTATCGAGGGTGCGAAGGTATCCATTGGTATTTTGAATGATTTTGTGATGGGTGAAAAGACCGAGATCGATGGTGTTAATGATCTAGTTCCATTGGTTGCAAATGGTGATACGGTGGCTTCCGATAGTGCGCCGGTGGTTAAGATCTGTGATCAGGTGGCTAAATCGACGGCTAAAGATGTGGTATTTCCCTATATTGAGCCGCGTATGATGGATGAGTTAAATGTTTGTTCGGTAAAAGAGGAAAGTAAAGAGATGGTATCTCAATCTTTTACTTCGAAATTTTAAAATATTATTATTAATGAGGTTAGCCATAATGTGGATAAACATACTGAAAAGATAGAGTTTTTTTTCAATTATGGGGTACAATTAGGTGAGTCATTTGATGTTCCCTACGACCCAGGTGGCTGTGGTTCGAATTTGTGTTCCCAAGTTTACGAAAACTCGAGGACGAGTTTTTTTCGAAGAGGGGGAGAATGGTGCAGGCGATCCGGACCCGACCCGCGAGAAGACCCACAGGGAAAACACTTATAGATATTATTATCTATGATTTAATATTCCATGTTTATTTTTATTTTTATTGGTACATTATTTGGTTTCCTTTTATCCATTTATTTTGTTACCTATTTTATTGGTTCTAGGATCTATTTATAGGGGTTTTGGTTATTGTAAATGGGGGTTTTTGGTTTTTGATTAATGAACTTGTGTTCTTAGAACCTTTGGGGTTCAAGTTTTAGTCTTTGATTCATCCTTAGTATTTGAGCCATTTGATTGCTAAGAAAAACTGCATCATATATATATATATATATATATATATATATATATATATATATATTCTGAATATTCAAATAAAATACTATATTATATTTTAAAAAATGAAAAATAGTTATATTTTAGAGAAAAAAAATATATATATATACCTAGCTAAAGCTTCACAATAAATTATTTATTACAAAATACTTTACTAAATTGATTTTTAGAAAGAAAAGCAACAATTAATTGTTAAATTAATTAGTATTGGGTAATACAAATTCTATTTTGTAAAGTTCATGATATCATTTTACACCTTTAAAAGTCCAGGGTACTAAATGATCCGGTTTGTCAAGCTTGAGATACTAATATGTATTTTCTTCTTTATCGTTTAAGCTATATTAATCAATTAACTCATTTCACAAACATTTCTTCTCATTTTTTTCGGATGTTCAACAGATCTAATACATATAATACCTTGTAACCAAACTCACTCTCACTTTGTAAACTTCTATTTCTATATTATAATAACTAGATGACACCCTCGCATAGTGACGACGGTGTAAAGCAGCGTCAGTTTGTATGTGCATATTTATTTGTGGAGTAATTGAGTGGAAAAAGTATGTGGGTTAAATTGTAATTAATAAGATTGTGTTTAGGTAAGTGCATTTTTGTCTAATAACATTACACATTTTTTAAGTTTTTAAGAGTTTTAAGCAAAGACCAATGATAACATCAAATTGTTACTATATTTATCCCCTAATTATTACTCAAATATTGTATGTTTATAACTGAATGGGTACTTAATTGCTTAAGTTTTCTATTTTCAGTGTTTTGGGAGCAATATTGGAAAAGATGCGATAAAATGCATGATTTGGAGTTATTTTGATTATTCTGTCTGCAAGCTGCAAAAAGCATACATCGTATGTAACTCTTGCCATACGCCGTATTGATATTTGGAAGAATTCACTAAGTATTGGGAAATATGAAGGCATACGGCGTATTTAACTGGCAATACGCCATATTTGGAAGCTCTGCAGTCAAATCGCAAGTCAACTATTGAAGGCATACGGCGTATGAAACTCTGGTCATATACCGTATTGAAGATATTATCCCCATTCCAAGTATATCACGCGTTTAAGCTTATACGACGTATCCCATTCAGCAATATGGCGTATTGAATAAGATTCTCAGAATATGCTTTTTCGTCAGCAATTAAGAAATCTTGGATACGCCGTATCCACACTTGGATACGCCGCTGATAACATCAAATAGTCCTGAATATTAAGTATCAATTCCCCGTGATAATGCTCGTATTTTATATCATTTATATGGATTTACGCTTGTTTTCCTCTATATTTCACTTTCAGGTAAATTACAAGCATTGGAGCTAATGAGACGTGGATTTGGAGAGTTTATTGACGATATATGATAGTATGCCCATTTTGAAGTAGTTACGACGTAACTCCTCTCTCACATTACGCCATAACAGAAGGGTGACTCAAAAAACCAACTCAACTGAAGATTACGGCGTAACTCCATCTTAGGATTACGCCGTAACAAAGTAGGTCAAATGATGTTCCACGCCGCTGCAAGCTACGCCGTAACTCTTTACACAAATACGGCGTAACCATGATTTATTGAAGATACGGCGTAACTCATTCCAGATGTTACGCCGTAACCAGCTTTTCCAGAGCAAAATACGAAGATATTGGTGTTACGGCGTAACTCTCTACGTAAGTTACATCGTAACCAGATCTGGCCTATAAATACCGCCCAAAATTCTGCATGTCTAATCATTCACTCCACACACAAAATTAGAGAACGTGTGTAGGAGGCTGAGGACAGATCTCGAGGAGCATACAGAGCCATCTCCAAGGGAAAAATCACTCCCTAACGATAAGCATTAACAATTTATCATTTTTTTTACTTTCAATTCATGTATTTCATTATGTCAAACATCGAATCGATTGTTTCAGTTAACATGAGCGGCTAAGCACCTCTGGTGCTAGCCTAGTTATGATTCCTTAATTATTTTGTTTATGTTTACATTGCTTCCGTATAATTGTTTCTAGTGTATGCATGCATAGTTTGTTGGTAGCTACCCATGTTTCGGTAGTTTTCAATGGCGCTAGTGTCTAGTTGCTTAGGAGATATGAACAACTGACCCTAAGTAGTTTGACTGAGTGGGAAGGGTAAGAATTGACCAACTGACGACCCTTCTTCGCTTGTGCGATTTGATCAACTGATCACCTACCGTTTGGATGAACTTAAGAAGTTAGGGATGAGTGTCTAAGATGCTAGCGCTCGGGCACTCATTGTTATGAATCTTTCATGTAGCGGAACTTAATGACTTGGCTTAGGGTACTAAAAACAACTGGACTTTCAAGGGTAGTAGCTTGATCTCCGGTGGAAACCTTTGCTGATAGGTTAGGACGGACTGACCAAATGCTGTCCTAGCGACTTAAACCCCCACTTGAAGCTATTGGAAGTAATTAAACGTGAACTTAACATGATATGATGAGTAACTAGGTTGGCACACTTCTCCTCTATTGATCACAACCTCTTCCTTTATTCGCTATATTTTATTTTCTTGTCTTTAGTAGTTAATTAATCATTTCAATCTTAAAACCAATTAAAATCTGTGACACCTAGACTTAATTAGAATCCGCTCACATAGCTCTTGGGACGACCTCGGTTTTACCGAATACTACACTACACGCGATCGGGTACACTGTCCGTTAGTGCATTAGGGTAGACCATAGGTATAACGAGACAATTATAAATATTAAAACCTGGTCAGTAGAACCTGCATCAGCCGCCGTATCGGTGCCCTAACCAGAAACTATAAATACAAACCCTAAACAGGTTTGCAACATACCATTCACTTACCACTCGCCACCACAACCGAATTTCACCTCTCCAAGGCCCCAAGATCAAGCCCAAGAGCTAGGAAATCAAGAAGATAAGGTCTTGTATTATCACATTAGGTTTAATCATTCGATTTGCATATAGATTTCACTATGATTTCAATTTAGTCTTTTGTTTGAATCTACATACATTATGGGCTAACACCTTTTGGTGTTAGCCTTGTTATGACTATTACATGATTGTTATTTCCGTTTATTAAGATTTGATGTTTAGTAATATTTAGTTTATGTGTTTATCGTTCAATAAGTACTTGTTTATATGTTTTAGCATTTTAAGTCTAGTAATTTCTAAGACCAGTGGGATATTTAGATGTATAATGCAAGAACACTTAAGTTAGTATAGTGCTCTTCAATATAGTGACATCGTAAGAAGAGTAGATATCGCATGGACCAAGTGGGTATCACAGATAAATCACATAGATTAGTTGACACAACTTATTGCATGCTTGTACTTGAGTAGGTGCATGGACCAAATGGTCTACAAGATTGCATGTATAGAGGCTAGATGCATGGACCAAATGGTCTATTCTAAGTTAGATAGCAGTATGGAGGTATTGCCTGGACCAAAGGGATATTCTCTGTACATTCTGGAGTCACCATTACTTAACATTAGAATCAATGCACTAGTAAACGGATAACTAAAATGTGTAACATAAGTCACATGGCTAGCACTTCTTTCTCTTATTGATCACAACACACGTAGTTAGTTTAGTTTAGTTTAATTTACTTTTCTTGTTTAGTAGTTTTAATTAAATCAGACTAAAAACCCCTTTTAAATATGTAAAATACACTTGGTTAATTCTAAAAACACTATAAATAATGAGATAAATGAAATATACACATTTTATTCCGCATACTGGTAAAATACTATAAATAATGAGATAAATAAAATACACTTGGTAAAATACACTTGGTTAATTCTAAAAACACTGTAAAATACATTGTTTCGGGATGTTATTCCGCATACTGCAGCGCAGTAGCATACAAAACTAAAAATAAATAATGAGATAAATGAAATATACACATTTTATCATTCAAGGATTATTTACGGAAAAAAACGAGAGGTTATCGCGTGAATTTAGAAAGTCACGGCTCCGCACGCATACCGACACCAAATTAATAACGGCAAACAGTTATAATCAAATTTCAACGTAATAAGAATGTCATATTATTACGTTTAAGAAATCGTTTCCAAAAACATATTTTTTATATTTTTCGGGTACCGGGAAGGTACGTTTACTCGAGGATTCGACAAAACAAGGAATGCAATCTATAGTGTGTCTAATAATAAAACAAAACTTATCTATCCTACCCCTATCCTATCTTTTATGTTTCCTTCATCCCTCTCCAAAAGAAAAGCAGGCAACCAAAAAAAGAGTCTTTACTCTTTCCTCTTCAACAAGGATCACTCCCTTTCATACTTTTCTCAGTCTATGCGTTCCCTAGGCAGAGTCACGAGCATATGTTGGAGGTGGGAGGAGACGACTAGAGCCAGGAATGGGAGCAACCTATGAGCTAGGTCAAGAAAGCAAGAATACTTTATCCTTTTGATCATCTACAAATAAGAAAGTTTTCTACAGGTTTAATTCATGTTTCACACCAAAACACCACCCCAATTAGAGTTTTGTAGGGATTTTTAAAATTGAATTGGAGCTTTGTAAATTCGAGTGCAATTCAAGTGTTGATTGTCTTGTAATCAAGTTTGGAGTCAAGAAATTTCGGGTTCATTTTGTACCGTTATTCGGGGGTCATCTCCCACATCACCACAACAATCATTGTAAGACTTGTGATTTATTGGTATTTCGTTATTATAGATTTTTAAGATCAGTTGGTTATATTTTTTTTTATCTTTTCGAATGCATGAGCAAGGTAAAAAGAAACTGAAACTTTTCTAAAAATGTTGTTGTATGGCAAAAGTAAACTAGAATTATAATGATGAATAAGGAAGAAATTTCGGGTACTTTTCTTGTCAACTGTTGTTGTTTGTGCGTGTGGTAAAAAGAGAAAAGAAAAACAAGGCTCTAGTAAGATCTGGGTAGGCTTATGTGTAGTTATGATCTCGCCCTTTATCAAACCATGAAGTATGGATACTTGTTTGTTTTAATTCCAGTCGAATAGGATGTCTTGGGTTCTCGGCTCAAGTAAGAACCCACGAGGGTAAAAGAGTCGAGTGTCCAAATCGGGTTGTACCCGACTGTTGTAAAACTCTAGTCGCGTTAATTTTACACCCTTCTCGATGTCGTTCTTGTTTCCATTTGCGTGACCTTGTGGTTTCCTCGACTGAGATAAAAGAGAACACCCTCGCGAGTTTTGATTTGGTCTTGGATGGGAATTAAAGTACTCAAAGGGTTGTTTTGCTCTTGTGCAACCCCGTGACCCCGAGGGTGTCAAGTTAAAAGACTTGCCCAACTTTGATAATCGCAATCCAAATGGCCTCATAATATACTTGTTGAACATGTCTTGGTATACTAGTAGATTTGTTGTGATGGTTTTAACGTGTCAATGTCTCCAACATGTTGTTTACCTACTATTGATACAAGACCACAAGGGGTGTTTTGTCGGCTGTAACACAGCCCCAACAGGGGTGTTTTTCTGCTGCAATACAGCCCCCAAAAGGGTACATAAAAGGGCACGTTTGCTGCTGAATTTTCGGCACATAAAGGGCACGTTTACTGCTGATTTTTATGCATAAACTAGCATATTTGAATGCTGATTTTTCTGCATAAATTAGTGAACTTGGATGCTGATTTTTCTGCATAAACGAGTGTAATTGGCTACTGATTTTTCTGCATAAACTAGCGTATTTGAATGCTGATTTTCTGCATAAATTAGTGTATATGTATACTAGGCCGAACGAAGCCCAATCTTGTGATATCCGTTGGCTTAACAGCCACCCGGGCACTAGTGTTCGTGCAATCTCGAGTCTCAAATACCGCCTCTTCGAATCTTCTATCATCTCATCCCATCATATATCCCATTGCGGCATGACATGAATTGAGCACGTGACAATTAAACATCCACATGGACATATAATGCTAATGTTAAGCGAGAAACTAAATAGACTTATGACATAAATAAGGAGTTTTGAAATAAGAAGATTAAAATAAATTTCATTATCATTACTTATGGTTTCAATTATTAACAATTGGACATTTAACTTAATGAAACTTGTTTAAATAAAATATACATTCTCGCCTATTAAACCGGATGTTAGACTTGGTAAAATGAAACTTATACTTGGGTCACACCCTATTTTTGCCAAGATATATATATATAAACTTATCAGTTTATTTGTATACATGGGTTATGCCCAACTTTCGTTAAAATATAATTAACTTGTTATATTTTATAATAACCAATATAACTTATTATATTTTTATATAATAACCATCAATGAGGAGATTTATTCATAACTTGCACCATCAAATTATTTAAATACAAAGGTATTAAGTAAGGCTATTACTTAAATATTTGAAAACTCCTATGAAAACCCCTAAATGTGATACATAGAGATATTTGTGCATATATGTTTACTTAGCAAAGTATATACCTTTAAAAGAATGATTACATAATCCATTAACGTCTAAAATCATATGAAATTATTTACGTACTTCGCCATTTGGTTATCATCAAGCCAAGGTCTCGTCCACTCTTAATATTATTCCGTGCATTATCATTTAGTCATTATTAAATCAAGGTCGTAATTCCTTCTTCAAGGTCCTTTCCATGTCATACCCTCCTAAGCCGAAATCCATCAAAATATTTGTAAATCATTTTAAGATAAATGATGCCACATAAGCAACAACAACAACAACAACATGTAAAAATTTATAAAGTTAGTTAAACTTTATCGAGTTTTAAACATGAGAAATTGCCGTACTTAATTAGGTTGCGTGTCAGAGCCGTGCACTATCATCCTTTGATTTAATTCCCTTTGGGCTACTAATTGCCAAGGTGAGTTTCATAGCTCCTACTTTAATCTGTTTTTTACTTGTTTTGGGGGAAGATACATGCTCATTTTACTTAAATGATCTTAATTCTTGAAATTGTGCATTTCTATGCATACTATGCTTTATGATTGATATGTTTAAATATACATCATACATAGATGTTTTATGGACCATACCTTGATGCTTGACTTAGAATATTACGCAGCTTAGCCTAAGTCCTTAGATCCCATATTGCCCTTTTCATGAACCGTCAATTCCTGCTAGGAAGCGCGAATGTTATAAAAAGATCTATTGGGGGTGACTCCCTTGTTCGGTTGACCCCGCATGGGTCAAGGCGAAACATATAGCATGTCAGAACCGAGTGTATTGGGATAAACACTCGCCATGGGCTCCTTATTTGTATGACTACATTTGCATACAGAAACTGTCGTAGCTTCGGTTGCATGAACTTAGTGCTGGCGTAATAGATTTATAATATATGGCAATATATTCGTTGTAATGTGCATATACCCTTCTTATGGTCCACTAATAAAATTCTTTTATGAAATGAAATCATAAATTTTATGACATTATGCAAGACGTAATGATCATCAAAAACCAAATGATAAATGGTATACTGAAATGTCATTTAAATAAACCTATGAACTCACCAACCTCGTGTTGACACTTTTTAGCATGTATCTTCAGGTTTTGAGGTGATAGCTTATCTTTAGAGGCGCAAGGCAAAGGCATGGCATGGTCATGGACGACTCTGATTTATGTATTGGGACCACCTTTTTATAATGGGCCATTTTTCCGCACAAATCAATAATGTAAATATTGTTTGAGAATGAATAAAAGTTTCTTTATAATTTTTTTTGTTGTTTTATGCTTATGTTGTGATATCAATTTAGTAGCACCCCAATACTTGTGTGCTTCCGCTGAGCCATTTTGGGGGTGTTACAGATTGGTATCAGAGGCAGGTTATAGAGAACTGGGTAATTTTTTTAAAACCTAGACTATAACCACTTTTACAAAAACTTAACCCTATGACTGACACGTGCCTGCCTGCCGAGCTGATGCCTCACTTATGATCCTGTTGAGATCATACTTGATAAGATACATGTTTTATCAATGCTCACCTAATTTCATTATAGGTTATAATTATCTTCTCTATACGTATATTTACGTATCACAGCACTGCACCTTTTCCCTCACATAAATTGAATAATTGTTCTAGTCTTTAAGATAACCTTTAAAAGTATTGGGACATATTACTAGCGTAACTAAGCTAAGTATTTCAAAATTCATTGAACCTCGGTTGAATATAGATTGATCACCTATATTCAACCAGGGACAGTGGGACATAGCCTGATCATCTATGTCCGACTCAGAGGTGAATTTTGCAATACTTAGGATAGTTATAATAGCGTTATGTCCAGTGAAATTTGATTAATGTTAATATTTGAATAAACATGTAACAAGCCACTCACTGGCATTCCGTAATCACAAGCCACTCACTGGCATTCCTTAATCACAAGCCACTCACTGGCATTCCTTAATCACAAGCCACTCATTTGGATTCCTTAATCACCAGCCACTCACTGGCATTCCTTAGTCATAAGCCACTCACTAGCATACCTTAGTCATAAACCTTATAAGGTATTTCTCATAGGTGCTATGGAATGTTGCTCATAGTATGGTTTCTCATAGCACAAATGAGAAAGATACAATAAACTTTTGGCAAAATCTAGAAAGGCATGATAAAGGACCTATATTCCCACAGAAACTTGAAAACTTTATGCCCTACCTTGAGAATTAAAAACCTAGAAGCTCCACCCACCTCTTAAGGATAATAGTGCCTACCTTGTTACCCTCCTACAAACTAAATAAATGAGTTGCCATACAAACTGTTTCCGATTATCCCACAAACCATTATAATCAAAATACCTTATAAATCACTTCATGAATTATTCTACAAACCAAATTACTACCTTACCATTTCACCATAAAATAAACTACAATTCTACCCATCCCTTACCAAAATAAAGTGTTTTAAGTTAATACCTCATAAACAGAAACGACCAATGTTCTCCTTGGTAGCCTTAGGATGTATCACACACCTCTACTTAAAACTATAGACAACCATGAGGTTCATCAACTATTAAACCCCTAACCTTACCCAACTTAGATAACTAAACTTTACTCGTAGCTATGGGTAAATGTATATCCTGCTACACATCCTTGCTACAATATAGTTCTAAATTTTGAGAATTTCCCTTTAAAAATCCTATAATAATACTTTCCAAATCCCTCATTGAAATGAGACAAAATGGTGAAACACTAAAAGTTTCGCAAAACTTCCTTATACACCCCATAATTAAGAACCGGTTTTACAATCGTTTGAAAATGTGTCATTTTTACACATTATCGATTTTGAAATCTGGTCTTAGTCAAACTTGTATAAACATTTAGTCGAAAGAGAAATTCGAAAACAAATGTTTCTTCAGCCCTTAAGAATCAACCTATATACTTTAGAATCATGAAACGCCAGAAATGGGTACGTTTTGATAAGACCATGAGAAATTAGAGGTGCCCACACTAACAAAATAGTGAAACCTCATAACATCAAGAATTAGAACTTTCACCCAATAAACCTACCCTAGAAAATCGTGGCTCCTCAGATAGAGGATGTGTTGCTGGCATAACACCTAGGTACCCATACCCAAAGAGGAAATCCTAGAACAACCTAGGGAAAATTCAAAACTTGTTCCAAATACCATCACCTCGTTCCCAACACCCTATCGGGTAACGTAAACTGAGATCCGGGACGGATCTCTTGTAAGGTGGGTAGACTATAACAACCCGTAAAATTTTGAATTATTATAATAATATTTATCATGTCAGAAAATTCAAATCGGTTATTTTCTGACAGATGTCAGTATTTAGATTTAAAAATGAGAGGTCATCTGGTTTATTTAAAAACATTTTCATCCCCTTTTTTCTGTTTTTATCCGTTTTTACACATTTTCATCCCCTTTTTTACACATTTTCATCCCCTTTTTTCTGTTTTTATCCCCTTTTTGTTCGTTTTACACATTTTCATCCCTTTTTTTTTTATGTTTTAATCCGTTTTTACACGTTTTCGTCAAATTTTTTACGTTTTTGTCCGTTTTCGTCTGGTTTTTTACGTTTTAGTCCTGCTTTAACGTCCTTTTTACGTTTTTGTCCATTTTTGCACGTTTTCGTCAGGTTTTGTTTTTTTCGTATGGTTTTTACGTTTTCGCCCATTTTTTCACGTTTTCGTTCGTGTTTTACGTTTTCGCCCGTTTTTTCACGTTTTCGTCCGCTTTTTGACGTTTTCGTCAGTTTTTACACGTTTTCGTCCGTATTTTTTATGTTTTCGCCAGTTTTTTCATGTTTTTCGTCCGCTTTTTTACGTTTTTGTCTGTTTTTACACTTTTTTCGTTTGTTTTTACGTTTTTGTCCATTTTTTAACTTTTTTTTTTACGTTTTTGTCTGTTTTTGCACGATTTCGTCATGCATTTTTTTTACGTTTCTGGCCGTTTTACACGTTTTCGTCGGACGAAAACGTGCAAAAATGGACAAAAATACGTTAAAAATGGAAGAAAACGTAAAAAAACGGACGAAAAAGTGTAAAAACGGATAAAAACATGACAAAAACGTGTAAAACCGACAAAAACGTTAAAAAAAACTGTCGAAAACGTGCAAAAACGGACAAAAACGTTAAAAACGAACGAAAACGTTAAAAAAACAGACGAAAAACGTGTAAAAGCGGACAAAAACGTAAAAAATCTGACGAAGAATGGAAAAGATGGGAGAAAACGTATAAAAACTGACGAAAACATAGACAACGGACGAAAACGTAAAAAAAATGGACGGAAACGTGTAAAAATGGACAAAAACATAAAAAAACGGACGAAAATGTGTAAAAACGGATAAAAACATAAAAAACCGGACGAAAACGTGTAAAACGGACAAAAACGTAGAATAACCTGACGAAAACGTGCAAAAACGTAAAAAAAACGTTAAAATAGGACGACAATGTAAAAAAACAGACGAAAACGTGTAAAAACGGAAAAAAGCGGATGAAAAACCTGGAAAAACGGGCGAAAACGTAAAAAAACCGACGAAAACGTGAAAAAAAGGCCGAAAACGTAAAAAAACAGAAGAAAACGTAAAAAAAGGGACAAAACCGTGAAAAACGGACGAAAACGTTAAAAAATGGACGGAAATGCGTAAAAACAGACAAAAACGTAAAAAAAACTGACGAGAACGTGTAAAAACGAATAAAAACATAAAAAACGGGACGAAAACGTGTAAAACGGATAAAAACGTAAAAAACGGACGAAAACGTAAAAAAACAAACGAAAACGTGTAAAAACGTACAAAAACGTAAAAAAGCGGACGAAAACGTGAAAAAAATGGGGCGAAAAAGTAAAAAAAAAAACGGACGAAAACGTATAAAAACTGACGAAAACGTATAAAAACGTAAAAAACGGATGAAACCAGACAAAAACAGATGAAAATATATAAAAACGTAAAAATACAGACGAAAACATATAAAAACTGACTAAAACGTAAAAAAAATGATATTGAATAGTTTTTGTCTTTGTTTATAGTAATTAATTATTATGTTCCATGATGAAATAAAAAAAACTAGCAAAACCCAAACAAACCCGACCCGACCAGACTCATACCCATTTATACCCATACCCATCTAGACCCATCCTTCCAAGTGACTCATCTAGACCCATACCCATCTAAGACCAACACCCAACCCAACCCAACCATTTTGCCACCTCTATGTGTGAGTATGGTGTAGCTTTTACTCACGTGTTTAATACAAAAGATTGCAAGTAAAAAAAAGAGTTAATTGCATTTTTGGTCCCTGTGGTATGGCCAAATTGCAGGTTTGATCTTTAAAACTTTGAAAGTGCAATGATAGTCCTCATTTTGAAGTTTGGATTTCAATTTTGGTCCCTGGATAAAGTGAAATGACTAAAATACCCTCTGTCTTATTCAAAGAAGACAAGGGTAATTTGGTCATTTCAAACCGATTAGGGACCAAAAATGCAATCCAAACTTCAAAATAGGGACTATCATTGCACTTTCAAAGTTTTAAGGACCAAACCTACAATTTGGCTATACCACAGGGACTAAAAATACGATTAACTCTAAAAAAAATATTGATACATTAAATTGACAAGAAAAATGATAAGTAACTTAAATTAAAATCGGATATAAGTTTACCATTTGTGACATGGGTTGTAATTAGGGGTGAGCAAACGGACCGGATCGACCGACAAAACCGACCGGACCGAACTGAAACCGACCGGACCGATGGATCGGCGGTCCGGTCTCGGTCTAGGGTTTTTGCCGGATTCGGTATGGTCCGGTCCGGACCACAAACCCGGAATTTAGCTTTGTTGGACCGGACCGACCACATTCGGTCTCGGTCTGGGGTTTTTGCCGGATTCGGTCTCGGTCCGGTCCCGTTTTTTTCGGTCCGGTCCGGTTTTCGACCGATGAGCAGCCTTAGTTGTAATTATCATCATGGTGGATAATATTAAAAACTAGACGTTAAACACTCTGTCAAAAATCATTTCAAAATCACATTAAACACACACACGTTTCCTATAAAATCTACCATTACCTCCCACATTCTCTAACTTCATCTCCATAACGCCATTAGCCCATTTTCTGTAAGCTTGATATTTTTTTTTCTTCCTTACGTTCATATTTAGTTGTTTGTATTAATCAATATTTTTCATAGTGTTTCTAGCTAGTGAATTGATTTTGATAATGTGATTACATGCTAAAATGGTTGTAGGTGCAATGAATATGATTTTGATTACTTGTAAATAATTTGATTTGTCAAACACGAGAACATGTGATCATATATGACTCCTTCATGTTCATATCTTTTTTGTTTTGTGTTGTTTCTTGTGGTCTTGTTAACTGTTAACTAGAGGCGGACTCAGGACTCTTAGTTATCACGTGTGCAATTTTTACATAAACTGAATAACATATCATGACATCAATTCAACAGAAACATTTGACCTTCGATGATAGGAAATGAGGCCAGTGGCCACCCTGTGTCATTTAACTAGCAGGTATTGCTGATTGTAATAGTTTCACCGTAAGCGAGTGAAGTAGAAAACTGATTTGCCTCAATCAACTTGTCATCATATCATTCAAGTTGGTAGACGCAAGTTAGATGCAACATTTCTAGGGTTATCGATATACATTTTTTTAGTCATTGATCAACTAGGCCGTGCTGTCTAATTTTGTGTTTAGAACATATATTTTTGGTTAGGCTTGTCAGTATGGGTAAGTGTTTTCTCTATATATTTTTTCGCAATCGATTTTTCTACTTTTAGTTGTTCTAGCTTGTATTACTCAATCTATTTTGGTGAGATAGTTATTAGCCGTTAAAAAATAATTACTCACTCTGTTTTGGGATTTTCTTGGGATTTACTTTGTTCATGAGTAAACCAAGAATGAATAAGCGGACATTTTATAAGTTATGTTTATAATCTCTGTAGCAAAACATGATTTTTTTTAACGACAACTAATTATCTCCCAATATATATACCACAAAGTATATCACATGTGTTAAGTAGGTTTTCAACCCACGACATTTAATCGAAAAGCTTTTCATACATTTTATTAAAAAACCGGTTTGATATGTACTATTTTTTAAATTATAGAACAAAGTTTAGGAGTATCAAAACTCTCTTTATATAACGCAAGTAATTTGTTAACCACAACTTTTAACTTGGTGCACCACCACTAATCACTCGTTAAAAGATCTGTTTTTTTTACATGATTTAGCGAGTAAAAAGAGATGATTCTTACACCATATAATTTGATGCATACATTAACTCAAGTTTTGAAGCATGTTAAATTCCAACCCAAAGTGAATTAATTCGAAGCTGTAAAAATGTATAAGCTAGCTCAAAGTGAATTAATTCGAAGCTATAAAAATGTATAAGCTAGGTCTACAACACTTGAACTTGACCCAAAAATCCAGCTTGAAAAATGATAAATTACATAAAAACGAGGGTTATACCGATAAACAAACTTGTTTATAAGATGCATCAGAATCTCCAAAGTTTTGATGTTTTGTGCTTAGAATTTGAGATAAAACAAAGATAAAGTCTCAAACAAAGATTTCGTCGAAATGCAAGGATGCCAAAATTTTGATGTTTTTTGTTTGGATTTAGTGGTAATATACAAAAAGAAATTCCCAAACGAGCCATGAACGAAGAATGACATTTTATATTTATGTTAGTGTCAATGATATAATAAACATTAGTAATGTTATTAACATTTAATTGGTGGGCATATGAGTTTATATCGTTAGAAGTTAGAACCATGAATAATACATGTAATTTAACTAAAAATCTCCCATTTGCCTTCTCAATAAAACTAGGCGAATACCGCGCAAAGCAATAATGTGTAACGAAATAATTATATTTACGAAATTGTGATTCTAGGTTGATCCTTGATGCAAAACTTACAAGATCAATTTGTAGTCGTTTCGAGAAAAAAGTTCATGGTTAGAAACAAAAAATGATAAAAGTTTAAAGATTAAACTATAGACTAAAGATCAAATAAGAAGAATCGTTAAAATAAGAAAGATGATAAATAACTATGTAGAAAAACATGATATGCAGAAACCAAAACACTTTATATAGATCAAACAACTCAAAGTTCAACAGCGGAAGCTTACAAACATAAAAGATCACCACAACTACTCTGGTGTGATCCTATTATCTAACTTGATAATAGTTTTACAAGATAAACAATAATAATAATGGATAGAGAGGATCTTGAGTTAAAGTCTCAAGATCAGCAGAAATGAGAGTGAGATATTTTGTAGCGGCTGGAAAGAACCAATATACTCCTCTAACCCTAACAGACGAGAGGAGAGAGCCTTTTATATCTGGACTTGCAACGGTCACAAAGAAAAGCTGGGCTTGAGAGACACTTGGGCTAAGACAAGAGAACTTGGGCCGGGCTGCAATGAGAAAACCTGAAACAGAAGACACAAAACCAAGAAACACACAGGAATATGGATTATACATTTTAACATCCCCCCTTAATCCGATATTCCAAAGAGGTCAATCATTCCAAGTTTCTCTACAAGACACTGATGCTGAGGAATGTCCAACCCTTTGGTAAAGATATCAGCAATTTGCTTTGCTGGATCAACCTTGACAGTTTTAACAACACCATTTAAGATTTTCTCTCTCACAAAGTGGAGATCAATCTCAAGGTGTTTGGTCCTTTCATGAAATACAGGGTTAGCAGCTATTTTGATAGCTGAGTTACTGTCACAGTACAGATCAACAGGCAGCAGATTTATGCATTGCAAATCCTGAAGGATTTTCAGAATCCAAATGATCTCACTGGTCAAAGATGCTAGCGCTCTATACTCAGCTTCAGCAGAAGATTTTGAGAGAGTATTTTGTTTCTTGCTTTTCCATGAAATGAGGTTCTCATTCATAAACACACAATAACCAGTAACCGATTTTCTAGTGACAATGCATTTGGCCCAGTCAGCATCTGAGTATCCTTTAAGGGACACACCAGTATTTTTAACAATATGAATGCCAAGACCATGAGATCCTTTAAGGTATCTCAGAATTTTAAAAGCAGTTTTGAGGTGAGATGTTAAAGGAGAATGCATAAATTGACTAAGACAATGCACAACATAGGATATATCAGGTCTGGTATTGGTCAAATATATAAGCTTTCCCATAAGCTTTTGGTAATCAACAATATTCACAAGAGCAGGATCAGTAGCAGTGGGAATATTGGATATAGATAGTTTAGCCATTAAGGGAGTCTTAGAAGGTTTGCAGGCAAGCATACCATACTCAGACAACAAATCAAGCACATATTTCCTCTGATTCAGACAAATTCCATTATCAGAGTCCGCCACTTCTATACCAAGGAAGTATTTAAGCTTTCCTAAGTCTTTTATCTTGAATTTACTTTTCAAAAACATTTTAAACTTCTCAATTTCACCAAGATTATTTCCAGTCACAATAATATCATCAACATAAACAAGGAGAGCAAGAAACACACCATTATCAGATTTGGTAAATAAGGAGTAATCAGATTTACTTTGACTAAAGCCATTTTCACTAAGCACAGAGGTGAGTTTAGCATTCCATTGTCTAGGGGCCTGCTTAAGACCATAGATAGATTTTTTAAGTTTGCAAACAAGATTCTTATCACCAACATAGAACCCTTGAGGAGGTTTCATGTAAACAGATTCATCAAGCTCACCATATAAAAAAGCATTATTAACATCTAGTTGGAAGATGGGCCAGGAATTCACAACAGCAATATTAAGCACACATCTCACAGTGACCATTTTAACTACAGGTGAGAAAGTTTCCTCATAGTCTACCCCTTCCCTTTAAGCACACCCCATGGCAACAAGTCTAGCCTTGTACCTCTCAATTTCACCATTGGCTTTATATTTAAGTTTCCACAGCCATTTAGAGTTCAAGGCAGTTCTGCCAATGGGTAATTCAACAACATCCCAAGTATCATTTTCAAGTAAGGCAGCAATTTCTAAGTTCATAACATCAATCCATAAGGGGTTTTGAGATGCTTCAAAGAAGGACTTGGGTTCACAGTTCTTATTCAATTGAGTGACAAAACACAAGTTTTCACCATTTAAGTTAGAATATCCTACATATTTTTCAATCCCATATTTCACATTGGTTTTAACAACAAAGTCATTATAGTTTTTTGGAAAAACAGAAGTTCTAGAAGATCTTCTTAAGGTTTGAGTACCCTGAGTATTTATGTTGGGATCAACATTTCCTTCAGAAGTGTGGTTTTCATCAAGTGTGGCTGCCTCAACATCATGCAATCTGGCATCAATGTTATCACTGGAAGATCCAGATGGTGAATCATCAGTGTGCACATTGTCCCCAAGAGTTGCAAATGGGCTACCTCCACTCAGTGACTCATGGTCACTATTATGTCTAGAAACATCTCTCTCATCATCATTAGGAAGCTCAGGGTTATTTAGATCAAAAAAATTCAACAGGTTATTTTCATGAAAGACATCAGTTTCAATATGCTTGTTCTTAATACCATTTGATATAGATTCCTTAAAAGGAAATATGGACTCAAAGAATTTAACATCTCTAGACACAAAAAACTGACATCTATTAAGACTATAGAGCCTGTACCCTTTTTGAGAACCAGAATAACCCATCATAACACATTTTTCAGATCTGCTGGTAAGCTTATCATGACTATTAAGAATAGTAGCAAAACCAAGACAACCAAACATTCTGATAAGAGAGAGATTAGGAGGGGAATTGTAAATCATGTGGTAAGGGGATTTTCCATTTAGCACAGAAGATGGCAATCTGTTAATAAGATAAGTAGTAGTTAGCATACATTCATTCCAAAATCTTAAGGGTATTCCCCCCTGAAACATAAGGCATCTGGTCACATTCAAGAGATGTCTATGTTTCCTTTCAACCACCCCATTTTGCTGTGGGGTGTAAGGAACAGAAGTTTGATGAGTGATCCCCATGTTATCACAAAACTTGTTAAAGGTTTGATTTTGAAATTCAGTTCCATTGTCACTTCTAAACACTTTAACATTTTTTTTGAACTGATTTTTAATCAAATTGTAAAAGATTTTAATAGACTCAAAAACGTCATCCTTGGATTTGATAAGATACACCCACACAGCTCTAGTATAATCATCAACTATGGTAAGAAAATATCTATGCCCAGAGTGACTGACCACCTTATAGGGGCCCCACAGATCAAGATGAACAATATCACCAAGCATTTTTGATTTATGATCACTTAGAGGGAAGGGTTCTCTAGTCTGTTTAGCTCTTTGACAGATTTCACAAACCTCATATTTATCATTTCTTCCAATTTTCAAATAATTTTTTAGAACATCAAGGGCAGGGTCACCAGGGTGGCCAAGTCTACAGTGCCAATCATAGAGAGACAAAGAACACTTATACTCAACATTAACATTATCACATTTAGTACCTTCAGTATCTAAATAGTATAAACCACCACATTGTTTACCAATCCCCAGAATGTTTTTCAGATTCAAATCCTGATTCACAAAGAAACATTTACTTTCATCAAACACAACTAAGATCTTATTATCTTTAGCAAGTTTATGAACATAGATCAAGGTCACACAATAATCAGGAATGACAAGCACATCAAACAGGACAAGACCATTTCCAAGTCTAAGGTTTCCAATTTTAGAGATGATGGCACTAGTGCCATTTGGGTGAGACACTTTGATATTAAGATGAGATATATCATATACATTTTCTAACTCTTTCTCACTATTGGTCATGTGCTGATTAGCACCAGAGTCCACAACTTTTCCAACATATTTCATTTTTGTCATAGAACTAGAACTGGAACAAAAAAAATTATCAAAGTTGTCATTGAACAGTTTGCTAGAATTAAAGTAAGTACCTGCCATGTTGGCTTGGACATTATTCTCAGACATTTTGGTTTCCTTAATGAGGGAGACCAAAGTGGCAAGTTGCTCATCAGTGAACCCTGAGGATCCAGAGGGACTATCACACCCTAATGACCCAACAGAGTTGTATGCAACATTTTTACCCTTACCACCTTGTCCCCCTTTCTTTTTTCCAAAATCAGCAGGATACCCAATGATTTTAAAGCATCTGTCTATAGTATGACCAACATAGCCACAATGCTCACACACAGCTTCAGAGTTCACATTCATATTAGGTCTTGTCACATTATTCCCACCAGGTTTGAACCCAGTGTTAGAATTAGGTCTGAAAGCAGTAGAGTTATGTCTAGCATTAGTGTAAGAGTTCTGATTTTTTTGAAAGTTGTTTCTAGTAGGACCACTAGCCAAGAAGGCAGAGGTCTGACCCCTTTGAGAGGTACCAGAATTGGTTCCAGATGCCACCCTGTGAGATTCCTCACTAGAGATAATGGCATAGGCCCCTTTAACATTAGGTAATGTCTCTCTAGACAGAATAGAACTTCTAATACTCATGTAAGACTCATCAAGACCCATAAAAAATTGCATAAGTTTCAGCAGTTGATTATGCTTTTTAAACTCATCAGAAGCAGTGCACACACAATTAGACAACTCAACCATGGCATCATATTGTTTCCACAAGGCATTCAACTTATGATAATAGTCAGACAGATTCGACCCATTTTGTTTCAAAGAACTGATTTTATGATGCAGGTTGAATATCACAGAACCATCAACTTTATGATATGTTTCCTTTAACTCATTCCAAACATGTTTAGCTTTTTTAGAGAAAATTTGGCCAAGGAATAGCTCCTCAGATATAGAATTCAAAATCCATCCTAAAACAACAGCATTAACTCTGTCCCATTGCTTAGCAAGAACCTCATCACTAATGGACCTTTTACAAGAGCCATCAATAAAACCAATTTTATTCTTACCCTCTAGGGCAAGAAGCATAGCATTAGCCCAAATTTGATAATTTTCAGTCCCTCTAAGTTTGACAGAGATAACAGTAAGCACAGCAACGTCATTAGGATGCAAATGAAGAGGATTACTAACATCAAGTTTACCAATAAGAGTGACAGGATCACTGACACCCTCATCGTCAGAATTACCATGTTCAGACATAATACCAAAAATTAAAAACAGCCAAACAAACAATAAAAAAAAAACAGAGATAAATAAAAGCAGCAACACCTTATACCTCCATAAACACAATTAATCACCAACAACCAATCAAAAACTTCTCAAATGTCCCTCAACCTATCCTCCAGCATTCTAAACAGAAAAAATAAAAGACATAAATAAACGGAGAGAGACAAGAGGTGTTACAGCGCTATCTCCGCAGCACAATCGAACTGTTTCTCCTAGATTCACTTAGTCTAGGAGGCAACAGAACCGCCAAGCCACGAACAACCAGATCCAAGATCCCCAGAAAAATAGAAACCCTTTATTCTTTAAAACCAACCTGTCTCTGATACCATGTAGAAAAACATGATATGCAGAAACCAAAACACTTTATATAGATCAAACAGCTCAAAGTTCAACAGCGGAAGCTTACAAACATAAAAGATCACCACAACTACTCTGGTGTGATCCTATTATCTAACTTGATAATAGTTTTACAAGATAAACAATAATAATAATGGATAGAGAGGATCTTGAGTTAAAGTCTCAAGATCAGCAGAAATGAGAGTGAGATATTTTGTAGCGGCTGGAAAGAACCAATATACTCCTCTAACCCTAACAGACGAGAGGAGAGAGCCTTTTATATCTGGACTGCAACGGTCACAAAGAAAAGCTGGGCTTGAGAGACACTTGGGCTAAGACAAGAGAACTTGGGCCGGGCTGCAATGAGAAAACCTGAAACAGAAGACACAAAACCAAGAAACACACAGGAATATGGATTATACATTTTAACAAACTACAACTACAGACTAGAGATGCTTAACTAAAAATTAGATGCATATATATATATATTAAATGCCTTTAATCAAGTTAGACGAATCATATGTATTTTTCTTCATCTACGGGTCAAATTTGTTGATAGTACTACTTTGCATCGTTTTCACTTCAATATCACTTCGAAAATAATTATGATGCATCTAAATGAATAGAGATGCATCCAATTCAAGTTGATGCATCTCAAATATGCGATTATAGTTATTTCTCATTCTTCTTATTTTAAATTTTCTTTTCACTGGATTCTTACCCTTAAACTGTATTTAAAAAATGATTTTACTACTTTTAATCAAAGGTATAAGAATCCATTTAACATTACTCAAATTTGAAGAATTTTAAGTTAAAAAAATACATATGAATTTATTATAAGGGTATGTTTGGCAAAAAGTAAGCTCTAAGCTATATATTGTAAATTGTTAACTACAAAGCTGTTTACATGAGTTACATGTTGTATTTTTTTTCCAATAAAAGTGCTTAGTAAGTTAGCTATTAAATGTGATTATAAGATATAAAATGACATATTTATAATTGTAAACAAATGTTTGAGGGTATATCTGTAATTTAAAGTTTTAACAGCTCCAAGATGTTTAAAAAGCTTCCTGAATCAGTTTTTCATTTAGGAGCTGTTTGTTTGAAATAAAAGCTTTAAGTTAATGTATTCAAACGGAGCTACTTAATTTAAATAAGATTATTTTTGTAACAAAAAGCTAACAACTCCCTAAAAAGTTACTACCAAACAAACCCTAAGTATTAGAGATCAAAAATATAAATCATAATTATATTATGATATAGTTATATACGGTTAAGATTGTGAAATATCATTAATCGAAAATTAATGACTTTCTAAACAATTTTTACAAGATTATTTTCAGAAACATCTAAATAGTTATCCATTATCTTTATTAGAAAGAAATATATTATTAGATGAAGTCAAGTTTTATTGCTCTATTATCTGATGAAGTCAAGTTTTATTGCTCTATTATCTTCCGATATTATTTTGAGAAGTTTTCAAATGAGAAGTAAAATTAAAATGAGTAAGGTGAGAAGAAATTATAATTGCAAATTTCAGATGCATTTGAAAAAAATAGATGCATGTCATTTTATATTTCTTCCCATCATTTAAAATGTGTGGCTAAAATTCTCATTTCAGTTTCCGTCTTCACTAGATTTCTTCCGAGTAACTTAATATATTATTAAATGAAATATATTATTTAGGTGAGATCGAAATTACTCCCCTAAATAATTATGGAAATAAGTTTTGATATTACAATCAACTTAATTACAATAGTAATAAATCGTTTTTATTAGTTTGCTACACTAGTGTTTGCTTCTATATTAAAAACTTAAGACACACGAATGAATGTATTTAATTCCTTTGTTTTGTTAATTGTTTTATCATGTTTAATTTTTCTTAATTTCAACATCCAAACACATTCCTATCATCTTTAATCTTTCGAGGCTCCTTAATAGGAGAAGCAACAATATTTTGATTAATATACGCCCACACTCTTTTGACAACAATTCAAAACCCATTAACAATTCAAAACAATAAAACATAGGTCCAAGTAAATTTACATGAGAAATACTAGAACAACAAAAATTTCACATAAAATTTCTCACAAAATAATGTGCCATATAGTTAGTGACACTCTCTAATTTACTTTTGAATTCTCTCCAGCATTCCTCAGTATGTATTTACTTTTCTCGGTTAATGAATTTTTTTGACTATTTAAAAAAAAACAATATATATAATCAAATTGGAAATGATGCTAAATTATCTTTCGGCAAACCATAATCAAATTGGAAATGATGCTAAATTATCTTTCGGCAAACCATAATCAAATTGGAAATGATGCTAAATTATCTTCATTCGTCTAAAAATAATTTTTATGTCTTTATTTTTCAACTTTAATCTTAAATATTTTTGTTTGTGCCATATAGTACTTGACAAAATTATATTTAAACATAATTTATTCATATATTTTGCATCAAGTATTAAAAAAAAAAAAAAAAAAAAAAAAAAAAAAAAAGGTTAAAAGTTAAAATCGAATAAGAAAAAATTCAAAAAGTCAAAACAAGAAACTTATTTTGAGACGAGATTACTAATTTATAATCACTTGTTATTCTTTGCCTACCAAAAGAAAAATACTAATATTTATTCACACGTAATGAAAGATTATATTGATTCCATAATCATTAAGATGTTACCTTACATTAGAAGAATATTGTCCACATTAAACATGTTTAAGGATAACTTTTGTGACTATACTTACCATTTGTGACATGGGTTGAAATTATCATCATGGTGGATAATATCAAAAACTAGACGTTAAACACTCGGTCAAAAATCATTTCAAAATCACATTACACACACACGTTTTCCTATAAAATCTACCATTACCTCCCACATTCTCTAACTTCATCTCATAACGCCATTAGCCCATTTTCTGTAAGCCTGATATTTTTTTTTTCCTTCCTTATGTTCATATTTAGCTCTTTTTATTAACCATTTTATAGTGTTTCTAGCTAGTAAATTGATTTTGGTAATGTGATTAGATGCTAAAATTGCTGTAGGTGCAATGAAACTGATTTTGATTACTTGTAAATAATCTGATTTGTCAAACACGAGAACATAAAAAAGTAAAAGTAAAGTAACTCCAATACCGTCTTGCACGGTGGATGGGGGAGGTTGAGACGTAAACAACCTTACCCCTACCTAAGGTAGAGAGGCTGCTTCCGGTTCTACCTAAGGTAGAATAGGATCCCCGGCCTTACAAGGGGTGAGGATCGAACCCTTGACCTCTGTCTCCAGAGTCAAGGGTGTTAACCAATTGATCCAACCTTGCTCTTTCAAAAACACGAGAACATGCATGTGATTATATATGACTCCTTCATTTTGTTAACATTTGTCGACTGGAAACATGTTATAAAAAAATATGTGTTTATTTGATGCACCATAATATAGACTATTAGACACATATTAGCAAAACCAAGAGTAGAAATTAATATTTTGAAAGTTCTTATTATGTGTCGGATTCATGTTTATTTTATGTAAAGAACTTGTATATTACGAAAATTACAGTTCTATGAACCAACATGTTTGTTAATGAATGAATAACAAAAGTTTTTGTTTTAGGTGTCATTTTATTAGTCATTCGAAAAAGAACATTTGAATAGTTATAGGTGGAGGGAGCATAAAGATTATGATTCTTATGCGTATAAATCTTCGGGTTCATGTGAATTTTTTAACGTTGAGATTTTAGCTTGTTTAGAAACTAGAAGACACATATAAAAGGGGTTGAAGCTATCTAAATTTTATGACCAATAGCTTGTAAATTTATTCGGTTCCCAAATGTTCTACAATTTGGATTTTCTTATTGTAATGTCGCTAATTTTGGCTTATTTCTTGGATAATATATCACACGTAAGTGGTGAAACTTTTGTTTTATTGTCGTGTTTGAATTGCTTATTAGTGTTTAATCGCTTATTGCTTTTCTTCTTTTCTTGAAGCAGATAATCAGTTTTGAGTATTTGCACGGTACAGCTTATTTAAAAGTATATAGACGGAAAAATGGTTAAATTTTCACCATGTGCCTTGGTGATGCTTGTGATGTGTTGCTGTTGGGCTAACATAGCTTCCACCGAAACCATGAAATACAAAGACCCGAATCAACCATTGAATGTTCGTATAAAGGACTTGATGGATCGAATGACCTTAGAGGAGAAGATAGGCCAAATGACACAGATTGACCGAGCTGTTGCTTCAGCTGATGTAATGCAGACATACTTCATTGGTAACACACTTGTGTTTTTTGTTTGTTTGGTACAAGAATTATGTTTAAGATGTCTTAGTGTTATTTTTAAGAACTTTGGATTATGCGCAGGGAGTATATTAAGCGGTGGAGGGAGTGTTCCAGCTAAAGATGCGTCCCCTGAGATGTGGATTAATATGGTAAATGAGTTCCAAAGAGGGTCATTAGCGACTCGTTTAGGGATACCGATGATTTATGGAATTGATGCAGTTCATGGCAACAACAATGTCTATAAAGCCACTATCTTTCCTCACAATGTCGGCCTTGGAGTAACTAGGCAAGTCTGCTTCTCATGGAAATTGCAAGATTTGTACTTTTGAAAAGTTTTCTCGTTATACCTACCTATTTGGCTATTTGGTCTTTGTTATGTTACACACATTGATGGCGGTAATGTTAATGCTAACTATATGATTATATGTTTTGAAACGATATAGGGACCCTGAGCTCATCAAGAAAATTGGAATTGCAACTGCTCTTGAAGTCAGAGCAACAGGGATCAACTACGCCTTTGCACCTTGTATCGCGGTAAATGACTTAGTAGCATGGGTATCACCTTTTAACAAGACTCACAATCACATCTTTACTAACCATTACTTCATTAACCTTTTGACAGGTTTGTAGAGATCCGAGATGGGGTCGTTGCTATGAAAGCTATAGTGAAGATCCTGCAATTGTTCGTGAAATGACTGAGCTCATCCCTGGACTACAAGGAGACATTCCCCCTAATAGTCAACCAGGCGTACCGTATGTTGGTGGAAAGTAAGCCCATTGCAATTCTTTCACTAATTTGCATGTAAACATAATCATATATGCTAATTGACCTTTTTCTTAATTCAATTAGGGAAAAGGTTGTGGCTTGTGCCAAGCACTTTGTTGGTGATGGTGGCACAACAAAAGGTATAGATGAGAACAACACGGTCGTAAGCCAACAAGAACTATACAGAATTCATATGCCAGCATACTATGATTCAGTAATCAAAGGCGTTGCGTCCATTATGATCTCATACTCGAGCTTAAATGGAGCAAAAATGCATCAAGATCATCAACTTATCACTAACTTCCTTAAAAACACCCTGAACTTCAGAGTAAGACCCGTTATATCCTAAATATATCCCTCAAACTTAATAACAAATACCGAATTTTTTAAACATTTTTCTTGAACTTTCAGGGTTTTGTTATATCAGATTGGGAAGGGATCGATAGAATAACCGATCCCCCTCATGCTAACTACACCTACTCTATTCTGAAGAGTGTCGGAGCGGGTCTTGATATGGTTAGTGAAGTCTGGAACCCTTAGCTAGTTTTTGGAGAAAAATACATATATAGTCCATGTTGCGCAAGAATGATTGATATGGTCACAAGCAACACTGTTTATTTTCACATTTGATCACTAAAAATATACTTAATTTCCCTTTTGGTTCGTAAAGGTTAAATGACCATAACTAATTTTATTAAGCAAATGTCATCGACCTTTTTTTAATGATGCGTGAATATGATTTTGAATATTTGATATGCAGATCATGGTACCACTCAATTATACAGAGTTCATCGACGGGTTAAGTTATCTAGTGAACAACAACTTTATCCCCATGACTCGAATAGATGATGCGGTTAAAAGGATCTTACGTGTGAAATTCGTGATGGGTTTGTTTGAAAACCCCTTAACGGATCTCACAATGGCTAAATACCTCGGAACTCAAGAGCATCGAGAACTAGCACGAGAAGCAGTTAGAAAATCTTTAGTCCTGTTGAAAAACGGTAAAACCCCCAACGAACCCCTCCTTCCCCTTCCGAAAAAATCTAGTAGAATACTCGTTTCTGGGACCCACGCCAACGACATTGGTAACCAATGTGGTGGATGGACCATTGAGTGGCACGGACAAAGTGGAAATATTACAGAAGGCACCACAATATTATCGGCTATAAAAAGTACAGTTGACCCGACAACAGAAGTCATGTATGTAGAAAACCCTACACCAGAATTTATAAAGTCCAATAATTTCGAGTACGCTATTGTTGTAACGGGTGAGTACCCGTATTCTGAGATGTCTGGGGACAGTTTGAACTTAACCATTCCTGATCCAGGCCTCACGACTATCACAAATGTATGTGGGGCAGTGAAGTGTGTTGTGGTCCTCATTTCGGGCAGACCAGTTGTGATTGAACCATATGTAGATAGTATGGATGCACTCGTAGCCGCTTGGCTTCCAGGAAGTGAAGGGCAAGGTGTTGCTGATGTTTTGTATGGCAATTATGGTTTCACGGGTAAGCTTGCGCGTACTTGGTTCAAGACAGTTGATCAGCTCCCGATGAACGTTGGTGATCCACATTATGACCCGTTGTATCCGTTTGGATACGGGCTTACCACTGAACCGGTTAAAGCTGGGGCTATTTAACTTATGGTTAAGATATGGAGAAAAGTGATTATTTATTCTTGTTTTTTATGGAATTTTATTTGCTATTTGTTAAGTGATTAAATTGTAGAACTATTGGCTTGATTTTTGAATATGAAAATTTTATTTATGTTTATAGGCCCGATAGTATGTATGTAATTAAGCCTAGCCCATTGTCATTAGTCTAATAATCCTTTGTAACATATATATTGGTTAGATGATATCAATAATAATAAAGGAGATTATAACATATACAGGATAATTCTAGACTAATGACAATTGGCTAGGCCTAATTATATCATACACACTATCGGGCCTATATACAGATCGGACGTTATTCCGGTTCGTCTCCATTTTAGTGAAACTCTTCCTCAAGCAAGGCAGCCGATAAGTCATCGAAGGACTAATACTATCTAAGGTGACTCACTTAATTGGTGAGAGTTCAAGTCCCATCTAGCTTTTTCAAAAAAAGTTATATTACTCCAACGCATATGCACAATGCACTCGGTCTCATACCCTATATCTACCGGTTAGTCATTCACGATTATCACATGTCATATATGCTGCTCAACAGAAGGAACCGAAAAAAAATGTTTCTTAAACTATACAATAAAAATAATTGATATTAAAAGGCTTGTGTCCCAATAGTACACTTTATTATGTGAGAAACTCTCAAATGAGTTCATGTCCCGTTTAAAACATGTGAGATAGTTAGTTGTCATAATAAAAAAATAATTGCAAAAAGATAACACTACAATACATGCTAAAAGGCACATGCTACACAAATTCAAAAAATAATCGTAACTATAGTAGTTGTTACTGAAACTCTTATCTTTAGAAACTGAAACAACATATTTTGGCGTATCAAGTGGGTATTATCGATGAAACCAAACCAAATAATACCAAAAAACTAGTACTCTATAAAAAATTAAGCAAATTAAAGCGTGCCTTCACGGTTCTTCTTATTCATGGTGTGTTTTTTGCATGTCCTTTTTATATCAATTTCAAATTTTCTTCCAATAAACCACTCCTAATTTCAATCCCACAATTTGATTAATCCAACATGAATGACCTCTTATCTGTAAGTATATTTCTTCTTCTTAATATAAAGTTTTAGTATTAAAAGATTTGGTTTTATGACATGGTTTCTAGCTAGCTGCATGGATTATTTATATTTTACGTAGGCTTCATATTGATGTACATGTAAAATCAATTTTATTAGATCCTTTAATATCTATGACTGTATTGCTACTACTGATTATAAAACTTTGAGGGGGTGTTCGGGATTGTGTTTTCAAAACTGATAAGAGCTCAAGGTATGGTAAGAGGTTATAAGAATGTTATAGCCCCGTCACGTTAGCATTAACTCTATAACACTCCCATACCGAGCCCTGTAATGAGTAACACTGTTTTCAGATTATTTGCGCGAATGCAATAATCAGATATCCTACTCCAAAACGCAATCCCGTACACCACTTACACTGGCCGGAGGTTCCCTTGGAAGCAGTCTCTCTACTCCCGGGTTTATCCATGGGGGTAGGGGTAGCATCTGGCTACATTTCACTTCCCTCATACCTCGCTCCGGTGGGATTGAGTATGCTGTTGTTGTTTTCAATCTTTTTATGTTATATGTGTATGAATTATGCCGTAAACTTCTTCTGCGTGGTTTTCCCATTTGGAATGTTTGTCTTAGAGTACTTACGCAACAATTGTTTTTAGGCATCTAGCAGCCCTCAAAGATGCAGTTATGGTGGTGGAGATATTGAAGCAGGAAAACGATCAGCAGAGATAGAGTTGGACGAGTTTTTTAAAAAGGCGAGTTTTAGCTTCATTTATCTCCTAACTTAATTAAGCAAGTTAATATCTAATTTATCTCCATCCTGAATTTTGTTAGTAAAACTTATAAAGCTTATCAACTCTTCTGTATGTTAGGTCCAACACATCGAGAAAGAATTTGACAAGCTTAATAAACTTATAAGGAAACTACAGGTACAATTTTGATTTCCAAACATGGTTATATCATCGCTAAACGTTACTAGTTTTTATACTTTTATGGTGTAAATTGTTGGTAAAAATTTAATGCAGGATGCTCACGAAGAATCAAAATCAGTTACCAAGGCTGCTGCTATGAAAGGTAATCTTCATTGTCAATATTTAATCATGAACAGAACTTGATATGCAAAACTAACTGATTACCTCTTGAATTTTAGCAATTAAACAACGAATGGAGAGTGATGTAGATGAAGTTGGAATGATTGCTCGTTTTATCAAAGCAAAAATCGAGCAACTTGACAAAGAGGTTAGACCATGAGCAATATATACAAATCGATCCTCACATCTTGAAATTATTTAGCTGATAATTGTCTATTTTACTTGTCGATACAGAACTTGACCAACAGAAAGAAGCCCGGATGTGGACCAGGAACTGGAGTTGACCGATCAAGAACAGCAACTACACTGTAATATACTAATAGATAATAATTCCTACCTTTTAATCAATGAAAGTGATATGAAAGATTCATGATGTCTTTATTTGCAGAGCGTTGAGAAAGAAATTTAAAGATAAGGTGACAGAATTTCAGGTAATTCATATGTGCGTATAGTCTAGTTCTGGACGTTCTGCTATCAATCTTTGATATAAATTTCTAACGTTATAAGCCACAATAAACGATTTTCAGACTCTAAGAGAGAGTATACATCAAGAACATCGTGAAGTTGTTGAAAGACGGGTCTATACAGGTTTTCAAACTTCCCTTTACATAAAAACTATACTCCAAGAGTGATGTATGATGCTGCGCATTAATTATCTAACTAAAAGCTGCTTTTTTGTTTGGTTATCATCATCAGTAACTGGAATCAGAGCTGATGAAGAGGTGAGGTATTTTTTGTTCTCGGAAATATCTTGCAAATGACATGTTCTGGACCACTATATACATGCTGATAAACTTTACTCTTCACTAGACAATTGACCGATTGATAGAGACAGGGGACAGTGAACAAATTTTTCAAAGAGCGATTCAAGAACAGGGACGAGGCCAGGTTAGTTTCTTGTGTGTGTTTGTGTGTGTGTGTGTTTTGACCCATGTCTAGCCTAAGATTAAGCCATGTGGGACCGGCAGGTGGTTGATACACTTGCGGAGATCCAAGAACGCCATGATGCAGTAACAGAGGTAGAAAGGAAGCTACTTGAGCTGCAACAGGTATGGCCGTATGGCTATATACTTTTGTACAGCATGAACATAAATCACAGTAGTCATCGAACAAATTTGTGTTCTAAATGAGTCTATCGATTAAATCACTTGAAATTTCCGACTACATATTATATGGGTAATATATGTTTTCTTGCAGATATTTATGGATTTAGCTATATTAGTCAATGCTCATGGGGAAATGTTAGACAACATCGAGACAAATGTAAGTCTTTCTCAAACAAAAGGGTCCAGATCACAACATAGAAGTGATTAAAATTTACAACCATAAACATGAAAATATATTTATTTGACATTTAACTTTCCATGTCTTTTTGGTTGGCTCTCTTTATATCATTTATGACTTGTGAATGATATACATAGGTGTCGAGTGCTCTAGATCATGTTCAAAGTGGGAACAAAGCTCTTCGGAACGTGAAGAAGCTACAAAAGAAATCAAGGAAATGGATGTGTTGGACTGTTATAATTTTGCTCATTGTCATAGCAATAGTTCTTGTTGGTGTACTCACGCCATGGCAAAGTCTCAAAGGTGTTTAAGTAGATTGGTTGGCAAAGCTTGCTATTTTGATAGGATCATTGTATAAACCTTTTCCTTCTACAATATTCTAGCATTTAGATCATCCTGATTAAAGATTGCATTGAGGATTCTTGGATATAACACGAGACCACACTAATCCCTAAAAACAGTGTGCAAGTCTTGTAGAGTAACAGGGGGTGTTTGGGACTGTTTATCTGCTTATCATACCAATCTACTTATTTAAAGATGTTTGGGATTGCATATAGGCATTTTTTGCGTTTGGATAAAAGTCTTTATTTGCTTATTAAACTCTATGATAAGCACTTAAAATAAGCAAATATTGTAGAATAAGGAACGCCAACAGCCCCTTACTCTCAAATAGGCAAGGAAGGAGTTCTATCCAAACACTCAAAACTACGTGTCAGCCATATAAAACCACATTAACTAAAAATTATCATGCCATAACTAAATATTTACAACGAATAAAGAAATATAACAATTATACCACTAGAACTACACATTAACATCTAACTCAATGGGACCCTAATAGAGCTTCGACGGAGCCATAACTCATACATAACCATATAAAAAGCATCATAATCAACAGGGATAGCATGCCAACGAAAATGTTTTCTAACCTCAAGTACGTTTGTGTGCAACTTAGTATACTCATCTGGGCTTATACTTGTGAGGATTCTTTGTAAAAATGGGATGTCTAATGTGGCAACGATTATCGAGAAGCTTTTCCAGTTTAATATGTCAGCAAACGGGAGATCATAGTGGTTTGCGATGATCACAGGGACGCAGCCATGATGCAATGCATCACCGATACGAGCTGTGTTAACTTCAAACCCTTTGACATGTAGACAAAACTTGCTGTTTTGAAGTGCCTCTTCATAAGGTGTTTTTACACGACCTGAATGAACGGATATCAGTGTATCATTTCGCCATGTTTCAACAAGCTTTTGGCGAACAGGGGAGTTGATAGCTCCTGCAAAAAATGCTAGCGTCTTCCTGCAGAGAAAGTTGATGACAATAATATAAGAATCAATAATTTTAAGGTAGATGCTACACTTTGAGGTCAAACAATTTAAACCATAAAGACTTTGTTTTAAATTTTCCATATACATGTTTGACCTCAAAAGTCAACCTCTCTGTCTTTTTGTTCAATATACGGAAAAAAGATGCTACCTTTCGGATGATGTAATGTTAGGGGGGTCATCTTGTACCCGAGGCCAAATTTGTGGTAAGGATGCATCTTTATGAGGAACATACGCAGATAGAAAGTAGTTTGAAGAACACACAACTTGAATGGCATTGAGTTTTATTTTCTCTGCTTTCTTAAATGCAATTCGACTGATTGAATGGCAAGAAACATAGAAATGGTCAGCACCACCAGTGCGATTCCAGTAAGGGTATTTGTGACTAACGTTAAAAATGTAATCTTTGATAAAGTTTTGGATACCCTTAATTCCTACCCGTGGATCATGTCTTAATCTTGCAATTGAAAAGGGTAGGTAGAAAAGATCTGCTTTTGAAGGATCGTTGGTTAAGAAATGACTGTTGTTGAGCGTTTTCTTGAAGAAACTTTCACTTGCATAGTTACCCTCGGGTTCAAATTTCACTGGCAGTAGAATGTTAGCAAATGGGTCGTTTTTGCTATGAGGATACATGTAAATCTTGAAAGTTTTGTTCATTTTGATGTAGTCTTCCATAAAGATATCGTGATCATGGAAGATAGTCTCCTTTTCAGCAACTTTTCCTGGATAACAACCCGAGAATCACAGCAATTTTAAGATCAAGAAACCAGAATATTAAACTAATAATCAAGAACGACACTACGAGAGCAAGTTAGGGAGATATTTGACATTGCGTTTTGAGAGTCGTGAACTGATTACTGTGTATTCGAGTCACAGATAATCATTTTCTACCATTTAGATATGGTATTACCAATAATGAATATGTGATTATTTGCAGGCCAGATAATCAGTTACCGTGGTAGCTGCAACAGAACGCAACCATTTTGTTTTTTGTTATTGCATATCACGTACTCGCTTTCAAAACGCAATGCCAAGCACCTTTTAAACTCCGAAATCCCAATCAATCATCTATTTGATTAACTATTTCCCGATAGTACCGGTAGCAACTAACCGCCCTAAAAATACATAATTCTGTATGAATTTATAATTCAATTTACTAGCAGAACAGTGTACTATTTGATTTACAAAGTCAAAGATTCAAAAGTGTCTCCATTGTTTAACAGTGGGAACATATTAATAACATTTATAAATAGCACAAACAATCTACATGCTAGGCCAATTATAATAGTGTACTACTAAAGTACTTATTCATCCATTTACTACTATTACTAAAGTACTTATTGAACATAAAGTATGCTTAAACTACCACCAAGTTGGCCTAGCGGCCAGGTTCTCCGAATGCCTTCACAAGATGTCTCGGGTTAAAATCTCACTAGATAAACATTTTCAGGAATGAACAGCGAAAGGGTCGGAAATGGTCACGGGTTTATCCCTGGTTAGGCCACATGCACACGAGTCGCTTTACTAGTAAAGTACTTATAAAACATTAAAATACTGCTCCCTCCGTCCCATATTAAGTGTCCACTTTTCACATGCACAAAGTTTTAGGAAATTCCGCTACTTATATTTTTCTATCAATCAAATATCATTTTCACCCACTAAAGTCTCATCTCATTGGTTGGAATACATTGGACACTTAATTTGGGACATCTCAAGATTCCGGACACTTAATATGGGACGGAGAGAGTATTCCATGGTACCATTTAAACTAAAGTACTCAATTCAACAACTTATTAACATATGATCACAAAGTCACAAAAAGATAAAAACATCCCATACCCTGTTCACTTCTCACCACTCCCTCATCATCACCACCCCCATCCCGTTGACTTTCGTTTGACTTTTCCAAATACCGAAAATTATCCAAAACCCCATCTGGGTATTTAACAAAATGATGAACGTGATGTGGGTTTTGGTTAAAAAGATTTGAAGTTGAGTATATGTAAAGTAAAATGAATAAAGAAGATGTTAAAGCTAATGCTGTGGGGATAAAGAACAAGCTTTTTAATGAGTCGGTTGGGGAGAGTGTGTAGAGTAGGAGAAATGGACGTGCCATTGCTGGAAAACTGACTGGAGTGTTGGTGAGGTGTTGATGTTGTTGGCACAATTCGGTGTGAGTAATGGTGTTCGGTGTGTCACACTTTTCAAACTATGGGACAAGCTATTACTCGTGTCCAAGATATTTTATAAACTGGCTTAAAGCTCACGTCTCTGTAATCCTTCGTAAACTCGCGTCCAAACACAATCTTATATGCATTGTTTTAGGAAGTTGAATTGCACCCTCTACACACTTTAAATTAAAGTGTGTTGACATTTATACCCTAACAGAATGAAAATGTAAAAATTAATGTAAGGGTATAATTGTCAACACACTCTAATTTAAATTGTGTCAATCAATTAAATGAGTGTGCAAATCATCTCTCATTCTTTTAGGTGCGGATTGACTAGAGCTGAGCACAAAACCTAGAAAACAAGCTGAACCAGAAGACCGAACCAAACCGGATCGAACTGAATCAGTTTCATTTCTATATATTAACCGTTTTCTGTTTCGGTTCTGTTCAGTTCGGTTTGACCTAAAACCGATAAAAACACACCTAAACCATATAAACTAAACCGAATCAACCATATTTGGTTCGGTTTTGGTTCTATATATTAATGCTTTTTGGTTTCGGGTCGGTTCGGTTTTCGTCGCAAACTTTGGCATTGGATTATAAACATAATATTTAGTAACTTTTAGTCGGGAGTTAATTTGAACACATGACCAATTTTGTAAAGTTTTTCTAAACTAGTAAACTAAATATTTACAACATAATGATAATAATAGAGGGTCAATGCTCCAGTAGTCTGACCTAAAATTAGTATATAAAATGAAGCTAGCAAGGTTTGATGTGAGTCTATTTTTCTATGTATAAACCGATAATCTGAACATATAAACTGATAATTGAAACATTTGGCTAGTCTTGACCAAAACATGTGTAAATGGTTCATCAATCAAACTAAATAGTTAAAGTTTTGACCAAAATATGTGTAAATATTTATCTTTTTAAATAGGAAAAATCGTTAAGTGAACCGTCGTCGACATGCTTGAGATTATCAAGCCTGACCGGTGCTCGCATGACGACATCGATTAGGGGGCATATTTGCTTTTGACATAATGCACAAAGCACACAATAATATAGGTCGGCCTGTGCCCGCACATCCTTGCCTCCAAATACTACCACCCCTTATATCAGTTCCGTGTTTCATTGGTCGAACCGGCAATTATTGACATTTCAAAATTTAGGCTGATTGCTCCAGGTTTGTAATATATTGAAGACTAACTACAGATATTGTGTGGATGATTGACTTTGACTTGACAATAAGTGTAATGTATTATTGATGCAATGATCTCATTTTTGTCCACATACTATAATTTTCAACTTTTTTTTTAGTTATTCAATTCCGAAATGTACGTTAGCATTAAAAAATGGCCAGACAATGGTAACAACAAAGAGAAGTAGTAGTCGAAAATGCCAAACAGTAATAGGAAAGTTGTTTTACAATAAAGAGAATGTGTTTAAAGAAATCGTCACAAGTTCCATTGTCGTCCAGCGGTTAGGATATCTGGCTTTCACCCAGGAGACCCGGGTTCGATTCCCGGCAATGGAATATTTTTTTGACCCATTTACTCTTTTGACCTGTTTGTAGCCGTGCTCATATAATCAACTTTTACAGGTGGAAATTAGCATGAACTAAACTCGTTAAGTATTACAGGTCATTTTTTGTTGATTTCATAGATGTTCATGTATTTCATTAAACTAGCATGATACGAGCGTGATGCAACAATATCAAAGCGGGATAAATTAATTGTGATTGTTCATGCTAGACCACAACATCGACACGACCTCGATAGTCGTTAATGATGCCCATAACACAAAAAGGAAAATGTCATTTCTTTTATTCACCTCCACGTAATGATATTTTCATTACGTGGACCTTTTATAACGGGACAACATTTTTCTAATACATGAAAAAGCTATACCTTCATTTTTTCAAAAATCCTACCTAAATAAATAATCATAATCCAATATAAAAAATAAATAAATAAATAAAAAATAAAAAAATAAAAAATTGTAGGTACATAAAAGAATAAGTTAATAAGTCGTAGAATATCAATGTACTTTTCAATGTGTCCCGTTTTGGTACATGTATTTTTTTAAGCTGTAGAATAACAATGTACTTTTTCAAAGTGTCATGTTTTGGTACGTGTAATTTTTAACTTTGTTTAAGTTGTATAATAGCGATATACTTTCCATAAGTGTTTCAATTTGGTACGTCATCCACGTACCAAATTGGAACAATTATGAAAAGTACATTGCTATTATACAACTTAAACAAGTTAAAAAAAGTACACGTACCAAATTAGAACACAATGAAAAAATACATTGCTATTCTATAACTTAAAAAAAAAATCAACGTATCAAAATGAAACATTTTAAAAAGCACATTACTATTCTACGACTTAAAAAAATAGTAATGATTATATGTCATTAATGTAAGCATCTTCACAGACCAAGAACTACGAGATCACCCCTTTCACATATCCTATTTTGACACCAAGAAAAGAATTCTAGAAATAGAAAAGAATGTTTAGAAATTCAAATGAAGTTGAAATTTGCTTGGATGGCGGCTCAAGATCAGCCTCATGAAATCAATGCTGGCCCAGTCATTTTGAGAGAGTTGAATAAGCACTATCTCGTTCACTACCCCTTCCAATGGGTTTCGAAGATAAAAAGCGAGGCCTCGACGGATGGGAACTCCTACTCTGACTATAGTTTTGCGATCAGTTTTCGGTTGTAATATAAATTTTCCATTCAAATGTTTTTCAATAAGGTGTTAATTTGCATTTAAGAAAATATTTATGTTAAATGATTTAATTATCTTGACTTGTTTAAATTCTTTTGATATATTTTCAAAATTGCTTTTATTATCAGAGGATGCTTGAGATGTGTTGTATGTGTTGTGTTGTGTTAAATTCTTTTGATATATACTCATCTAAACCTAATGTTTAATTTAGTGGTTTTAAATTTGAATTCTTTGTTTCATTTGTCATCGAATAAAGGTTGTCTTTGGTTTTTAAATTAGAATTTTTTGTTTTGATTGACACAATTTTGTTTTGGTTTTTAAGTGTCACACGATTTCATTTTAATCACTCGGTCATTTTGCTTAAATTCATGTATGGTGCACGTATTCTACCATATATAACACAACCATTTCCATCACCTACAACAACAACAACAACAACAATACCCGATAAATCTGGGAGTAGAGAGACTGCTTCCAACGAGACCTCCGGCTAGTGCAGGTGAGAAAAAAGAGAAAAAACTGTAGAAGAAGATGAATAAATTTGATAGAAAAAACTGTAGAAGAAGATGAATAAATTTGATAACGGTGTTAAACAATCGCTTAGCTAAGATGAAACATTTTAAAAATTGTTCTTTGAGTTGAATTATCGTAAGTTACAACATTTATACTTGTACTTTTATTATTTTACGTTATATGCATAAACATTACAGGAAATAGCTAACAACATTATCATAATTATAACTATTTACCGCTATAAAATTCAGTCGCTGTGTACGTGTACTCGCTAGTCTTTTATAAAGAAGTAAAGAAGTTTTGATTGGTGTCGAGTTATACATATTTTTTGTGTGGGTTTTGCTAAAATGTGCTCACTAGACACATATTAACGTGTTAATAAAAAGGAATGTTTTGGTTTATTTATGTAAAAATTATGATCAAATATAATAATTTATAAGTTTATTTAACGTGTATTTAACGATTTTTTAAAACTCTTTAAAAAAGTGTTCTATAAGTTTAGAAATAGTTGATTTGGTAATAATGCATTTCGATGTTTATATGAGTCCGGTATAACCCAATACTCACCCCATTTTTCTGACATATTATATTCCTCACAAAACAAAAGAACCGTTGACATTCTTATATCATGCTCAAAGGTTCGATAATGGCAACATACTTGTCACTATTTAAATAATTATTTGGATTGTGCATGCTTTCAGCTGATATTGACCTCAGTATATACCTTTATATATCCTCTGTGCCTTGTATCAGTCCGCCATGCTATGCCGGATGCTGTCCTCTCTTCTCGGGCGACTTTCTGTAGCTTCATTTACTTCTTACAGTATTCGTTAAACAAACAGTTTTAGTGAATGGGGTTTGAAAAAAAGTATTTGGCTTACTTGGCGGGAGATGATGTAGGCAATAAGTTTCAGTTTGACTATACAAGGTTCAAGAATGGTTTGAACTACTGCAGGAAACATAGACTTAATGATGGTTCCATTGATCCTCACGACGACGCAAAGATGAAAGATGGTCTTGACCAGAATATTATTCCTCAACAGTCCTGCCAAAGTAAGTGTGCGTTTTGAAAGTGATCATGTTAGAGTACTAGGCAGTTTACATGTGTTTCTGATGTTTGAGTAAGTTGTTTACTGACATAGCGAGTGTTATGGTAATCTTATATAAACAGTATTAAGCAGTTTTGAGTCTTTGGCGAACAACTTATGTTTATTAGCTTATTTGGGATGTTTTAATTAATAAGATGTTCTAGTAAGTTGTTTTGGACTAGCTTATTTGAGAAACAAAAAATCCGACGATTATCATTTGTATTATGTTTGATACATCATAAGTTCAAGAACTATTGAAACATGTTTCCCAAACACCCCATTGAATGACCCCTAATTAGTATATAGTTGGAATCAGTTATGCTGAACCAAACTGATTATTTGACACCCTGAATGATAAGAAATATACAATACCAAACACTCCCTCAATAACTGAAATGAGGTCGTAACCTTTTTATACTAGGCGGAACTGGTGCTAAGATAGTAAGATGTAAGAGACTCATCATTATAATTAGCCAAGAGTTGTGTTACATAGTTACCTCTATTTTTCAGGCAGAAAGGTTGTTTAGTTAATGTCCCATATTGAGCATATTCTTGCAATTTTGTGTCTATGTGGTGATAAGCTGAGACAAAACATACTTGATCAATAGCAAATATTTTTCTTTACCAATATGGACATATGATGTTACAAACAAGATACTTAGATTTCAACATGGTCTTGTGTGCGTTACCATTATAGGATGTGACTGGATATTCTCTGAATTAACAAAAGAAGCTTCAAAGATGGCAGATACATTCAGTTCAAGAGTTCGAGAACTTGTTCATCTTCATTTCAGTCCTACTATGCCAAGATTGTTATCGTGCTTGTTTCATTGTTTTAACAATGATCAAGAAGCACTCGTACATAAGGCGTTAATACTAATCCAATTTGCAGTTATGAATGCTATTGCCCTCAGAAAAATCCTCAAGAAATATGATAAAGTAAGCCGGTATTATTCAAGTATCGGGACCTATATAATGAAACATGTGTTCCTTGTTTTTTGACTTTATTTTATTTTCGATAGGCGCACAAGTGTGGAAGTGGTATGAACTATAAGTCTAAATTGCAGGCTAAGCACTTGGATATTATGCAATCACCTTGGTTTATTGAATTAGTAGCTTTATATATAAATGTTAATGGTTCAGACAGTTTGATGTCTAATGAGCTTTTTGGTCCACTTACTTTTGATCTCAATATGACCGATGAAGAATCTGTACTGACTTTGACGCTTCTAGGCTCCGAAAACTATAGTTGCAGTTTCACCTGTCCAATTTGCTTGGTTGGTCTCGACACAAAAACTTTTAGAAAGTATATGTTACATTGAGATCGAGGATCATATCTATCTCAGAACACCATTGTTTCGGGAGGATATCTCGATCACTCTTTTTTTCTTTACGGGTGTTTGGCATTGCGTTTTAAAACCGGTTTTGGTGATAACAAGCTGTTTATCTTATAAATATAATCACAGTCAGTTTTGTTGCAGCTACTCCTAAATTGATCATTTGCCCATAAGAAAATTTGAACTTTGGAATCAGTTTCACTCTACCCAAACACTAAAAACTGATTATGCGGAGTTGAAAATGCAATAATAATTAGATAATCGCCTCCCAAATGCAATGCCAAACGCTCCTTTAAGCAAGTATGATTCATGATTCGATATGGTAATGGTTGCTTGTTGGTTTAGGACATTGTTTTCCAACCTTACGCTTTGAGATGTGGACACATTTTTTGCAAGTCTTGTGCTTGTTTAGCAGCTCATGTACTAATCATTGACGGGTTAAAGTATGCAAGCCCAGAGTCCAACTGTCCTGTTTGCAGAGAGGTTAGTATAATTTCTTATATTACATAAAGTCGGGATATTAATCTACATTGGCTCATAGAATATGAATGATGAAAATTTGTATAATTTCATCTGCTGGTACATTCATATGTAGCATAGGACCCCATATAATTGTTTTTCAGCTTATAAACTACATTACAACTAACTCCTTAGTCGTGTGTTTTGTTTCTTTGTTATTGCAGAGTGGAGCGTATGCTAAATCAGTGCGCATGCCTGAAATAGGTTTGCTCTTACAACGAAGGTAGTCTCTTGTATTTCTCTATTAAACTGAAAGTTTTGACGCTCACTCGTTGAAACGTCATTTCTTCTATATAAATTTATCCATGTCCAATTAAATTCAAGTCACATATATGTGGGCAAGTCATTAGTAATATTAACGTACAATATATGTTGAGATGTTTATTTGACTACTCCTCTTAACCGTCACCAAGGTGGCCTACAAGAGGTCTCAGGTTGAAACCTAATATGTACACGTCTTGGGGGTGGCCAGAGAAAGGGTCATAAATGGTCACGGGATACACCGGTTAGGACGTGTACATCTGAGTCTAAGACTTGCTCTCCCTGGGTAATCTGAACGTGGAAAAGCTCATCCGTTTATACACTACTGCTCTTAAGACAATATTACAATGTTGGGAGAATTTGACTATTTGTAGGTGCAAACAAGAGTTCAACGAAAGGCTAATCGAAGAACGAAACAAGATACTGAAGCAAACTAAAGAGTACTGGGAGTTGCAAGCGAGTTATGCCATCGGGCTGTGACTATCCATTTGTTAGTGTTCATCGTTGAATAAAAACTATATATTAATATAACATGTAAAAATAGATCTGTTAACTTGATAGGGGTAAGCCCGTTATGAGAAAGTATCGCTCCTGGTCATTATTTGAACCAGAGGCTTGGCGCAACACCCATTAATTTAAATATGTAATAAATGGTATGTATTACTCGTATTACATTAGAAATGTGTCTATATGACGGGAGTCTTGATGTATTCAAGAATTTCAACCTGTTTAATATACTGTAGAAAGGTTCACTACAGCAACATGTTTCATATACTGTTGAAAGGTTCACTACAAACAGAATACTGTTAATCAGTGGATTTTGGTGAAATCTGATTAAGGAAAACAAGACGTAATATTTAGGAAGCAGTTTGGCCCGTTTAGATGGGTTCAGGATTAACAGATCCAAAAAGATTAAATGTTGGTTTTGTTGGGATTTTATAAACATGTTAACTATGTAACACTACGAGTACGCAGCGGAATATGGATCTAGTTTATGCAATTAGGTTAACACATAATTAATAAACAATAAGTAATAAAAAGGATCAAGAAAACTAACCCTCGTAGTCACCCGCAAGTTATTAACGAACAAGAAACCAAGTATTCAAAATGAATACCTCTACGAGTCCACACACAAACGCTTAACCACGAATACGCCCGATAAAGCTAGTCGTGAACGTTTACCCAAACAACCCTTGTATACTTGAACGAATTCGAACCAAAGAAAACCCTAGAACACCTTCTATACTTTCTGTCCGAGATAACAAAACAAGCCCGAGAACCTTCTGTCTTGTCCGATATCGGATAAAACAATCCGATATCCTTTTGTTCTTTACCCGAGAACTGATCAAAACGAACCACCACTTTCTTGACTTCTTGTTCGACCTGGAACCAAAGTAACACAATACCAACAAACCTCAATTCACCTTGGATCAAGAAAACGCAAGATTGAAGGCCTTTGTATGTTGCGACTCGAATTCAAGAGCCCTAAAACGACTTAGGGTTTGAGTCGTTTATACGATGAATGGATCGATTTTCAGCAGAGATTAGGAGTATCAATCAATAGGAATGAGAGCTATGTATGAAAAATATATAGCTCAAGAAACCTAGTTTCACTTGGGCTCAAAACTTGAGCTCCAAGTCATAATCCAATCCCAATCCGATTACAAGTCCTCATGGCCCAAGGCAAAAACCCAAACCAACCGATATTGGAAAACATCCAGAGGATCTTATGTAGTAATCGGATATCTTGCATAACGGGCCAAGTTATACGGATCAAGTAGTAAACGTAATTAAAACGTACTCTCGTTTTTAACGTGTGTACCCCCATAGGCTCACACACTTCTAGTCGTTTTCGTACCAATCAACTCCCATAATCCAACACCTCCCACTGGGGAGTTGGAGTAGCGGATAGCACAAAAACCAACGACGGAAATGCCTAGCAACGCTCTCACTCGCTATTTAACTACAAGTGTCTGAGATATAGTTTTATAAAATCTTCTCAGTAGCATGGTCATTTATGTCTTGCTTTAATCATCCTTTGTTATAGATACCATTTAAACCATGGATATGGATCCTAACTCATTCCATATAGTTTAACCATTTAGAATCTCGTTATAGAATTTAATTATATATACCAAATGTAATCAAGTGTCATCTTGCATTACCCTTTGGGTTCAGCCAAACAATTATCTTATTAATTCTGGAGAGGCGCCATGGTATCTTTCTACACATATCAAGTGGAGTAACAAATCCTTTATTAACTACAAGTGTTGTGGATGCTGCTTCACATCACTCCGAAATATAGCTTTTATAACTACCTTATTCAGGATAGTGTTTGGCTTATACTTACAAAAGTGATATCCACACATAACAGAACTTGCTTGTATCTCAAGTCTAAGGACGACTTTAACAACCATTTTCAATATTTTACTTATGACAAGGATCCAAGGGGTATCCAATATGCATCCCTTGTGAATACACATGAGTTTGGCGGGAACAATCCACATTCTCATGAAATATAACCAACACTCACATTTGCCTTACATAACAATATCCCATATTGTTAACCGACAATGGACATATTTAGAAAAATAAAATTATTCAAGGATTAAACATACAAATATAGGATAACAATTATTATATAAATGAATAACTGTTGGTCCCTATTCACTATAGTATAAAAACAGTTTAGTAAACAAAACTAATAGTGAATCAATGACTGAAAAGATATAAATAAAACACAAGAGTAATTTTCAACATCATATTCTTATTAGAAATGAATCAAAAGAATACGTTACCCTAGTACTTGCGGAACAGTACTAGGGATTGAAATGACAAAGTGTTTGCAACTCCTCTCTCAGCTCAGGCTAAGTCTGAGCACAACTACAAGTACCCACTGAGCTATCTCAGGGATTAAGTTGTATTTGAAGGAGTGAAAGAAGGCTTGCGTGTATGTGTGTTTTTACAATTCACAAGATTAACCTTTCACTCCATCTCTTATGCTATTTATACAAGTATGAGTTTTAACTCTTTCCTAAGTGACAAACTGACAATTTGCAGAAGACAAAATACTGATGTATTTTGTCTCTGTTTACAAAGACTATATTAGGTAAAGGGACCAAGTCACTTTCTTCATGTCAGTACTGATGCTGATACTAAAAGGGAAACCTTCAGGATAAGTACTTCGTCTTATTCATTTCCAACGTAACCGTTTTATCCCGCCCATTCTTCAGTCTTTATAGTCTTCAGTCTTCAGTTTCAGTTTGTCTTCAGTGTTTGTAGTTGGTGAGGAGTTTGAGGGATTCAGTGAGTTATTGTCATCACTCACTGAATCCACCATCTTCTTCTTGACTCAGTCTTCACCATTTAAGTTCCGCCTTACTGAGTGGAGAGACTTCTTCTATGTCTCTTACTAAGCGTCCTGAAGATGGCTCACTGAGAGACTATGCACTCAGTGACCTGTTAGTGTTTAACGGTCTAAGCACTTAGGTTATTTTCTATTCAAATCCTAGATTAAGGGGTTTGGGTAATTACTGAACCCAACAGTCTCCCCCTATTTGGATATACAAATAGCCTAAGTGTTTGATCAGTGTAAGTGAGCAAATGGCTTCTTCTTACACTGAATGTACTAATGAATACAATAAGGAACACTGAGCAATTTAACAAAACATACATCGTTTATTGATCAAATTACAAGATTCCTATCACTAGTACAAAAGATAATGAAAATGATGTCAGTCAAGATGGATCCCCAGTGCTTCAAGTTTTACTTTCTTGGTGATGAGTGTTTCTCTGTCAGGGTGCTCTCTTATCTTGGCGTTTAGGTCAGCACAAAACCTGTTGGAATCACTCCTAATCTAAATCAAGTGTTAGTAATTCATATGTAATAGTTAGCTTAATTATGGCCTTTATGTTTGTTATTAGCCTTAAGCTTATGTAGAAGGCCCATGAGCTTAGGCCCAAGCCCATAGGAGAAAGGAAGGGACTAGGAGTGTTGTCCTAGCTTCCCTCCTATAAATACTCTTGTATAACCCTCACTTGAGGGTTGGTTGTTCATTTTATTCACTCTCTTTCACTCTACGCCTAACCGTGCTACTCTTAACGTGTGTGTGTTTAACGTGTTCAACCAATCTCTTCTCCTCTCTATTTCTTGTATTGATGCTTGTGTTGTAAAACTAGTGACCTATCAGTGGTATCAATCGCCTAATAGTTGGGTGAGCGTATTGTTTCTTGAAGTGGGTTTTTTGGTCCTACGCGTAGAACGTACGTATCGTGCTTGATACTTTGGTTCACTTAAAAATACAATTTTTACACTTTTTAATCCAAGATTCTTGTACTTTCAACGTTTTAAGGTGTTAAAATAACTGTTTTTGGCAAAAAGTTTTAAACTTTATGCGTGGATCATTGTTTTTAAACTGGTTTTTGTACGAGGGTTTCATCCTACGCGTAACTGTTTTAGAAGTTTTGGTTCATCAAGTTTCACACTTTTGTGTTATTTTGGTGATATTGAAGCTATCTCTTCACAAAAATCTGGTTTAGAAACATCTTTGGGCAAAATCATTTTTACGAGTAAAGCTACGCGTATCAAAACCCTAGTTTTACGCATAACTTTATCCTTGGTTTGATCTTCAGTTTCGTGGTTTACTCCGTGTTTTCTTGCTTGGATAAGCCTGAAAATACGTCGACTTTGGATATCTTTTGCACTGTAATAGTGTAAAAGATCATTTGGGCAAAACCCTAAAATTACGCATAAGCATAAAGCTTACGCGTAGATAATCCTACGCATAAGATTTATCTTACGCCTAAGCTTAGTCTTACGCATACGGTAATCCTACGCCTAAGTTTTCTACGCCTAACTTCTTGTTTTACGCATAACTTTAGTGTTTTTTCCTACCTTACGCGTAAGCTAAACCTACGCGTAACTCTTACTGTTACGCGTAACTTTGGTGTTTTTACGCATAAGTGCTACTTGGTTTATTGTGATTTCTACGCCTAAGGATACTTCATCAACAAAGGTTCATTCGACTACAAAGATCCATTTTTACCAACACAAGTCTTCAACATGTCACAACCACCATACTCTAACTATTTCCCTTACACTTATTCTCAACGACAACAACAACTAAGTCCACAACATCAACAATGGAATCAACAACAAGCAATTTATCAACAACAATTTAATCAACAACATACTCCACAACTTGGAGCAATTCCTCCGCCACAAATGGTTCAAACACCACCAAGTCTTCAAGTTCAACCCTACACAAACGATTTCAATCAACATCCATCAAGGAACACTATGAAGGAACCCACTTGGTTTGCAAAGATGTGTGAAGCTTTAAGCAGCCAACAATCAATTCATGAGGCCGGATCACTTGATAGACCTCCAATGCTCACTCCAGGAAACTACGATCAATGGGTAATTAGGTTCTTTAGGTTTTGTGATCTTAAGAAGCCACATGGAAAGTTCTTAAAGAAGGTTATCTTGGAAGGTCCATTTCAGATGCCTACTATCATTGTACCCGGAGATCCAAATGCTAATCCACCAAGGGATGAACAATCAAACATTGCTACTGTTGCAGACCTGAATCCAGAAGAACTTCTACACTATGAAGCTGATGAGCTTGCAATGCAATATATCCTTTTAGGATTACCAAACCCAATTCTTCGAAGTGTTGATGCTCAAAAGACTGCAAAGGCAATGTGGGAACACATTCATCTACTTATGGAAGGATCTGCACTCAATCAGGAGGATATGGAATCCAAAATTTACTTGGCTTATGAACACTTCTTGATTGAACCTGGAGAGACACTAGAGTCTTATCATCATCGATTCTCAGACATCATCAATGATTTGGATAAACACAACATCATCATGCCAAGAATTGCAGTTAATACTAAGTTCCTGAGTAGTCTTGGTCCTGAATGGGAGAAGTATGTCATTTTTCTCCGTCAAGCGAAGAACATGCATCATTCTACATACGGATTATTGTACGATTATTTGAAGCCTCATGAAAAGGAAGTTGATAGGGAAAGGATTCTCCGTGCTCAAATTGCTTCACCTTCACATCCGGAAAATCAACAACTTGCCTTGTATGCTCAAAACAGTTATCCTCCTCAACCAGCAACTCAACCAACTGCAACAATCACACCAAATGATCAATCACAACAATCTCAACATAATCAATTGGTTCCATACAACAACAACAATGCTCAATCATTTGTCAGTGAAGCTAATGAGGAATCCGATCCGTTCGAAGCATTGCAACAAGGATTTGTTATGATTGCTGATAACGCTACACGCATCGTTCGGGGTCAAAGGAACTTTTTTTTCGTCGAGCAAGTTTTTCAACACCCTAGGCAGTGAACCTAATCGTTGTAGTGTAGTATTAGGGTAAGCCACGGGTATTGATATCGTTCTCTAGGGGAATAGGAATGCTAGTGAGAAGTTACTACGCTAAGGTTGTGGTTGAGGAAGATTATTTTTTATCTTTTTATATTTTTTTTAAGAAAAGGAAAGGTACGAATCTCGGGGTTTGAATTTGGGGGGTTTGGTATTGCTATCGATTACTCTACTTATCTAATTATCTAATCTAAGGTGTATGTAGTCTATGTCTAATTATTGTGTGCTCGTATGATAGTTTAAATATGTGTTTACTTAGGTTTTACTACTCCTTAATTATCTCCTATTGGTGGTTGAATTGTCACGTCCTTATTCTTAGTTGCGTTGTGTGTCTAAGGTTGTAGGGTATGCGTTTCTCCCTAACTCTTTGAACTTACAAAAGGGTCTCGTCTACAAAACCCACTAGGGATAATAAACTCTTACTCTAAGGCACTCTTTGGATGGTTTAGCCTACAACTACTCAGGTAATTATATTCTAAGGTTCACAAAGATGAATCAAGCATTAAGTACACAACAAATGACCTATCGCATTACTAGATCATTAATCAACTAAGATAAGAAACAACCAATCAATATTCAATAATTAAGTTTCATACTTCCTAAGCAAACACACAAATAAATTAGCCGGACATGGAGAACATGCAAGCATACACACAAATAATCAAAGACATAATTGAATTAATGAAGTAAAGACTTATCTTGATGTAAGATAGGGTTAAAAACCCTAAAATACTGTACAAGACACCTTAGGTTCGGTTTTAGGTTTTTACTCCAAAGACTCTCTACACAAAGACTGAAAAATTCGGATTCTATATATAAGATTACATCTGCGACGGCGTCACCTTATGTTTTGTGACGCCGTCGGGTCGCCGTTATTAGGGATTCGTCTTGGCCACGTTAGACTTGCGACGGCGTCGCCTTATGCTTGTGACGCCGTCCTCTTCAGCTTCTGACGCCATCTGGATTGCATCTAGGCCGTCTGAGTTGCGACGGCCTACTCTTTTATAACTTGACGTCGTCACTTGAAAATAGGAGTTTTGGCTTCTGTCCCGTCACAAAATCCTCCGACGGCGTCGCAATTTAACACCTGACTCCGTCACCTTATGTTTTCAGCAGCTTTGAGTGTCTCGATTCTGACTTTGGCCATTTTCTTCGTATATTCGCGCCTTTTCATCCAAATAAGTGCCATTCCAGCATTTTGCCTTTAAGAGACCTAAAAAGTGAAAAGGAACGATATTAAGCAATAACGGATACAAAAGTGATCAAATAAGGGCTTAAACGACCCCTTAAAAAGGTACCTTTTAAAACCTTATCAAATATCCCTACACTTGGTATTTGCTTGTCCTCAAGAAAATGTGCTTTTAGCCAATTAATTTATAAGTTAGGGGTCATGAAGCATTGGTTCAAAACGGTCCACAACACATATAAGCCCCGCAAAAGTCATAACAAGCACGGAAATTACATACTAGCACCTCTCATGGGGTGTTTGGATACTCACATCTCTATCGGGTGTATATGCAATATAACAAATTGGAAATGGAAGATAAACACTCATTGGCGTAAGCACCTAGGAAAGATCAAACCTCCATCGCTTTGGAATAGATCAAACCTCCATTGCTTTGGCGTAAGCACCTAGGAAAGACTATCAAAGAGGTCTTTAAAGGGTTGTAACGTTAGGCTTACGGTAGGGAAACAAAGGGTTTGGTGGGATAGGCTATATAGTGGTGGTAAGTCAAAAATCTCTATGTTAAATGCATACAAAGAATGGCGTTGCTAATCCAAGACTCGACACTCTAAACTCTAGCTAACTGAAATAAACAAACATAAATTTAAAGGATAGATGTAGGATGGTAGCCCGTATATATATATATATATATATATATATATATATATATATATATATATATATATATATATATATATATATATATTTTCACTCTATTTTTTTCTTCTTTTCTCTTTTTCTCTTTTTTTTTCGATTTTTTTTTCCATACACTTTTACTTTACCATCCTCTATGGTAACATCAAAATGATAGGGATTTATAGGCACATCTCTACGCTTGAGTTTTTATTACTCTAACACTAATTTGACCCGAATTGAAAAGATCAAAACACTTGGGGTACATTATTATGCAAACAAAGGGAATTTGAATTTAACGTTCCCTTCCCGTCATTTCATAAACTTTAACTTTTCCCATGAATCCCAATCGTCCAAAAACTGTATACAAAGGATATGACTCGACTTAGCAACTCATGCAAGCAACCAGATAATTGAACTAAGGGTTTAGGGTGATAACAATAATGCACTAAAAGTGAGTGCATATAGGGTAGGCTAAGGCGATTTGGGTGTATATTTGGGGGTGGGGTGTAAACAATGCTCTTCATTGATATTCCGGAAAAACCGAAACATCACGAGAACCGCGAAAAGGATAGGCTCTGAGGGGTTAACTAGGGGTATCGTGTACTAAAGATGAGTACAACGCAAAAGGTGTGGGGGACTTACTCAACCGAAGTGGAAGAAGTAATTATATTACGGGTATCAAACAAGGGTTATCCTAATGCCTCTTATCATTTAGTTATTCCTAACTACATAAGTGCAGTCTTACTAGCGATCTCGGGATGCATCACAAAACAAGTTCTAGAATCTAATATACTACTGGTTGACACTCTAGCATTAAAGATGAATGCTTTTAATTCCTACTAATCTAAGGGTGATCCTCACATTTTGGGTGGAATTTAGGTGGTAAAGGGTTTTTGTGCTAGTCATGCAACTTCCTATCCGTGAGACGCTTTTGTTAAGACTAATGGCCCACTCCTATATATCATGAAAAATTTTAAATTTGGTGCCAAAATTACCCTAACCGACATTTTCTCATGGTTTATTACACAAATACAATTGGACAAAGCAAATAATCAAGGATAAGCATAGTTTCAAAGTTCCCGTTTTATTTTCCCTCCCTACACTTAAACTGAACATTGTCCCCAATTTTCCCCAAAAGTATCAAAGGTATGATAATGGAAGGTAATTAAAAACAAAAGAAACTAGTACTCCCCTGATTAGCTCGGTAGGATCCGTGTGTGAAGTAGTGGTTAAATCCTTTCCAAGAAGAATTTATGCGTGAAAAGCTCCTTCCAATCTTATGTAACTCCTTCTTGATAAATTAAACCTGCACACTTGAAGAAACAAACGAAACCTTCGTGTAAAATCGGCGGTAATAATATATATAAGACTCGATTTAAACTAGGATATAATGCTTGTGGAATGGATGTTTACAGAATTTCTGGAAAATTAAGACCTGGAAAATTCCAAAAATTTATAAGTAGCTCAGAAAACGAGAAAAAAAGTGATCTGCTGTTTTTACTCCTTCCTGACACCGTCAGGTTGCGATCCTGACAAAAACTGGTATGCGATTTTCTGGAAAATTTACATCTTTAGAATCTAGAAAAATTTCTGCAAAACATCCATTATGACTCGATACAAGCATTTGACTCGAACAAACACACATATATATCTTTTAATTAATTGTTATTCTTGATATGTGTCTAAAAACACATATATTTTATGCTTTATAAACCCACAAAAACGACCAAAAACACACAAATGACTTTCAAAATGATACAAATTCATGAAAATGTGTTTTTATGTGATTCGGGTACAAAAGATTGAAAAACAAGTGAAAATTGATCAATTTCACAACAATTGTCGTTTTCAGTCCCTGGAGTTACATAATTTGTCAAAACTAGTCCCTAAATGTTTTAAATGAATGAAAAGTCAACTTAAGTCCTTGGGAAATCAAAAATGTTCACAAAACATCCCTGGATAAAAGTTTACACAAAATGGCAATTTTTACCCCTCAAGTTACAAAAATTGGCAAAAATGGTCCCTGGGTATTCTAAACTTGGAATTTTACAAATAATACCCTTGTACTATGCATGATTGAAAATTTGGAACATTTTGATAAACTTTTGGGAAATTACAAGTTTAGTCCCTCAAAATCCAGAAATTACATTTAAGGTCCTTTTAAGTTTTAAAAAGAAATTTTATACAAAAAGGTCCTTGTTTTATCAAAGTATGGCATGATTGGTCCTTGTGAGAAGTTTGAAAAAGTTGCAAATTCAGTCCTTGGAGTTTGGTGTAATTGCAAAATTAGTCCTTGTTGTTACCACTATACCAAACGGACACAATATTATCCAAGCCCAATCCCAAATCCAATAAAAAAAGCCCAACTGCTAGCCCTTGACCCTTTACCCTTGACCCCCCAGTTCACAATCCAATTTGGCCCCTATCACTACCCATTTTGACTACCCCGTATTATTAAACCTGTGGTCAAAGATAGTCAAACCCACCAAATACGCGCTCAAAACCAGCTACCACTGTAGCACTCTCTCCTCAACACCTGAAACAGCAAAACCAGACCTGGTTTCTCCCATTTTTCAACCCTTCTCCCATACCATGTCCCCTCCACCTCCTATACACTCCAAATACTCTTAATTGCTAAAACCAAATCCTCATTAAAGCCCAAACCTGCTTTGAAGATATTTGGCGCCAAAATCACAAATGTATGGTTATGATGAATTTGAGCAATCCAAGGGCTGGAATTTGGTGGGATACAATCAGAGGTCAAGTGGAAGTCTTCTTGGATATAAAAGAAAGAAGATAGAGAGGAAACAAGCACTTTGGCCTTAAGCCTTAGTCAAGTAGTTGTAGTTTTATTGTCTTTCTTAGTTTAAATGTCTTTTTAATCTTGCAAATGTTGTATTTCTTCTTAAATTAGTGTAATGAATCCTTTATTTCAGTTTAAATTCAGTTTAATCTCAGTTTTAATGTTTTGCTTATTTCCTTTAAATTTTCAAGTTATTTGAATTTCATGTTAAATGGTTGTTTATTTGGATCTTTAAGCTCAAACAAGCTCTTGACAAAGTTTTAAGGTTTTCAGATTCATTAAAACAGTCTCAGTCTTTTAAATTCAGAAAAGTTCTAAAAAAACCAAAAAAGTCAATGGAAGTCAAATGTGATCCAATAAGCAGTTCTGGAGGGAGATAAGCCAAGCTGGATGGATTTTCTGGTTCCTAGCTTACTGACAATAAGTTAGGAGTGGCCTTTTAACCTTGGTACTCAGTTTCAGTCTTAATCACATGTAAGCTTCATTTCTTCATATTTTTGCATTTAACTGTTCTAGTCCTTTAGATGTTTTGATTTTCATGTTTTTGTGATTATTTGTTGTTATTTAGTGATTTTAAAGCTTTATATTAAGTTGTAATGCCTTGGATTGAACTGTGGTTGGACATTGCATGTTAACTGTTAATATTTCAATTTTTGAAAATCCTAGACCTAGACTTGTTTGACACCTGGTTTAGGTTGAAACAGATCCACTTTGACACTTTGGTATCTATGGATTGGATGGAATTGGTCTATGGAGTCATTTGCTTTGTAAAACTCAAATCAGTCCTATTGAAGGTTGTTTGGAATTGCTAGTTTTAACTGTTATAGATATGGTTTGAGTAGTTTCTTGTGCTTGCTCTGTGTTTCTTTAGTGTCTATTAACTCAATTCAGTCAAGATAACAAGTTCTCAATAGCTGAAAGTCAAAATCCCATTTAATCATGCCTTATGCAGTCACTGTTGAGATTTTAAGATCTATGATCATAACTTTGTGTTAGAAAGTTGTTAGTATTGGTTAAATTAGTCTTAGTATACCTTAAAACAACTTAATCAGTGTGTAGATTTGATCCAAAGTTCATTTTGGTCAACTTTTAGTTTTTCTTCAAAAGTCAAATTTCTCATTTGGTCGATTTTGAATAAAATGGATCTTTTTACTGTGTGTTTATTAGTGAGTTTTAGCTTTTAAGCTTTTAGGTTATTAAAGTTTGGTTGCTATAGAAAATTACAAAAATAATAGTTTCCATTAACTTAGCTTATTAAGTACTTATTTTATTGCTTCTATTGGTTACCTGTTCATAAGTGATGCCCTGCACCACAGTTATGGTGTCAAGTTCACAAGCTTGCATAAGCTTGTGAACTTGACCCTAGCTGGTGTACTTGGCTTATTTGTGTTGCCATTGTGGTCTAGTTTTTATGTGTATGTTTATTTTTCTCTTATTAGCTTATTTGCATAGCTTAATCCCTCATTCTAATTTGTCCCATTTAGACCACTCAACTGAAGCAAACAGTTGAGTGGGGCTTGTTAACATAGCTTTTGATAAGCTCCTCATTGAGCTTGAGTATGTGACCCTTGGTTTTTTACAAAGCCAAGCAGCCCATCTAAAGATCTCAATTTGAGTTGAGCTTATTAGAGCTTATTTGATAGGTCAGTTAGAAGCTTGTGTTTGCTCACTCACAACATACCACTGAGCAATTCAGTGGTATTACACTGTTTCCACAAGCTCATTATAAGCTTATCAGTTGGACCTAGCTTGTGTGAATTGGTTCCTTTTGGAGCTTATCCACCATTAAACAAAGTCCAATGCTTAATTTCTGGCTTGTAGCTTATTTACAAGGGCTGCAAGTGACTTCTTTGTTGTCCCAAAACTCAGTATTCACTGAGTCTAGCTCAGTGATCTGAGCCCATCTTCATAAGTCTCTCCAAAGCTCATCAGTGGGTCCCACTTGATGAGCTTTGGCCTTTTGGAAAGCCAACCACCTAAGCTTGCTCATCCAATACTTAGTTTGGTCTTTTTAGCTTATTTCCTAAGCTTAAATGGTCTCTTTACTAAGCTGCAGGGGTGTTTGGTTCTGTGTTCACTGTTAGAGCTCATGAGCTTATTTCAAGCTTATGGGTGATTCCAGTGCACATGATTGTTCATAGTTGTCCATATAGCTTGTATGTATATTTTTCATTTTTCTTTTTCCTGTGTGGAGCTTGTTACAGGCTCTTTGAAGCCTCAATTCCATCCAAGTCAAGCTTGTAGCTTGACTGTCTAAACCACAAGCTTGCACCATTTCTGTCCATTTTCCTTGTTTATACTTATCTAATGGACTAGTATATATCTCAGTTTGCCTTTTTGTTTCTTGTGTATAGCTTATTTGAAGCTTATTAGGAGCTTGAGCTCCAACAGTCAAGCCAAAAGCTTAACTGTTGGGCTCATAAGCTCATGATCTGCTTATTCTTATGTTTGTATAGTTCCATTTTCATCATACATGTATAATATCAGTGTATAATTAGTCCAGAAAACAGAAAAGCCAAAAAGAAATCCTTTTTAAGCTTAAGTGATAGCTTATAGTTATGAGCTTTTGCCCATTAGCTTATTTTTGTACATAAGCTGCCATTTTTATATTTTTCATAGCTTCTTTTATTCATTTTAGAATTTTGTAAAAAGTTTGAGATTTTTCTTTTACTGTTTAGTATTTTTAATAATTAAATATTAGTTTTTAATACTTTTTAATAGTTAATAATTATTAATAATTAGTATAATTGTATAATAAATATATTTTCTGTTTTAAAATTAGTTTTATAATATTTTAGATTTTTCTAAGTTTTAATTTTATTTTTCCAAGTTATTTTTATATTTTCTAGTATTTAATTGTATTTATAATAGTAAATAATTAATAATAAATAGAATAATTATGTAAAAAATACATTTTCAGTTTATAAATTCATTTTATGATATTTTAGATTTTTAAAAATTCTTTATTTCATTTATTTAAGCTAATTTTAGATTTTCTTATTATTTAATTCATTTTTAATTCATTTAATTCATTTTTAATTTATAATAATTTATTTAATAGTGTAAAAATTTATCTTTCTTTTCTAATAAATTTCTTATCTTTTTAGGATTCTAAAAATATGATTTTCACATTTGTGGGAGTTATATTTGATAGAATTCACTTTTTATTTTGTTACATGTAAGTAATTGTCACATATACGTTCTTGTTTTAGGTTTTTAAGTTTTCTTACACTTTTATAATTTGTAAACTATATAATAGGTTTAATAAACAAAATCACAAACATCAATTGTAAATATAGTGATAGCGTTTATTTAATAGTTTTTATCTTTTATTTTATTTAATTTGCATTTAAGTCGCCTAGACTTGTAAATCTCTATTATAGTTATAGTCGTTTTGTTTTTAAACGTTTACGTTTTAGTAACGTACGTTTGTATATCTTTTGTGTTTTTAGGTTTCTGATTGTACGTTTTTAACGGCATAGCTGTGACAGAGCTATTACTATTCACATTCCTAGTGTTAGTCAATCAGATTCCTGTTTTTGTACATTCTTGATCATATCATTTTATCACACAGTCGTTGTATTCAGGATATCACACCTCACCAGGACATAAACGATCCAAGGTTATTTTTAAACCTTGGTAAACTTGCATTTTTCTCCCGGGCTGTCTAGCTTTTAGTATCAGCCATTCACAAGTGGCTGGGAAATAAAGTTAGTTAGTTCGGGAGGAATCAAATTTTGGCGCCGCTGCCGGGGAGGTGTGCTGCGTAACGTACTTGTGTTTTATATCTATCCCTTGTATAATATATATATAATATCATATTTTCATTTCAAAAACAATATAAAACAAAAACATTTTTTCCTTTACACAACTTGCCCAGTTTGATAAGTCCCTCAGTTACAACATTTGGTTGTTGGCTGTTTACAGTTGCTGAGCTCTGTCAGACCCAGATTCCCTTTCGAGGGGCGGTTGTTAGGAATTTCTTTTGTACATATATATATAAACTTCAAAAATACAAAAATATTTTCCATTTCTTTTTATAAAATCAAAAAATCAAAAAGATTCTTCTCGCCTTTTCTAAGTTTCTTTCTAAGATTCTTAAACTCATCTTAAGTGATGAATTTCATAATTCTGTGAGTGGCAATCCCACTCCAATTTCTCACCCAATCTTTGAGTGGCAGTCCCACTCAGTTCCCCATGAACAATTCAATTCGGGGTCAAGTCAAGCTAGTGACTTGGTTATCAAAAACAAGCCACACAATATGGGTTTTTCACCCATATTTCTGTCTTTTTCCCCTTTCTACCATCTAAGTGTGGGGGTAATAACCCACCTGTTGTATATATAAAAACTTTGAAAATTGTAAATATTAAAAAATAAAATAATTGTTGTGTTTCCATACTTTGAATATTGAGGACAATATTCATTTCTAAGTGTGGGGGGGAAATTCTGGCGAATTTGATCATAAATGTGCCCTTTTAGTCCCTTTTTCCCCCAAAATGGCCAAAATTTAAAAATTTTTTAGTGGAAGTACTATGTACTAAACACAACAAATGGTAATCAGTCCACCATGTTTGATAAACAAAGGATTGACTAATCCAGGAGCAAACGGCTCTTGGTAAAGATATTCCAAATCCGTTTTTAGTTGACAACTTGCTAATAAGTTGTATGGTAATCAACTCACCATATCCTAAAAAGTGAAGAGTTGGCTAGCCCGCAAGATTATGGCTTGTGGTAAAGGCAGTGGAAAAACCATAATTGGTAATCAGCTCACCAAAGATAATATTGATAATTTATCTAAGAGTTGGCTAGTCCAGAAGGGTACGGCTTCTGGTAAAGACGAATCAAATCCGTTTACAGCTTATGATTTGCTTAAAATCATTTGGTTATCAGTGTACCAAGGTTCTTACTTGAACTGAAACATTTGGCTACTCCAGAAGTGATGGCTTTTGGTAAAGAGTTTTTCAAATCCATTAAAGTTTCAAAAGATTGCTAGGGACTAGCAATAGTTCAGTGTGGGGGATTTGATATGTGTCTAAAAACACATATATTTTATGCTTTATAAACCCACAAAAACGACCAAAAACACACAAATGACTTTCAAAATGATACAAATTCATGAAAATGTGTTTTTATGTGATTCGGGTACAAAAGATTGAAAAACAAGTGAAAATTGATCAATTTCACAACAATTGTCGTTTTCAGTCCCTGGAGTTACATAATTTGTCAAAACTAGTCCCTAAATGTTTTAAATGAATGAAAAGTCAACTTAAGTCCTTGGGAAATCAAAAATGTTCACAAAACATCCCTGGATAAAAGTTTACACAAAATGGCAATTTTTACCCCTCAAGTTACAAAAATTGGCAAAAATGGTCCCTGGGTATTCTAAACTTGGAATTTTACAAATAATACCCTTGTACTATGCATGATTGAAAATTTGGAACATTTTGATAAACTTTTGGGAAATTACAAGTTTAGTCCCTCAAAATCCAGAAATTACATTTAAGGTCCTTTTAAGTTTTAAAAAGAAATTTTATACAAAAAGGTCCTTGTTTTATCAAAGTATGGCATGATTGGTCCTTGTGAGAAGTTTGAAAAAGTTGCAAATTCAGTCCTTGGAGTTTGGTGTAATTGCAAAATTAGTCCTTGTTGTTACCACTATACCAAACGGACACAATATTATCCAAGCCCAATCCCAAATCCAATAAAAAAAGCCCAACTGCTAGCCCTTGACCCTTTACCCTTGACCCCCCAGTTCACAATCCAATTTGGCCCCTATCACTACCCATTTTGACTACCCCGTATTATTAAACCTGTGGTCAAAGATAGTCAAACCCACCAAATACGCGCTCAAAACCAGCTACCACTGTAGCACTCTCTCCTCAACACCTGAAACAGCAAAACCAGACCTGGTTTCTCCCATTTTTCAACCCTTCTCCCATACCATGTCCCCTCCACCTCCTATACACTCCAAATACTCTTAATTGCTAAAACCAAATCCTCATTAAAGCCCAAACCTGCTTTGAAGATATTTGGCGCCAAAATCACAAATGTATGGTTATGATGAATTTGAGCAATCCAAGGGCTGGAATTTGGTGGGATACAATCAGAGGTCAAGTGGAAGTCTTCTTGGATATAAAAGAAAGAAGATAGAGAGGAAACAAGCACTTTGGCCTTAAGCCTTAGTCAAGTAGTTGTAGTTTTATTGTCTTTCTTAGTTTAAATGTCTTTTTAATCTTGCAAATGTTGTATTTCTTCTTAAATTAGTGTAATGAATCCTTTATTTCAGTTTAAATTCAGTTTAATCTCAGTTTTAATGTTTTGCTTATTTCCTTTAAATTTTCAAGTTATTTGAATTTCATGTTAAATGGTTGTTTATTTGGATCTTTAAGCTCAAACAAGCTCTTGACAAAGTTTTAAGGTTTTCAGATTCATTAAAACAGTCTCAGTCTTTTAAATTCAGAAAAGTTCTAAAAAAACCAAAAAAGTCAATGGAAGTCAAATGTGATCCAATAAGCAGTTCTGGAGGGAGATAAGCCAAGCTGGATGGATTTTCTGGTTCCTAGCTTACTGACAATAAGTTAGGAGTGGCCTTTTAACCTTGGTACTCAGTTTCAGTCTTAATCACATGTAAGCTTCATTTCTTCATATTTTTGCATTTAACTGTTCTAGTCCTTTAGATGTTTTGATTTTCATGTTTTTGTGATTATTTGTTGTTATTTAGTGATTTTAAAGCTTTATATTAAGTTGTAATGCCTTGGATTGAACTGTGGTTGGACATTGCATGTTAACTGTTAATATTTCAATTTTTGAAAATCCTAGACCTAGACTTGTTTGACACCTGGTTTAGGTTGAAACAGATCCACTTTGACACTTTGGTATCTATGGATTGGATGGAATTGGTCTATGGAGTCATTTGCTTTGTAAAACTCAAATCAGTCCTATTGAAGGTTGTTTGGAATTGCTAGTTTTAACTGTTATAGATATGGTTTGAGTAGTTTCTTGTGCTTGCTCTGTGTTTCTTTAGTGTCTATTAACTCAATTCAGTCAAGATAACAAGTTCTCAATAGCTGAAAGTCAAAATCCCATTTAATCATGCCTTATGCAGTCACTGTTGAGATTTTAAGATCTATGATCATAACTTTGTGTTAGAAAGTTGTTAGTATTGGTTAAATTAGTCTTAGTATACCTTAAAACAACTTAATCAGTGTGTAGATTTGATCCAAAGTTCATTTTGGTCAACTTTTAGTTTTTCTTCAAAAGTCAAATTTCTCATTTGGTCGATTTTGAATAAAATGGATCTTTTTACTGTGTGTTTATTAGTGAGTTTTAGCTTTTAAGCTTTTAGGTTATTAAAGTTTGGTTGCTATAGAAAATTACAAAAATAATAGTTTCCATTAACTTAGCTTATTAAGTACTTATTTTATTGCTTCTATTGGTTACCTGTTCATAAGTGATGCCCTGCACCACAGTTATGGTGTCAAGTTCACAAGCTTGCATAAGCTTGTGAACTTGACCCTAGCTGGTGTACTTGGCTTATTTGTGTTGCCATTGTGGTCTAGTTTTTATGTGTATGTTTATTTTTCTCTTATTAGCTTATTTGCATAGCTTAATCCCTCATTCTAATTTGTCCCATTTAGACCACTCAACTGAAGCAAACAGTTGAGTGGGGCTTGTTAACATAGCTTTTGATAAGCTCCTCATTGAGCTTGAGTATGTGACCCTTGGTTTTTTACAAAGCCAAGCAGCCCATCTAAAGATCTCAATTTGAGTTGAGCTTATTAGAGCTTATTTGATAGGTCAGTTAGAAGCTTGTGTTTGCTCACTCACAACATACCACTGAGCAATTCAGTGGTATTACACTGTTTCCACAAGCTCATTATAAGCTTATCAGTTGGACCTAGCTTGTGTGAATTGGTTCCTTTTGGAGCTTATCCACCATTAAACAAAGTCCAATGCTTAATTTCTGGCTTGTAGCTTATTTACAAGGGCTGCAAGTGACTTCTTTGTTGTCCCAAAACTCAGTATTCACTGAGTCTAGCTCAGTGATCTGAGCCCATCTTCATAAGTCTCTCCAAAGCTCATCAGTGGGTCCCACTTGATGAGCTTTGGCCTTTTGGAAAGCCAACCACCTAAGCTTGCTCATCCAATACTTAGTTTGGTCTTTTTAGCTTATTTCCTAAGCTTAAATGGTCTCTTTACTAAGCTGCAGGGGTGTTTGGTTCTGTGTTCACTGTTAGAGCTCATGAGCTTATTTCAAGCTTATGGGTGATTCCAGTGCACATGATTGTTCATAGTTGTCCATATAGCTTGTATGTATATTTTTCATTTTTCTTTTTCCTGTGTGGAGCTTGTTACAGGCTCTTTGAAGCCTCAATTCCATCCAAGTCAAGCTTGTAGCTTGACTGTCTAAACCACAAGCTTGCACCATTTCTGTCCATTTTCCTTGTTTATACTTATCTAATGGACTAGTATATATCTCAGTTTGCTTTTTTGTTTCTTGTGTATAGCTTATTTGAAGCTTATTAGGAGCTTGAGCTCCAACAGTCAAGCCAAAAGCTTAACTGTTGGGCTCATAAGCTCATGATCTGCTTATTCTTATGTTTGTATAGTTCCATTTTCATCATACATGTATAATATCAGTGTATAATTAGTCCAGAAAACAGAAAAGCCAAAAAGAAATCCTTTTTAAGCTTAAGTGATAGCTTATAGTTATGAGCTTTTGCCCATTAGCTTATTTTTGTACATAAGCTGCCATTTTTATATTTTTCATAGCTTCTTTTATTCATTTTAGAATTTTGTAAAAAGTTTGAGATTTTTCTTTTACTGTTTAGTATTTTTAATAATTAAATATTAGTTTTTAATACTTTTTAATAGTTAATAATTATTAATAATTAGTATAATTGTATAATAAATATATTTTCTGTTTTAAAATTAGTTTTATAATATTTTAGATTTTTCTAAGTTTTAATTTTATTTTTCCAAGTTATTTTTATATTTTCTAGTATTTAATTGTATTTATAATAGTAAATAATTAATAATAAATAGAATAATTATGTAAAAAATACATTTTCAGTTTATAAATTCATTTTATGATATTTTAGATTTTTAAAAATTCTTTATTTCATTTATTTAAGCTAATTTTAGATTTTCTTATTATTTAATTCATTTTTAATTCATTTAATTCATTTTTAATTTATAATAATTTATTTAATAGTGTAAAAATTTATCTTTTTTATTTAATAGTGTAAAAATTTATCTTTCTTTTCTAATAAATTTCTTATCTTTTTAGGATTCTAAAAATATGATTTTCACATTTGTGGGAGTTATATTTGATAGAATTCACTTTTTATTTTGTTACATGTAAGTAATTGTCACATATACGTTCTTGTTTTAGGTTTTTAAGTTTTCTTACACTTTTATAATTTGTAAACTATATAATAGGTTTAATAAACAAAATCACAAACATCAATTGTAAATATAGTGATAGCGTTTATTTAATAGTTTTTATCTTTTATTTTATTTAATTTGCATTTAAGTCGCCTAGACTTGTAAATCTCTATTATAGTTATAGTCGTTTTGTTTTTAAACGTTTACGTTTTAGTAACGTACGTTTGTATATCTTTTGTGTTTTTAGGTTTCTGATTGTACGTTTTTAACGGCATAGCTGTGACAGAGCTATTACTATTCACATTCCTAGTGTTAGTCAATCAGATTCCTGTTTTTGTACATTCTTGATCATATCATTTTATCACACAGTCGTTGTATTCAGGATATCACACCTCACCAGGACATAAACGATCCAAGGTTATTTTTAAACCTTGGTAAACTTGCATTTTTCTCCCGGGCTGTCTAGCTTTTAGTATCAGCCATTCACAAGTGGCTGGGAAATAAAGTTAGTTAGTTCGGGAGGAACCAATTCTCATGTTTACGTTTCTTTTGAAAACGTGTGTAATCCTCCCTACACTTATCCCTTATGTAAAATACCTTTATATGCAATTAAGACGAGGTTAAAAACAAAATAAAGCATTTTTACAAATTTAAACATGAGAGCAAACAATCAATAAAAGACATATGACACTAACAAGCAAACAATTAAGCATGGGTTGCCTCCCACAAAGCGCTTTTCTTTATTTAAGAGTCTTGTAGCTAGACTCGTAGTCGTGCTCCTACGTAACTTCATTACCGCCACCTTCTTCTAAAACAATATCCTCATCGTTCACCATTTCATTATTATCCAACTGATAATGCTTCACCCGTTGTCCATTAATGGTGAATTCTCTTCCATCGTGGTCTAGTAGCACCACCGCTCCATTGCTCATCTGCTTTCTTACGGAAAAGGGTCCATACCATCTCGATTTGATTTTTCCTGGGAACAATCTCAGTCTTGAATTATACAAGAGCACCTTATCTCCTTCCAAAAACTCTTTAGGACTCTTTATTCGTTGATCATGCCATTTTTTTGCCCTTTCTTTGTATATGATTGATGATTCATATGCTTCCAGCCTTAGTTCATCTAATTCTTGAAGCTATAAGAACCGATTGGACCCTGCTTCAGAATAATCCATATTGCTGGCCTTAAGTGCCCAATATGCTTTTTGCTCAAGTTCAATAGGGAGGTGGCACGCCTTCCCGTATACCAAGCGAAAAGGGGTTGTTCCGATAGGTTTTTTGTAAGCAGTTCTAAATGCCCAGAGTGCCTCATCCAGTTTGAATGCCCAATCTTTTCTATTATGGTGGACCATCTTTTCAAGTATCCGCTTTAATGCCCTATTTGTGTTTTCTACTTGTCCATTCGTCTGAGGATGATATGCAGTAGAAAATCTATGTGGGACGCCATACTTCTTCATCACCTTCTCCATTTGAGCATTGCAAAAGTGAGTCCCTCTATCACTGATCAATGCCTTAGGAATCCCGAATCGTGCGAAGAGCTTTTTAAGAAAATGGATAACTACCCTCGCATCATTAGTCCTAAGGGCATGAGCCTCTACCCATTTGGATACATAGTCAATAGCTACGAGAATGTATTCATTTCCTCCGGAGGATGGAAAAGGTCCCATGAAGTCTATACCCCAAACATCGAATATTTCGCAGACTTGGATATAGTTCTGAGGTGATTCATCCCTTCGCGAGATGTTTCCTGATCGTTGGCATGCATCACACGTTTGAACTAATCTCTTAACGTCTCGAAAAATAGTAGGCCAATAGAATCTGGCATTGAAAACCTTTCATGCCGTGACATTTACACCGTGATATCCTCCAGATGGTCCTGCATGACATTCTTTCAGAACTCGATCAATCTCTCTACCAGCCACGCAACGTCGAATGATTTGATCGGGGCATATGCGGAATAGGAAGGGCTCATCCAAGAAGTAATGTTTTAGCGTAGTGAAGAATTTCTTTTTATCTTGCTTGGTCATGTAATTTGGCAAAACCCTACTGGACAGGTAGTTAGCATAATCCGCATACCATGGCTCAATTTCCTTAATGTCCATTAGCCGTTCCTCGGGAAAAGAGTTGCGAATCTCGGTGTGATCGAATCTCTCACGATCAGGGTTTTCCAAGCGTGATAGATGATCAGCAACGAGATTTTCAGCCCCCTTTTTATCTCGAATTTCAATGTCGAATTCTTGAAGTAATAAGATCCACCTAATGAGTTGGGGCTTAGCATCTTGTTTTGAAAACAAGTAGCATAAGGCGGAGTGATTGGTGAAGACAACAATTTTAGAGAGAACGAGATATTGCCTGAACTTATCGAAGGAAAAAACTACAGCTAAAAGTTCTTTCTCGGTGGTCGTGTAATTCTCTTGCGCTACATTCATAGTTTTGCTAGCATAGTAGATTGGTTGAAAATGCTTCTCTTTCCTTTGGCCGAGCACAGCGCCTACAACATAATCACTAGCATCACATATAATTTCGAATGGCTGAGACCAATCAGGGGTGACCATTATAGGCGCCTGAGTGAGATCTGTCTTTAGTCGGTTGAATGCTTCCTTGCATTCTCCAAAAAAATCAAAAGGGGCATCCTTAACAAGAAGCTGTGTCATTGGCCGGGCAATTTTCGAGAAGTCTTTAATAAACCTTTGATAAAAACCCGCATGACCTAGAAAGCTGCGAATGGCTTTAACGGTGGTAGGATAGGGGAGTTTGGAAATTTCTTCGATTTTTGCTCTATCGACCTCAATTCCATTTCCAGAGACTTTATGCCCTAAGACAATTCCTTCTTTTACCATGAAATGACATTTTTCCCAATTTAAGACCAAATTAATTTCCTCGCACCGGTTCAACATCTTCCTAAGGTTGGAAAGACAAAGGTCGAAAGAATTTCCAAATACCAAGAAATCATCCATGAAGACTTCCATGCTGTCCTCAATTAATTCGTGGAATATGGCCATCATACATCGCTGAAAGGTAGCGGGTGCGTTACATAACCCGAAGGGCATTCGCTTGTAGGCAAACGTCCCGTAGGGGCATGTAAATGTAGTTTTTTCCTGATCTTCAGGGGCAATGGGAATTTGGAAATATCCTGAAAAGCCATCAAGGAAACAGTAGTATTCATGCCCGACTAACCTTTCGAGCATTTGGTCAATGAATGGCAGAGGAAAATGATCTTTCCGGGTGGCATCATTTAATTTTCTGTAGTCAATACAGACACGCCAACCAGTAACCGTTCTTTGCGGCACCAACTCACCCTTTTCATTCTTCACAACCGTCATTCCTCCCTTTTTTGGAACCACTTGGACTGGGCTGACCCATGGGCTATCTGATATGGGGTAGATGAGACCTGCGTTAAGAAGCTTGATGACCTCCTTTTTCACTACCTCCTTGATATTAGGGTTAACCCGTCTTTGCGGTTAAACGGTTAGTTTGTAATCTTCTTCCATGAGGATTTTGTGAGTACAGAATGTAGAATCAATTCCCTTAATGTCGGCAACACTCCACGCGATCACTCCTTTTTACTCTTTTAAAACTTCCAAGAGCTTCTCTTTCTGACTAGTGGTTAGCGAAGAGCTTATGATGACAGGGAGTTGGTCCTCTCCTTGAAGGAAGGCGTATTCCAGGTGACTCGGGAGATCTTTTAGTTCTAAGGTAGGGGGTTCTTTGATTGATGGTTTTAGCTTATTCTCTGGCTTTTGAAGCTCAATAGGTTCAATTTCTTCCCTACGTGGATAAAAGGAAACATCTCCAACCATCTCAATTTCTTCGTCGTTGTATATTGTGTTGTTATCATTATTCATGAATTCGTTTAATAGATACTCGTCAATGCAGTCATCTATGTCATCAACAAATTCATCAACTTCCTCAACAAAATATACGGGGTGATCGCAGGAGGAGGAATGGCTCATAGAATCCTTGATGTCGAAGGTTAAGCTCTCGGACCCCACTCGTAAAGTGAGTTTACCATCATGAACATCAATGATAGCACGAGTTGTAGCCAAGAAAGGTCTTCCAAGGATTATTGGGACTGAGTTATCTTCCTCCATTTCTAAAATCACGAAATCAACCGGAAACTTGAATTCTCCTACCCTTAAAAGAACATTCTCACAAACTCCAATGGGATATTTGATTGATCGATCAGCTAATTGGATACTCATCCTGGTTGGTTTCAGCCCTGAATATCCGAGTTTAAGAAACAGGGAGTGAGGCATCAGGTTAATGCTTGCCCCAAGATCCGCCAAGGCGTTTTTCATAGAAAGCACCCCTATAGAGCAAGGAATGGTAAAACTGCCCGGATCTTCTTTCTTCTTGGGCAGGCTTTTCTGAATGATAGCCGAACATTCTTCTCCTAATGATATCAACCCTTCAAGTTTCTTCCGATTAGATATTAACCTCTTGAAGTATTTGCTATGTTTAGGGATGTGATAGAATACATCGAGGAGTGGTATGTTGACGGACGTTTGTTTCAAATAAGACAATATTCTTTCATTGTCTTCTTCAGCCTTTTGATTCTTTAGACGAGAGGGATAGGGAATCCGCGGGAGAGTTGGTCGTTGGGCCGGTGCTGGTGTTTGTGGAGGGGGACCGTGAGGGGTTGGAAGGGGTTCAGGAATTGCCTCATTTCCTAACACAGGTTCCCTTGTGGTGGGGTTCCGGTCAGGATGTGGGGGATCCTTGGTAGTAGTTCCTGATCGAGTGGTGATGGCGCAAGTCGGATCGTGAAGGGCTGGGCCAGATCCGCTTATTCTTTCGTGGAGGTTGGCGAATTGACTTTCTAATTCAGCTTGCTGCTCTTAGATAAACTCCTCAAGACATTTTAAGAGTGTGGTCCCTTCCATGGTAAACTGCCCGAGTTCTTCTTCAAAGGCATCACGGATGGTGTATTCAGATCCTTTCCTTCCTTCAGTTCTCCATTTCAGATTTCCCCAGGGATCACATTCATCGTTTTGATAGAACATGAGGAGTGAAGGGTCATCATAAATATCATGACTGGAAAGGAAGACGCTCTCTTGGCGTGTGTCATCACACTCATCACTCTCGTGTGGCCCTCCACAAATGTCGCATATGAGGTATAGGTTAATTAGCCTTTTTGGTTCTGGCGATTTTGTGAGGTATGCAAGCTTCTTCTGTGCTTTCTTAATCCGATCATCGAAGGATAACTCTTCATTCGAGAAAGTAGAGATACTTAGCGCGTTTACTGGCTCATTCCAATGGCTGTCTTGGTATTGAATGTATTCCTCAATGCGGTTCCACCCTTCTTCTGCAGTGAGATTCGCAATTCTTCGGCCAGTTGAGAAATCAATCCCTTTTTGATCCTTTCGGGAGACATTGTCGTAAAAGATTTGAACAAGCAACCAAAGGTTGATACCATGGTGTGGGGCTTGTTGAATAAGATCTTTGTAACGACTCCAGGAGTTAGTGATAGATTCTCCATCTGTCTGATGGAAGTGAAGAATTTTGCTCCTAATTGATGCAGTTCTTCCAGGGGGAAGAACTTCTTGGTGAACTTGGTTGTGAGTTGTTCCCACGTGAAAATAGACTGTGGAGGGAGCTTATCGAGCCACTCCTTGGCTTGCCCTTGAAGATAAAATGGGAAAAACCGAAGTCTAGATGTCTCCTTGGGTGCCCCGTCGGCATAGATAGCATCAACAATTTTTAAAAACTGTTTGATGTGGTGGATTGGGTTTTCGCTGTGGGATCCATGGAATTGACATGCATTTTGGATCAGCCAAATGTCAGAGGCATGCAATACCTCATTGACTTGTTATGAAGGATAGACAATGGCACTGGTGAATCCAGATGCAGAGGGGGAAGAGTATTCCCCGAGGGATTTTGCTTCAGGAGGATTAATGTGTCCATTGACCGGAGTGGCAGAAATGTCCTCGCCATTTTGGCTTAGATCGTCAATGATGATGGTTTCAAGGGATTGTGAGGAATGAGGGGACTCTTCATCAGAGGTGACTTCATCAAAGTTGATGTAAGTGCCATGAGGTTCCGAATCATGGAGAGCTTTTCTTCACCTATTGAGCTCTCTTTCGGGTTCTGCAAAAGGTTCAAGAAGAGTTTTGGTAGAACTGCGGGTTCTAAGTTGTCTAAGGGGAAGTGGCAGTTGGTTATCACCTTCCATGAGGAAAAGGGATGGGATTACGAACAAAGGTCACGAAGAAGGGGGATAGACTAAGAGAAAGCTAAAAATAAGAAAAATTTACTTGATAGGAATCAAGTAAAGAAACCTAAACGAGGTGGACTACTAACTAGCTATTCTATTCCCCGGCAGCGGCGCCAAAAACTTGATAACGCTACACGCGTCATTCGGGGTCAAAGGAACTTCCTTTTCGTCGAGCAAGTTTTTCAACACCCTAGGCAGTGAACCTAATCGTTGTAGTGTAGTATTAGGGTAAGCCACAGGTATTGATATCGTTCTCTAGGGGAATAGGAATGCTAGTGAGAAGTTACTACGCTAAGGTTGTGGTTGAGGAAGATTATTTTTTATCTTTTTACATTTTTTTAAGAACAGGAAAGGTACGAATCTCGGGATTTGAATATGGGGGGTTTGGTATTGCTACCGATTACTCTACTTATCTAATTATCTAATCTAAGGTGTATGTAGTCTATGTCTAATTATTGTGTGCTCGTATGATAGTTTAAAGATGTGTTTACTTAGGTTTTACTACTCCTTAATTATCTCCTATTGGTGGTTGAATTGTCACATCCTTATTCTTAGTTGCGTTGTGTGTCTAAGGTTGTAGGGTATGCGTTTCTCCCTAACTCTTTGAACTTACCAAAGGGTCTCGTCTACAAAACCCACTAGGGATAATAAACTCTTACTCTAAGGCACTCTTTGGATGGTTTAGCTTACAACTACTCAAAGAGTCATATTCTAAGGTTCACAAAGATTTAATCAAGCATTAAGTACACAATGAATGACCTATCGCATTACTAGATCATTAATCAAATAAGATAAGAGACAACCAATCAACATTCAATAATTAAGTTTCATACTCCCTAAGCAAACACACAAGTAAATTAGCCGGACATGGAGAGCATGCAAGCATACACACAAATAATCAAAGACATAATTGTATTAATGAAGTAAAACACTTATCTTGGTGTAAGATAGGGTTTGGAACCCTAAAATACTGTACAAGACAGCCTTGGTTCGGTTTAGGTTTTTACTCCAAAAGACTACACACTAATACTGAAAAATTCGGATTCTATATATAAGATTACATCTGCGACGGCGTCACATTATGTTTTGTGACACCGTCGGGTCGCCGTCATTAGGGTTTCGTCTTGGCCACGTTAGACTTGCGACGGCGTCACCTTATGCTTGTGACGCCGTCCTCTTCAGCTTCTGACGCCGTCTGGATTGCATCTAGGCTGTCTGAGTTGCGACGGCCTACTCTTTTATAACTTGACATCGTCACTTGAAAATAGGAGTTTTGGCTTCTGTCCCGTCACAAAATCCTCTGACGGCGTCGCAATTTAACACCTGACGCCGTCACCTTATGTTTTCAGCAGCTTTGAGTGTCTCGATTCTGACTTTGGCCATTTTCTTTGTATATTCGCGCCTTTTCGTCCAAATAAGTGCCATTCCAGCATTTTGCCTTCAAGAGACCTAAAAAGTGAAAAGGAACGATATTAAGCAATAACGGATACAAAAGTGATCAAATAAGGGCTTAAACTACCCCTCAAAAAGGTACATTTTAAAACCTTATCAATTGCTAAAGCTTTTAGCCGTTATACCAACAAATCCAACAATCGTATACGTTCCTCATCTAACACACGAAATCAGGCTGTTGTAAACAATGGACGAGTTGAAGTTCAGAATCGTGGTTATGGTCGTCAGATGGGCGGTGGTCAAGGGGTTAATGCTATGGGTAGGAATAACAACAGAGCTCAAGTGGTGGAACAAGGAAATGCTCAGAATGGCTTGAATGGTCTTCGATGCTACAACTGCAATGAGAAGGGACACCTGGCTAATGCATGCCCAAAACCGAGGACAAGGGGCAGTGCTTATCACAAAGAGGCTCTTCTTTTGGCTCTTAAGGATGAAGCTGGTGGAACTCTCACAGACAAAGAACAGAGTTTTATGGCAGATGCAGACTCAGATAATGATATGGAGGACTTGCAGGCCAATGCAGCTGTTATGTTGATAGCTAATATGCATGAGTTACACATGAGTGACACATGCCCAATGTATGACACTGATGGCTTGTCTCAGGTACCCGAACAAACCATATTTATCTCTGATCTAATATCTCCGCCAACATCTGAATCCGGCAAGGCTCAGAATGTTCAAAATGAGTCATCCACATCTCATTCCGACGATTTTCAATTAGACCCCGTAGTTACATTTGACGATCAAGATGACCTTATGGTTTCCATTGATAATCAAATTGACTCCGTGGTTATACTTGAGGATCTAAGTAATGATCATGTTGTGACTCACGTTGAACACACCGAACTTTTGCCTCATCCAGATTTTGCTCGTTTAATACAAGACCAACAAACCATAGTGGAAGAATGTCGTGCTGTTAATCAGGACTTAAAAAGTAAAAATGCACTGTTAACCAAGGATTTTGAATGTTTACAAAAGCAACTCAACTTTTTCAAAACTCAAGAAAAACGTGAAAAAGGTTTTGAAGCAGCCTTTACTAAATCTCATCAAAACGAAAAATATTTAGAGAGACAGATGCGTGATCTAGCCGCTTCGAAGAATGCTTTGTTGTCTGAAATACAACAACTGAAACATGAACATAAAAACCAAATTAACGCTCTCACCTTGGAAAATCAAAAAGCTAAGGCTGAGTTGTTAACTTGTCAAAAACAGTTCTCTGCATACAAAAAGCATTCAACGAAACGAATAGATGATCATCTTGAAGAAATTTTCGGCTTGCAAAACAAACTTAAAGAGTTTAAAACTGTTTTTTACAAACATGGTGAGTCAGTAACTGCTATTGAAAAGTTTACTTTAAAACCCAATCCAAATGGATATGGACCAAGTCTTGCTGAATACAAACCTAAGCTTTCAACCAAAGCATTCAAACCAAATCCTGAAGTTTCCAGTGCAAAATATAAAATTGATAATTCTGTTATGAGTGTTGTTGAATATCATCGTCAAGAGGAATTAGATGCAGAAGACGAGAGTCGATCAAAATTAGATACTGTTGTTTACAACAAACCTTTTAATTATTCAAAACCGGTCACTTTTGTCACACCAACGGATCCTTCTAACACACCAAGGGTTATCATAAAAACGTCTGAGTCTTCTAATGTTAATCCCCAACCAGATTATGCACAAATTTATGGTCCTTTACCTTCTATCGGTGAAGTAAACTCAAAACCTGAAAATCGCAAAATTCTTAGATATTTTGACATTTTCATGGCTGACCTCAAAACTTTACAACATGAGATAGAATATCATTCTGAAATCAAAGTTCAACATTTTCAATTGCCTCTGGCGCGAGAACAAAGAGACATTTTTCAGAAAAATCTTTTACCAAATGTTAAAAATTTGAAAAATTGTGCATTATCTTGGGAACGGGACTTTCATAAGGAACTTGGAGTGATGAAGGTCGTTTTTGAGAAAGCAGAAACATCTATTTGTAATACTAAACGTAAAAAGAAAATGTTAAGAAAAGATGTTGATCGACTCTTGAATGATGTTATCTGTGCTGATATCCATAATGTTGTGTTATTGAATTTTGTGTCATATGCATCTGATTATATCTCTGCTGATACTGTTGATAATGTTGTAACTGTTGAGAATACTGATAACGTGCTTCAGATCGAGTCTTTAAAAGTTGAAAACGAACGTCTCTTACATGAGCTTTCAAATGCAAAACGTCGTCTTCAATGGTGTCAAAAAGATTGTCAAAATCGTGAACTTGCTTTGCAAAACAAAATCCACCAGTTGCAATTAAATCCAAAATATGAGCAACTGGATGATCAAAATGTGTCTTTGAAAAGTCAAATCTCAAAATATGAACAAGAACTTGTAAAAGTTAAACAGGAATATGGTATCATATTTGAGTTACTCAATAAGACTCGTCATGAAGCATCAAACGAACTTGATCACTATCTTGCACATACTAGAGAAGTAATGCATTTTGCTGGTAATATTCGTTCTGAAAATCAAGATTTGATTCACACTATCTATAAGTTAGGAGAAATGTTAAGAAAGTATGAACAACTTCCGCCTACCGTAATTAAGAGAATAGCACCAGTAACACTTAGTAATCGTGAACCTAGAATCCATACTACCAAATCACAAGTTGCTAACGTGCTTCCTTCTACTGAAACAGGAATAGTTGCATCTTTTCCAAACGTCCGCACTTCACAGCCTAGGAGCACTACATCGAAGAATAGGAAGTTGCGACCTAAGAAAAGATCAATAAGGAATGCTAAAGTAGAAGAACACCCTAGGACTATAAATAAGACTCACGTTGCTTCCACTATAGATATTGCGTCTGGCAAATGTAATAGAAATAGTGATGTAACGAATGCTAAACCTTTAAGTACTTTTGATATTCAGTCTGATGCACCGTGTGTTATTTGTCGTAAAAGTATGAATTCTGATTGTCATGACAAATGTGTTGCTAAAGCTATCATCTCTCGTTTACGGAATCCTAAGAATCGGAATACCTCTAGGCCCACTAATCTTTCTAAGTCTGTGCTTGGTAAACCGCCCTCTTTAGATTCTAGGAAACGCATTGCTATCTCAGTAGCTCCAGTTTCACCTCCTAAGAATGTAGTACCACCTAGTGCATTCACTAAGACAAAAGCAAATACTAGTTGGAGATGGCAGAAATGGATATATAACACACTAGGATTTAAATGGATGCCTAAAGTTATTGATGTGTGTATGTCTACTATAACTGCTCCGGAACCCTCTAACATTTCGGGTTCCACATCTACTTCTATTCCATCTGTGTCGTCTGTGTGTAATGCAGGTGATACATATCATTCTCTGGATTGTTGATAGCGGATGTTCCCGACACATGACAAGCAACCTTAAACTGTTATCAAACTTTATTGCAAAGTTCATTGGCACTGTCAGATTCGGGAATGATCACTTCGCTATCATGGGCTACGGAGACTATATCAATGGGAACATCGAAATTAGCAGGGTTTATTATGTGGAAGGCCTCGGTCACAATCTTTTTTCAGTAGGTCAGTTCTGTGATGGAGATTTGGAGGTTGCTTTCAGGGAGAAATCTTGTTTCATTCGTGATCTACAAGGAAACGACCTTATGTCTGGCTCGCGTAACTCAAGTATTTACACTATCTCTATGCAAGACATGATTGCTTCATCTCCCATCTGCTTACTTTCAAACGCAACATCAACAAAATCCTGGCTATGGCATCGTCGTCTCTCACATTTAAACTTTCAAACTATAACCAATCTTGCTCGACACAAACTAGTTGAGGGTCTCCCATGATTCCTGTATTCTAAAGATCACCTATGCTCAGCTTGTGAACAAGGGAAAAGCACTCGTGCTCATTTTCCTTCAAAGGTGGAACACAGCTCTCAACATGTGCTTCATCTTCTTCACATGGATTTGGGTCTACTTCTTAGTAATTGTTGATGACTATTCACGATGGACTTGGGTCTACTTTCTTCGAAGCAAAGACCAAGCTCCACAAATGATCATCACCTTTCTCACGAAAATTCAAGTTCAGCTTCGGAACACCGTCCGCCAAATTAGAACAGACAAAGGAACTGAATTTGTTAACCAAACCCTTCGTGAATTTTATGAGAAAGTGGGAATTCAGCATCAGACATCTATTGCACGTACACCAGAACAAAACGGAGTTGTTGAAAGACGAAATCGAACATTAGTGGAAGCTGCAAGAACAATGTTAATCAATGCTAAACTTCCTGATTACTTATGGGCAGAAGCTGTATCTACTGCATGCTATACTCAAAACCGTTCTATGATTACTAAACGCCACAACAAAACACCTTTTGAGCTTCTCCACAACCATAAACCGAATCTCAAACACTTTCATGTATTTGGATCCCTATGCTATCCGAATAATGATCGTGATGATTTTGGAAAGCTCAAAGCCAAAGCTGACATTGGCGTCTTTATTGGATATTGTGAGAATTCTAAAGGTTACCGGATCTGGAATCGTCGTACAAAGCAAGTTATGGAAACGATTCATGCTCATTTTGATGAACTTACAGAAATGGCTTCTGAGTATAACAGCTTGGAACCCGATTACAACCGCTTAAAATTTCCTCAAACCCCATCATCAGCTGAACAAAGCCCCCAGCTCACTCGTCAACAAATGGAAAGGTTATTTGCTCCACTGTTCAGTGATGATATTGATGAACGTGCTCCAGGTGTATCCGCTGTTTCCGCTGCTCCACTGTTCAGTGACGATATTGATGAACGTGCTCCAGGTGTATCCGCTGTTTCCGCTGCTCAACCTGATACTACTCTTATACCTAATACACCTGCTACAACAACTACTGTTGAAGAAGCACCACCAGTTGATTCCACCACAACAGTTGAACAAACCGCTTCCAACAATGATGAACCGGCTAATGATGTTCTTAATGAAGTACCCCCACCTGCAGATTTTGATCCAAATGCGTTCTTTAACCCGTTTGCTAATGAGACTGTTGCACCAGATGTCGCGGAATCATCAACAAACCATTTGAATCCTCAGAATTTGCACAATGTATACCAACATCAACCCTCTACACATCGATGGACAAAAGACCATCCTCTGGCAAATATCATTGGCTACCCGAATCAACCAGTCGTTACGAGACAACGTCTTCACTCAGATGGTGAACATTGCATTTATGCACTCACTGTCTGCCAATCTGAGCCTAAAAACATTAAAGACAACTGGATAGAATCCATGCATTAAGAACTCAACCAATTCAAACGTCTTGAAGTATGGGAACTGGTTGAAAGACCAACAGGGGTCTACGTCATTGGTCTCAAATGGATTTGGAAAAATAAATTGGATGCTGAAGGGAACGTAATCCGAAACAAATCACGTCTAGTTTCTAAGGGTTATCGTCAGGAAGAGGGAATAGACTTTAAAGAATCTTTTGCTCCGGTTGCTCGTCTTGAGGCTGTTCGGATATTTCTCGCGTTCGCGGCTCATATGTATATGACGGTCTTTCAGATGGATGTCAAAACTGCGTTTCTCAACGGACAACTGAAAGAAACGGTTTATGTCACCCTACCAGAAGGATTCGTTGATCCCGAGTTGCAGAACCATGTCTACAAACTGAACAAAGCTCTGTATGGTCTCAAACAAGCTCCTCGGGCATGGTACGATAAGCTATCATCTTTCCTCATTGCTAATAATTTCACCAAAGGTTCGATCGACCCTACTCTTTTTATACAATATCACGGGGCACATATCTTAATTGTTTAAATTTACGTGGAAGACATCATTTTTGGGTCTACACATAAAAAGTACTCAATCGCTTTTGCAAAACTAATGAAGAAAATTTTTGAAATGTCCATGATGGGTGATCTTACGTTCTTTCTAGGACTGCAAATTCATCAATCACTCCGTGGTATTTTCTTGAGCCAGTCCAAATATGCCCTTGAATTGTTAAACAAATTTGGAATGAATACCTGTGACACTTATGCCATACCAATGGCTCATACCAAGAAGTTAGATGCTAATTTACATGGGAAATTAGTGGACCCTACCAAATACCGAAGTCTTATTGGGTCTCTCATGTATCTAACAGCTAGCAGACCTGATATTGTATTTGCCATTTATCTATGCTCCCGTTATCAATCGCGGCCAACTGAAACCAACCTCTCTGAGGCTAAAAGAATCCTCCGATACATCAAGGGAACCATTAACTTGGGGATCTGGTATCCGAAGGATTCTGGCTTTGAACTAATCGCTTTTTTAGACGCTGACCACGCAGGATGCTTAGATTCACGGAAAAGTACTTCAGGAGCACTACAATTTCTTTGTGATAAACTGGTGTCCTGGCAATCAAAGAAGCAGGATTGTACATCGCTGTCATCAACCGAAGCAGAATATGTAGCCATGTCGGCGTGTTGTGCTCAAGTCATCTTGATGAGAACACAACTCAAAGACTATGGTTACGTATTTGACAGAATCCTGATGTACTGCGATAATTGGAGTGTCATTGCGATATCGTGCAACTCAGTTCAGCATTCGAAATCAAAGCACATCGATCTTCGCTATCATTTCATCAAGGACCATGTGGAACAGGGTACAGTTGAATTATATTTCATGGGTACAGAATACCAATTGGCAGATCTACTCACCAAAGCCTTGCCTCCCGCTAGGTTTAATGAGTTGGTCCACCGGATTGGTATGAGGTGTTTGACTCAAGAGGAATTGGATGACCTCCTAAAACAGTCTTAAAAACCTGTCAAACACCAAAATATCTTTTGTAAATATTTTTGAAAAGGAAAATACAAAAATATAAAACCTGATAAAACAACAAAAATATTCTTCTATCTATTTTTCTTTCAACATGGCAAGTACATTTCTTCCGTCAACACTTTAATCTTTCAAAATTCTGTATTTTTCCGATCAAATGTTGAAGGGGAGAAAATAAATACTTAACTGTTTCAAAACACCCGTGTACTTACATGTTATCCTATCCTGGTTGATTCTTTAAAATGGTGGTCACATTTCTGGTTTACTGACACTCCTCGAACTAAAATTTATAACCTTTCATTATTTCTTAAGTCAAGGGGGAGTGTCGTCAAAGTTATTTCCAAATATTCTTTGTTTGGTAACCAAAATGGAAGTTAAAGGCTTTGGATGAAAATGGAAAAGGTGGAGGGACTAATGTTGTCAAAAGCTCAAAGTTATTTTCATAAAAACACTCCACCTAACTTATCCATCACATTTTGTTACTCACAACTGTTGGGTCTATTATAGATTTGATGATACAAAACAAGAAGAATGAAACATGAAGGACTAAAAGTGACAAGAAGGGAAACTACAAAAGATGGAGGATTTGGAAGATTCTAGAAGATATGCTTAAAAGAATATTTAGTTTCCTAATTATATTATGATTCCTCTTGTAAACCCTAGATGTCTCTAGTATATAAAGAGACATAGGGTCATTAGTTTTAAAGTACGTACAAGATATAGACGTCTAAAGAGGTGTGTGTGTAACCTAGGCGTAGCATATAAACGTCTAGGGTTTAGTTAGTTAGTGTTAGATCAAGTCTTTGATCTTTATTATAGTTAGTTAGTTTATGATAATAAAAAAATTTGTTCATAATAATGTTGATTCTATGTTTGAATATCCCGCTTTCATTATTATGTGTTCCTAGATATAATATTAGACCTCGTCTAAGAGTTACAACGATCTTCACATGTGGTATCAGAGCCTGGGGCTCGTGATATCTAGGGATCTACAAGGTTTTCTTGAAGAAGAAGGAAGAAAAATTCGAAGCTGTCAAAAATTCGTAATACTTCTGCAGCACTGTTTTCCAGAAGGCATAACTTTTTATTGAACCGTTGGATCGAGCTAAAATTTGAACTGGAGCTTCTTGGTATATCTATCTTTAATCTCACTGAAGGGATTGTCAATCGGAGCTCTCAATCAAAAGTTATAAGCTGTCGAAGTCTGCTGCTGATTTTTCGTAAGGTTACAACAGCAATGTTTTGAAACGATCATAACTTTTTCGTTAACCGTTGGATCGTAACGAAATTTTGGGTGGATGTTCTCTATATATCAATCTAACTTTCCACCGAAGGGATCTTCCATCTGAGCTTTTATGTGAAAGTACTGCTGAAAGTACTGCTGTGTATTTTGAAAGTACTGCAGATTCAAGTTTGAAAGTACTGCTCGTGTTTTAAAGAACTGCTGATGCTTATATAATCAAAGTACTGCTCGTAGGTCTAAGTACTGCTGCGAGGTACTTCTTAAAGTACTGCTCCTTCTCAAAGTACTGCTTAAGGTACTGATTCTTTCTCATATGGTTTTCGATTTAAGGGGAAGTCGAGCGTGATAATGGTTATGGATTTTTGGATGACACACACACAGAATGGTTGTTTGGTTCACACACACAGGAAGAAATTTATGTTCTTAAAAGGATTCAAAAAGGCTTGTATTTGATTTATTGAAGAATTGATTACGAATAGGATTATTTATCACTTATTTGAAGGTGAAGTGAAATTACTTGGTTTGTGTTCTTATTATCTAGCTTGATGAATCTAGCAATGTGTGATTTTTCTTATGATGCTCTATGCATACATTGGCTATCACTTAAAGGAGTTACATTGTAGTGCTCAGTGTCTCATACTAGTTGAGGATTCTTGTCAAGGGATTGCGGTCTACTTATATTTGGTGGATATAAGTATGGAGTTCCGTGGATTGTAAAAGATTTAAGACACAAGTTTGGGAAATTCTACTTCTTCATCAAATTTGTTATACTCGGTTTTCTTCACAAGTGATCATTACATAAAGCCTACAGATTCTGAAGAATCATTGATGTACATGCATCACTCAAGGGGAAGTGTTTGATTTTTACTACTGTTTATTATTATTACTACTACTAGTTGGAGTTTTCTATTGTTTTGAATCCATTTTTCTTATGATGCGTAATGGTGGGCGATTTGAAGCATTGGAAGTCTTAGATTGGAAGTATGATATTGGTTCGTGGTGGTCAAGATCATTATTTGCATACGTTCCCTATTTGTTGATAACAAAAAGGGGAAGAGATGTTTGAGTGACATGTTCAAGTCAAGGGGAAGATTGTTTCATTTATGGTGAGATTTAACCTCAAACCATCTGTTGACTAACATTATGTCTTTCGATATGTTGGTTCTTTTGGCTAAATGTGTTTCAGATCACGACATGGAAGCTCAAATGAATGTGGATGCACCAAATGTTCTCACCATTGCTGATATCTTCCCAAACGGTTATCCAATGAAGATTGTGAAGAATAACCTTCGAGTTGACTTTGAAACTCTCACCTGCTCAGAATCTTCTTGTCTCATTGCAGTGGATATTCTGAAGAACCATCCCTATCAGAACATGCTCACTAACTCTGCCACTGTTCCGGAAATCTACATACAATAATTCTAGAATACAATGCAGAGGGTCAAAGGTCAAAGTGAGGTAACAGTGACACTCAATCACAAACAAGTTATCATCACACATGCAGACTTAAGGGTTGTTCTCCTCATTCCGGACATCATGCCAACTGAATTCTCTGCTGCACCTACTGAAGAGACTGTTCTGCAATTTTTGATCGATATTGGGTATGACGAAGCTTCAGGGGTTATTAATAAGCATTCTCACGTGGATCTTAAAAACATTCCTCAGCCTTGGAGAACCCTTTATATCATCATCACAAAATCCATTTCTGGTCATGACAGCGGCTATGAGCACCCCAAGCTCGTAGAACTGCAAATCTTTTGGGCTCTGATCAACATGAAACACATCGAAATTGAAGCTTTGATATGGGATGACATGATGACCTATCTCAAAAAGCTTGGCTCAAAGATTCCCTACATCAGATATACTAAACTGTTGATCCAGAGAGCACTTGGGTATAACCCAGATATCCCCAAGAGAATCAATGACCCCGACAATCTTGACGTGTTGTCCGAACCCACACTAACGGTCAGATTTAAGGAGTCAACTACCAAGAAAAAAGGTGTTGTGTTGCCAGATCTCCTTCTCTCAGATGAACTCAAACAGCTCTACTCTTACAAAAGATATATGGTAGCTGTGAAAGAGAACAAAGTTGGCTTTCTTGATGAAAAATCTTCTAGTACGCCTGTAAGGAAAACCAGAAGAGGAAGTGCAGGAAGTGTTATAAGCACTGAGAGTCAGAGGAAGTTCCCCAAGAGGAATCCTCCTCGTAAAAGGACTGTTCCTTCTAAGGAAGCTGTTCCTATTCCCATTCCAAAGCTTGAACCACAAAGAAAGCTAGTGGACGAAAGCTCTGAAGATACACAATCAGACGAAGAGGTCTTCTACTCTGAATCTGCAACTGAAGCACCTCCTTCAGTAGCAAAACCTCCCAGTCCACCAGCTATCCAAGGAAAAGGGAAGACTCCATTACTTGTGCCTTATGAAGAGGATAGCTCAGAAGAAGAGCCACTGGAAACTGATTACAGGAGAAAGTTCAAATTTGTTAGACTCCAACACGTTGCAGAGGAATTTGCCAAAGATCAAATGGGTGGCCCCAGAGGGTCAAGTGGTGAAGTTCAACCTACACCAGGTCCTGATGCAGTTAATCAACCCGATAAAGGAACTGGTGCCACCACTCTTGAGCAACAACAAAAGCAACAGGAGGAGTCTATTAAGTTTGACATTGAGGAACCAGATACTGAGAAGTCTGAGAAAGATAAAGCTAATGAAGAAGCTAAGCCTGGAAATGATGAAGATATTGATTATGAAAAGTTTCTTCTTGACAGTCCCGTACGGTCTAAGGAGAAAACTTCTGAACCTCCTAAGGACCTGGAGTCTCCTCACATATCATCTTCATCAGACTCATCTTCTCATTCCTCACCACCACCATCAAAAAGATCAACCAAATCAACATCCAAATCAGTGAAGAAGCCGACTGCATCTTGGATTTCTCAAGCTAAGACACGAATCGTTAAAGCTGTCAAACAGGTCAGAAAGAAAGACGTGCTCTACAAGAAAATGAATTTCTTCGCTGATCAAATACAGTATCTTCATGACGAGAATGACGAGATGAAAGTTGAAAGGGAGTATGTCCAGAAGCTCATGAAAGATGATCTTCAAGGGAAAATGGACGAGATGATCAAAGGATACACTCACAAGTTCCTTCTTGACGTCGTTCCTAAACTGACAAAGGAAATGTATACCAGACAACTTTATCCGAATCTCTTACATCTGGCCAAGCAAACCATGAAATCAACTCCAATGAATGTGAACATCAATCCAGTTGAACCCACAGTCTTTTCAGATGATGAATTGGTGAAACGGCCAGTAGCTCAAATGTCGAAACGCTCTGCAACGTTTGCCCCCACGAAGCTAAATTGTTTGAAGCATTGCTAGAATACCAACTCAGGTCAGGATACAGAGAAGAAGCTGTAAGGCCTAAACGTTCAAGAGACGACGAAGACAAAGATCAGGATAAGGATAACGAGCCTAAACGTACGAAGAAGTCTGGTGAATCTTCATCAATGCCACCTCCACCCCGAAGGCCTTCTCCACCAAGACGATCTCCTCCTCGCTCTTCTGCTGAAAAACCTCAGGATTCTTCTAAGTTACCACCCGAGACTCAGAAAACCAGTGATCACTTTGAGTATACGGGTGGTGACGATGAAGAATTCCATGAGCCCCAACAACAACCCATCTCTCCTGACACAGCCAAGAAACCAGAATCCTCCTCTAGGCCAAAGAAGAAGAAGAAGAAGGCGCCTATGACTGACGTCTTATCATGGCTAGACGAGGATGATACTGAATTTGAATGGTTCTCGAAGCTCGTTGATTCCACTCCTTACCCAGCTGAAGGTCAAGAGGTTCCAGAATGTAGTACATTGGAGCATGCGAAACTACTGCAAGAAAAATTCCGTGTGAAGAAGATGACGAAATCCGAGTTGAACCGAATCAAGAATGAAGCATTTCAACTTCTAAAAGACAGTTCAGAAAGTGCTATTGAAGTTGATTATCACCTTGACAATATTGCACGAGCTATGTCTAACAACATGGATTGGCTCAACCCAGAAGCAAACATATACTTCACCAAACGGGACAACCATCCATATTACACCGACTGGTCAAAACCTCTACCAACAATTGGCCAACCAGATCAGCCTAGGATTCCATTCCGATATTTCTTCAACAAAGACTTGGAATTTCTTCTTCACGGTGGCGATGGTTCAAGGAAATACGCTACATCACTGACACTTCCATTCCCGGCAGCCGTATACTCTAACTGCATAGCCCTCGAGGAAAGAGCTAACCACATGTTCTCCAACAATGTGGCAGAATATGACCGTGATGCACTATATGGGATTCACCATTGGCCAGAACGCCGACGAATCTACTACAGAAGCTGCCAGGTTCAGAAGTCTCAACATGAAGTGTTCAGTACTAAGAGTATCGTTGCCATCAAACATGTTGATCTTTCGTCTAAATGGGACTACACTTTCCTCAAGAATATTGTGGTCAAAAGGCAAGATGAAAGGGATTATGCATTCTCTGAAGCGGACTTTGAGAATTTGTCTATCAGCGACATTGAAGACATGTACCTTGCCAAAGTACAGGGTCGCATGAGACAATTTTCAACTGAAGTACAACGTGAATTCATCAAGTCCTTGCTTATCTTCATCAGACGCATAGTCATCACAGAACGTGTAGAAGATCTCCAGCTCGCAGTTGAATCATATCAGACCCGTGTCAACTTCACTCCACCTAAGCTAGATCTTCCCGACATTAACCAGCTTTCACAACACACACTCATCAGCCAACCATTCAGAGTGGTTTACATTAGTGAAACACATCGCAATTGCTTGATGGCGTGTAAAGATCTTCACAAGTTTGGGGATCACACATTGAAGAAGGTTAGGGACGGATTAGCTTATAGGTTGAAGGATATTCATGAAGGAATTGGGTCTAAAAAGCGATGGAACTCTAAGGAAAGAAGGGATGTGAAGCGGAACATCACCATGATTGATGAAAGGTTGTATCGAATGGATCAGTTCAGAACGCTGGAAAGCTTTGTAGGTGGTCGTCCCAGGATTGCTCTCGCCGGATATCAACGCCCAGTTCGCATTCCTGGAAACATTGATGGACTTCCTGGTACCCCTTGAACTGCTTCTATTTCATAATATTTTGGATGTGTGATTATTTATGACCATGGCTTGTGCACACATATCAGTGTACAACCCGTTCTTGTCAAAAAAGGACCCTGTGGTACGCTTCAGTGCCACAATCCTTATAAAAGGAGTGAAAGCTTCTTAGTTTTGAGTAAAACCTATCAAACCTTTTATTTTTCAAGGTTTTGCTCAAAAGAACAAGTACTTCCCTGTATGATTTTCAAAACCTCAACTGTTTATATCACTTGTTGAGGGGGAGTACTTGAGTCAAAACTTTGTTCACAAATTGTTCACAGTGGTCATCTTCCCGCAACACTCGAAATGGTCATATTTATTGTCAACTTTTCAACAATAACATTTTAAATGCCATTTTTGAGGGGGAGAAAATTATGTGATAAGAAATATGTTGTGTAAATGCATATGAATCTTTGTGCTATAGACTTAACCAACGAATTGACGGCACTTAACTGTTAGTAACTCGAAAAGACTTGTCCAGGACGGGTAATAATTTCAAGCTAGTTCGCTAGTAATGTAAACGTGTCTCGCAAAGGACTTGTTCGAGTAGAAAGTACCATTCGAGAAACTCTTGGTAGACATGAACTCTGACGGGTTTGACAACCTTTTGAGGCTTGTCTACACCTTCAAGGTAGTTATTAGAGCTAGTTGTCACCTAAAAGCTGACAATGTAACTCTTTAACTATGCAACGTAACCGTGTCTCGCGGGGGATTGTCTATCTTGAGTTGATCAATTCATAAAGTGCGCGCTCTTTCCTCACTGTGCAGATTTCCGTAAAAACTCTTAAGCACATGTGGAGGGGGAGTATTTATGCAAAATATCAAACTCTTACAATGGTACTAAATGTTTTACAATCATAACCGTTGTGAGAGATTTTCTTGAAATTTAGTTTTATGGCAACATAGGTTAGTCATGGAGTTATAAGGTGACTAAGGTTAGGAATAACCGTCCTATGATCCGCCAGAGCCGGAGGGATCTACCCAAGGACATCACAAATAGTTAGTACTTAGAAGTCCTTAGGTACGATTATAAAAAGGAGAAAATGAGAATCGGAGAAAGAAGGAGTTGAAGAATTAAAAAGAAGTGCAAAGAAAAGGGTGAAAAGAAATAGCCCTCCAAAATTATTCAACTTAGGGCAGACACCGGGTTCAATTTATATGCTACTGGTTGTCACTTAGTGACGCTGGTATTGAAGATTAAAAGTCGTCATGGACCCAGTGACGCATGCACTAAACCTTCTTAGCCACTCAAGTTTCTCTCAACAGAAGCTTGTTTCATTCTCACAGGGAACCCTACGTAAACTATTGGCTTTCTCTTAGACATCACTGGTATTGAAAAAGGAGACCCTCTGCCTAGTCTCCACTCAGGAAAACCAAAACGTACTATTGAGTCTAGAGCCACGAGATTCATCAAAAGATCTCTTAGGAACACTTGACATTTCATCACTTGATGTTCAACAATAAGAACATCAGTGGTACGTTATCGAGTCCTTCACAGATCTTAGCAATCTGTCGAGAACATTTATGAGAGGTTCACAACTGTGATCTTCAGTGATTGAATGGAAACTCCTGCCAAGGTCAACATCAAACAGCCCTGACAGCAGGTCACTTCGGTAACTCCCCGTGGATTACGCTTAGTGGGTCTCAAACGGTCTACAGTCGTGAGGTGATGCTTCGGTGTACCTCAGCGACTCATCTGAACTATAGGTGTACTTCGGTACATCGCGTTATCTCACTTGTGGGACTCCAGTTCAGGAACGGCCTTTGTGAGAATTAGAGTTGTGTTTTCACACTATGTTGTTAACACTCTCGAAGTTCTAACTTGTAAGTGCCGGAATCCGCTTATTACTAACCGTTTTCATGTTTTCTTCTTATGGAAGCTCTGGAGCGGAATGATCGTTCAAATTCTTCACATGCTCATGCCAACATCATCACTAATGGAAGTTCTATCTAAAAGCAACACGAAAGTCAGAATGATTCTTCATCAAACCAAAGAATCTACAAAGTTAAAGACTTAAAGAACTTCATCAGTACTGGAATCCAACGTCAAAGAGCGTGTGAGCATGTTGAAGAATGACGTAGAGACACTGTAGCAGTGAAGTAGACCTGAGGCAGACTTGATGCAGACAACAACAACATACTATCACTACCATCACAAAGAACAATGATCAAAGAACAAAGTTAAAGATGACGTCAAAGCAAAACTGTTCAAAAAAGATAATTTCTCTACACTGGGGAGATTGTACGAATCAAGGAAATTCTTCTCTCAAGAAAGAAGAATGTCAGAAGACGTCAAAGCTACTATTACAACAACGCCTTCACCGTTTATATTCTTCATCACTAACACTTAGGGGGAGATTGTTGGAATCACTCCTAATCTAAATCAAGTGTTAGTAATTCATATGTAATAGTTAGCTTAATTATGGCCTTTATGTTTGTTATTAGCCTTAAGCTTATGTAGAAGGCCTATGAGCTTAGGCCCAAGCCCATAGGAGAAAGGAAGGGACTAGGAGTGTTGCCCTAGCTTCCCTCCTGTAAATATTCTTGTATAACCCTCACTTGAGGCTTGGTTGTTCATTTTATTCACTCTCTTTCACTCTACGCCTAACCGTGCTACTCTTAACGTGTGTGTGTATGTTTAACATGTTCAACCAATATCTTCTCCTCTCTATTTCTTGTATTGATTCTTGTGTTGTAAAACTAGTGACCTATCAGAACCTGACGTTTGCACGAGTCTGAATTTAAGAGGCCACTGGTATGTAGCTTAGCATTGTAGCCACACCTGCCTGATCAATGTCACTCCATCTTTGAAATGCTGGGTTTCCATAGACATCAATGTGGAATAGCCCTCTTTCAGGCTTTTCAATCACCAGACAGTTCACAAACTTTACACCTTCAGGCAGCTCCCTGTTACACTCCAGTCCAGGTACTTTAATCTCAGGCTGGAACTCAACTCTTTTCCTTTCGCCAGTGGATGATTGTGGTTGAGATCCTTGAGGTGCAGTTAAGGCAGGCTGAATCCCCAGTTGTGCTGGTGCATCCCTCAGTCTTTTATACCTTTTACTGAGCAATTTCATCAACTCCTTAACCACCGCATTCTTCTTCTTTTCAATTATCGGACCCAGTTCATCGAGTTCAGTGATCCCAAAGTTAGTGAATTTCAGGGGATCATGAACCTTGAAGTGTCTTTTATCATCCCCTCTGTAAACATTCATGGCCAGTGGTTTGGCATTGGGGATGATTCTGACATCTGTGATCTTTTTAGGTAGCCTTCGGCTTGTCATTGTCCAATTGTAATGCTCAATTCTGCTTTGCCTGAGGGCTTCAGCTTTCTTCTTCTTTTCTTCCAACTGTTTTCTCATTTCAGCCATCTGAGCAGCCTGAGCATCCTTGAACGTTTTTCCTGCCTGACCTTTTTAGAGTTTCTTTGGATCTATTCCCATGTTCTCAGCTTCTTCAGCGACTACCTTTGCGAGTGCTTCTCTATTCTTCTTATCTTCCTCAACTTGTTTCAATCTCCTTTCTTCTTTAGCAAGATATTTACTTAGCTATTGAGGTGTGAGCAGGTATTCAGTGTCGCCAATTTTGTAGGGAATCATCTCAGGCTCAGGTTTAGGCTCTGGTGTTTGCATTATGGCCTTCCCTTTTTCTTGTCCTAATGAAGATGATGCAACCAAGGATGTTGTTGTTGTCATGATTGGTGTTGTGACTGTCAGTGTTGTTGTTGTTGATGTTGGTGGTGGGATTGATGAGATGGGTATTGCTAAAATAGGTGGTGATGATGATATTGGAGCTGCAGATACTGGTGGTGTTGGCTCCCCCTCAGTGTGAGAGAAAGTCTCTTCAGTGCTCCTCTCCCCCTCAACTGTTGCGGCAACGTTAGTGAGAGCAAGAGTTGGCTCGGACACTAGGGGAGCTTGGGTGGCCTGACCTCTAAAGGCTTGGTAGATTTCAGTAATCATAGCCTTGATATAAGATGTATCCTTTTGGAGACTAGTGACCTTTGTTTCAAGATTAGCCTGAGAGAGTTCCAAGGCTGTCATCCTAGGCCCAAGATTCCACGCCATTGATGAAGAAGCCTTAGCCATATTGGTCACCTGAGTATCCAAAGAGCCCAGTGTTGTCTGAAGAGACTGGACCAAAGATTGAAGACCCTGAATATTGGTAGATTTCAGCATGTTGATAAGTTCAGTAAGGCCTGAGGAATTCTTCAAGTAAGCCTCAGTAGCCTCCAGCAATTTTGAGTTGAGTGTTGGGTCTTCTTTGACCGATTCCCTGATTTCATCAATCTTGGTCCCACAACTCTGAAGGTGTGTGAGAAAGTTAGCCAGGTTATCATCCAATCTGTGAAGTTGCTCATACATAAGATCTCTGTGTTCATCAGTGTTTTCATTGAAGGTGAGCACATCGGATCTAAGATCAGCATAACTGGCAGCAGCCTCAGTGTGTTGATCCCATATTTGGTCAGTGACCCTAGAGTATATCTTCCTTGAGGCTTTGGTGATCCACATGACTAGCTGTCGTTCAGTGATTGGGAGAATGTTGTCATAGCGGCTAAATTCACCAGAACTGGATGATGAGGAGTCCGAGTCATTATCTTCAGGTTGAAATGGTGACTCAGTATGCTCCTGTGGATCAGGCCGAGGTTTTCAGATTGAACTTCAGCGTCCACTTCATCCCCTGCTGATAAAATTTCATCATCACTTTCAGCAGGTTCATCATCAGAAAAGAGTAACCCTGTAACTTCAGCCATAGTTAACAAAGTAGGGGTGATGGGTTCCGTATCAGTAGGTGGTTTTAATCCCTCTGAGTCTTTTTCCCCCTTTGACCCCTCAGACACCGGTGGGTATTTCCCAGTGCCTTCTCTGGAGTCAGGATTGGTGGTGGGTTCTGTATCGGCGGGTTGTTCCTTTCCCTCCGAGTCTAGCTTTGTCCCCCTGAGACCCCTGAGACACTGATGGGTTTTTTTCAGTGCCTTTAGCAGAGTCAGTGAAAGTGATATCCCTATCAGTGGGTTGTTTGGTTCCTTCTGATTCTTTGGGATCATTCAGTGTGCCCTCAGACAAAGGCTGTGATTTGCTAATGTCATCCTTGGGCGATGTGGAAGGCGCTCCCCTACCAGCGGGTTGTTTGTTTCCCTCTGGATCTTGGGGAGTAGTAGTTGGGACCAAGGGCACTGATTGTGATTTATCAGTGTCCTTCGTTGTCACCAGGGTGGGTGTTGCTTGGTCACCAGTGGGTGGCAGATCAGTCTGGGGCTTATATGCCTTTTGGGCTGTGCTCCTGAAGCCTCAGGGTCCTGAGACTTGGGTTTGGTCTTAGTCCCAGTCTGAGACTTCCCCTTTCTCTTTTTAGGAGTAGGGTTAGGAGACACTGATTCCCTCTGGTTGTTTACAACAACCATATGGGCCGTCAATTCAATGTTAGTGACAAGGGATGGGTCCTTTTGAAAATTTGATTGACTAAGGATGCCAGGTAAAGCACAATATTTTTCTTCCTGAGGATAATTGGAACCCAGTAACACTTGAAAAGCACAAGAGACAAACCTAGGATACGAAACGTATTTCGTCCTAGTTTTGCTCTGGAGCTTGGTTACGAGATCACTGTAAATGATCTCCCCTATGTCGACAGTGAACCCATTCATCAAGCAGTATGCCATCATCAACTGAATAGAGTTAACTTGTTCAGTGGATGAGTGGTTCCCGCCTAGGACCTGAATCACAAAAGTGAATAGGATCCTCCAAGCCACAAGAAATGAACTCTTGGTAACTGGGGTCTTGTCCAAAAATTTTGGATCTAAAATAATTTGTTTTAACCCATCCTTCACTGTGGAGGGTTCAGGATGGGCGACATAAACTCCCTTGTTGTAGTCTAACCCTGTTGAGGTGCAAAATGTTTTATAATCCAGGATGAATTGTTGCCCCCGTTAAGACTGAATCTGATGAGATATTCCCTGAGTGGTCTAAGGTTATTCTCATCAGTAGAGGGTACCGGGTCAAAAGCCTTAGCTGTTGCCCAAAACTCCCTGAGGAGGTTTTGGTACAGTATAGAGGGACACTGAACAAAGGCCGTTTTCAGTGGGCAGTTGAACAAAAATTTCATTATGTCCTTATAGGCTGGGACATTTTGTGGGTATTCAAAATTGATATGACATTGTTTGTTTTAAATTCAACGTTACTGAGATCTCCTACCCACTGTGATGCAAACTGAAGAGATTGTGTTCTTGCCATTTCCATTAAGAGGTTTTTAGGGTTTTGAAAAAAACTTTCTTGACAAGAACAATCAAAGGTTTTTGAATCTCTTAAGTTGTGATGAAAAACTTTTGTAAAGGTTTACAGAGAAGATTTTTCAGAAAAGGATTTGAAGAACACAAAGATTTCTGGGTTTGAAAAGAGATTTTGACAGAGTTTTGTTAGCAGAAATCTTTTGTGTGTGTTATAAGGATTTTGTGAGGGGTATTTATAGTGTTTTTAGAGGGGTAGTATGTGCATACTTGTGGATTTGTAAAGTCGGTTTTTGAAAACGTTTTGAATTTCCACATTTAATGCCACCCTCCACTACCCGCACTAAAATCCCGTTTTTCAAGGGAACAATTGCAATGCATAGTAAAAGTGCAATTTGCAGTAATAAAATATCCTTAGGATATTTCATGTGAGGAGAGGCATTTAATGCCAAGTAGGGTGAGGTAAGTATTTGAGGGACCCTTGACATGGATGACAGTAAGACAAAGAGACATATATTCCTTTATTAAATTGGTAAGGTTACCAACCTAGGACATTTAAGTAACTGATACTTGGAGCATTTAGTTACTCATTGAATGCTCTTTGTCAAAAGTCAGGGACCCTGAATGAGTCTTACTCATTCAGTGAGAAAGGAATTTTGGGTGTTCAGGGAGGATGTACCATTTCAGAGAAGACTCGCTGAGATTAGGATTGATTTTCAATTTGCTGACTTTCAATGTCTAACATTCCTAATTCAGCTTTCAGTCTCCTGAAGGTAGGTTCATCCAAGGGTTTTGTGAAGATATCAGCAAGTTGATATTCAGTAGGGATGAAATGAAGCTCTATGTCTCCTTTCATTATGTGGTCCTGATGAAGTGATATCTAATGTCAATGTGTTTTGTTCTTTGATGAAGGACAGGGTTGTTGGAAATTGAAATGGCACTAGTGTTGTCACAGAAGATGGGTACCATTTTGTAATGGATGTCATAGTCACTGAGTTGACTTTTCATCCATAAAACATTGGCACAACATCTTGCAACAGCCACATACTCAGCTTCAGCTGAAGACATAGCCACTGATTGTTGCTTTTTAGCACTCCAACAAACCAGTTTTCCTCCAAGGAATTGACAGGACCCTGAGGTACTTTTTCTGTCCATGTTGCAGCCAGCATAATCAGAATCACAGTAACCTTTGAGATCAAACCCTGAGCATTTTGGATAATAAAGTCCAAGGCTTGGTGTTCCCTTCAGGTACCTGAGTATTCTTTTGGCTGCAGTGAGGTGGGATTCTTTGGGATTGGACTGATATCTTGCTATTAGATAGACTGAGAATTGTATGTCTGGTCTGGAAGCAGTAAGATACATCAGTGAGCCAACAATCCCTCTGAAATGGGTTTGATTGACTGATTTTCCAGTGAGATCAGGTCCAAGGTTGTTAGGAGGGACCATTGGTGTTTTCACTAAAGCACATTCAGATATCTCATATATCTTCAAGAGATTCCTTGTATATTTCTCTTGACTGATGGAGATTCATTTATCAGTTTGCCTGATTTGTAGTCCAAGGAAGTATGTGAGTTCACCCATCATGCTCATTTCAAACTTCTTTGTCATCAGTTTTTCAAACTGTTTGCAAAGTGTGTAGTTTGTTGAGCCAAAGATGATGTCATCAACATATACTTGGACCAGTATCACATCTTGTTTTGTCCTGTAGATAAACAATGTGTTGTCTACCTTTCCTCTGACAAACTTGTTTTGAATCAAGAAGGCTGAGAGAGTTTCATACCATGCCCTGGGAGCTTGCTTTAGTCCATAAAGGGCTTTATCAAGCTTGCAGACATAGTCAGGGAATTCACTACTCTCAAAGCCTGGAGGTTGCTGAACATACACATCTTCCTTGAGTTCACCATTTAGGAATGCACTTTTTACATCCATTTGATAAACTTTGAAGTTCATGTAGGTAGCATAGGCAAGGAAGATCCTGATGGCTTCCATTCTTGCAACAGGAGCAAATGTCTCATCATAGTCAATGCCTTCTTGTTGACTGTAACCTTTGGCTACAAGTCTGGCTTTGTTTTTAATGACAGTGCCATTTTCATCAGTTTTGTTTCTGAAAACCCACTTCATTCCTATGACTATGACATCCTGAGGACATTTGATCAAGGTCATGACCTTGTTTTTATCAAACTGTTGAAGTTCTTCTTGCATGGCCTGAACCCAACTTGGGTGTTTTAGAGCCTCAGTGACACTTTTGGGTTCTATATTTGATAGGTAATCAGCATATAGACATTCATTGGCTGAAGCTGCAGTTAACTTAGCAGCCATGCTTCTAGTGAGCATGCCCTCAGTGGGTTCACCAATGATGTTTACAAGCTCAATGTCTTGAGATTTTGTCCACTTACTTTGTGGTCTAGGATCTGAGCTTGAGGAGGTCACTGGAGACCCAGGAGTGAGTTCGGGTGCATGAGCCACATAATCATTAAGAACATCTGTTGAGATGTCTTGTTCAGGTTGGGTTTCATGAATCACAGGTTCCTGATCATTTGGATTAGTGTTGCCTATCCCAGCAGGGACTGATTGATTATCAATGAATTCACTGACAGTTGGTTGTGACAGGTTGTACGGCAAGACATAATATGAGATGTCAGCATCAACTTGGTATGAGGAATTGATTTCAGTGTTATACTCATCAGGAGGATATCTTGATGAGTTATCAATTCCTATTTCCTCCACTGAGGTGTTGGTGAACCTGATGCTTTCTACACTTTCATCAAAGGTGACATGAAAGGTTTCCTCAACTTGTTGTCTCCTTGTGTTAAATACCCTGAAGGCTTTGGAGATCAGTGAGTAACCTAGAAAGTATCCATCATCAGCTTTAGCATCAAAAGTGCCTAGATGATCCTTGTGGTTATGAATAAACACAGGACATCCAAACACATGAAAGTAGCTGATGTCAGAAAGTCTACATTTGAATATCTCATATGGGGTTTTGTTATGTCTTTTGACAATGATTGACCTGTTTTGAGTGTAACAGGCTGTCTTGACTGCTTCAGTCCAGAAATTCTTTGAGAGGGCTGAGCCATTTAACATGGTTCTTGCAGCCTCAATGAGAGTTCTGTTTTTTCTTTCAGCCACCCCATTTTGTTCAGGGGTGTAGGGAGATGAAAAGTTATGGGAGATTCCATTTTCATCACAGAAACTCTCAAGCTCATCATTTCTGAACTCAGTACCATTGTCAGTCCTGATTTGTTTTACAGTAATGTCATTCTGGTTTTCAATGTTCCTGATGAATGACATTATAGTATCAGTTGCCTGACTCTTTTTGGAAAGAAAGTATACCCAAGTGTATCTTGAGAACTCATCCACAATGACAAGAGTATACTTCTCATGCTGGATTGATCTAGGACTGACTGGTCCAAAGAGATCCATATGCAGGAGGTGAAGGCAGCTTTTGATTGAGAAATTTTGTTTTGTTTTGAAAGATGCTCTTTGGTGTTTACCTTTCTCACAGGCTGAGCATGGTTTATCTTTTACAAAAACCAGTGATGGTAAGCCAAGGACCTTGTTTTGTTTTGCCAGGTTGTTGATATTTTGAAGTTTAAGTGAGAGAGTCTCTTGTGCCACAGCCAGTTGATAGTTTCAGTGGCTTTGGCAAAGAGACAGGTTCCATCTTGAGAAAGAGTAGACATGTCTAAGAAATAAACATCATCTCTTCTAGGAGCTATCAAAACAACTTCTTTATTGGCATTGAAAATGGTACCTTGTTTGTCATTGAATTGCACAATGTACTTAGCATCACATAGTTGACTGACACTGATGAGATTGTATTTGAGACCATTGACATAAGCTATTCTAGAGAAAACTATTCCATTGCAGTTTACTGAACCATAACCTTCAGTGGGACATGATGAGTTATCACCAAGTACTACCTTGGGTCCTGGTTCCTTTACATACTTGTGCAGATACTCCTTCACACCAGTCATGCTTCTTGAGCATCCACTGTCTAAATGCCAAATAGGCTCCCTGGCATGTCTCTACACAAGTAGTAAACTGAATTAGTTTCTCTTAGTGACCCACTTACTAGTGGGCTTGGGTCTCAAGGTCTCTTTGAATTTGGCAATCGACTCATGGTCAGTGGTTGAGTGCATTGTGCTACCACAGGTTTTGCATTTAGAGACTGAGGATGACTCAGTGATTTTGGGTTGCTTGGAACTTCTCCTTGCATGGATGACATTGTCATGCTGGGATGTCTTATGAGCTGGATTTCCGCAAATATCACAACATGTGTTCATAAGACAATCATCAGGGTGATGATCATTAAACCCACAGTGTGGACAAGGAGGAAAAGGTTTTGCTCTAAATTTTTGAGCAGACTTGGAGGTTGAAGCATACTGATGACCAACATTGGTATAGTTTGCTTCATTGAGTGAACTTACATATTGTAAGTGATCAGAAGTTATGTGATCATCCTTTTTGCAGATCATACAAAAAAGGATTCTATAACAGTTGTCAGTGGTATGACTGATATAGTGGCATATATCACACTTCTGCTTGGATTTGGGGTTTGACTTGGACTTTGAGGAACTAGAGGAAGCTGACTTTGTCTCCTTGATTGATTCATGGACTTTTTTTAATGGATTCCATCTTTTCAGTTAGCTTCCTCACAAGTTCAGTCAATTGCTGAATTTGGTCAGCTTCAGTGGGAGTCAAGGATGTGGAAGTTTCAGTGGGAGTAGACTCTTGTTGAGTTGGTTTTGTTGGCCTTTTTAGGATGGTTCTACCAAGTCCAGACCTTTCCTTTGGTGAATGAGGATTGAATTGCATTGGAGTAAGCTTAGAGCTTGGTGCAACACCCTGAAGAGGTTTCAAGGGTGGAAGCGTTGCATTAGACTCTTCTTCAGACTCAATGTGTTCAGTATTACTGGGCACATTAGGGAGTCCAAGCATGCTCTTAAGAGCTTGACTCTCAGGCTCTAGAATTCTTCCAGAATCGAAATTAGGAAGCTTACTATCAGGATTAACCCGATCAATCCAATCACTGGGCTTGGGACTAGTCAACATACTGGTAATCATACCACCAGACACAAATGGCTTAGGACCCTGGTCTTTGTTGAGAGAGTCAGGAAGATGATATTCACCTAATACTCTCTTCTTGCTACTGGGGGCTCCCACAACATCAAAGACCCTGGGATTCTTAGTAGTCCAACTATCAAGAATATCTTGAACCTTTTTAAGTTCATCTTGAAGAGCCTGATTTCTTTTAACTAGTTTAGTGTTCTGAATTTGCAAAGTGACAGCCTCAAGCTTGGCTTGTTTTAAAAGAAGCAGTTCATCTCTACACTTGTTTAATTCAAAACTTAGCTTGTTATATTTTGAAAAAAGATTTAATCGTTGCTCTTCAACAAACTTAAGGTCAACATTAAGATATTTCATATAAGACTGCCAATCAGAGTCATCATCCATGGAAAGTAAAATATTTACCTTCTTCATTGTGACGTTGACCCATTCCCCATTTATGGCATGATTCTTACCAACAGCTAGCTTGTCCTCTTCTGAGAGGGTCATCAGTGCACTGACATGCACCATTTCATTATCAGATGACACTGGCTCTTCATCCCAGTCGAAGGTTTCAGCAACGAGACCCTTGTTTTTACCCTGCACAGATTGAACACTTTTTGTTGTTTCTGAGGGACTGGCCTCAAGCAATGCAAGCTTAGCTTTTGCTTTCTTATACTTAGCTTCATAATCAATGGTTTTGTTTTGATCAGATTTGTTTTGAAAATTTTGATGAGACTGATAGATTTTTGGTTGAAATTTGCTAAAGCCTGAAGACTGATTAGACCCTGATGGTTTGTAAGAGGGTCCAGAAATTGTTTTTGAAAAACAGTCTTTTGCAAAATGGCCTCTTTTATGACACTTAAAGCATTCAGTGTCTTCAGTTGCTTTAGCAGTTGAAAAACCTTTGTTTCTTTTTATAAACCTTCGAGAGTTAGCAAGGAGTGCCCTTTCCTGAAATTCAGTGTTTAGGTCATTTAGGTACTCCTCACTTGATCTCTCATCAGGCTCATCATCAAGGTTTTCTTGGAAATCTTGAACCACATTGTTAGAAAAGAAAGCAGTTGATATTGGTGATGAGGTGGTGGTCAGGGACTTCTTGACTTCCTGAGACTTCTTTAAGTCAGGGTATCGTCTGTTGATGAGGTTTTCCTCATAGACAAATTTCCCATAAATTTCAGGAAGCTCAAGATTCTGGATATGATTAGCATTCCTAAGTCCCTGAGAGAAATTCAACCACTTCTCAGGAAGACAATTGACAAAACCAACAATGATTTCATGTTTGGACAACTTAACACCATCATTTGACAGTTCATTTAGTAGGGTTTTGTAACGGGTGTAAGTTTGAGACAGCGTTTCTGAGTCCTTAGCCCTGAAGGTATTATACTCAAGTTTCAGGTCCATAATCATGTTTTCCTTGGTATCAGATGGACCTTCATGACTATGAACCAGGTCATCCCAGGTTTGTTTGGCCGTACTACAGCTTATAACTGACTCCATAATATCGTCAGGAAGACAAGATATTATGATACTTTTGAGCCTTTGGTCCTGGTTGACCACTCTTCTCTCATCCTGAGTCCACTGAGCTTCAGGTTTAGGCAAACCTTCAGCAGTCTTTGGGATAAATGGACCTTCATTTATACACTTGATATAATAAGGTTCCATCCCAATCAAATAGCAAAGCATACGCTTTTTCCATTTGTTGAATTTACCAACTTCAAGTCTGGGGGCAACAGTTGAATAAGCTCCACCCTTTTTATCGACTAGTTGGGGTACATCAATTTCAGCCATTTTAAAGATCCTGATTTAAAAACGTTTAGAGTGGCTTAAAAATAGTTTTATAACCATCCTTGCTCTGATACCACTTGTTGGTCCCTATTCACTATAGTATAAAAACAGTTTAGTAAACAAAACTAATAGTGAATCAATGACTGAAAAGATATAAATAAAACACAAGAGTAATTTTCAACATCATATTCTTATTAGAAATGAATCAAAAGAATACGTTACCCTAGTACTTGCGGAACAATACTAGGAATTGAAATGACAAAGTGTTTGCAACTCCTCTCTAAGCTCAGGCTAAGTCTGAGCACAACTACAAGTACCCACTGAGCTATCTTAGGGATTAAGTTGTATTTAGAGGAGTGAAAGAAGGCTAGCATGTATGCGTGTTTTTACAATTCACAAGCTTAACCTTTCACTCCATCTCTTATGTTATTTATACAAGTATGAGTTTTAACTCTTTCCTAAGTGACAAACTGACAATTTGCAGAAGACAAAATACTGATGTATTTTGTCTCTGTTTACAAAGACTATATTAGGTAAAGGGACCAAGTCACTTTCTTCATGTCAGTACTGATGCTGATACTAAAAGGGAAACCTTCAGGATAAGTACTCTGTCTTATTCGTTTCCAACGTAACCGTTTTATCCCGCCCATTCTTCAGTCTTCATAGTCTTCAGTTTCAGCTTGTCTTCAGTGTTTGTAGTTGGTGAGGATTTTGAGGGATTCAGTGAGTTATTGTCATCACTCACTGAATCCACCATCTTCTTCTTGACTCAGTCTTCACCATTTAAGTTTCGCCTTACTGAGTGGAGAGACTTCTTTTATGTCTCTTACTGAGCGTCCTGAAGATAGTTCACTGAGAGACTATGCACTCAGTGACCTGTTAGTGTTTAACGGTCTAAGCACTTAGGTAATTTTCTATTCAAATCCTAGATTAAGGGGTTTGGGTATTTACTGAACCCAAAAATAACAAATACCAAGTATCTTTATCCATCATAAAGTAAAACTTGTCTTAGAATCCTAATTATCCAAATACTAAAATCAGATATGCATGAGACTAGTTAGTAAGTTGAAGTCTAATGTTTCTAACATTCTCAACCTTTTTTTACAAGAAAAACTAAATAGTCATCTGAGTAAACTTTCCGAATACTTGTTTGAAAAATTCACATATAGTGAGGGATTTAATGATGAGTGTCTTATCTCATATGCTCATACTATTGCAAGCGTCATAGTATGGAGATGTCGCCCTACCTTGTATGAGGTATTAGAAGTCAACGACACACTAACAATCATCATTTCAGTTTCTTAGAATGTAAAGTATTATCATTCCTTAATGTGTGATGCAACAATGCTCTATGTTGAGCATATCTAGTTAGCATATTTATCATAAATGATAAAATCCTACTTTAACTAGTATTAATTATCCTCTAGCATCATTGAACTTATACAATACTATGCTTTATAATTCGTAAACATCTGTATTAACAATAATCTAAATACTCTCAATTATATATTGTTGTTGTCAGCTCATCTCGCTCTTGTACAAAAGCAACAACCAGTCTTATACACAATATAATATATACATGATAAATCCTTAGTTAAAAACATAAGGTTATCATCCATGTAATAAATTATTCCAAGTGAAATATACCATTTAAGACTTGCTTGAATGATATATTGCATTTGTGTTGGACTTAATTTTTCGCATTTGTTTATTCCAAATAAACATTTATTTCAAGGATGTTTGTTTTATTCCCTAAATCCCAAGTGAAGTTTCATTCCAAGCTTAAGGATTAAAATCTAGCTTAAATGGAATGATATCTTCAACATATAAATTTTAAGGAAAAACACAGTGCTCCCACTTAATGTCAGATGTACTCAAGAGTTATCTTAATTCAATCAAAATCATATTAAATTTAAATTCAAGATCTCAGCTTCAAGATGCATGATCCAATCCAAACTTGGATTGCTTAAATTTTGTATACTACATAAAGATTATATAGATTCATAACCCCTTTGATTACACACCGTCCTTGCAAAAGGTAATCATAAAAAAAGAGTTATAAAATTTTAATTGCTATATTCCACATACAAGGAAAAAAGTATGACAATTAATTATCTTTATATAATTAATGTATGTATATATAAGAAAATGTAATCACAGTTAATTGCTTAAGTATGATTAAAAACTTCTTATTGAATGTCATGCATTAACATGTATACAATTTTGTTCTTGTGAACCTTTCTTCAAAAGAAACTCATTCCAACCTCATAGGTTAACTGTTAGGCGAAATAACAATCAAGCTCAAAACTTTTTTGCCTTTTAAGGACTGCATCTTATCATTCATAGTTCAAAAAACATTTATCAGATTCAAGATGTGATAATGTATTTTAGTAGTTAGCTGATTTACAATAATCTTCTAACTTATATCCCTCAGCATTGATATTAAAATATCACTCAAGTGATGCGGCATCCTTGCGGATTTATGAATGAGAGTAACATTATACTTCGGTCGACATTTACATGTTTAACCTTAGTATGACATTAATAAGTGGATTTTAGAAGGTTAAGTATTTTGTTCTCAAAAACTTTGAGATTTGTATATGCTCCCACTTACTTTTGTAAATAGAGACAATTATCTAAATACTAAGTATTTAAGCAACAATAAATTGTTCTTTATTAGGAAATTCAAAATACATTTTAAGTTCTCATCTCTAAATTTGTTAATAAAATGCTTCATAAGATTTTAACATATTCATAACTTAAATCAAGACATAATGGAATTCCTTCCAACAACTCCAATTAGGGTTTGTAGAAAAACTCTAATTTTGTATCACTCTTTAACCAAAAATCTTAGCAACAGTTTTTGTGTTTCGTCGAACTAGGAGGAACAGCAAAATTACAATCTTCAAGGTAGAAAGTGTAGGAAAATCAAAAATCCAAAAGAGTTTAGGATTCGATTGGTTTGAGTGGAAAAACTGAAAGTCCCTAAGGGATTAGGGGTTTCGGTTATGAGTTGTCTTGAATACCTTATTGGTTTGAACTATATTGAGTGTATCCACGACACACGCAATTTTCTAACATTGATATGTTTTGGAGGCAGAGCAATTAAAGCTATCATAAATCAAACAATATGAATAAGGTTTGTTTCAACACTTTAGACATACCATAATAAAGTGGTATTCTATGAGTATTAGAATTGTGAGACTATATCATAATTTCATAGATAAGTTAATTCTCTTTGGACCAAATACTTGTCAATTGGGTCGAGCCAAATTGCATATTAAGTATTTACGAACCAAGTGCATGCTATAATGTATATTCCTTGAATAATACAAGAACCTTATGTTCACGTGTTTACAAGAAGACAGAACTGTTCAAGAATTATATGTTCATGTGTTTACAAGAAAACAGAATATGTCAATAATACATTATATGTCTTTGAATAATTCAAAGGCCTTATGTTTATGTGTTAACTAGAAGGCATAACAATTTTACTATATATACTTTATGTTATAAGTCATTGATTAAGTCAAGGACTTTATAATGATGTCTTACATGTAAGCATAATTATACTAACAAAAGTAATTATGAACGCGAACTCTTGAGTTCTGTAGTAATTTCAAGTTAATTTTATACTTAAGAATTATGATTATTAACATTTAACAATAATTATGTTGACTAAAACATGTAGTCAAAATATTGAAGTATCTTTACACTATATCATGACATTTGAATGTAGTAGGGCAACAAACATCTTGCGTGTTCAAGTCCTAGTAGAATTAATATTAGAATGTAGTAGGGCAACAAACATCTCGTGTGTTTAAGTCTTAGTAGAATCATTATTAGAATGTAGTAGGGCAACAAACATTTCGCGTGTTCAAGTTCTAGTAGAATTATTAGTTTGCTTACCTTGCGGTCAATAGATACCAATAATATTGTTGTTCCTTGCACACACTTTGAGATTTCTCCCACTTGTGTAAGGCACAACATCATATTATGAAAACAAATCACATGTGATTGATTTGTGTAAACAATATGATAATGTCATAGATATTACAAGTAGTTTTAGAACCATAACCTTTAATAAAGAATTGTGGATTATTATTTTATAGATAACGCTTCAGAGAGCAACAACAGAAAGGCAACGCATTATCTTATAAAATAAAATGCAATTTTCCTTTTAGCAATGGTCGTTCATATTCGGAAAGTAATGAATTATTTCAAAGCAAGTTTGAAATGATATGGGTAACTAACAAGAAAATAAATCTCGTAGCTCCCACTGAAATTGACAACATTACATGAATGTTATTTCATTAATAAAATGTAATGCTCCCACTGGCTTTGTCAACATTGTAAGTGTTACATTGCCAGTAGAAAGCATATAGCAATTTTATACACTTTCCTATTCTCTTAGAATGCCTACAAGTAGCAATGTACTTAGGTATTTATCAGTGTATATGAAGTCCTACTTATGTAGATGAGGGACTATCTATTCATACTTTTATTTAACTTGAATCTTTAGCATGCAATTCCTCCTTTATCATCTACATAGCCCCAAGGGTATTTAGCACTTTAGGAATAATAAGAGTCCAAGAAAATTACCTAGCGAATATTCTAGTAATTTCTTTACTCTTTGCGGTTTAAACTCATACATCGTTACAAGTGCAAGATGTCATTTATTTTGGTAGCTATAGATAAAATGTTTTCTAGTTACACAAAATATTTTATCTTTCAATTATTTCTAGACCATAAAAGGGTAATGAAAAATCATAAGTGAGTTTATCAGTTTGTATTCCTATCTTCGTTTGTCAACTAAGGAGAAAAGATAGGAATAAGTCTCACTCTTCTTACCAGGAAAAGAGACTAAGTTTATCTTTTTAAGAAAAACAACTTTTGTTTACCAATTATGTTGCAACAACACAATTTATTCAGAACATAGAAAGTTCAATTATAGTATTTTCGATAATTATATTCTTAAAAGAATTAACTACCCAATTAATTACTAATTAAGACTAAGATCCATCTTGACCTCCCACTTATTTACCAAAGGTCTGACCAATGAGTAACTAAGTAGGGCAAGAGGTAAGCGACGAGCGTTAATTGCACAAAGCAACTCTTAGATTTATGAGACTGATCAAGAGATTAGTAGACAAGTAATAATGTCAAGAACATGTTTAGTATCATCTTATACCTCGGGTCTAAGGTCTGACCAAGCATACTCGAAATAAGTCGACCAAGTAAGAACTTGCAAATATCACCAAAGGTCTGACCAATGAGCAATATTCACCATTGGTTGGAATGACCCTAAGGTCTGACCAAAGTGGTCAAGCCAAATACACGTGTTCATAGTTGGTTGGCATAAACTTAAAATTTTACACATAGGGTATTCACATAAATGTGGTAAAAAATCGTGTACAAAGAAGCATGAAAAACAATTTTGTAACACTTATTTTAAAAACTTTTGGTAATGACACTGTAGTGACCATCATGGTTCACGGTAGCTCTAATCGAACTCGCAGGGAGGCGGAGGACCAGGTCAGCGCGAGGCGATAACCGAAAATCCTTTAGGTGTGACTGTCTGCATGTCACACCCCTAAATTACCTGTTTTGCAGCGGAATGGAATTCCTGGGGGTTGACTGTCATAGCATCACAATCACAGTTATATTGAACGACCTAAAGTGTCATTTGAAAACACATCGTTTGATTTATTAAAACAATCAGAGTTTACAAAGTATAGGTCCCAAATAAAAATCAATTTGTGCGGAAATAAGTTAGTTACAAACCAAACGATGTTTTAAAGTGCATAAATCTCATGTGTGACGCGTCGTCACCACGACTCTATGATATGTCCATATGCATGCCATGAAGTGAATGCCTTAGATACCTGAGATAAAACATGCTAAAAAGTGTCAACACAAAGGTTGAGTGAGTTCATAGAGTTTGTGTTGAAATGTAAAGCCTTTAAAGAATGTTCATGCAACAAAGGAATTGTAAATCCACTCAGTTCCAAGTTCCGCCCATACAAAACTTGCAACCTGTGTGTTTATAACCCATTGCCAAAATGTGTATAGTTTATGTTCAAACACATGATGTCAAATGAATTCACAATAGTACCTAACTCGACGTAGAACCGTAGCACATAATCAATAGTACATGACTCAATGTGTCAGTAGTCAACTGACATAGCACTTTATTCGACGTAGAACTATAGCACATAATCAATAGTACATGACTCAATGTATCATTAGTCAACTGATATAGCACAATATTCGACGTAGAACTATACCACGCAAACAAGAACAATTGATATAGTACAACATTCGGTTTTGAAACAATGGTGATCATGATAGAAGTTATCCTTAAAAATCTAAAGTACTAGTGAAAAATAGTTAAGCATGTATCTCCCCCAAAAATAGTACAAAACAATTGAAAATGGGGCTACGAAAACTCACGGTAATCCGTAAAAGTTTAAAGTACTCATGAAAGTAAATGAAAATAGTTGAGCATGTATCTCCCCCAAAAGTAGTATAAAAACAATTGAAAATGGGGCTATGGAACTCACCTGTTACAATGTTTATGATGATATAATGGCAATACTGAAATGAGGCGCAACCTCTGACCGTGACCTATTATGAATGATATGTTCTAATGTAAATCATGAAACAATGTCGTGCATGCAATTTCACATGTAATCTATACCACTTGTACGTTTGAAAATAATGTTTATCGTCGAAATATATGTTTATGACATCTCGTCATATTATAAAATACTTTACAAGTATTTACGTTGAAATGATATCCTACGATAGTCATTTTGTGATTTATTATGAAATTATAACTTTTCGTCGTAAAATAATGTCATTTGACAATTTCATGAAAGTGACTAAACGGCCTTGAAAAGCTAGTCGTAAAATGGTGCACATCGAGTGTTAGGAAACAACTCAATGGTTTTGGAAAGCTTGTAGCATTATCTAAAAGTCTTAGCTTTTAAATTTATATCATAGAGGTCTCGATCATGGAGAAAAACATAGGTAAAGTAGGGTACTTGTACCCAAATTATTGTTTAAGGGTAGTTTTCGGCAAAGTTTAAGTGATCGTATTTTACTCGTTACAACTCCGTTTGACAAACGCTTGGAAATTTTGGAAAATAGGCTAGGCGAACTTAGTTTTACTAGAAGACATCGTTTTACAAAAAGTACTCCATCGATGTTAAAAACGACCCTCAACATGGTCATTCGCGGCCGTAATTTTTGTCTAAGAAAAATATATTAGTTTTGCTTATATAATATAATTACGGCAACTTTAATTAAACGCGTGTAATTTAATCGTTACAAGTTCGTTTTCTACGTTTTATATGTCCTTAGCTTCGTATTAAAGTATACTAATATATTTTTGATAAATTGACACATTTTATAACGCTTAAGGCTCATTTTTGACTCGTAAAAAGGTAAAACAACATGCTGAATTTTCTGAAATTTATAGTTTTCGTCGTCAAACTTGAAAATAGCATAACTTCGTCGTTATAACTCCGTTTTAACCCGTTCAAGCGGCCACGTTTTCGTTTTAAAGTATATTTTCTGAATATCTAGCCCAAAATATTTTGTAAACTGTCGGAATTTCCAGATTTCACAAATAAGATCAGACCCTTAATTATAGTTGTCGAAATGAGTTTTTCTCGCGTAAAACTTATTCTAACCACTTCAAACCAACGCCGAAGCTATTCTAAACCTACCATACACCTTCTTAGGGTGTCATGGGTTCCTAGACATCACCAAAAGTGATATGTTTCAAGGATTAATTATAGGATGATATATATATATATATATATATGTATATATATATATGTATATATATATATGTATATATATATATATGTATATATATATACATATGTATATATATATATATATATATATATATATATATATATATATAACACTTAAAAACATTTAAAGTGGTATAGCTATCCATATGACTTGCATATTTTTCTCAAGCATGATAAAATGAACATGATATGAATATGAAAGATGAAAGTGAACATGAAATGCTTACTTGAATGATTATGTGAAAGAAAATGATGAAAATCTTATTAATCTATAGGTTTTTATTTCAAAACCTTAACATAGATTACTAGTTGAGCTTGTTAAACACTTGGATCATGAAAAAATAATGTTTTCTTCTTGCTCTTGATGTTGGCCGAACATGATGAAGAAGAGGAGAGGCTTTTTGATTTTTCTTCACCTTTTAATGTGTGATGTATGTGTAGTTTGTAACATATATAATACTCCCTCCGTCCTATATTAACTGTCCTGTTTGACTTTTCAAAATCTTTCTTTTTCAACTTTGACCTTGAATATTTTTATTTGTGTTATATAACACTTGATGCAAAATATATGAATAGAATGAGGGTTTAAATGTATTTTCATTAATATAACTTTCATAAAATATTACATAACAAAAAATAATAGTATTTAAAGTCAAAGTTGACAAAGAAAGACTTAAAAAAGTCAAACAGGACGGTTAATATGGGACGGAGGTAGTATAACATAAGATATTTGTACATAAAGATGATGTGAGTCACCTCCCTTGGTCGACATACATAAAGAAAAAAAAAACTAGTTTTGTTTTAAGTAGCTTAATACATGTGTGTAGAAGTAAAGGTATTGTTATTTAAGAATAATTAGTAACTTGTGTATTTATTTAAGCATTTAGGGTAGCGTTAGCTAAAAATAAATTTTAACGGAACAAAATAGAATATATTGAAGTCATAAAAATCATAAAAATACGTTTCTTACAAAAATTGAGTGAATAAATATTTATCGTGTTGTATTTACGAAAACCGTCGTAAATATTTATACTTAACAATTTATATACAAAATAAATTGAAAACATCGGGTAAAATAATAATATAATTTTTATAGTCTTAAAATGAGTATAAAAATATATTAGGAATATTTTTGGAAGTGTCGGATCAATATTCAAAAAAATGTTTACGCGATAGCGTTTATTTAATAGGAAAATAAACGTTTAATGAAAAATGCAAATCCATGCATGAATTGATATGAAATGATGTTATTGATGATATGTAGACTAATTCTAGTCTATATGAAATATCCTTGATGAAATGTTCATGAATTCGCAGCTAAACCATTAAGGTTACGCGAATTTGATACTCGTAAACCTAGTTTACGATAAATGATGAATAGTGACTCATGAAATAGTGATTTTCTCCGGAAATGAATAGTGTTTCGTGAATAGTAAAATTTTGAAATACCCTTTCAAAATATCAAATCGACTTCAAAAACGATGAATAGTAAAAGGATGAATAGTAACCAGTGAATAGTAAATTCCCGAGATGAATAGTGAAATTTTCAATGTTTGTAAAATGACCTGAAATTACGAGTTGTCACACTGCACCTCCTTAAACCCCCTTTATAGTTTGTTCTAGTGGGTGGACGTACATCTCAAGTGTCCATAGCGTCTAGTTTTTTATTTCATGAATAACTTGTTTCAATAGTTTAGGTCACTTAATTTTACAATAACAATTTTCCACGAATCAAATAGCAGGTCACAATGAGCATGGTATTTAGGCTTGTAAATTAAGACCATTATTAATGTTATGATTATGATATGTATTTTTTCCATATTGCATGCAATTAAGTGTCAAATACAAGTAACAATTATGCACATAAGGAATCACAAACATATAAACATACAACATTAATAAACACATATGGTTTCGAGTTCTCTCGCGAGTCTTCCCCAAAATGAGAACCATAAGACCGTCACTATGATAAAGACTTAGATCGCCCCATACATCACAAAAAACAATTGAGTGGGTCTTATAGCCGGAAAAACACATAAAATATCATGGCAAACTTAATTAACTTTTAATTATGCTATTTTATGTATCTAATTAACAATTTAATTCTAATTAGTTTGTGTCTAGATATTTTTTATTAATAATTGACAAGTATTGCATTATAGTTGTCAAAACAAAAATAAAACGAATAACTAGTTAGATTTCATGCAGCCTTTTAGCGTGTTTATCAAAACGTGTAACCCATAATCACAAAAACAAGATGACTCGTGATGCCACTATTGGGATTTTATAAACATGTTAACCATTTAACACTACGAGTACGTAGCGGAATATGGATCTAGTTTATGCAATTAGGTTAACACATAATTAATAAACAATAAGTAATAAAAGGGATCAAGAAAACTAACCCTCGTAATCACCCGCAAGTTATTAACGAACAAGAAACCAAGTATTCAAAACGAATACCTCTACGAGTCCACACACAAACACTTAACCACGGATACGCCCGATAAAGCTAGCCGTGAACGTTTACCCAAACAATCCTTGTATACTTGAACAAATTCGAACCAAAGAAAACCCTAGAGCACCTTCTATACTTTCTGTCCGAGATAACAAAACAAGCCTGAGAACCTTTTGTCTTGTCCGATATCGGATAAAACAATCTGATACCCTTTTGTTCTTTACCCGAGAACTGATCAAAACGAACCACCACTTTCTTGACTTCTTGTTCGACCTGGAACCAAAGTAACACAATACCAACAAACCTCAATTCACCTTGGATCAAGAAAACTCAAGATTGAAGGCCTTTGTATGTTGCGACTCAAATTCAAGAGCCCTAAAACGACTTAGGGTTTGAGTCGTTTATATGATGAATGGATCGATTTTCAGCAGATATTAGGAGTATCAATCAATAGGAATGAGAGCTATGTATGAAGTATATATAGCTCAAGAAACCTAGTTTCACTTGGGCTCAAAACTTGAGCTCCAAGTCATAATCCAATCCAAATCCGGTTACAAGTCCTCATGGCCCAAGGCAAAAACCCAAACGACCCATATTGGAAAACATCTAGAGGATCTTATGTAGTAATCAGATATCTTGCATAACGGGTCAAGTTATACGGGTCAAGTAGTAAACGTAATTAAAACGTACTCTCGTGTTTCACGTGTGTGCCCCCGTAGGCTCACACACTTCTTGTCGTTTTCGTACCAATCAACTCCCATAATCCATATATATGAAGGGAAGAGATCTAGTGAGAAGAAAAGTTGAAATGAGAAGAACGAGAAAAATTTCAGCCACATATTTCAAATGAATGAGAGAAATTTAAGAGGAGATGCATCTATATGTGTAGGTGCATCTAAAATGTGCAGTGGTGGTTTCTTCTCACCCCCCATTCACAACTAACCTCAACCTCTTCAGTTGAGCCCCACCCATTCAAACTACACACACTCAATCAAACACAAAACACAATTTAAAATCAAAAAAAGAAAATAAATTGTTTGTCTTTTTCTTCTTCACTTCCCCGGCGAGACAACTTCCGACGAGAGATGGTGAGGCTTCTTGGTATGGTGGCGAGAGGTAGCGAGGCTGCTACCTAGGAATGGCGAGCCTCCCTCGCTGTGATACTCCATGCTCTAAGTACCTAGCTAGCTTGTCTCATTTAAATAAGCAAACTAGTTTTTACTTAGAAATCCAGTAAGAAAAAAAAAACTAAAATGAAGAAAATAAGAAGAATTTTTAGTCACATATTTTAAATTAGAGTGAGAGTTTAAAAGAAAATGTATCTATATTTATAGATGCATCTAAAATGTGTGGTTGTAGTTTTTTTCTTATTTTTATCATTTTTTTTTTCTTATTTGATCATAACTTTTTACTCAACATCTTAAATCTTAACAAATTTTTATTATATAAAAAAAACGGTTTGAAATTGCTTAAAACTTAGAATCTTAAAAAAAATAAGTAATATTGTTTGATTAAAATGCCTTATTTATAAGAGGCATACAATCTATTACCAGTACTTATTTAAATATTTAATTATAATTTAATTTACAAAATTTCTATACTCTTGCTTACAAAAAAAAATAATAAAAAAAAATAAAAATAAAAGTAAAAAAAATACTTTCACATAAACAAGATGACGCTACTATACATTATCGCTGCTACACATGAGTAATCGTCTAACACTTAAAAGCATGAACAAAATTTTTCATTCAAGCAAGACATTCTAAGAACCAGTTCCTGACATCAAGATATAATAAAAGATCTAACTACAATTAGTATGTTTCAAAATAATTAACATGATGAAAACAATTTCGTACTATTTTTTAGTGATGATGTGATTGAAAGGTTTATGGATAATTATTAATATTAGTATGACCGGATTCGAACTCGAGACTTCGGGATTGCACACATTACGTATGAGAATTGATGTACATAATTAATATAAATAAAACGTTATTGTTATTAATTATTAATCACTAAATAAAACATAACGATAGTTAAATAATTAACGAGGTTTGGTTAACGGTCGTTAAATATTAACTAGAAGGACTAAGAATGAAATTAGATGTCGGGAAAGTTCTAGAATCCCCTTTGGGATGAATAGGCCGATCGGTGGGGGTTTCCAAAACCCAATCCCACTCTAACTTGGTCACCAAGATAAGTTACCTATAAATACAATTCATTGTATTCATTCATAACCTAATCTTGGATCACCAATAACCTAATTTCTTCTCTTTCTCCTCTTCTCTTTGTGTGGCCGGTCGAATACCCTCACCCAAGGGTTTTCGATTTTGTCTTAGCTCAAAGATAAAGTGTTTGGTTTATTAGTGATACAAAGGAACTAGCTTTTCACATCAAATCGCTATTAGTACGTGTGTACAAGAACGAAGAACAAGCACGCTTGAGCTTGTGAATCTTGGTGGTTGATTTAATTGGTGGGTCGACATAGAGATTGGTCGACATTCACAAACCCTAATTTATTAGGGTTTAGGGTTTCTTGTTCTTGATCCTAATTAGGGGTTTTTCTATAAACCCTAATTGCATTGATTCGCAAAAGGTACGCACATACTTTTAATTCGGTTAGTTAATTTACAAGTATTATTCCTATTACTTCCGCTGCATGCTTTGATGATGTTTACTTGTTTTATATAATTGTTATGATTAGTAAAACCCAACAGTGATGTGGCTAAATTTTGATTGATTATTGTATGTGACAAGAACAGCAGAAAAAAAAAAAAAAAAATGTGGGGCAAAAGTAAGATTTGATCAATAAACCACACCTAGCTACCATCGTGTACGTTTCTTGTCGTTTCTTACAAAATTACCTTTTTTCCTTCTATCACGATGCGACTTAAATTGTCTACATTTGAAAGAATAATTTGATATGCGGTTTCAAAGTGATAATTACAAAGTATATGGATGAGTTTGTGCAAGAAACCTCAACCTCTAGTTCCATCTTGTAAGACTATGACTAAAACAAAGGTATTATGTTGGTAATAAGAAACCGTGTTTGGTGGTAAGTTCAAACCCCGTAAATTAATCGGTCAAATAATCGAAAGTTATGGTTTAAAAAAAAGCATGTTAGTCTTTTACATCTATGACAAGTGATCAGATAATGATATAGTCAAACGATGGAAAAATGAAAAACAAAGTCCAACACAATAGTCTTACACCTATGATAAGTGCTCACATAATGATCTAGTCAAACGACGGAAAAATTAAAACCAAAGTCCAACACAATATTTAACGTGGTTCGACTTCTCTATTCAACTTTATAATAAAAGACATTACACAAAAATGAGACACTTGAATAAACCATCGCCACACTCTTAAAAGATACTTGTAACAACGTAGCCATGCTCAACGTTATTTATCATCCAAAGATTCACATATACATAAACAGAGGGAGACTCTCATAAAGCCTGTCATTTTTCTCTCCTCCAACTCCGTAACTAATGAATCATATTTATAAGAAAAAATATTAACTCTTGTTAAAATAAGCAACACACATTATTCTTTCATTTCGATAATTACAAAATTAACAACTCTATCTAAGTAACCGTGCATCAATTACCATCAAATCCTCCCATGCTTCACCGATATCATTTGATTCCATGCACTTGTATCGCCGTTCTCACAACCAGGACACACCACTTGATGGCAATCAAGAAGACTCTCGACTCAAGACATCAAATCAACTTGCTTCACCAAGCTAAAATCATTGTTGAACCACACGTCATCCTATTTTTTTTTTCTTCTTTTTTGGTAAAGGGATTATACCCTGGTGAATATCTATACTACTTTATAATGTATTTAGGACTTTTTAAAGAAGGAAGTCTTAATTTTTAAGCCTACACATCTTACTATAATTAGTAATTCATATAATTAAATTCTACACTATAATAATTGCATTATAACGTATACTAATGACACATTAAATTTTAGTATTAAAATAAATGTTACAAACTTACAATAATACAAATTTATAGTTGTACTTTCTATCATAAACATTCAAGTTATACAAAAGTTCAAATGAGTATAAGTATGGATATCTTTATTTGTATTGATATACTTTACGGAAATTCAAATGCGCATCTACTCTTTTCGAACTATCAAACGGGTAAACCGTCAAATACTAACTTTCATTGCATACCATTTAAAGATCAAGGTACAAGAAAAACTGACATATTAGGTACCGCCGCTGCTTTGCGCGGGTACTATGCTAGTATTAGAAAAACATATATGAGTTTACGTACATGAAAGAGAGGTAATGAGCCTCTTTTTTAAAGATGAACATCGACAATATACTTTGAACAAAACTCAAAGCATAACAACCGCGTAACACAAACTAGAATCTACACGTCATCCTAACACAACTAGGTTACACCTTAGCTCTTCTAACACCATTACCCTATCTTTAATCTCAATCATCTTCGTCTTTGTAAACACCATAACTTGTCTCGGAAAAACCTACCAACATAGTCATCTGGAAGCAACTTCGACAAGCTATAACTCTAAGGTGGTACTTCAAATGAACGATCCCTCCTGTGAGATTGTGGATCTATGTGCCTTGGACCTCCTGCCCAAAAATCACTAAGATCCAACAGTTAACAAACACACACCATTAATTCTACCACCGATGCGCATAATATGACGAACTAAACATAAAGTCTTCATTTTTCTCGTAACTGGCCCCTCCGAGTTGTATGAATCATTATCCTCGAATCTCGCTCTGATACAACTTGTTGAGATCGTACACCCACGAAAAGGGATCACATAACGATATAGTCAAACATTAGAGAAACAAAAAACATAACACAATACAATATTTTAACGTGGCTCGGATCCTCTAGCCAACTCCATAACAACTTCATTATAATAAAGGGACTACAAGAATGAACGTTCTGACTCAACAATTTTGAATATACAGTCAACACACTCTCAACCAATAGATATAACAACAGATCCATGCTCAACCTTATTGATCATCTGAAGATTCACCCACACATAGACGAAGGGAAAATCTCATAAGGCTTCTCATTTTTCTTTTCTCCTCACCCAAACTTCAATCTTGTTTATAAGAAAACATTAACTTGTTCACCAAATTTTTACTTGTTTTCTAAAAGGAAAATTGCATAAAAAGGTACTCATCTTAGATCCAATTTCAATAAAAGGTACTACATTTTTTTCTCAATTTAAGCTACCCGACTTTTTTTTTGGCCGATTAAGGTTTTTTTTCTAACTTCCGTTAACCATTTTGTGAGTAAATTATACGAATGGTCCTTGAGTTTGTATAGGCATTTCATGTTTGGTCCATTTTCGTTTGTTTTCATACGTTTGCATACGTTCTCGTCCGTTTTTACACATTTTCGTCCGTTTTTGCATGTTTTTGTCTGCTTTTGCACGTTTCCGTCCGTTTTTGCACGTTTTCGTCCGTTTTTACACGCTTTCGTCCGTTTTGCACGTTTTCACCCGTTTTTACACGTTTTCGTTTGTTTTTTACGTTTCGTCCGTTTTTGCACGTGTTCGTTCGTCTTGCACGTGTTCGTCCGATTTTACACGTTTTCGTCCGTTTTGCACGTTTCAGCCCGTTTTTACACGTTTTCGTACGTTTTTGCACGTTTTTGTCCATTTTTGCACGTTTTCGTATGTTTTACATGTTTTGTCCGTTTTTGCACGTTTTCCCCCATTTTTACACGTTTCGGTCCGTTTTTACACGTTTTCGTTCGTTTTTGTCTGTTTTCGACGTTTTCGTCCGTTTTACACGTGCAAAAACTAACGAAAATGTGAAAAAAGGATGGAAACGTGCAAAAACAGCCGAAAACATGCAAAAACGGACGAAAACTTGTAAGAATGGGCCAAAACTTGCAAAAACGGACGAAACGTCAAAAATAGACAAAAACGTGTAGAAACGGACGATAATATGTAAAAACGGACGAAACGTCGAAAACGTGTAAAAATAGACGAGAAGGTGGAAAAACGGACGGAAACGTGCAAAAACGGACGAAAACGTGTACAAATGGACGAAAACGTGTAAGAACGGGCCGAACGTGCAAAAACAGACAAAAACGTGTAAAAACGAACGAAAACGAACGAAACGTTGAAAACAGAAGAAGACGTGGAAAAAAGGATGGAAACGTGCAAAAATGGATGAAACATAAAAAACAGACGAAAACGTGTAAAACAGACAAAAAAGTGCAAAAACAGACGAAAACGTGTAAAAATGAACGGAAACGTGTAAAAACGGACGAAAGCGTGCAAAAACAGTCTGGAACGTGCAAAAACGGACGAAAACGTGCAAAAACAGACGAAAACGTGTAAAAAAGACAAAAAAGACGAAACGTGGAAAAACGGGCCAGAACGTGCAACAACATAAGGAAACGTGTAAAAACGGATGGAAACGTGTAAAAACGGACGAAAACGATTAAAAACGGACGGAAACGTGTAAAAAAGGACAAAAAAGGTAAAAACGGACGAAAACATGTAAAAACAAATGAAAACATATAAAAACAGACGAAATCGTATGCAAACGTATGAAAACGGACGAAAATTGACCAAACATGAAATGCCTATACAAACTCAAGGACCAAACATGTAATTTACTAACGAAATGGTTAATAGAAGTTAGAAAAAAACCTTAATCGGCAAAAAAAAAGTTAGGTACCTTAAATGGAGAAAAAAAAATGTAGTAACTTTAATTAAAATTGGAACTAAAATGAATACATTTTTATATAATTTGCCATTTCCTAAATAAACTTGTCATATCATACCTTATTTTAAATCATTACTAAATTAATAACTCTATATTAGAAATGTAAATCAATTACCATCAACCTCACCTTTCCATCTTGTAAGATTACCCACAATGGTCACACATTCTCATATTTCATTGCAGCGTCATCTCGCTTTGTCTCTCAATTTAACTTCTCTCACTCCCGCTCATCTTTCACCCATAATTGTTACTACTCCCTCATATTTTATTAAAATATCTTTTTTTTATACAAACATACCCACACACCAACTCACAAATCAAATAAACAATAATAAAACATCATGAGAGCCACTTTTTGCACGCAAGTGAGTACCACCCTCACTGCTCGTCCTTGTTTTTGGCCTAACTCACGCGTACGCCACCCCTGAATTAGCGAGGTGGTGCGTGACAAACAACCCTCACGCATGCTCACTCGTTACCCCTACGAGCAGCCTAAGACTTTTTATGTTAAGTGCTTAATACGTTATCATTTGTTTATTCTGAACTTTAGACTAAAACATCATTTAATTGATCAAAAATCATCCATGCATCCCACCTTCCCAATATAGTAATAAATATGATTAGGATTATGTATTTTTTACTTCAATTATTGTTGGCATCCTTGTGTTGCATTATAGTAATCTCTTTTTAAGTTGGAGCAGGTGCATGATGTTTGATAAACTTTCAACAGTAAATAATTTTCAACTTTGTATACCACAAAAGAATTCAGAGAGTTATTTTACATATCAAACTTTTCTTACATACCAAAAGACTAATCTCCACCATTCATCTAAAAAGAAATAAATGGCTGAGATTAAAAAACATTTTATTATTTCACATATTTTTTATAATTTAAATATCTTTTAAACCGTTAATCGTTAAACAAAAATAATTACACCATCGCGACGAGCATCTAATTATCTTTCTATAGACGGATACTTTGATATACTTTCGAAAAAAGAAAAAAAAATCGTTTTTTTCACGTTTTTTCATATTTTTTTCGTTTTTCTTCGAAACTGGAATTTGCATGAAATATTATATATGATTTAACACTAATTTGAAGATCACATATGATATTAGTGTTAAATCACATATGATATGTAATATCATATGTGATACTAGTGTTAAATCATATATGATAAATCACATATGATATACATATCATATGTGATTTAACACTAATAACACATGTGGTATTCAAATTAGTGTTAAATCATATATGATTTTTTTCATGCAAATTTCAATAACGTAAAAAAACGAAAATAACTTAAAAAAAAAAAAGTGAAAAACACGAAATTTTTTTTTGTCGAAAGTATATCAAAGTGCTTATCTATAGAAAGATAATTTAGGGGGTGCTTGGTTGGGGGTAATGGGGAGTGGGGAATGGGAAAGGTAATGATTGAACATGCCTGGTTACGACTAGGGAATGCAATCATTGTTTAGTATTGGGTAATGGGGCATTACCCAGTAAATTGAGAGGTATGGTAATGATTACCCACCACCACCACTACCAGCTACAACCAGCAGTAGCCACCACCACCATTAGCAGCCGCCACCAGCCACCACCACCACCAGCAACAGCCACCACCACCACCAGTAGCCACCACCACCACCACCAGCAGTAGCCACCACCACCAGCCACCACCACCACCACCACCAGCCACCACCAACAGCCACCACCACCTACCAGCCACCACCACCACCAAAAACAGCCACCACCACCACCAGCGGCCACCACCACCACCACCACCACCACCACTAGCCACCACCACCACCAGTAACCACCACTACCACCAACATCCACCACCACCAACCACCACCACCAACAGCCACCACCACCAGCCACCACCATTAGCAGCCACCACCACTAGTAGCCACCACCACCACCACCAGCAGCCACCACCACCACCACTACCACAAAAAACAGCTACCACCACCAGCAGCCACCACCACCACCAGCAGCAGCCACCACCACCAGCAGCTACCACCATCAGCCGCCGCCACCACCACCATCAGCAGCCACCACCACCACCACCCACCACCACCACCACTTTGGAGGTTAATGTGTTTTTCTTAAACCAAGCACTATCAAAGATAATGATAATCTCCATTTCATTCCTTTGTATTCCCTTTGCCTTTCCCTTTCCCATTCCCCATTTTGAACCAAGCGCCCCCTAAATGCTCGTCGTAATTGTATATTTTTTTTCGCTTGACGATTAAGGGTTTGAAAGATATTTATATTTGAAAAAAAATGATGAAAGTGAGTTTTTTTTAATTGTTGGGATTAATCTCTTCTATTAGATCTAATAAAAATGAATGATGAATATTGATCACTTAGTATGTAAAAAAGTTTTTGTTCTCAAATAATACCGTATATTTTTTCTATTTGTATGTTTTATGCAAATATTTTTGTGAAGTATCAAGAATTACATAATGAGCAATGCTAGGGCCACATAAACTTTTCACAAAAAATCTTCACTCGTTGACGTGTCTGTGGATGATTGATTTTTTGTGTGATGTGAATCCCACCAAAAACCAATCACTCGCTGATACGCCAGCGAGTAAGGATTTTTTATAAAAAGTTTATGTGAATGTAGCAAATCCCTTACACAATATACCCGAAGGAATGATGTGTAGATGTGTAGATTCATATAATATGTTGCGTTAATACATTTTAGCTCTGAATTATTCAAAGTCTATTTAGTGGTGCTAAAACATGTCACTCTCAGTAAAAAGTAGATATCTATTTTTTAATATTATTTTCATATTTCCATTAAATATTCGTGATATGCATGTATATAGATGATGCTGATCGATACATGATTTATCCTTATCGAATCAAATAATCAATTAAGCTTTTGAAAAGTTTAATTACTTCATTGTTATCATGAATCGTAGCCGGACCGTGGGGTACGTACTAAACATTATATAGCAAGAATAAGATCGAATTGTTCGCGTGTTTGTGAGTTGTGGCTCGATTTGGTACTTGATCAAAGATTATATGTGCGTAAGGCCAATCAAGTTATAGATTAACTTAAAAACTGTCACTGCAGAGGGCCGTTGCATGAGCATGTAGCGTACGTTCATTACAATCTTATATGATTAGTGAACGTACGAGTGGGAAAGAAGTAACTTAGAAATATTTTTCGTGAAAACAAATGCATCATCAGTCATATATACTACGTACTTTTTTGTTACGATTTTTATGGCTTGAAGACTTTCAAGAAAAAAAGGTCGCTGGAAAATAGCGCAATGCCACTACATATTAATTGCCATCAGTGATGCACAAATAAGGTGTCACTAAATCAAACAATTGACACCAAGTGTTGAAAATGTGTCACAATAAACAGTCGGCCAAGAAAGTTTTGTGTGTTTCAGTTACAAATAAAAAAATGCAACTAAAAGTGACTGACCTACACATTTTTTATATAATAAAACAAAACCCTAGTGAAAAATTTTCATTTAAAAAAAATCAATTCATTCTTTATTTAGTAATATTTTTTAATTTGATTTTTTAAAAAGCTTTTTAATTATATATCAAAATTAAAAATCATAATTAAAAAGAAATAAGCTATTTGTTTTTTAATAAATAAAAGTATATTATAGAAAATTTTAGAAAAAACCCACGCGTGCGCGGGTATTATAACTAGTATATAACGATAGAAAAATTACATAAAATACTTATGGTCTTTTTTTAATAATTTTTTATAAATTTGTCAAAAAACAAAATCTTATTGACCAAAGATATTAGTGGATGTCGGCCGTCAAATTTGATGATTACAAACAACAAATATACACAAAATCGCAAGTAATCTATGGCATGAAATGAAAACTAAACCGATTGCTAAACATTGAAAAACACAGAAGAATTACAACCATAAACTTGGGATAAGTCCTTTCAAAAAGCAACATATAAATGGATTATTATGGAAACAAAGACTATGCCACTTTGGCCTCTTTCACATTTAATTTTGTCATCATATTTCAATAAACTCATACTTCGTCGTATATGTTGAAAAAACAGTATATGATAAACCAATAGAAGAATAGTTTGATGGGCCAATCAGATATTTGATGATTATTTTGTTGATAGGTGTAAAAGGATTTACATGCCACATATATCTTGGCGTCATAACCATTTTTATGTTTCTAGATATGCATCGTGGCTACTCCACAAATGTCTCTATCCATCATAAATAGTGTTATGTTCGTTTCTTTAGCAAATATTATATTCAAAAAACGCGTATCATATTAAATTGTTATATAATATTAACTAATATGATTATTAATACTAGCTACGAGACTAAATAATTTATGAAGTTGGTTATCAACATTTTTAAACTTTAATTAACTCTTGTTTGGTTTCGTAAAAGAGGAGTAGGATAAAGTAAAGGGCTGAAAATGTAATTTATTTATAGTTTAGGATTTACTTTGTTTGTAGTTAACAATGTATAAAAGCTGAGTTTGGACAGCTAATCAAATCAGTTACACAGTTAACATTTCATTAGTGATACTAGAGTGGTTTTCTCTAATCTTTCTTGATTTACTATTGTCAATATTGCCAACATGATATTAGAGCTCAATGACGAGTTTTTGAATCGTTAAAACCACCGTCAAACCACCAATAACCGTCACTAAACCACCTTCATCATTAATAACCATCACAAAATCACCGTAAACCATCGTTATTCATCATTTTGTTAATAAAACGCCCAGTTTTTTGTTATCAATCAGTGAATTGATTCGGTTCACTCTGTTTTCTTCAAAGATTGAATTGTTTGATTGTGTTTGTTGTGTTTGTTAGCGAGTTTTTGATTCTTTTATTTTGAAAAGCTTCAGCAATAACATCAATGGCGCCTTCATCTTATTCATCTAAATATGCTAATGTGATGAAAAATCAATCTTTAATGTTTCAAAATCCTATGTATCCAAATCCTTCTGATAGACCCCGTTCTCTAGTTGTGAATAAAAAGCTGATTTCGGCTCAGAACTATCGTTCTTGGAAGAGATATGTTGAAATTGCCTTATCCACTAAGCGTAAGTTGGGGTTTCATTAGAGGTATAGTTGCCTTAATAATTGAAACAATGATCAAAGCAAAGATAAACAATATTTATGATGTGTAATTCCATTATCTCTTGATGTTTCTAGCCTTGGAACTTGTGTTGCTGCCTCCTAAAAACGTCCTCTGAGAATAGGTTATGAAAGCGTAACCTAGATTATGGTTGAATTCGGTATTTAAGCTCAAAAAGGCCAATGCTAATGTATCTATACGGCGTATATCAATTAAGCCGTATAAACATTTATTGCACTGCCCACGTCATCGATCTTCAGGTACATATGACATATGCTTGGAATGGGGTATACGCCATATGGTCTTCAACAGTTAGTGAATTTCTTCGAAGTAAACTTGTATAGGCCGTATATAAGAATGATGATATACGGCGTATTTCTTGACTGGAATTTGTACTTCATCTCTTTTGGCTTCTTTCTTGGTGTTTTTCGGTCTTCTCCGCGATAATTACTCCACGGCTCAATATTTAACAGTATAACGAAATGATAGCAATTAAGTACGAAATAACGTATAAATGCTATAAAATATGCAATTATCATGAGATATTGATGGTAAATAAATGTTCTTATTTGATGTCATCAAATATCCTCTCCCCCTTAAACTCTACTTGTCCTAAAGTAGACACTGAATTAAACTTAGAAAAATATATTCCAATCAACACCTAGAAAATATGAATTTAAATTTAACCTACTTCTAATCAATTGCACAACCGAGCACCTCACGAAAATGGAAAAAGAAATAACACTTAGTCTCTCACTAATCTGCGTGTTATATTTTTCAGATAACTCTAGGCCTCAGTCATGGTGCAGCTACTATCATAGGCTTGACCAAATTTCAAGTCTCCGCCACTAGAGTCTAAGAAGAAAAAAAATATGGGTGACACATAATATATAGGCGAGAGGGTTAAATGGAAAGGGTGGGATATAGACATGAGAAAACATTCAGTGGGTGTAAACATAAAAACAAACGAACAGGTAATGTGGAAAACTAGAAGAGGGTTGGGGGGGGGGGGGGGGAGGAGGGTTGAATAGTTTTAACATTTTTAACGTTTTAAAATTATACTTTCAAAACTTTTAGATATGTGTTTATGTGAGATCAAACAATCACAATATGAACACAATATAAATAAACACAAGAAAATAAATAATAATAATTACGAAAGATAAAGTGCAACACAATAATAAAGAGTTAGAAAGATCAAACCACAACACGAAGATTTATAGTGGTTCGGTAACGAAGCTTGTCTTCGCCCTACTCCACTTTCCGATTACCCAACTCGAGAGTTCACTTCACTATGTCAACAAGCTCCCTTTAGGCGGAGAAAACCATACAACTTTGCTTACACCAATTTTCGATACTAAACTAAATGTCGAGTTATAATTAAGCTAGAATCAATCTTTCTCACACATATATTTTCAGGATTAAACTACTAACCCGATCACTCACGTATTTTCAGGACCAAAATACTAACCCGATCTAACAACAAAATAAGTTTAGAGATTATGAACTCGATCTACAACAATTACACCAAAGATGTAACAAATGTTACGAATCCAATAACTACACTACAACACTTTGTATCTTGACGATTGCTAGTGTTCTTCTCTTGAACCTAGATGAATGGATGTTTGGATCACTTTAAACAAACTTAAAAAAGCATAATGATCAAAGAAATGAAAGTTTATAAGACTAGAAATAAGCAGATAAAATTATGTGCAAAAGGTTAGTTATAATGTGAAAAATGAGCCACTATTTATAAACAAGAGAAATCTAACCGTTGAGGAGGACAGTTTCACGGTTCCGAAATATATCTGGGAACCATCCCCTATTTAAGGGAACCATCTAACGTGTCAAACGCTCCTATTTTTGTCTTTTTATGATGGCTTGTTTAACTGGTGAAGGTGCATCTATTTTGGGGGAAAACCAAATTTTGAAATATATTCTTATTCAAACATTTTTTAAATATACAAAAAAAATTGCTAATTATTTTTGTGAAAATGTTTTGTCACATTTAAAAACAATATATAATTTGTAAAAATGTAAAGTGCATGACAAAATTATTTCTTTGATTATAAATCAAGTTTAATGTTTATTTCTTATACCTTCAGTGATATTACGTCAAAATAAAAATTTACGACTAATAACTTGTTTACGTAAACTTTGACGTAGAATGTTTTTACATTTTGTTATCAAAATATAGAGAAACCGAAAAATATAAATAACGTTTTAGACATTATTTGTATTAACAATCTTCCCTTTTTTGATGATGACAAAATATAACGCTACACGCGTCGTTCGGGGTCAAAGGAACTTCCTTTTCATCGAGCAAGTTTTTCAACACCCTAGGCAGTGAACCTAATCGTTGTAGTGTAGTATTAGGGTACACCACGGGTATTGATATCATTCTCTAGGGGAATAGGAATGCTAGTGAGAAGTTACTACGCTAAGGTTGTGGTTGAGGAAGATTATTTTTTATCTTTTTATATTTTTTAAGGAAAGGAAAGGTACGAATCTCGGGGTTTGAATTGGAGGGGGGGGGGGGGTTGGTATTGCTACCGATTACTTTACTTATCTAATTATCTAATCTAAGGTGTATGTAGTCTATGTCTAATTAATGTGTGCTCGTATGATAGTTTAAAGATGTGTTTACTTATGTTTTACTACTCCTTAATTATCTCCTATTGGTGGTTGAATTGTCACGTCCTTATTCCTAGTTGCGTTGTGTGCCTAAGGTTGTAGGGTATGCGTTTCTCCCTAACTCTTTGAATTTACCAAAGGGTCTCATCTACAAAACCCACTAGGGATAATAAACTCTTACTCTAAGGCACTCTTTGGATGGTTTAGCTTACAACTACTCAAGGAGTCATATTCTAAGGTTCACAAAGATTTAATCAAGCATTAAGTACACAACGAATGACCTATCGCATTACTAGATCATTAATCAACTAAGATAAGAAACAACCAATCAATATTCAATAATTAAGTTTCATATTCCCTAAGCAAACACACAAGTAAATTAGCCGGACATGGAAAACATGCAAGAATACACACAAATAATCAAAGACATAATTATATTAATGAAGTAAAACACTTATCTTGGTGTAAGATAGGGTTTGGAACCCTAAAATACTGTACAAGACAGCCTTGGTTCGGTTTAGGTTTTTACTCCAAAAGACTACACACCAAATACTGAAAAATTCGGATTCTATATATAATATTACACATGCGATGGCGTCACTTTATGTTTTGTGACGCCGTCGTGTCACTGTCATTAGGGTTTCGTCTTGGCCACGTTAAACTTGCGACGGCGTCACCTTATGCTTGTGACGCCGTCCTCTTCAGCTTCTGACGCCGTCTGGATTACATCTAGGCCGTTTGAGTTGCGACGGCCTACTCTTTTATAACTTGACGTCGTCACTTGAAAATGGGAGTTTTGGCTTCTGTCCCGTCACAAAGATCCTCCGACGGCGTCACACTTAACACCTGACGCCGTCACCTTATGTTTTCAGCAGCTTTGAGTGTCTCGATTCTGACTTTGGCAATTTTCTTCGTATAATCGCGCCTTTTCGTCCAAATAAGTGCCATTCTAGCATTTTGCCTTCAAGAGACCTAAAAAGTAAAAAGGAACGATATTAAGCAATAATGGATACAAAAGTGATCAAATAAGGGCTTAAACGACCCCTAAAAAAGGTACCTTTTAAAACCTTATCAAATATCCCTACAATTGGTATTTGCTTGTCCTCAAACAAATGTGCTTTTAGCCAATTTATTTATAAGTTAGAGGTCATGAAGCATTGGTTTAAAACAGTCCACAACACATATAAGCCCCGCAAAAGTCATAACAAGCACGGAAATTACATACTAGCACCTCACATAGGGTGTTTGGATACTCACATCTCTCTCGGGTGTATATGAAATATAACAAATTGGAAATGGAAGATAAACACTCATTAACCGGTCCTAGTACATAGATTACCATAGGCTTGAGAATAGATCAAACCTCCGTCGCTTTGGCGTAAGCACCGAGGAAATACTATCAAAGAGGTCTTTAAAGGGTTGTAATGTTAGGCTTACGGTAGGGAAACAAAGGGTTTGGTGGGATAGGCTATATAGTGGTGGTAAGTCAAAAATCTCTTATGTTACAAGCATACGAAGAATGGCGTTGCTAAGCCAAGACTCGACACTCTAAACTCTAGCTAACTGAAATAAACAAACATAAAATTAAAGGATAGATGTAGGATGGTAGCCCGCATTTTTTTTTTTTTTTTTTTTTTTTTTTTCCATACACTTTTACTCTACCATCCTCTACGGTAACATCAAAATGATAGGGATTTATAGGCACATCCCTACACTTGAGTTTTTATAACTCTAACACTAATTTGAACCGAATTGAAAAGATCAAAACACTTGGAGTACATTATTATGCAAACAAAGGGAATTTGAATTTAACGTTCCCTTCCCGTTATTTCATAAACTTTAACTTTTCCCATGAATCCCAATCGTCCCAAAACTGTGTAAAAAAGATATGACTCGACTTAGCAAATCATGCAAGCAACTAGATAATTGAACTAAGGGTTTTTAGGGTGATAACAATAATGCACTGAAAGTGAGTGCATACAAGGTAGGCTAAGGCGATTTGGGTGTACATTTGGGGGTGGGGTGTAAACAATGCTCTTCATTGATATTCCGGAAAAACCGAAACATCACGAGAACCGCGAAAAGGATAGGCTCTGAGGGGTTAACTAGGGGTATCGTGTACTAAAGATGAGTACAACACAAAGGGTGTGGGGGAATTACTCAACTAATGTGGAAGAAGTAATTATATTATGGGTATCAAACAAGGGTTATCCTAATGCCTCTTATCATTTAGTTATTCCTAACTACACAAGTGTAGTCTTACTAGCGATCTCGGAATGCATCACAAAACAAGTTCTAGAATCTAATATACTACCGGTTTACACTCTAAGTATTAAAGATGAATGCTTTAATTTTTTTTATCAATTGGTATCAGAGCAGGGAGCTCTTGATATAGGGATTACAGGTTTTTGTGTCGAAGAAAAAGGTTTGTTATTGTCGACTGACGCAGATTTTTTTTTATGGTGCGTTATTGAAGATCAGATTATTCATTGATGTTGCGTTAGAGGTTATTAATTTGATTGGTTATGTCAACATTCGACTTGTGCACGTGACTTGTTCAGAATATGGAGATCAAGTGGGTCCATTATATTAAACTCAAATAATTGGTTGACAAAAGGTTTAAGTACACGTGATATTGATTGGTCATATGTTGGTCGAAGGATAGATGATCACGTGGTGTACACATATGTGACTGCTGATGCTCATGTCAGTCACAAGGGTCTTTTGTCTTTATTTCTGCTGGTATACACGTTTTTTTATTGGTCCAAGATTGGTGTGATAGCGATGGGATAATTTTTGGTTGGAGTTAATACTGTTTGTGGTACGGTATTATTTGGTTTTAATTGGTTGAATTGTTTTCACATCTGATCTTCACGTGGGACTACATGGTTTATATTTGAAGATGAGATTCGGTGTGGTGTAATATATGGAGGTTATGGTAGACGCGTTTTGTGACTGGTCCAAAGTATAAGGTATCCGTACTGCATTTAATTGGTTGGTGTGAATTGGAGATCACGTGATATTACACGAAAATGTTCTGGATGTTGACCTCAAAGAAGTAATCACGTGGGCGCTAACTGTTGCTCGTATTATTATGCTTGAAAGTACTGTTGTCCATGATTGTTCAAAGTACTGCTCGAAAATTTTCAAAGTACTGCTCCTGCTTCACGATTATTTTGCTGGTCGAATTTTCTTCAAAGTACTGTTTGATTCAAAGTACTGCAGTTTATGAATTTGAAAGTACTGTTGGGTCAGTTCTTGTTTCAACAGATAAAGATATTCAAAGATGCAGCTCAAATTAAATTGGTGTTTTTGTAAGTACTGGTAATTTGTTAAAGTACTGCTGCTGCTGCATGATTTTTAAGTACTGCTCATTGATTTTTAAAAGTACTGGTGATCAGACGAGATGGAATTTTCAAGGTACTGCAGGTTTAAAAGTATTGTTCGCTAATACTTGTTATGAAAGTAAACTGCGGTTTATATGAAAGTACTGCTCCTTCCCAAAGTACTGCTCATGGTTTATTACGAGAAGATTTCGATTTGAGGGGAAGTCGAGCGTGATAATGGTTATGGATTTTTGGTTGACACACACACATGTTATTGTTCACACACACAAAGAGTTTGGTTATTTGTTCTTAAAAGGATTTAAAAAGGCTCGTTATGGAGATTTATTGAAGAATTGATTACGAAGAGGATTATTTATCACTTATTTGAAGGTGAAGTGGAATTACTTGGTTTGTGTTCTTATCATATAGCTTGATGAATCTAGCAATGTGTGATTTTTCTTATGATGCTCTATGCATACATTGGCTATCACTTGAAGGAGTTACATTGTAGTGCTCAGTGTCTCATACTAGTTGAGGATTCTTTTCAAGGGATTGCGGTCTACTTATATTTTGTCCGTATAAGTATGGAGTTCCGTGGATAGTAAAAGATTTAAGACACAAGTTTGGGAAATTCTACTTCTTCATCAAATTCGTTATACTCGGTTTTCTTCACAAAGTGATCATTACATAAAGCCTACAGATTTGAAGAATCAAGAAGATGGTTAAC